>OW386287.2:67599674-68799674 GCA_936432065.2 Rutpela maculata | reverse complement strand
CCTTTACAATAGATGTTTTATACGGTGTGACCCATTTCAAGTGGAAACACCTTCGTAACTCAGTTATTGGTCATCCAATTTCAACCAAATTTGGATCAATATCAAAGATCTTTAATATTTCTTTTTTGAGTAAAAGAAAACTTATTTCAGTCAGTGGCGGTGTTTTTTATTAAGAAAAAAAAAGGTCGATTTTTCGAGAAATCATATTAGACATTTTTTGTTGAAAAACTAATGCAATATTATTTATCAGCATGCTGTAGAACAACATTAAATAATCAATAAATTGGTAACGAATCTTTTTTCGAAAGAAAGTCATTCTTTATTTTCTCTTTAAATTCATTTTTGCTACCACCCCATGTCATCGATACTTTCAAATTCGGTAATCCTTAATGTCCGAATAACACAGGACCACAAAATATTTTTGCGAGTTGCCTGGGACCAGACCCAGTGTAGCCTATGTTTTTGGGGTCGCTGAAACCCAATCTGAAACTTATTTTGCCTTGTCACGTCAGGATTTTTTTTTTTAAATTAAGACCAATTTTTTTTTTACTTCATATTTCGAAGATTTGGCGAAGTCGCCGGTAATATCAATTAATTCACAAACATGGTATTATTTTTATAGTAACATCCACATGGTGCCCCATTCACATGGTGCGTAATAAAGAGAATGTCACAATAGTTTCCTTCAGTACGTAGAAGTTAAATAAATAAAAAAAGCTGCTAAAAAGATTGAAAAAAAAATTATTTTTTTTAAATCGAATCGCCTTCAATAACTCTTCAAAAAAATATCTCTAAAAAGAAAGAAATAAAATTTCAATTAGTTTTACAAATATCTGTCTATCTATTAGTGAAAGGTGGCAAGGAACTGTACCTTATTATTCAATAGTCCAGTCAACGGAGGGTTTCACCTCTAACTTGAGTGCCACTGAATGGATTTTGATGAAATCTTGTGCAATGTGTTTGTAATGACGTTAATAAAAAAGTTGAAAAAAAGATTAGAGGAAATGATCGGAAGGGGTAGAAAACACCTCTTTTATCACGTGCTCCTTACCTTGTAGAATTAGGTCAAAAATGGAAAAATAAACAATATGTTTACCATTTTTGGCCCAAAATAAGATGTTTTTACTCTTGTAAATTTTTTTGAAAAATGCTTATTTTTCGAGATATGGTAACTCGAATACTCCTAAAAATGGGGGAGGGAAAATGTAAAAGTTGAAAAAAAATCTGAAAAAATCCAGGTGAATGTATCATCGAAATGCAAGATTTTTTTTATTTGCAACTTTTCTGTAAAGTGCGTTTTCACCAAGTTTTTCCGGAAAAACATGAAAAACTACCTCTATCTTTGACATTGTAGCGGGAAAATTTTTTTAACATTTTCAATTTAAAATTTATATTGAACCTTTAAAAATGGTATAACCATATAGTTTTCACATTTTTTTATAACATATATAAATCACGCTCATTTTTCGAATTTTCATGTATTACTTCCACATCCAGTATAGTAACGACAAAAAAATTTTAAAAAATTTTTATTGTTCAAATAGGCTTAAAATGTCACGAAACGTCGAGATTTTAAGTTTGAGCGAAAAAAAATTCTGTCTGTCGGTCTGTAACTTTTTTGTGCGCACGTTTACTCTGGAACCGTTTAAGATATTGACTTGAAAGTTGGTACACGTATGTACTTTAACGGGATCTAGAACTGGATTATATTTTCATCTTGTTCCGTCGAAGGGTTGGGGGGTAAATTGGGGGAAATTTGGGGAAAATAGGTAAATCAAGCAGGTGAGAGTCCATAAAATTGGCATTTAGTATATACAAGAGAAGCTAAGGTCTCAAAAAAATTTTGTCATTAGCCACCCCCATTACCACCCCCACTCCATTATTAAAGGGGATGAAAAAAAATGTGATTTAGTGTGTGTACAAGAACCAGAAACCTCAAAATGTTTTTTTTCTTCATCCTCCCCCACTACCATCCCCTATCACCACCCCCACCCCGCTACCGATGTGGGGTATCATTTTATAGGTTTTTGGGGTAGAGGATTTCAAATATTATATTATTAAAGTTCCATAAACTATTATTTCCACATACAACATTTTTTCGTTGTGAGTGACTTGAATAAAAATCTGAATGTGGAAGTAGCCCACTAAACATTTTTATGTTCCGGAAATGTTTCTGAAATGAATGTACTGAAACATGGAACGTTTCTAGAAGTACGACAGAAACGTTCTAGACTCATTGCAGAAACTCAAGATGTCCTACCTAAGAAACGTTTCAATGAAACATTTCAAAAGACACGTGCCCTACACATTTATGAATATTTACAAAAATGTTTCCGACGTCTCAAAAAATGCATATAAAATATGAAACGTTCCTGGAACTGTTACAGAAACGTTTCAGATATATTGTAGATACAAGAGATGTCCTACCCAAAAAACGTTTCAAAGAAACATTTCCTTCGGGAAAGGTCGCTATAAACCAGAGATGTGCTGAGAAAACTTTCCATATTTAATAAAAGTCTGTAAAAGTCATGTAAATAATATAATTGTATGCACTCATTTAGTATCAAAATGAAGCTTGCATCATCATGAATCAGATTTCACCATAAAATAGGCTATCAATATACCCCATGGAAAGTTAGAAGGAAAACTTCCTGAAACTTTCGGAGTTTTCAAAATGGAAAGTTTCCAGGAAGTTTTCCTTCTAACTTTCCATTGGGTGTATTGATAAGCTATTTTATGGTGAAATCTGATTCGTGATGATGCAAGCTTCATTTTGATACCAAATAAGTGCATACAGTTATATTATTTAAATGCCTTTTACAGACTTTTATCAAATATGGAGTATCCTCGGCACATCTCTGCTAGAAACATTATGAGACATAAAATTTCAATATCACCTAGTTAACTGAACTTTATTATCTAATGTCGAAATTGACGCCGGTGTAAAAATAAACAAATAATGAATTGAAATATATTTTTAAGGCGACTTCAATAACAATATTAAGATTCAGTTAACTGGGCGACCGTAAAATTTTATTTCATAATTTTTAGCGACCTTTTTGGAAGGGGGTCCAATTTTCTTTTTAACTTTCTAGTGTCTTCATCTTTAATTATATTCACTGGGCTGTCGATCCCATCAATCTTTCCTTGGCATTTAGATGTCTACAAATAAATAAAATTACCAAGTAAATATAAAAAAAAACATGTATTAGAAACACTTTTAAATATTTGTAAACTGTAAATATCTAAAAAAAAACATAGTATATAAATATAAAAATATATAACAAAAGTATATCTTATTTCTCCATAAAATAAAATATCAGCTTCATAAAATCAAGTTGGCAGTTGCCCTCAAAAGTGGTTAACCATTAGGTATATTATCTTGTCTTCTATTTGATGAACCGCTATTGGGCCTGATATGAACCACGCCGTTACTAAGTTTCGAATGTTTTATTCATGCTGGTTCTAAGCCTTCGCCAGGGGCTGAAAAAGTCATAAAAACAATCACAAATTGAATGTACAGAACACAAATAAATATTTTTTAACCTTCTTCTCGTCCATTACTGGAAAAACAATGTATCTTTCAAAAACCACAGCACTTTAAGTATTAATAATAATTAACTGACCCGACACCCGCACTATTTTTTTTTTATTTTTGATGCATACAGTGGACACTGTATGTATTCCAGGCATAAAGATAAAACTTACTTAACTGCAACAATAGCAAAATGCAAATGGCGTTGATGGTGGCAGCTAGCTTCTCTACTCTGTACATTTGTCCATGTTAGAATCGTCATCGGACGTATGTTTTCGTTTCTCATTTTAATAAATGAATTTCTACAATTTGACGTTTTAATTGATGCGTATTCTGTGCAATAATCTACCAATACTGGTATGTTGACTTCTCGATTTGGAGTTGAAATCTCCAGTAATTATAATTACTAATTAGTTGCTGTAAAACAAATAGGCAGAATCGTATCGATCGTAAACGATTGTATACTATCCCTTCGTGTTTTTCGATAAATGTAATTCCACAACTTGCCGCATGGAGATGATCATAAAGTTTTTATACTTTGCAGAGTTTACAAATATCAATATTTCATGTCTTTATTATATTCTCCACATTATTCGTTGACGTCTAGTTTTCGAGTAATTGCTTATTAATAACCAAGCATTCAGTATTCCAGACGGAATCTAAGTCGAGAATAGTTGTAATTTTACTAACAAGGCATTTTAAAAATCGCGGGGAATGGACATATTGTTACCGATGTCATTTGAATTCATGATTTCATATATATTTTACCGACGGAACAATATATATGAAATATTTCTGCAAAATAACGAATATTATAATTTTTGAAATGTGTCAGAAATATAACAGATATGTTTCTAGGAAATGTTTCATTTCTTCCAGATTACAATTTTTTCCAAACGTTTCACAAATGTTTCGTGTTTAGTGGGATATATATGAAATGTTTCTCCAAAGTAACAAATATTATGAATTTCTGAAATGTGTCAAAAATATAAACAGATATGTTTCTAGGAAATGTTTCATTTCTTTCAGATTACAATTTTTTCGAAACGTTTCATAAATGTTTCGTGTTTGGTGGGAGTGATTCCTTGGGCAGCGGTTTTTTTTAATGTGCAAGATATCTAGTACAATATTTATCGTGAAAAACTGCCTGTAACTCGGAAAATTAGCAAGTTACAAAAAAATTCCAAGAGACGAAAAATGTTTAGAAGGCCACAATGCATACGTCTGAGTTTTTTCAAATTTTTAAATTATATATTTTTATGATACATTCATCTGATATTTTTCAGATTTTTTTTTCAACTTTTACATTGCCCCTCCCCCATTTTTAGGAATTTTCGAGTGGCCATATCTCGAAAAGTAAGCATTTTTCGAAAAAATTCACAAGAACGATAACATCTTATTTTGGGCCAAAAAAGATAAATATATCATTTTCTTTTCATTTTTGACCTAATTCTACAAGTTACGGAACCCGATCATTTCCTACTCTAATCTTTTTTCAACTTTTTTATTAACGTCATTACAAACACATTGCACAAGGTTCCATCAAAATCTATTCAGTACCATTCAAGTTAGAGATTTTGGTCATTTTAGCGCTCCGTTGACTGGACTATAATATCAATTTGAAATCGGTGCAAAAATATCTAAATTCAAAACTTGTTGTTTATAGTTCGTAGGTACCGAAAAAATAGGTCTTTCATCTTCGTTAGAATTTTCAGTTACGAAATTGATATTATACAGGATGTTACTATTTTTATTGTAGCATTAGACTCTACGAAGGCCAAGTTTCCCACCGACGAAGAGCTGCGGTCGCTGGTTGACGACGCCTGCGGGCCCCCTTTCTCACCCTGACCAGCCGCCGAATCCCTGCATCGTAACAGATTTTCTATCTGTGCCTACCATGACAACATGAACGCCATTAACTAGGGATTCTGTCGAATAACGGTATGACTTCGTTGCCCACCGTCACCACGTGGAGGTGCCCTGGTTGCAGACAAAGTAGAAAATCATCAGCTGTGAAATTCTTTTTATGTTGGGCACCATGCGAATATTACTATAAAAATAATTCCATGTTTGTGTATTAATTGATATTACCGGCGACTTCGCCAAAACTTCGAATATAACAAAGTAAAAAAAATTGTTTTTAATTAAAAAAAAATTCTGACGTGACAAGGCAAAATAAGTTTCAGATTCGGTTTCAGCGACCCCAAAAACATATACTACACTGGGTCTGATCCCAGGCAATTCGCAAAAATATTTTGTGGTCCTGTGTAATTTGCAGGTCTGATAACCCAAAATTTTTCAACGAAAATTCTTAGCCTTCGAAATTTGAAAGTTTCGATGATATGGGATACTAGAAAAAGTGAATATAAAGAGAAAATGAAGAATGACTTTTTTTCGAAAAAAAATTTCGTTACCAATTTATTAATTGAAGAGCTAAGTGGATAAAGGTGTTATGTCACAAAAACACGTTATTGAGTAATTTAACTCGAAAGTTTTTAGGCGAGAACTTTTTTGTTATAACGACTATATAGCTTGCATTTTGCGATGATATTGACATTTGATGTACTTTTCAGAGACAAATAACTAAAGTTGTCAGTTGTCATTATTTTCGAAAATTTTATATAATTAATGTACATAACACCTTTATCCGTTCATAAGTTTCTCTGAAATGAATAAGGAATTAGTGAATGAAAGTATTAAGAAATTAAACATATTTTATTATTTTTAAAACATTGTACAATTTTTATGTAGTCGGACAGTTCTACGGTTTTGAGCCACAGTTTGGTAATTTCCAAGTATGTTGTGATAATACGGCCTTACCATTCATTTATGAATGGTAATTGTTCTTTCAGATTGGCCAGTTTTCCTACATTAGGCTGCCCTTGTTTTCAATAAACACCGTTACAGCAATACAGTCGGAATGTATCTTATGCATATTCCTTTTCTTTAAAATATCGACTTTGTAAAATGGAGTCATTTCATCTAGTGATGTAATAGTAGCAGCCATAGGTGCCATTTTATATCGTCATGAAAATAAACCTTTTCATTGTTCAAGATTTTCTTCCTGTTGTACAAATTGAGTTTTGAGGCAATTCCATCAATATCCTTGAAATGATTCTTCATATCTATGACAACGGCGTCTTTGGGAATTCTTAAAATTTCTCGATACTGGTCCGAAACGTAGATGTTTTGATGTTTCCTTAAAATTTTCTCGACTCTGCCAAAGTCTCTGTCTGAATCTAAATATGAATGTCCCACCTCCGAAAATTTATGGTCGATAACTTTAAATTCTCTCTTTAAAATCAACAACTGGTAAAGTGTAATGATATTGAAGTTTTTATTTTGTCCACCACAGGAGTCGGGCCATATTATAATGTGATCGATCTTTTCTTGGAAATATTCATTGTAAATTTGTGAAAAGGTATGTAAGCAACTAGCAATTTCTAGGCTTTCACGTTTGGCCATATCTTCAGTCCATGTGAAAAAGAACGGTTTTTTTTTTCAGTATTCCTCAATGTATGTATGTCAAGTTTGTAAAACCACATTTGACGAAGGTAAAATGCTTTCGATGTACTTAATTTTGGCAGCGGCATGGTTTGCTGAAGATCTAAAGTAAGAAAGCAAATCGTTCTATCTACTGTAACTTTTGCTCCGTCACGCTTTTGTTGTTCGAAAGCTTGTTTGTAATTTTCTCCGTATTCTTTAGTATTATTTATTTTATTTTTATTTTTTTTTAACCCAATAGATGTAAGCATAGCAAACCCTGTAATTCTTAAACGATAACCTTACAAACCCAAATGGCCTTTGACTTGATTGGCGTAATTATCATACTTATTATTTTTTCCGCAAGAATTTCGGAATTCGCCAGATTTGCCTTAAACAATTTAATGCTCTTTCAAAATATTGGGTGGGCAGAAGCCATACCAGATATTAGTTTGGCTCTTGTCATAAAAATTTCTACGGTCCAGCCCTCTTCTACTTGTCAGCATAAAAATGTTTGTATAAAAATTAACACCGCAAAGCGTCACTTTCTAGTATTTCTGATTTACAGACTAATTTGCTAGAATACTTTGGGAAATTCGTATTTTATTATTGCATTTTATATTGATAATGTTTTGTTTTTAAAACATTATTAAAAACTTGCCTGGGAAGAAATTGCCACTATGTGACTGATTTCTGCTGAATTGCCAAAAGGTATAAATGTGTTTACAGCAATTATATACTCAAGTACCATCTCGACTCTTGTACCATCTCATACCATTTCGAAATTGAACGAAATGAAGAGATGGATTAAAACACTATAAGCACTATTTCCAAATATCAGCCAATTTATAAACATCTTACATGATTCATGAAATCGTTTATTCATTGCCATTTGTAATATCAGTTTACTACGACTGACCATTTTCACTATAATAGTAAGAAACACTTAACACAACTTGTCACATTAATGTCTATCCCACGGTAATGGATAAAGGTGGTATGTGATCATGGCACCTTTATCCATTAAATTATATAAAAACCATATGTACATAACACCTTTATCAAACATTAGAACGCATTTAAGAAAGGTTTATTATCCCAAAAACTTATTGAAATGATAGATTATAAGTTAAAATAGTTGTCTGTGTAGAAATCTCAAAATTTTCTAAAATGTCACATAACACCTTTATCCACTTAGCTCTTCAATTATTTAATGTTTAAAATAAGTAATTTTTAAGGGGACCGTAATTCGAAAACCAAAAATCAAATTGTTGTTAAATTCTGGATATAACGGTTCTACAGCATGCTGATCAATAATATTGCATTAATTTTTCAATAAAAAAATGCCTTATATGATTTCTCGAAAAATCGACCCTTTTTTTTAATAAAAATGCACGCCACTGACTGAAATAAGTTTTCTTTTGCTCAAAAAAGAGATATTAAATGTCTTTGATGCCGATCCAAATTTGGTTGAAATTGAATGACCAATAACTGAGTTACGAAGATGTTTCCACTTGAAATGGGTCACACTGTATATGCTTATAATTCGATTTCCTTTAAATAAATCTAATTAAATACATCAAGTAAAATATGAAATTAAGCGACGCCACTGTGCATTCGAAAACACCAACACGGCATCTTAGTTCAGACGTTCGTGACGTCACACCGGGACTCTATGAGCGAACAGGTTTTACAAAACATTTCCCATTTCATTTGATTTTAAGCCTTTCAGGAATAAATATTCATATACCCTTCTTCTAGAAGTGCTAATAAGGCAATGCGCTCCTTCCTCACTGAAAAGTTTTGCGCCCGATGTTTGTTTTTGGATCAACAAAACCTGTATAACTTCTAAAAGACACGGTCGCAGCGCACAAAGTGAAATTAACACCAATATATGTTCCTGAAAAAATGTGAGCAAAAATGCGTTGGAATTCTCAGATATCGCAAAAACGTCTAATATTTTTTACACAATTGCCACAAAAAAATTAAAGACGACGATAATAAATATATAGACTCTACGTTAACTCTCCAAAATTATTGAATCCTCTATCAACCTTTAAAATTATGCCTTTAATATTTCGGCTCAGTGTATACGTTCATATCAATTGAAGCTTTCTCTGTCTCTAAACGGTTAAAAAACTGAGTAGCTGCTTTACTTGTAATGTTTCAAATCTAGGTCGATATGTATGACACATACGAATTAGCAGCTAAAACTGAATCAGCCCTCGTAAGATTCGATGTTTATCAATGTTGATTATAAATAATTGATACATTATTTTCTAGATAGTCGGGATACAGCACCATTTGGATCAAGCGCTATCAAAAGTATCCACAAATTATCACCGAAGAACGTCTACTCCAATTTCAGATAGAAGGCTACAGCTACGTACTCGAGAAAATTTATCAGACTGGGACGACTCTTATGAAAAATGGTGTGATAGTCTAGAAAATTCGAGGTATTCGCCAAAAGTTCGAGGAGTTAGTAAGCCACCAAGGGGAATTATTTCTGGATATCTGGTTCCAACAGTTACAAGGAAGCTCGTTAAAAATAAAATAAGTGATAATGACGAAGATTCTGTTAACCATAAATTAAATAATTGTATTTTAGATTTCGACAATATAAATATACAATCACCTAAGTTAAGTGACAAGTATAAATATATTTTAAGACAAACTATGCAACTTTTCAAGGAAAGAAAAAAAAATAAATGTTGTAAGAAAAGTTGTAAGTGTAGATATAACGTCAGCATGTAATTGCTAGAGCACTTAAATAAGTTTTACTTAAACGCATTCATTTAAAAAAACATTTTCTGATTGTTTTACTACATACGTGAAAAATATTAATGACATTTTTTTTTGTTGAATTTACGTGGAATTTTGAATTTCTGTAAAAATATGTTAATTGGTTATAAATCAAAAAATCATATTATTTCATGTGACTTAATTTAATAAATCAATCAAAAATAACAATGACATAATAATAATAATATGGGATTCAAAAATTAGATCAGCAACTTCCCCACGGGCAGTAAATCACAATTTAGGCACTACCCCCAGAAGCCCGTAGCTCCCTTAGGAAGAATTTCCGATTACATAGATTTATAGAAACTTTTTTATTATTTTTGCGTGTAGAATAATCAGCTCCTAACTGAACAAAAACACCCTGTATAGTGATATCTTTGCCTCATTGATTTTAATTTTAACGGTGGGTCATCCCGTATATGTATTACTTCCACATCCAGTGGAAGTATAGTAACGACAAAAAAAATTAAAACTTGTATTGTTCAAAGCATGGGCGCAGCCAGTTTCGGTTCGATTACGGTCCCTGTTTAAGATATTGACTTGAAATTTGATACACTTATGTATTTTAACGTGATCTGGAACTAGATTATATTTTCATCTTATTCCGTCGAAGTGTTGGGGGATAAGTTGGGGTAAATAGATAAATCAAGCAGGTAAGTGTCCATAAAATTGTTATTCAGTATATACAAAAGAAGTTGTAAGGTCTCAAAAAAAATTTTGGCATTAGCCACCCTCATTATTAAAAGGTATGAAAAAAAATTGATTTAGTGTGTTGTGTACAAGAACAAAAAATCTCAACATATTTTTTTTACTTCATCCACCCCCACTACCACCCCCCCTATCACCCCACTACCGATGTCAGATATCGTTTTATGGGTTTTTGGGGTAGATTCAAATATTTATATTATTAAAATTCCATAAAAAAAATTTCCACACAAAATTTTTTCATTGTGAGAAGCTTGGATGAAAAATCTGGATGTGGAAGTAGTGGTATTCCTTGGGCAGATGTTTATATTTTTTATTTTAAATCATAAAATTACATAAAAAATACCATAGCCCATTTTTACATTTTCACATATTTAACATATAAGGAAAAAAAAAATAACGTTTTCGCGCGCTCCTTATTCTGACGTAGGTAGCTAATCCTGAACCAGTTGTGTTGTTCTGCTCAATCAAGATTTACAAATCTTGCTGCTAACCTACTCAACATGTATGTACTCAGACTCCGTAGAGCAGTGGCGGCTGGTGAAATTTCAATTTTTTTTTCTCGTCTGTGGCACATGGGACCCATACGAAATATGGGAAATAGAGAAGCACTTCTCTAATGACCCCTAAAAAATTTTGAAAAAGCAGTTTGCGAAAAAATTTTTGAAAATTCGTTAGCCTCCCCTGGGTCTAGGGACTCCTGTTCATTTTTATTTTTTTTTGTGCATTTGCTTTTTCATAAAAATACAACAATAGATTTTGGAGTTTGTGAAAATATTTTCATTACTAACTGAAATACAATGAACTGAAATTTTGTAATTTACAATTTAACAAATTAAAATATTTCAATTCGTTGTATCTCAGTTAGTAATGAAAATATTTTCATAAACTCCAAAATCTATTGTTGTATTTTTATGAAAAAAATAAAAATAAACAGGAGTCCCTAGACCCAGGGGAGGCTATCGAATTTTCAAAAATTTTTTCGCAAACTGCTTTTTCAAAATTTTTTAGGGATCATTAGAGAAGTGCTTCTCTAGATGTTATTTCCCATAATTCGTATGGGTCCCATGCGCCACAGACGAGAAAAAAAAATATTGAAATTTCACCAGCCGCCACTGCCGTAGAGATAAGTTCCAGAGGCGGCTTTTACTTAGCAATAATGATACATCTGATTTCATCCTCTTGTGCCATATTTTCCGTATTGCCTTGTAAAATACATTGTTATTTGTAATGGGCCCACCGAAGCTGAATATTTTTGTGGGAATCTTGGATCATCGACGTTATGAACGCACTTTTAACACGTTTTTTAATCATGATTTGTTCAGAGTTTTTTATTTTCTTCTCTGTTTATATATTTTCAAATACCTGCACTCCGACTTTAAAAATCAAAGGCCGCCGAAGTTGAATATTATTGCGGCAATCTCGAATCATCAACTTTATGTACACATCTTTAATTTGTTTTTTAATAATCCTTTGCTCAGAGCCCTTCGCTTCTCTTTTCCATCTACAGAGTTACTGGTAACTCGACGTATTCCTGTCAAGGAGTGTTAGAGGACCTAATTTGCAATTATTTCAACTCACATGTGTTATAAGCAAAAGTTTTTAGTTTTCGAGATATTTCAATTTTTCACTTTTTAGTGAAAAATCCCAAATTTGTATTTTTAAAACTAAAATGAATTTGTTATTCTGTTTTATATTTTTTTTATACTTTTTTGTATTCTGTTTCTGTTGTTTTCTTAAACGACAATATGAATTTGTTTATTTGTTATTCGGTTTATGTTTTTTATATATTTTTTTGTATTCTATTATTTTGTTTTATTAAATGTCTTTTTCTTAATTAAAAAAGTACATTTATTTTGTTTTTGTTTTACTTTAACAAAATCCTGCTATTGATCTGAAAAATTAAATTTGTTTTGACGAAACTCAGTTTCCAATTGTCGCCTGTGATACATTTCTCCTGTGAAGGCAGAGCTCTATTCATAACAAAAAAAAATAAAACAAAAAATAATAATTTTTGCAATTACGTGAAAAAATGAAAAGGAAAATTCGATTGATGAAACCTATTTCTCGAAGAAACTGTTTTTGCAAATCAAGTTTGTTTTAGGTTTTAGAGCTTTTGACCTTGAGATATACAGAATTTTCGACTGCGACCTGCGGCGCATTCTTAAATATTATCCCCTTTTGATGTTATAATTCATTAATTCATAAAAAATAGAGATCTGGATCCGCGCCTGGACCTAAAATATGTTTTCATTTTCGAGATAACTGCAAGAAAATCGACAACACAATTTTAACAAAAGCATAAACAAGTTTGTCTTACTTGCGTTGGTTTACCAACAGATCGCAGTAACAATAATGTACCCCACCCATGCACCGCATATTTCCGCGTTGTTTCCTAGATATTCAGTGTGTTTCACTTCTCGTGTCTTTTTTATTTGTGTCCCGATTAATTTCAAATTTTTATCGGCCATACAACCCCATAAGACGACTTTATTCAACACATAAATGCCGCCTAAATCTAAAACGCCGGCCTACTGCGATAAAAAGAAAATCACAATTTTCGAGAAATCATAGTCGGCTTAGAGATAGACAAAAATTTTGTTACTGAAAGTTGTTCGGAATCACTTGATATGCGCCCCCCTGTAAAATTTTGTGAAAATCGGAATATTTTCAAAAAAAATTTGTGTTTCACTTCTCGTGAAGATATAGAGATTGTCCCCTGTATCTTTTTTATTTGTGGCCGAATTGATTTCAAATTTTTATCAGCTATAAAACTCCATGAGACGATTTTATCCAACACATAAAGAGAACTTCTTACAGCAAATGAAAGTCATGCACAATGGGCCTTTCCCACGTAATGGAACTTGATGATTATTTTGTTATAAATCTTTTATTAACACCTAATAAATATTGTATATACACGTCATATCGTATAATATTTTAATTTTAAATGGATATTTTAAAAATAAAAATATTGTCTAATTTACTCCATATTTCAAACAAGTAAACACTTATACGTAGTCTGCTCATATGTAGCCTCTACCAAGGGTGCTAGAGTATACTGATTAGTCATTCCGCCCATTTCGTCATCGGTGCAGAAATATTGCCGCCAATTTTAAATTCATATAACATAATAATTTTTTCTGTAGAAAAGAAGCAATTTCGCAAAAAAGAAAAAATACGGGTGAGTTTATTTAAAGAGAACTTTTCAAATATTCAATAAAAAAAAACGTGGGAAAGGCCCATTATTATTGAAATTATTTATTATTTGACCACACGTGTATGCAAAATTTCAGCTCGATTGGATAAACGGAAATGGGTAAATTTGATACATACATACATAATACATACAGATTTCCAAGTATTATAAAACCATTGAAAAAAGAAAACGATATTACATTTAAGTTGATGTGTAATAATAAAAAAGTGGCCCTTTTAACGTTTTATTGAATGCCGATTTTTGTTCACAACTTTCATTTGTTTGAAAAAAGTTATCTTTAGGTGTTAGATAAAATCGTCTTAAGGAGTTGTGTAGCTGATAGAAATTTTAAATGAATTCAGCCACAAATAAAAAAGATACAGGGGCGTCTTCACGAGAAGTGAAACAAATTTTTTTTTTTTAATATATTGGGGGCATATCAAGTGATTCCGAACAACTTTCAGTAACAAAATTTTTGTCTATCTCTAAGCTTACTATGATTACAAATAAAAAAAAGATACAAGGGTGCCTTCACGAGAAGTGAAACGCACTGTAGTATATTTTATAAATAAATAGGTACTTACCGTCAAATACAGGGATTAACTCCTGTGACTCCCAGGATTCCAACGATTTCAGCTCTATTATTGTGCAGAACCAAATTAGAAACAAAGCGGTACTACTGTGCTGTGAATTATGCGATAGCCCGATGTTAGTTGAATGCCGAAAGGACTCTCCACCTATGACTTTTTTCCTTAGCGATGATGCGACTTCAAATGTATGCAATTATAAAATGTTCACTTCCACGATAAGCATTGAAGAAGCTAATACTGGATATGGTTCTTATAAAGGGACCAACATTTACATTATTAAGCTAAAAAAACCATGAAACATTGTACTTATTATTTATTATAATTTAAGCAAATAATAAATATTTTAGATCGGTTATGTTCTTTATTAAATAAAGAGAAACAAACTATTGCTGAATACCTATTTTTTTGAGACGTTTACTTCAATAAAGCTAATTATTTCTCAAATAACTATATACTTCAGATCATTATTACCAGTGGTTTTAGCATTAACGTGATTATTTTTTTTTAAAGCTAATTTAAATATGATTGACTTTCAATTAAAATTTTGTGCTTAAAAGAAATTTTGATATTTCATTGTTTGGATAACACTGTTTTAGATCAATGCTAATTAATATTAATTTAAAAGAAAGATTTACAAACAGGTCTATCACCAGTTTTTTCTGTGCACTGATAAAAAAATTGAAACGATAAGCAAAATGAACATCAACAGAAAAATGTATTCTACAGAAAATTTTTATTAATAGTGTAAAGAAAACAATGTATTACATATTTTATTTTCACATGCAATCACCGGGTGTGATCATCTACCTTTTTTTAATAAGGGCAAAGCCTTGAAATGATTTGAAGAGCATGTGGATTTGCAAGTTTCAGTTTTATCTAATGGGGTATACTTCGGAAGTATATCTTTAGAGAGGAAGGAGGAGAGTAAAGGAAGTACTACTTCCTCTTAGCTACTATATGACCCTCCAGTCAAAGAAGTTTTTATGTATATATATTAAATATCAGTCCATTGCAACATTTGTTGCGCAGAAGTGGTGGAAGCTGCAAGCTTAATTCATTGTGGATGGCTATAATGAAAAATAATTTGATGGAACCAGAAAGGACATCAGAATTTCATGCTCCAGATTCTCTCTTAAATATAATTTTTGGAAAAGATTACGAATGAATGTGTTGCTATAGAAAGGTAGGTAAGTAATATCATTCATAGGTTTGCGGACACTGATCAGTGCCACTTTAATACTGCGTAAGATATTCCACCAGACAAAGACCTATTAGGTTGATCGGAAGAAATAATAATTGAAAAGAAAAATGAGATCAATCCAATGGAATTTGTTGGAATTCTTGTAATTCCATTCGACAGAGGCATAATTTCCTCCCCCATATATGTATATACGTCTAGTTATTTATCTATCAAGGGTCGCAAGTGCACTTTACGACCCACGGTGAATATCATATTTTTCGTCATACTCATGAATCATTACCTAAGCTAAAAAAAAACTTGAGAAAACTAAGTAGTGGAAAACTATAATTATTTGAGTCAGGTTTCATATTTACTAAGCAAATTGTAAAGGTAGCGATGCTTGGAATATCCATGGTAACCGCCAATAAATTTAGAACGCGGCTTCTATTCAAATGACTACTGTCAAGATAAATTAAATCATATTATAATAGCTTTGAACATTTTTGAAAATAATGTCGGTTATAGAAGATATAGCAAGTAAGGCTTGTCTGAATTTACTTCCAAAAAAGTTAAAACATTTAATACTTGTTATATAAAAGAGAAAATTATCCCAAATGTACTTTATTTTCCTAGGGACGTTATGAAAAATAACGACCCGTTGTCAATGGCAACAAGTATTTGGTACATAAAGCATCACTTACGATCGACAAAACAATGGAATTAATGTATATTTATCAGGGAGGTATGACGAAAAATAAATATTTGTAAGTAGATTCTTGCATCTCAAAAAAATCATTTAATTGTGTATTAGGCCTATAGGGGATACCAAATAGAAAAATAAACTCTACCTTTCAGCTGAGTGTGAAAAAAGTACATTATTAAGTACCGATAAAACCTAAGGCAGAAGACACGCCAAAGCAATAAGCAACAAGGGATGTCATGTCTCTCATGTATTCACAAAGAAACGATTAGTTTTAGTGTGTTATAGGATATCAGCTACGCTGATTGCATATTACCGTCTATGTAGATGAAGGACCAAAAAAAAGTGATGATTTTAGATATGACCTTTTCACGTTTAAAATATATCTCAGTCAGTATATGTTCCTACAGAAATAAAAGTTTTTATAGAATGAATCAAGAGAATTTTTCAATTATTGGATAATTTCCCACTATTTGCAGGATTTAATATTGTTTTTCTTCAATTTCATCTTTATATATCAACGTCACTATCTCTAGCAACGTGACAGAAATGTTTCTCATGTTTCAAATTGCCTACCGCTAGGAAATATTTCTTAGAATGATATTGTCTTTGTTTCAGTCTGAACGGGTTACATTAAACACACTGTTATTTTCACGTATCACGTATCATATATCACATATCACTTGTTGCCTATTGCTTCAGAGTGTTTTTTGCTTAAGTGTGCAGGGTTTGAATTTCTACAACATAATATGTGGAAATATTAAAAAATATATAGGACTTTTTTTAGAAAATTTCTGATCTCCATTTTTGAAAATTACCAGTGGCGGCTGGTGAAATTTCAATATTTTTTTTCTCGTCTATGGCGCATGGGACCCATACGAAATTTGGGAAATAACATCTAGAGAAGCACTTCTCTAATGACCCCTAAAAAATTTTGAAAAAGCAGTTTGCGAAAAAATTTTTGAAAATTCGTTATCCTCCCCTGGGTCTAGGAGCTCCTGTTTATTTTTATTTTTTTTTGTCATATGCATTTGACTTTTCATAAAAATACAACAGATTTTGGAGTTTATGAAAATATTTTCATTACTAACTGAAATACAATGAACTGAAATTTTGTAATTTACAATTTAACAAATTACAATAATTCAATTCGTTGTATCTCAGTTAGTAATGAAAATATTTCCATAAACTCCAAAATCTGTTGTTGTATTTTTATGAAAACTCAAATACATATGACAAAAGAAAATAAAAATAAACAGGAGCTCCTAGACCCAGGGGAGGCTAACGAATTTTCAAAAATTTTTTCGCAAACTGCTTTTTCAAAATTTTTTAGAGGTCATTAGAGATGTTATCTCTAGATGTTATTTCCCAAATTTCGTATGGGTCCCATGCGCCATAGACGAGAAAAAAAATATTGAAATTTCACCAGCCGCCGCTGAAAATTACTGTCTTAGTACGGAGATATTCATGAAAAACCTAGTGAAAAACTCATTGGCATTTATATGCTAAAGAGAAACATGCTGAGAAAATTACGGAGAACTTTCACATATTTATTGCTAAGAACCACATACAAGTGCATACCCCAATTCAACTGGGCTAAATTTTTTTTCTAATTTTGATAATTTATTTGCCGGGCTATAAATTAAACAGTAACTGTACCTAATTAAAAAAATTTATTGAAAGTGATCAAACACAATGGAATGAAAGAAAATAACAATATGAGATGAATTACTCTTTTTTGCTATGTTCCGGCTTACTAAGTGAAAAGTCTAATCTTACATAAATTATAACACACACGAACAAGAAAAATAGTGCAATAGACAATAAAATAGGCTCATGAAGAAGTAAATGTGGCTTCCAATCATAGGTAATTTCTAAATCTTGAATATGCGGTTCAACCAAATTGGTTTTCCTTAATTTTATCACAGTTCGCCCAATATTATCCAAGTATTTATATGTAACTTCATCAGCTAACCTTTCCACTTCATAAGGCGTACTTATTTTAATATTCGACACCCCAACAGGTAGAACAATTTTCGACTCTAATTCTTCCACGTGCATATCATCGAAAACATGATCGAGTATTCTCATGGTCAGTACATATTCTCCACTAGGTTTTTTAAATAAATATTGGTAACTTGGCACACTGTATCCCAATGTATATGAACTCTGCCAACCACCGAAGAGAGGAAATCTTGGTCTCAATTCTAGCTCAATCCATTCTTTGCGAGGTCGAACAGTAGATGTAGAAATATTACCGTTGCTATCTCTATAATAGATACTATGAGCTGAGGCAGGTAAAATAGTGCGGTATGATTTAATGCTGTGGTGGACACTGGCAGTATTTTGTTGGTAATCGTATCTAGAGAATGGTCCCTTCAATTTAGCACCAGTATGACGGATCTCAATATTTTCTTCAACAGCAATATTACCCCAGTGAGAAATTTCAATGGCACGTTCTAATCTAGTGACGGTTAAAAATGGAGCATTATTCTCATAATGAACAATCATTTGGTCTCGGGTGAAAGGTTGTACGATACTGTAAGGGCCATAAGTTATTCCGGAATCTGATTGAGCAACAGGTTTCAACTTCGTGTAGTTTTCTACAGTTCTTGAATTAAGAGAAACCTCTGTTTTCTGCTTTGTTGTAACATAGGGTGTGTAAAAGTAATGATTGCCAAAGTAACGTACAAGCTGCTTTTCTTTTTGAGTTATACTATTTGGATAGGGTATCAAACTTTTGGTTAAAACTTCTTCAACTACTACAGTAGTTGTACGGCCAGCATCTAGTGGTTGTTTTAATAGAACGTTATAGAAAGTTTTATCCTTTTGATTATCCACCACAACAGGTACGATTTTTAAATCATCTTTTAAAGAATCTTTTACATTTATATAAGATACATCTCCCACTTTATTAGGTTCTAAAACGATAAGAAAATTACGTACAGATTCTTTGCCGGTATTTTCCAAGGTTATGGTTGAGGTTATTTTCACTAATTGTGATGTTAAGTCTATGGAACGATCTACGTTCTTATTTACAAGCTGATTATTTATTTTCTCTATGGCTGTTGCATATGTTAAACAAAGTAACAGAGCTAATATTTTATACATTTTTGAGAATTTTATACTGCACTGCACTTATTTTCCTAACCACATCAACACTTTTCTCTCGTCCATTACTAGATTTACACATCACCACTCTCAAGGGCACGTATTGACCCGAAATGCTTTTATCCGAATGAAATATAGAAATAAGAAAATTTGTTTTTCTAATTGTCTACCTCATATTGAAAGAATAAAATAGTTATTCATAGATTATTGTATTTGTTGCAATAATTGCAAAAATAATAATGTATTTGGAATTTGTATTAAAACGAGTTGACGTAATAAAAATACATTAATCTTTTTTTGTATCATTGTTAACGAAGCATTCGTGTTAATTTGCTCTTGTTCTCTTAAATCATCAATGTGAAACTTTAAGAATAGTCAAGAAATTTCATTCTGATATTTATAGTTCTAACTGATAAGAAAGCGGGTGTTACTGATTCTAACTTTCTTTAAACATTAGCTTTATTGAAAAATGCTCCACTATCTGCACCATGCACCAATGCAAATTTATCTCTCTTCAACTTATGTATAGTCCTCACTCTATTTTTTTTCTGTTTTCTCCACTAGTGCAGAAAATGCAGGGTTTTTGAACAAACTAGCTATTTTCTTTCGTACTGAACAAAGTGAATACAATCAGTAAGCAACCAATAGAGATCAAGGATTTCAAAAATACCTCGATTTGATTGGCTGTTTAGTGATTGCAATCAGTTCGTTCAGCACGAAAAAAAACAGCTACTATTGCATATGTACAGCTGATAGATGACACTGTTAGTAGTTACTTGACAAGCGGCTAAAATCTGACCTCCAATCCTAGATCTGAGCAACAATAGATCTATTCCTTTGCACTAAAAGTGTAGCACTGAGCTGCACTGATGTAAGACTGTCTCTCTTTAACTTATGATATCCGTATTGATGCCATCTCTGTCACTCAAAATTAGTGCCACACTTCTTGTGCAAAGGAATGGACCTACTATACGCTAGCTCCTCACCACACAGTATTGTGGTTCCATTATTTGAGATCTTAGATAAATAAAGAAATATCTTTGTTTATCTAAGTTTCAGATCATCCAAATAAATAATAACATACTGCAAGGCGCACTGCAATGCCAAAGATTAGAGAGTTAAATTCTCTTAATATTTGGTTGCGTTCATCACGGTGGGCGATCAGTTAGCGCCCACTGATCATTTTACATGAACGACATTTTGTTCGATTGATAAGAGGTAATAGGTGATCGGCAGCCATTATTGTAGCAAACTAATTGTACACTTGCTTTCAAAACTTTCGCGTACACATTCAAAATTAAGGCTACATTCGATAGGTGGGTTTACCACGGTCGGACCTGTCAAAAGCGTTCGGACTGTATGGTCCGACTTGATCAGCTGAGTGGTCGATGTGGTCACATTTTAAAGTCTGACTTGTGTGGTCAGAATCGTTCGACGTGTTTGAATTTCCGTCTTAAAATGGCGACAGTAAATAAGTCTCATAAATAAAGGAACAATATACATTTGTAGAAATTGCACATCATACCGGAGTAAAATTTATATAAAGTCTGATTAAGTGAATATGAAATTCAACGAGCTAATTACTATTCAAATCCATGATAAATCACTGTTAAAAAAGTCAAAATACCGGTTTTTGAGGTTTAGCCTTAGTAACAACGATTTTGCAAACTTTTAACTGTGTGAACGGATAATTTTGAGATTAGGTTAAAGACATTGACGTTTAATTAAAACGAACATAAAAATAAAGACAACTATAATAAAACTCGTAGAACAGTGCTTTTATCTAGTCCATAATGAGTGGCAACCCTTCTTATGGACCACCCCTCTTCTAATTTAAAAAGCATCAAAATTTTGTCTTGCTCTGTCAGTCGAAGCATTTTGAATTTTCAAAATTTCAAATGTCAGAGTTCATTAATTACAACCCTGATTTAATACAGCGAAAAATAGGTGTACGCGAAAGTTTTGAAAGCAAGTGTATGATACATGACCCGTGATCACTGATCAATTTGAATTTGAAAAAATTAGATATAACACAACTCATATAAAATGATCAGTGAACGTTATCTGATCGTTCTTCGTGATGAACGTGACCTTTGATAACACTAGGTCTATTCCTTTTGCACTAAAAGTGAAGCACCGAGCTGGACTAGTGTTAGATTGTCTCTTTTTGACTTATGATATCCGTATTGATGCCATCTCCGTCACTCAAAATTAGTGTCATACTTCTTGTGCAAAGGAAAGGACCTACTGTGTGGTAGAAAGCTCGCGCATACTCAGATGTAGGATTGGCAGGCGGTGATGTAGTGACAGTTTCTTCAAAAATGGTAGATGTGGTCAAGTGGTATGTGGTTAAATGTCAAACTTATGTAAATTAGTGCTGGCCAATAAATCAAATAATAATTTTGAATGACATTCCATATAAACCAAGTTACCTCACAGTTAAGTGCATTTTTCCTGCTTACACATGGTAGGTGACTGTTTTTGTGCTGTTATGTAAAATATGCCACAGAATAAAAGTGTTGTGGGGTTCAATCCCAAAACAAATAATCACGTTAAACGTAAAAGAAAAACGAAATTGACAAGAAAAGCAGGTAGGAAGCATGCAAAACGTGCTCTAATATTCATATAATGCGTTTTAAGCTTGTAGACCTAACAGGTTATTTAAAAACGAAGTTTTGCCATATTTAACATTTGAGCACCTATTGCATGTAAGCCTGCAATTTAATTAACGTTCACTGTTCACTACTATTATTACTTCATCAGATATGAGAGAGTAATATATTTAAATAGCATGAGATGACCAGCTTCAGATAAAATTGTGATAGTTTTTGTTATTTGAGAAAGTTCAATAAAAAGAGTTACTTAACCGCAGCAAAGCTATTTTTTTCATAGTGTGGGAACTAATAAAATAATTTTAATGAGGCAATATCTAAATTGTTATATGAATACTGAATGTTGACATGATTTACACACATGGCTTTTATTATATTCTTATCTTCATCATATATTAATATATACTGCACTGCTTTTCATAGGTTCCTAACAATATATGCTATGGGTATATGAAAATTAATGTACCTGAAGTTTCGAACGTTCACTTGAACGAATTTTAGATGAAAAAGAAAAGTTAATTAAAACCACACGTCGATTTAGGCGTAAGCACTTCACTACTACATTTGCTGACAATATCCACAATACTTAAGTTTTTACGCCTAAATCGAAGTGTGGTTTTTATTAATTTTTCTTTTTCATATGAAATTCGTTCAAGTGAACGTTCGAAACTTCAAGTACATAAAAATTAATTATATTGTTTTAATAGCTAGAATACTCACAATACACTGAGTAACTCCCACATAATACATAATGCAAGGGTGAAATTATTTTGGGTAAATTAATATTTAAACATGCACGTTTTATGAACTGGTTTTAGCTTATTTTTGGTATATCTTTTGCAAAAAAAATTACTCACCGTTGTTAATTTGGGCAGAAAAATCAAAGGCCTCCTAGCAGTTACATAAATACTCACCTAATTATTAATGCAACCACAATTATCTTTAAAAATTACTCCAACCTTTAACCAGAATAAGTATTTTATTGAGAATATCTATCTGGGACCTTGGCTTTGACGAAAAAACATTGAATAAGAAGTTGCAACTAAAAATGAAGCATATCTACAATTTCCTAAAAGTCGATCTAGATGAGTTATTTATGCCTGAACTGAACTTATATAATACATCGATCAAGAGTTTAACAGCTGTGCAATATAACGTACAGATGTTAACGATGTTGTAAAGTAGGTACTTACAAAAATTGGAAAATAATGTAAAAAAACAGCAAATATATTAGATAATGAAGTACTTGAAGTACTGTTAACACTTGTAGGTAGTATGAAATATGGTGTACTCAACTTTTCCCAGCTGTTGATCCCTTTATAGAGATTGTATTTTTGAATAAGTTTTTCAAGTCCTGGAAAACCCCATTCAAAATTAGGATTCCTATAAGATAAAGGTCATACACTTTATGATGTAGTCCAAACCATAATTAATCCACTGCATTTAGTGAAAAATGAGCCGCATCTTCAGACCAATTCATACAAAAGCAAATGTTGGTTTTCCAGGTAGGTTCTGGGGTCCTTAACCCAATAGTGCCCGAGTAATTTTTTTTGGAAAACTTTTGAAAAAAGTATTGATTGACCTTCATTTAGGGCTTGTCAGTACCCCCCAAACCACATTTTATTTATTCCTGTGCATTTTCACCAATTTTTTTGACGTATGATATATCATACCATGGGAATATGCATGTAGAATATTATTAAAAAAAATTATTTATTATAATACAAAATATTCAACAAATTAAGACAAAGTAGCAAAATATATCACATAGAAGGGTTATGATATAAGCATATGTCTGGATGTAATCCCATGTTACATTTGACAAAAGAACATTTTGTACATTTGCCACAATACCCACAACGTCTTTGTGTAGCAATTTTGTCAATCAGGTGATCAGTTTTGTCATACCTGACCTCTTTCAATATATTCCTACTACATTTTGGTTTGGGGCCAGCTAAATGTTCAGGAGCAGTTAAAGTTGTGCGAACAATTCTCAAAAACTGCAGAATGGACACTTTTGGATAGACAAAATGATAAAGAAGCCACATGTTGACTACCGATCCATTCAAGCTAAAGCGAATCATTGCCCAATACCATTTGCAGGATCTGATTCGTATACGATAGAGTCCTCTCATTTTATCGAACATATCCACACATTTAGAGACTTATAAGTGTCGGTTGATCCACATCAACTTGCTTCCTTTGTTGTTTAGACCATCTTTTGCACGTGCCTTTTGCCAAACAATTGTCTTTGTTTTTGATGTTGGTTGCGATATTCACTTGACTATTGTCATGCTATCTGGTGAGTTGAATACCACTATTAGAGTCAATCAGAGTATGAGAAGTCCCTCGTTTTTCTTTTTGCAGCTCTTTTACAGGAGCTTTCTCTATACGGTTCAATACATTGAATTTCATTATTTTGCAGAAGTTCAAGTAATGGTAAGAAGTTGAAAGAATTATCGAAATATATGGTCGAATGCGGGGGAATATATCTCATACAAAGTTTCTCGGTGACACTGGATCCCAAAGTTTTAACCTTGATTTTATCCCCACTTTATCCGTATAGGTTGAATTTTAATAAGTACCCCTGGGGCACCAAAATTTAAAGCCATAGCGAATTGGCTTTCCCTTTATAAATTGCTTCATATGTTACGGCCAAAATAAGGCTCCACAGCATCATCCAATGAAAAAGAAGTTCTGAAACAAAACTAACATTCATACCGCCATCTACCTACCGTATGATATATCATACGAAAAGTTTTTTCCGCTGCTGCAATTACAGAAGGAATTGATATGACTATGAAATGGTATAAGTACAACCTATAATATGTATAAAGAATTATTACATGAATAAAAGTCAAATAAATTACATCCAAACGAAAATAGTGAAACATAACTTTACCGTGAGCTCATTTTCTGCTGCGTAGAAATTTACTGGTTATAGAACGCTCGGTTATAACTTATTTAAGTATAAAACAATCGAATTTTTGTTCTAAGCTTATTGTCTATACAGGGTGTTCCGTAAATAATGGATAATCCTGAAAATGGTAATAGGCCAGACCATAACCTATCAGAATATCACAACTTGACCTTATTGAAAACCTTCCGGTTTTCGAGATATGGGCACTTTTTTGAAATTTTGAAAATTTCTACTCTAGGATAGTATTTTGCATGCCACTCCCACAAGGTAAGGATTTTTTCATTCTGTTTTTTTGCTGAGTATTCTAGAACAGTTGTGCTATCAATCGTGTATAAGACTTTTTAGATAACGACGACGGTATTCTAAAAAAAAAATGTATTTCTTAAATTTCGGTTCCACCAAGATTCTGTCTCCTGACTTTGACCATTAATGGTGTAAAGAAAAGTGCCAAGCGAAACTTGCCACTTATCTTAAAAACTCGCCCACTTATTATTATATTCTAAAATGTTTAAAAATTCTGATTCTTTCTGTTAGAAAAAAATATATAGCTGTTTGAATAGTGGAGGAGCTAAATTTATCAATTTAAAATTTTAACAAGTAAGCCTTGTTTTTAATTGCAAGTGACGCATGTCATTTTGTACGTCTGGTGTTACAGATTCAGACTTTGTTTGTTTGTCGATAATAATGAATTTGCATTTCTTTGTGCTTATTGGAACTTGTTGAGAACAACAATGCCTCGTATACAGTATACACAACGTGAGTGTGCTAATATGCATACTATTTACGACGAATGTCGAGGCAACGCCAATGCATCGCTGTGCGTTATCGAGAAAGGTACTCGA
Source organism: Rutpela maculata (assembly GCA_936432065.2). NCBI lineage: Eukaryota > Metazoa > Arthropoda > Insecta > Coleoptera > Cerambycidae > Rutpela > Rutpela maculata. The sequence goes on along the minus strand of OW386287.2, from coordinate 68,773,995 downwards.
ACGCGCGCCATCCTAACTATCGTGTATTTATTAGAGTACATAATGCGTACTGCGAGGGAAGGATTTTTAGTCTTCGTGGTGTTGGTGGTGCCAGTGAAGGAAGACCTCGTCAAGATTTCGACGAAGAAGTGCTTGATGAAATTAACGACGATCCATCTACTTCTGTGCGTACGATATCACGACGCACTGGCATATCTAAAACAGTGGTGCATAGAATTTTAAAATGGTACCAACTTCATCCTTCTCATGTACAACGTGTGCAAACTCTACTACCCAGAGATTATCCCTTGAAAGTGGAATTTTGCCGGCGAATGCTGCGGATGATACGAGAGGATCCAGATTTTTTTAATAAAATTTTGTGGTCTGACGAATCATCGTACAGAAGAGAAGAGTGGAATTTTGCCGGCGAATGCTGCGGATGATACGACAGGATCCAGATTTTTTTAATAAAATTTTGTGGTCTGACGAATCATCGTACAGAAGAGGTGGCTTTGTAAATTTACAAAATCTGCATAGTTGGCAGTTTGAAAATCCCCACTTGATGAGAGAAGATCGGTCACAATACCAATTTAAAGTAAATTTGTGGACCGGTATCCTAAATGGTTAGGCCCATTCGAACTGCCACCAACATTAACGTCAGACAATTATTTGGAATTCCTTCAAAACGACCTATCGGTCTTACTAGAAGACTTTCCTTTATCCCCGAGGCTGACAATGTGGCTACAGAGCGACAGAGCCACATATTATGGGAGAGAGCATACCAAAATTTGAAATGTCCAGGAAGATGGATCGGTTGCTTAGTACCAATTCTGTGGCTACCCAGGTCACCAGACCTAAATCCTTTAGATTTTTTTACTGGGGATGCATGAAGAAACAGGTGTACTTCCGACCTGTTCAATCCCTAAATGAATTGCATGAGCGCATCGGAGTAACCGCTGAAGAAATCAGACGATTCGGATATTCAAGCCATTTAAAACGTTTCTTTATTAAAAGGTGCAGATCCTGCATCAGGGCTAGAGGAGAGCAATTTGAACATTTATTATAAGTTGTTTGACTATTTCTTTTTAATAATGTTTAATAAATGCAGGTGAAATTACTTTTTATTTTATTTCGATCTTTCTTCGTCCTCTCAGAATTTTTAGAATATATTTAGAATATATTCTCGATAACGCACAGCGGATGCACTGGCGTTGCCTCGACATTCGCCGTAAATAGTATGCATATTAGCATAGACTTAGGAACAAATAGCATACTCACGTTGTGTATACCGTATACGAGGCATTGTTGTTCTCAATAAGTTCCAATAAGTCCAGAGGAAGGTTAATTCGTTATTATCGACAAACAAAGTCTGAATCGGTAACACCAGATATACAAAATGACATGCGTCACATGCAATTAAAAACAAGGCTCACTTGTTAAAAATTTTAAATTGATAAATTTAGCTCCTCCACTATTCAAACAGCTATATCTTTTTTTCTAAAAGGAAGAATCAGAATTTTTAAACATTTTAGAATGTAATAATTAGTGGACAGGTTTTTAAGATAAGTGGCAAGTTTCGCTTGGCACTTTTCTTTACACCATCGAAGGTCAAAGTCAGCAGAAGGAATCTTGGTGGAACCGAAATTTAAGAAATACAATTTTTTTTGAGAATACCGTCTTCGTTATCTAAAAATTCCTATACACGTTTGATAGCACAACTGTTCTAGAATACTCACCAAAAAAAACAGAATGAAAAAATCCTTACCTTGTGGCAGTGACATGCAAAATATTATTCTAGAGTAGAAATTTTCAAAATTTCAAAAAAGTGCCCATATCTCGAAAACCGTAGGATTTTCAATAAGGTCAAGTTGTGATATTCTGATAGGTTATGGCCTGGTCTATTACCATTTTCAGGATTATCCATTATTTACGGGACACCCTGTATATCCAAATAACACTTTAGATGAGTAAAATCACTGAACTTATCACACTCGATTTGTTTACTCTTCATTAGAGACAACCTAACCTCTGTATGATAAATCATACAATAGGCACTATTGGGTTAATAAGGTCTCAAAAGTCTCCGAAGTGGGAGTGTAAGGATAAAATTTGGCAACGCTGTAAAGGGCTAAAATCGTGCTCGGAAACGAATTTTTCTAGATATCGCGGTTTTTATTGCCTCTACGACAAAAATACAGCAGGCCAAAAAGAAAGCTATGGAAATTCTCTATAAAAAAGATAGAGAGTCTTTTTTTCGTATACGCAGTAGTTTTCTTGAAAAATTCCAGTAAGTCATACCTAAAATCAGAACATTTATTTGTGGCTTTCTTTTCACTCTGGGGAACAGCATGTTCACGCAAGGGAATCTCGCATAGAGAGAGATACCGAAGATGTTCATAAAGTGTCAGATTGGTTCAATTCTCATAATCCCTTCCCAATTGTGCCAAAAATTATGTCGATTGCAACAGGGGTTACTGGTGATGGAAAAATAACATGTCATGATGCTCATAGGATTGGAACTGCTGCAATGGAGAAAAAAATTTGCAACAATTTCTGTGATATTAAATTCTCACGTGCAGATAGAGTGCTTCCACTATTCACTGTCAATAGCAATGTTAACGTCCATGATCCCACAATGCCCATTGATCCATTATTGTTGTTTCAAAGGATTACTGTCATGAAGAGAACAAATGAAGAGCTTCGCACCTACTTGGAGTATGAATTAGCTCCGTATCCGGTGTCACTCTTTGACGAAGTTGGTATGCGCATGACGAACAAGTCAGTTTTCTATGACAATTTCCAGTCATCCGAATCTGAACCGAGTTATATGGCATCAACATGAAACCTACGGTGCTATTTGCCAAGCATATGTTAATTATGTGCAAAATCATTTTGGCTCGAACTCTATTATTGTTTTTGATGGCTATGAAAATATTAGCAACAGTGTGAAGGCTATGGAGCAGCTTCGTCGGTCCTCAAAAGCTTCATCTGTTGACATTTACTTTGATGAGCAGATGGTTGTAACTGTAAGCCAAGAGAAGCTCTTTTCCAGTAATAAAAATAAAACCAGATTGATTTCGATGTTGACAGAAAAGTTTGAGGCAAATAATTATATTGTTAGACATGCTGAAGATGATGCTGACATTTTGATAGTCGAAACAGCACTTGAGGAATCATGTAAAAATACTACGGTTGTGGTTGGGAAAGATGTGGATCTTCTTATAATTTTAACTGCTCGTACACTTATTAATAAAGAAATTTTTCTCCTCAAACCAGGCAGAGGGAAGGTCCAATGAAAAATTTATTCTTCACGAAGCTTTGATCACCATAAAGATATTCGAGATCACATATTGTTTCTGTACGCATTCTCTGGGTGTGACACTACATCTGCTCTGTTTAATAAAGGCAAGACTGCAGCTTTGAAAGTGATGAAAAAACGGCAGGACTTGAAACTTGTAGCTGAAGTTTTCAGCAAGACTGGTACTTCTCCTGACATAGTTACTTCGAATGGGATACAATTTTTCCTCGCGATCTATAATGCTCCAGTTAAAGAAGTTTTCATCGATAACTATCGATATTCTTGCTTTATTAAAGGTGTGAGCAAAAGCAAACCAGTGAAATTGAATTCATTACCACCCACTCATGACGCAGCTCAACAGCATCTATTTCGTGTTTAATTTCAAGTACAGAAATGGTTGGGTAATGTATTGAATCCTAAAGAATGGGATGGATGTTGAAAGATACCATATTGTGGCCAAAAACAACATCCCAACTTCCTGCGCCTGATTGCCTTCTGAAGATGATTTTCTGCAACTGTACGAAAAGGTTGTGGACCATTGTGTGGCTGTCGGAGGTTGGGACTTAATTGCTCACCAGTTTGCGGCAACTGCCATGGAAAATCTTGCTTGAATGCTGAACCGATTGAAAACATGTCAGAAATAGAAGCCGTCACTGAAGCAGAGACTAAAAGTTCTCAGATTGACTTGGATTTCCTTGAACGAATCGATGAATTTATAGAAGGAGAAAACGGACAAGAAGAAAATTATTAATTTGACAACATTTTAATAAGTATGACAGTCGTGGATTAGGCTTACACCGGGGAAACCACATAAAAAAAACGCGCCTAGTACTCAACCTCAAGGATGGTGTGGAATAGAGTACTTAAATTATCCATAATATCCCATAAGTTCAAATTCAATGCAAGATTTTCAAGAAAACTATTGCATATACGAAAAAAAGACCCTCTATCTTTTTTATAGAGAATTTCCATAGCTTGCTTTTGGCCTAATGTATTTTTGTCATAGAGGCAATGAAAACTGAGATATCTCGAAAAATTCGTTTCCGAGCACGATTTTAGCCCTTTACAGCGTTGCCAAATTTTATCTTTACATTCCCACTTCGGGGACTTTTGAGGACACCAGAACCTACCTAGAAAACCAACATTTGCTTTTGTATGAATTGGTCTGAAGAAAAATCCTAAATGCAGTGGATTAAATTAGAATATTAATAGTATCAGCACATATGTATTGGTGGTTGCTTATCTCTTACTACCTATACCTTGGGAAAAAAAAAAGTTTAAATCAATTATGCATTATAGGCGAGTCTGCCTGGGATTTTTTCCAAAAATTTTCTATACCATTTGAGTTAGCTACGGATTTTTATAGGAAAAATTCCGCTGAGCAAGATTTTCTTATGAAAAATTTTCCTAAACCGCGAGCTTCATGGTCAAATAATTGTTTAAACAAATTTTTTTTCGGTTTTATTTAATAAAATGAAAACGGTTTGACGGATCCGAAAAAATCTTTTATTTCATACTATCCGGTAAATGACTATTTCCCGGACTCATTTGCGGCCGGTAAATCGAACATTACAATATTTGATACCGTAATGTGTTACTTGCGAACATTACGGTATCTGATACTGTAATGTGTTACCTAGCAACACTATCATATTATTGTTTTTAGTAAGCAAGTTTTGACTTTTGACTTTTTCACCTAAAAGTATAAGAAGTAAAATATTTAAATACACAGTTTTAGCAATTATTTATTAACACTATTTTCGAATGCTTTTCAAATTCTTTCAGAATTTCTCTCCTTAATGGTGAATCAACGTGAAGGCAGCCGCCAAAGATAGCCGCTAATTTTCCCGAAAGTACCCGAACGCACATGGACGTTCGTCAGTATGGGTATTGTCGACTCCTCGCAATCACGTGCCACGTGGTGTATTGATATCGAGAGGCGGTGAAAAAGATAATATAGTTAGTATAGATAGTTCATTTTGAACACAATAATAAGTGCCGAATAATATTTGTATGAATAATTACCAGTTTTAACATAACCTCACAAAAATGATATATCATTTATATGAATTAAATATAAATTACTAGATTTCCAAAAAACGACATCAATTTCAAATATTTACGGAAAATAGTAGACACAACTATAACGAGTTTGCCTTAAAAAAATCAACTCGCGCTACGTTCCTTCATATTGAAAAGAAATTAAATATTCAATAAAACAAATTCAATATCTGAGAGTCAAATAGAAATCAAGATTTTTCATAACCTGGACATAACCCGACATCAAAATTTCGTAGCCGATAGTATACACAAGTATAGAGGGTATGGCTAAAGAAAATCAAATCGCGCTGCCGTCCTTCATATTAAAAAAAGTAAATATTCAATAAAATAAATTCAATGTCTGAAACAGTCAAAAAAGAAACCAAGGTTTTTCAAAAACTGGACAAATTATCACTTTCAGAATTTGGTAGGCGACAGTACACACGGGTATAGAGGGTATGACTTAAAAAAATCAACTCGCGCTGCCGTCCTTCATATTGAAAAAAATATTCAATAAAATAACTTCAATATCTGAAACAGTCAAAAAAGAAACCAAGATTTTTAAAAAACTGGACATATTATCACTTTCAAAATTTCGTTGCCGATAGTACACACAAGTATAGATGGTATGAATTAAAAAAGTCAACTCGCGCTGCCGTCCTTCATATTGAAAAAAATAAATATTTAATAAAATATATTCAATATCTGAAAGTCAAAATACGAACCGAGATTTTTCAAAAAACATATTATCACTTTAAAAATTTCGGTGCCGATAGTACACACAAGTATAGAGGATATGAATTTAAAAAATCAACTCTCGCTGCCGTCCTTCATATTGAAAAAAAATATTCAATAAAATAAATTCAATATCTGAAACAGTCAAAAAAGAAACCAAGATTTTTCAAAAACTGAACATATTTTCGCTATAAAAATTTGATAGTACAGACGTGTGTAGAGGATATGAATTAAAGAAATCGACTCGCGCTGCCGTCCTTCATATTAAAAAAATATATATATTTAATAAAATATATTCAATATCTGAAACAGTCAAAAAAGAAACCGATAATTTTCAAAAACTGGACATATCACTTTCAAAATTTCGGTGCCGATAGTACACACAAGTATAGGGGGTATGCCTTAAAAAATAAACTCGCGCTGCCGTCCTTCATATTGAAAAAATAAAATTAATAAAACATATTCAATATCTGAAACAGTCAAAAAAGAAACCGAGATTTTTCAAAAACTGGATATTATCACTTTCAAAATTTCCGTGCCGATAGTACACACAAGTATAGCGGGCATGCCCTGAAAAAATCAACTCGCGCTGCCGTCCTTCATATTGAAAAAATATATATTTAATGAAGTATATTCAATATCTGAAACAGTCAAAAAAGAAACTGACATTTTTCAAAAACTGGATATGTTATCACTTTCAAAATTTCCGTGCCGATAGTACACACAGGTATAGAGGGCATGCCCTGAAAAAATCAACTCGCGCTGCCGTCTTTCATATTGAAAAAAAAATTAATAAAATAACACCAACGAAATAGTCAAAAAAGAAACCAAGATTTTTCAAAAACTGGATATATTATCACTTTAAAAATTTGGTATGCGATAGTACACAGGTATAAAAATCAACTCGCCCTGCCGTCTTTCATATTGAAAAGAAAAATTTCGGTGCCGATAGTACACACAAGTATGGAGGGTATGCCTTAAAAAAATCAACTCGCTTTGCGTCCTTCATATTGAAAAAAAAATTAATAAAACATATTCAATATCTGAAACAGTCAAAAAAGACACTTATATTTATCAAAAACTGGATATTTTATCACTTTCAAAATTTGGTAGGCGATAGTATACACAGGTATAGAGGGTATGACTTAAAAAAATCAATTCGCGCTGCCGTCCTCCATATTGAAAAAAAAAATCAACAAAAAAATTCAAGATCTGATACAGTCAAAAACGAAACCGAGATTTTTCAAAAACTTTACATATCATCTTCAAAATTTCGTAGCCAATACCGCACATAAGTATAGAGAAGAAGAAACTGAGATTTTTCAAAAACTGGATATATTATCACTTTCAAAATTTCCGTGCCGATAGTACACACAAGTATAGAGGACATGCCCTAAAAAAATCAACTCGCGCTGCCGTCCTTCATTTTGAAAAAAATATATATTTAATGAAATATATTCAATATCTGAAACAGTAAAAAAAGACACTTAGATTTTTCAAAAACTGGACATTTTATCACTTTCAAAATTTGGTAGGCGATAGTACACACGGGTATACAGGGTATGAATAAAAAAAATCAACTCGCGCTGCCGTCCTTCATATTAACAAAAAATATTCAATAAAAAAAACCAATATCTGAAACAGTCAAAGAAGAAACCAAGATTTTTCAAAAACTGGACATTTTGTCACTTTCAAAATTTCGTAGCCGATAGTACACATAAGTATAGAGAGTATGCCTTAAAAAAATCAACTCGCGCTGCCGTCCTTCTTATTGAAAAAAAATTCAATAAAATAAATACAATATCTGAAACAGTCAAAAACATACCAAGATTTTTAAAAAACTAAATATAATATCACTTTCAAAATTGCGTAGCCGACAATACACACAATTATAGACAATATACCCTAAAGAATTCAAGTGGTGTTGCCGTAACTCACATTTAAACAAAATATTTAATAAAACATATTCAATATCTGAAACAGTCGAAAAAAAAAACGAGATTTCTCAAAAACTGGACATATTATCACTTTCAACACTTCCGTGCCGATAGTACACACAAGTATAGAGGGCATGTCTTAAAAAAATCAACTCGCGCTGCCGTCCTTCATATTGAAAAAATATATATTTAATGAAATATATTCAATATCTGAAACAGTCAAGAAAGAAACTGAGATTTTTTAAAAACTGAGTATATTATCACTTTCAAAATTTCCGTGCCGATAGTACATACAGGTATAGAGGGCATGCCCTGAAAAAATCAACTCGCGCTGCCGTCCTTCACATTGAAAAATAATATATTTAATAAAATAACACCAATATCTGAAACAGTCAAAAAAGAAACCAAGATTTTTCAAAAACTAGACATATTATCACTTTAAAAATATGGTAGGCGATAGTTCACACAGGTATAGAGGGTATGACTTAAAAAAATCAAGTCGCCCTGCCGTCCTTCATACTGAAAAGATAAATATTTAATAAAATAAATTTAATATCCGAAACAGTCAAAAACGAATCTGAGATTTTTCAAAAACTGGATATATTATCACTTTAAAAATTTCCGTGCCTATGGTACACACAAGTACAGAGGGCATGCCCTAAAAAAATCAACTCGAGCTGCTGTCCTTCATATTGAAAAAAAATATATTTAATAAAATAAAATCAATATCTGAGAGAGTCAAAAAAGAAACCAAGATTCTTCAAATACTGGATATATTACCACTTTAAAAATATGGTAGGCGATAGTACACACAAGCATAGAAGGTATGACTTAAAAAAATCAACTCGCCCTGCCGTCCTTCATATTGAAGAAAAAAATTAATAAAATAAATTTAATATCCGAAACAGTCAAAAAAGAAACCTAGATTTTTCAAAAACTGGACATATTATCACTTTCAAAATTTTGGAGTCGATAGTTCACAGAAGTATAGAGGGTATGCCTCAAAGAAATTAACTCGCGCTGCCGTCCTTCGTATTGAAAAAATAGTCAATAAAATAAATTCAATATCTGAAACAGTCAAAAAAGAAACCAAGATTTTTCAAAAACTGGACATTTTATCACTTTCAAAATTTCGTAGCCAATAGTACACACAAGTATAGAGAGTATGTCTTAAAAAAATCAACTCGCGCTGCCGTCCGTCATATTGAACAAAAATTCAATAAAATAAATACAATATCTGAAACAGTCAAAAACATACCAAGATTTTTCAAAAACTAGATATATTATCACTTTCAAAATTTCGTAGCCGACAATACACACAAGTATAGAGGGTATACCCTAAAGAATTCAACTCGCGCTGCAGTCCTTCATATTGAAAAAGAATATATTTAACAAAATACAATCAATATCTGAAAGAGTCAAAAAAGAAACCGAGATTTTTCAAAAACTGGACATATTATCACCTTCAAAATTTCGGTTCCGATAGCACACACAAGTGTAGAGAGTATGGCCTAAAAAAAATCAACTCGCACTGCCGTCTTTCATATTGAAAGAATAAATAATCAATAAAATAAATACAATATATCCACAACAGTCAAGAACATATCAAGATTTTTCAAAAACTAGACATATTATCACTTTCAAAATTTCGTAGCCAATGATACAAACAAGTATAGAGGGCATGCCCTAAAAAAATCAACTCGCGCTGCCGTCCCTCACATTGAAAAAAAATATTTAATAAAATATATTCAATATCTGAAACAGTCGAAAAAGAAACCGAGATTTCTCAAAAACTGGACATATTATCACTTTCAAAACTTCCGTGCCGATAGTGCATACAAGTATAAAGGGCACGTCTTAAAAAAATCAACTCGGCGCTGCCGTCCTTCATATTGAAAAAATATTTATTTAATGAAATATATTCAGTATCTGAAACAGTCAAGAAAGAAACTGAGATTTTTCAAAAACTGAATATATTATCACTTTCAAAAATTGGTAGTTGATAATACACACAAGTATAGAGGGCATGCATTAAAAAAATCAACTCGCGCTGCCGTCCTTCATATTGAAAAAAAAAATTCCATAAAATAAATTCAATATCTGAAACAGTTAAAAATATACGATTTTTCAAAAACTAGACATATCATCACTTTCAAAATTTCGTAACCGATAATACACAAGAATATAGAGGGTATACTTTAAAGAAATCAACTCGCGCTGCCGTCCTTCATATTAAAAAAAATATATTCAATAAAATATATTAAATATCTGAAACAGTCGAAAAAGAAACTGAGATTTTTCAAAAACTGGATATATTATCACTTTCAAAATTTCCGTGCCGATAGTACACACAAGTATAGAGGGCATGCCCTAAAAAAATCAACTCGCGCTGCCGTCCTTCATATTGAAAAAAAAATTAATAAAATAAATTTAATATCCGAAACAGTAAAAAAAAAATTGAGATTTTTCAAAAACTGGATATATCATCACTTTAAAAATTTCCGTGCCGATAGTACACACAGGTGTAGAGCGCATGCCCTGAAAAAATCAACTCGCGCTGCCGTCCTTCATATTGAAAAAAATATATTCGATAAAATATATTAAATATCTGAAACAGTCAAAAAAGAAACTGAGATTTTTCAAAAACTGGATATATTATCACTTTCAAAATGTCCGCGTCGATAGTACACACAAGTATAGAGGGCATGCCCTAAAAAAATCAACTCGCGCTGCCATCCCTCATATTGTAAAAATATATATTTAATGAAATAAATTCAATATCTGAAATAGTCAAAAAAGAAACTGATATTTTTCAAAAACTGGATATATTATCACTTTCAAAATTTCCGTGCCGACAGTACACACAGGTATAGAGAGCATGCCCTGAAAAAATCAACTCGCGCTGCCGTCCTTCATATTGAAAAAAAATATATTTAAAAAAATTACACTAATATCTGAAACAGTCAAAAAAGAAACTAAGATTTTTCAAAATTATCATTTTAAAAATTTGGTAGGCGATAGTACACACAGGTCTAGAGGGTATGACTTAAAAAAATCAAGTCGCCCTGGCGTCCTTCATACTGAAAAGGAAAATATTTAATAAAATAAATTTAATATCCGAAACAGTCAAAAAAGAAACTGAGATTTTTCAAAAACTGGATATATTATCACTTTAAAAATTTCCGTGCCGATAGTGCACACAAGTATAGAGGGCATGCCCTGAAAAAATCAACTCGCGCTGCCGTCCTTCATACTGAAAAAAAAAATAATAAAATAAACTTAATATCCGAAACAGTCAAAAAAGAAATTGAGATTTTTCAAAAACTGGATATATTATCACTTTAAAAATTTCCGTGCCGATAGTACACACAAGTGTAGAAGGCATGCCTTGAAAAAATCAACTCGCGCTGCCGTCCTTCATATTAAAAAAAAAATTTTATGAAATATATTCAATATCTGAAACAGTCAAGAAAAAAGTGAGATTTTTCAAAAACTGGATATATTATCACTTTCAAAATTTTCGTGCCGATAGTACACACAAGTATAGAGGGCATGCCATAAAAAAATCAACTCGCGCTGGCCCCCTCATATTGAAAAAATATATATTTAATGAAATATATTCAATATCTGAAAGTCAAAAAAGATACTGAGATTTTTCAAAAACTGGATATATTATCACTTTCAAAATTTCCGTGCCGATAGTACACACAGGTATAGAGAGCAAGCCCTGAAAAAATCAACTCGCGCTACCGTCCTTCATATTGAAAAAAAATATATTTAAAAAAATTACACCAATATCTGAAACAGTCAAAAAAGAAACTAAGATTTTTCAAAAACTGGATATATTATCACTTTAAAAATTTGGTAGGCGATAGTACACATAGGTATAGAGGGTATGATTTAAAAAAATCAACTCGCCCTGCCGTTCTTCATACTGAAAAGGAAAATATTTAATAAAATAAATTTAATATCCGAAACAGTCAAAAAAGAAACTGAGATTTTTCAAAAAATGGATATATTATCACTTTAAAAATTTCCGTGCCGATAGTACACACAAGTATAGAGGGCATGCCCTGAAAAAATCAACTCGCGCTGCCGTCCTTCACATTGAAAACAAAATTAATAAAATAAACTTATTATCCGAAACAGTCAAAAAAGAAACTGAGATTTTTCAAAAACTAGATATATTATCACTTTAAATATTTCCGTGCCGATAGTACACACAAGTGTAAAGGGCATGCCCTGAAAAAATCAACTCGCGCTGCCGTCCTTCATATTGAAAAAAAAATTTAATGAAATATATTCAATATCTGAAACAGTCAAAAAAGAAACTGAGATTTTTCAAAAACTGGATATATTACCACTTTCAAAATTTCCGTGACGATAGTACACACAAGTATAGAGGGCATGCCCTAAAAAAATCAACTCGCGCTGCCGTCTTTGATATTGAAAAAAATATATATTTATTAAAATAAAATCAATATTTGAAAGAGTCAAAAAAGAACAAAGATTTTTCAAATACTGGATATATTATCAATTTAAAAATTTGGTAGGCGATAGTACACACAGGTGTAGAGGGTATGACTTAAAAAAATCAACTCGCGGTGCCGTCCTTCATATTGAAAAAAAATATATTTAAAAAAATTACACTAATATCTGAAACAGTCAAAAAAGAAACTAAGATTTTTCAAAATTGTCATTTTAAAAATTTGGTCGGCAATAGGGCATGCTCTCTATACCTGTGTGTACTGTCGGCACGAAAATTTTGAAAGTGATAATATATCCAGTTTTTGAAAAATCTCAGTTTCTTTTTTGACTATTTCAGATATTGAATTTATTTCATTAAATATATATTTTTACAATATGAGGGACGGCAGTGCGAGTTGATTTTTTTAGGGCATGCCCTCTATACTTGTGTGTACTATCGACACGGACATTTTGAAAGTGATAATATATCCAGTTTTTGAAAAATCTCAGTTTCTTTTTTGACTGTTTCAGATATTTAATATATTTTATCGAATATATTTTTTTCAATATGAAGGACGGCAGCGCGAGTTGATTTATTCAGGGCATGCGCTCTACACCCGTATGTACTATCGGCACGGAAATTTTTAAAGTGATGATATATCCAGTTTTTGAAAAATCTCAATTTTTTTTTTACTGTTTCGGATATTAAATTTATTTTATTAATTTTTTTTTCAATATGAAGGACGGCAGCGCGAGTTGACTTTTTTAGGGCATGCCCTCTATACTTGTGTGTACTATCGGCACGGAAATTTTGAAAGTGATAATATATCCAGTTTTTGAAAAATCTCAGTTTCTTTTTTGACTGTTTCAGATATTTAATATATTTTATTGAATATATTTTTTTTAATATGAAGGACGGCAGCGCGACTTGATTTCTTTAAGGTATACCCTCTATATTCTTGTGTATTATCGGTTCCGAAATTTTGAAAGTGATGATATGTCTAGTTTTTGAAAAATCGTATGTTTTTAACTGTTTCAGATATTGAATTTATTTTATGGAATATTTTTTTTTCAATATGAAGGACGGCAGCGCGAGTTGATTTTTTTAATGCATGCCCTCTATACTTGTGTGTATTATCAACTACCAATTTTTGAAAGTGATAATATATTCAGTTTTTGAAAAATCTCAGTTTCTTTCTTGACTTTCAGATATTGAATATATTTCACTAAATAAATATTTTTTCAATATGAAGGACGGCAGCGCGAGTTGATTTTTTTAAGACATGCCCTTTATACTTGTATGCACTATCGGCACGGAAGTTTTGAAAGTGATAATATGTCCAGTTTTTGAGAAATCTCGGTTTCTTTTTCGACTGTTTCAGATATTGAATATATTTTATTAAATATTTTTTTCAATGTGAGGGACGGCAGCGCGAGTTGATTTTTTTAGGGCATGCCCTCTATACTTGTTTGTATCATTGGCTACGAAATTTTGGAAGTGATAATATGTCTAGTTTTTGAAAAATCTTGATATGTTCTTGACTGTTGCAGATATATTGGTATTTATTTTATTGATTATTTATTCTTTCAATATGAAAGACGGCAGTGCGAGTTGATTTTTTTTAGGCCATACTCTCTACACTTGTGTGTGCTATCGGAACCGAAATTTTGAAGGTGATAATATGTCCAGTTTTTGAAAAATCTCGGTTTCTTTTTTGACTCTTTCAGATATTGATTGTATTTTGTTAAATATATTCTTTTTCAATATGAAGGACTGCAGCGCGAGTTGAATTCTTTAGGGTATACCCTCTATACTTGTGTGTATTGTCGGCTACGAAATTTTGAAAGTAATAATATATCTAGTTTTTGAAAAATCTTGGTATGTTTTTGACTGTTTCAGATATTGTATTTATTTTATTGAATTTTTGTTCAATATGAAGGACGGCAGCGCGAGTTGATTTTTTTAAGACATACTCTCTATACTTGTGTGTACTATTGGCTACGAAATTTTGAAAGTGATAAAATGTCCAGTTTTTGAAAAATCTTGGTTTCTTTTTTGACTGTTTCAGATATTGAATTTATTTTATTGACTATTTTTTCAATACGAAGGACGGCAGCGCGAGTTAATTTCTTTGAGGCATACCCTCTATACTTCTGTGAACTATCGACTCCAAAATTTTGAAAGTGATAATATGTCCAGTTTTTGAAAAATCTAGGTTTCTTTTTTGACTGTTTCGGATATTAAATTTATTTTATTAATTTTTTTCTTCAATATGAAGGACGGCAGGGCGAGTTGATTTTTTTAAGTCATACCCTCTATACTTGTGTGTACTATCGCCTACCATATTTTTAAAGTGGTAATATATCCAGTATTTGAAGAATCTTGGTTTTTTTTTGACTCTCTCAGATATTGATTTTATTTTATTAAATATTTTTTTTTTTAATATGAAGGACGGCAGCTCGAGTTGATTTTTTTAGGGCATGCCCTCTGTACTTGTGTGTACCATCGGCACGGAAATTTTTAAAGTGATAATATATCCAGTTTTTGAAATATCTCAGATTCGTTTTTGACTGTTTCGGATATTAAATTTATTAAATATTTATCTTTTCAGTATGAAGGACGGCAGGGCGAGTTGATTTTTTTAAGTCATACTCTCTATACCTGTGTGAACTATCGCCTACCATATTTTTAAAATGATAATATATCTATTTTTTGAAAAATCTTGGTTTCTTTTTTGACTGTTTCAGATATTGGTGTTATTTTATTAAATATATTATTTTTCAATATGAAGGACGGCAGCGCGAGTTGATTTTTTCAGGGCATGCCCTGTACACTTGTGTGTACTATCGGCACGGAAATTTTGAAAGTGATAATATATCCAGTTATTGAAAAATCTCAGTTTCTTTTTTGACTGTTTCAGATATTGAATATATTTCATTAAATATATATTTTTTTCAATATTAAGGGCGGCAGCGCGAGTTGATTTTTTTAAGACACGCTCTCTATACTTATGTGTACTATCGGCACGGAAGTGTTGAAAGTGATAATATGTCCAGTTTTTGAGAAATCTCGTTTTTTTTTCGACTGTTTCAGATATTGAATATGTTTTATTAAATATTTTGTGTAAATGTGAGTTACGGCAGCGCGAGTTGAATTCTTTAGGGTATGCTGTCTATAATTGTGTGTATTATCGGCTACGCAATTTTGAAAGTGATAATATATCTAGTTTTTGAAAAATCTTGGTATGTTTTTGACTGTTTCAGATATTGTATTTATTTTATTGAATTTTTTTTTCAATATGAAGGACTGCAGCGCGAGTTGATTTTTTTAAGGCATACTCTCTATACCTATGTGTACTATCGGCTACGAAATTTTGAAAGTGATAAAATGTCCAGTTTTTGAAAAATCTTGGTTTCTTTTTTGACTGTTTCAGATGTTGAATTTATTTTATTGAATATTTTTTTCAATACGATGGACTGCAGCACGAGTTGATTTCATTAAGGCATACCCTCTATACTTCTGTGTACTGTCGACTCCAAAATTTTGAAAGTGATAAAATGTCCAGTTTTTGAAAAATCTTGATTTCTTTTTTGACTGTTTCAGATGTTGAATTTATTTTATTGAATATTTTTTTCAATACGATGGACGGCAGCGCGAGTTGATTTCATTAAGGCATACCCTCTATACTTCTGTGTACTGTCGACTCCAAAATTTTGAAAGTGATAATATGTCCAGTTTTTGAAAATCTAGGTTTCCTTTTTGACTGTTTCGGATATTAAATTTATTATATTAATTTTTTTTCAATATGAAGGACGGTAGGGCGAGTTGAGTTTTTTAAGTCATACCCTATATACCTGTGTGTACTATCGCCTACCAAATTTTTAAAGTGATAATATATCCAGTATTTGAAAAATCTTGGTTTCTTTTTTGACTCTTTCAGATATTGATTTTATTTTATTATTTTTTTTTTCAATATGAAGGACGGCAGCGCGAGTTGATTTTTTTAAGTCATACCCTCTATACCTGTGTGTACTATCGCCTACCAAATTTTTAAATTGATAATATATCCAGTATTTGAAAAATCTTGGTTCCTTTTTTGACTCATTCAAACATTGATTTTATTTTAATAAATATATATTTTTTTCAATATGAAAGGCTGCAGCGCGAGTTGATTTTTTCAGGGCATGCCCTCTATACTTGTGTGTCCTATCGGCACGGAAATTTTTAAAGTGATAATATATCCAGTTTTTGAAAAATCTCAGTTTCTTTTTTGACTTTCAGATATTGAATATATTTCATTAAATATATATTTTTTCAATATGAGGGGCGGCAGCGCGAGTTGATTTTTTTATGGCATGCCCTCTATACTTGTGTGTACTATCGGCACGAAAATTTTGAAAGTGATAATATATTCAGTTTTTGAAAAATCTCAGTTTCTTTTTTGACTGTTTCAGATATTGAATATATTTCATAATTTTTTTTTTTTTCAATATGAAGGACGGCAGCGCGAGTTGATTTTTTTAGGGCATGCCCTCTATACTTGTGTGTACTATCGGCACGGAAATTTTGAAAGTGATAATATATCCAGTTTTTGAAAAATCTCAGTTTCTTTTTTGACTGTTTCAGATATTTAATATATTTTATTGAATATATTTTTTTTAATATGAAGGACGGCAGCGCGAGTTGATTTCTTTAAGGTATACCCTCTATACTCTTGTGTATTATCGGTTACGAAATTTTGACAGTGATGATATGTCTAGTTTTTGAAAAATCGTATGTTTTTAACTGTTTCAGATATTGAATATGAAGGACGGCAGCGCGAGTTGATTTTTTTAAGGCATACCCTCTATACTTGTGTGTGTTATCAACTACCAATTTTTGAAAGTGATAATATATTCAGTTGTTGAAAAATCTTGGTTTCTTCTTTGACTCTTTCAGATATTGAATTTATTTTATTGAATATATATTTTTCTAAATATGAATGACGGCAGCGCAAGTTGATTTTTTTAAGCATACTCTCTATACTTGTGTGTACTATCGGCTACGAGATTTTGAAAGTGATATGTCCAATTTTTGAAAAATCTTGATTTATTTTTTGCCTTTCAGATAATGAATTTATTTTATTGAATATTTAATTTATTTTCAATATGAAGGAACGTAGCGTGAGTTGATTTTTTTAAAGCAAACTTGTCATAGTTATGTCTACTATTTGCCGCAAATATTTGAAACTGATGTCGTTTTTTTGGAAATCTAGTAATTTATATTTAATTCGTAAACTTAAAAAATATATAATTTTTGTGGTGTAAAGCACTTCAAATTATCCGTACAAATATTATTCGGCACTTATTATTGTGTTCAAAAGAAACTATCTATACTAACTATACTATCTTTTTCACCGCCTCTCGATACCAATAGACCACGTGGCGCGTGATCGTAAGGAGTCGGCAATACCCATATTGACGAACGTCCATGTGCGTGTTCGGGTACTTTCGGGAAAATTAGCGGCTATCCTTGGCGGCTGCCTTCACGTTCCTTAATGGTGAATATGTGGAATGAAAATCGTAGACGATCAAATGTTTATGTTTCATATAATATAATACCTTGAGACAATTCGATTTTTCGTCTTGTTTGACAGAAGGCTCTAAAAGAGCCTCTTGAATTTTCTGGAACAACATTTTATCATCCGCTTCTAAAGTACAATTACGAAGTAAGTCAGTTAAGTACGTTAAATGATGATGACGATTAATATTACGAAATTCTACAAAAACTGAGTACACCTTTTTGCCATTTTGTTGAAAAACGAGGATATAATAATATCTATTAGGTTATTCAATATCTATAACAAAAACAACTGTCATAATTCAAAGAAACACACAAGAATGGAGTCATAGCCAACTATAAAAATGCGTCCGAGAAGTATTTTATTGAAGAAAATCATTCACCGCTATATAGCGTTTTTTTACTGTAAAATATACTTTCTACCAACTTTAGTAAATGAAGAATGTTACATAACTATAGATTAGGCTTCTACTTACAAAATTTATAATATTTTGCTTAACTAAAGTTGGTAATTTTTATTTTATTTGAACTTATATTAATTCATATTGATACTATTGTGAAGTAAGCACTTTGGCCCCTACCACTACCTATGAAACATACTTTTCTACCAATTTTAGTAAATGAAGAATGTTAGATAACTACAAATTAGGCTTCTACTTACAAAATTGTTAATATTTTGCTTAACTAAAATTAGTAATTTTTATTTTATTTTGATTAAATAAAGCTCTCTAATTCTAAAGTTCTTTATTTTATTTGGAGCCAATATACAGATTATTTAATTTACACTAAATATGATGATTTTTTCTGGATAATTTTCCGGTTGCTTCAACACATTTATTTTAAGTCTCCTCCAAAATCTCCATAATACAAAACAATGCAAAAATTATGGTTTTATTTAGTTGACAGTGACAAGCTGGAGACAATCATAATTAGCTATGGAAAACAATGGCTATAACATCGTTACGGTGATGCGATTGTCAGATTACGAACTAATATTTCTCAAATTTCAATAATTATAACTTTTTATTCTTTTGAAAAAGGATTTACTGGACAGTATGAAATAAAATATTATACGATACACGTCCGGTAGGTTTCATTACAGTACTCGTTTATATTCCGGACTCGGCTCCTGTGTCGCCTCGTCCGTAAAACAACTCGTACTGTAATAAGTCACCTACCGGACTTATAACGTAAATTACTATAATTTAATACTTTGTTACATGAAAAAAAACAAATTTGACGAAAAAAAAATTTACCCACACCGAGTATCGAACCCGCCACCCCATTGCGCGTCAAATCTTACTATTTTCACGTTGCGGGAGAGGTTTTTTTAAGGGTCAAAAACGCGTATAACTCTTCAGGGATTGAATATTTTTTGTAGAACTTTTTGTGGCTGATGGAAAAACTTGTTAGCTTTCATTTGCACCAAACCTCGTATCAAAAAAGTTGTTAATAAACAAATTAGAGCCTCTAACGCAATATCACTTATATTTCCGGTTCCGGTTATCCGATCAAGTTCTTTCTGGCCTCAAAATGTTCCTTTTTCCAAGCACTTTCATATGCACAAAACCCCATTTCGATACGCCTCCCAGAGCCGAGATATTCCATTTGTTAATTTGCAAAATTAATTTAAACTTTAAATAAACAAAAGCAAAAAGTTGCATTCGTGCAGACTTCTATGGGGGATATGCCCGACATCACTATTTATCGTTTAAAGTTGGTTTGAAGTTGATCAAACTTTCGAAAAAAAAGTTATTTGCTAATTAACAAATTATGCCAATTGTTTAAACAATCAAAAAGTATTGAAGATATCGGGCCAAAAAAAATATATGGTATATTCTTTGGTATAAAAGGCATGTTTTTTTAAAAAAACAACATCCTGACCTCATTAGTTTCGGAGTAATCAATTTGTTAGTCAAGAAATTTATTTTGGCTATAACAAATGAACAAAATGAGTTGTGCCTGGCGCCAAACGACGCGTATTGAAAATATCTTTCGATTAAATCAAGATTTTTTCGGACCCGTCATTTTATTAAATAAAAACGAAAAACATTTTTTTTAAACAATTATTTGACCATGAAGCTCGCTGTTTAGGAAAATTTTTCATAAGAAAATCTTGTTCAGCTATAAGAATCCGTTGCTAACTCAAATGGTATACAAAATTTGTAAAATCACCTCTTTTTTACCCCAGGCAGACTCGCCTATTATGTAAGAACAATTTTTGTGACAAGTTAAAGTTTAAATATTCGATGCCTACAATATGTTCATAATTGTTTTTTATGACAAAAAGATAGATTTACTTATTTACTTATTATATGAAAATGAAGAGTATATTGCATTTGATCGGCATATTTCTAAAATCGTAAATATTGCTCTATCACTGTATTAGTCATTGAATTCTAAAAATTGTAAGATTAATGAATGAAAATCTTTTTTTCAAAGAATTATTGCTATTACAGAACCAATGGGTTGAGGTATTTTGAATTTTAACCCAACAATTTTTAGATATATTTAAAAATGATTATATACCTAAAGAGTTATTAACAAAAGGTGGGTACAGGATTTCCTGGCTTTGTTATTAAGATTTAGATGAATACTTTGAAGACTAATATACCTAATGCAGTTTTTGCCAAAGATTTCTGATACAGTGAAAAAATTGCAATCAGACCTCAAAAATGTACAGGCTCACTCAAATATGTACTAATTTATGTCATTTCTGGCGGCACTCAAAATCAGATCAAGAAACCATATATGTTTCCTATTGACAATTCAAATTAATATTCCCGCCTATGGCAACGCATACTGCGTGACGTCATGATGGGGAGACTTGTTTTATGTCAGGTATTATTCACATTCGACTCCATAGCATTCTCGCAGAATTTTACTTAAATAATTTTTAATTTTTTCCTGTTTGCTGGTTAGTAAGTAAATACCATATTATTTAACAATCCGGTAAGTTTTATCAACATTAAAGTAGAAATAGAAATTTATTATATACACTAAAATATAATTATTTTAATCAGATGTTATATGGTTATTCATTATATATTGACCCCCCCCCCCTTTATTTCTGTTATTATTGGAAATAAAAAAAAGTTTCGTATAAAAGTTGTAGGGTTGTCTGTATATATTTTGTTTTGTACTTAAATAACACACGTAAGGTGGTAAGTGGGGACTAAAAATTTAAAAGGTTGACTTTGAAGTCACGTAACTTTATGGAAAATTGAGATACATTAGTGTGCTTTGAACAAGAAATAGTATGTTATACTCACAAAATACCCATATATTATTTTTATTAATTCAACGGTGTTCTAAAAAAAAAAAAATCAGTTCTGTAGGTTCACCTATAGTACCCACTTGCCCCGGTAACTGGGGCAAGTGGGTTTTTCATCTCTACTTTTCATATGAATATATTCTCAATTGGGGCAAGTGGATTAATCTGCACGATTTTAGCTACAAAACGTTTTTTTTCAAATCTAAAATATTCCCAAAATTATGAGAGTTTCGAACTTAAGTTAAGTTAAGGTATTTTTCTGGAGTAAAATAGTAAAATGCTATTAAACTATTTTATTGCAAAAACAGAACGAAATGATTTAAATTAAAGTTTTGTACAAAGAAAAAGTTCATTGGGCACGTTTAGGGAATGCAACCGCTGATAGTCCACAGTACATCGCCCTTTTTTTTTTAATGATTAGTAACAGGCTGAATTTTCGTGAGTAGCTTCGTTTTGACGAGACGCCCAACTTTTCTCTCTACGAAAATTCTCGGTAGTGGTAGCTAATAGCAAAAATTATTTTTTCTATTTCACACGAATTAGACAATTCGACAACCTGTCAAATTATGTTGTTGTGGACAAACACGAGGCTTATTATAATTAACTCGCGCAAACGCAATCGAAAAACAAACTCTTTAACGAATGAAAAATATATTGCCAAAATAATTTGACAGATTGTCGAATTGTCTAATTCGTGTGAAATAGAAAAAATATTTTTGCTATTAGCTACCACTGCCGAGAATTTTCGCAGAGAGAAAAGTTGGGCGTCTCGTCAAAACGAAGCTACTCACGAAAATTCAGCCTGTTACTAATCACTGAAAAAAAAGGGCGATGTACTGTGGACTATGATTACTTTTAGATTCAAGTCAATTGTTGTGTGTTTGCTAAACGATGTAAAGCAAGTTTATAATAAATGTCACTGCAAGTGAGTTAAGTCTCACCGATGACTAAACTTAGCGTGAATTTTTGTTGTGGCATAAAACACTCAACAGTTGACGATTAGCACATTTTCAACATTGTCGTTTAGGGAACCATTGCGTTCCCTAAACGTATCCATTTTATAAAAAATAAAAATAAAAAATTGGAAAAGGGGACTAGTCCCCACTTGCCCAGCCAACAAAAATAGCGGGGCAAGAGGGAACTATGGGGCTAAACTTGGCAAACAGGGTAATAAAATTTTTTAAAAATTGCAAGAAGTAACATTAGTGACATACAACATCAGCAGTCTTGAAAGTTTGACATATTATAGTCTGCTTTCATAGATAAAAAATTTTGAATTTTTTGAAGACAACTTGAAAATCTCGATCAAATGTAGACAATTTCCAAATGAACAAATTGATGCCTTAAAAATGTTCCAAAATCTATACCCAATACGTTGCAGCTGCATGAAGATCTGAAGAACAATCTACTGTGAGTTAAATTTACAAATAGGATTTTTCTCACAAATTATAATAAAAATACCCACTTGCCCCAGATCCCCACTTGCCCCACTCCACCTTATATCATTTACAACTGTGGTTTATTGAAAGATTATACAGAGGTTACCGTGACACTTCTTCAATCTATGGAAGAGTAGAAAGAACGGGCGTTGTAGCGGCAATAGGAAATATAGATAGAATGGGCGCATGTGCACCACCATGTGACAATATATGACATATTTTTTAAATGCAATTAAGGTTGTTTTTCAAATGGAAAACCCCGTATATTTTTACATATTCTCTTAGATTTTTTCTCCCTGATTTCAAATATATAAGGGATTGTTAGGTCCAGCTGTAATATTTCTTATCAAACATTAAACATGCATATAGGTATTTTACGGTTATTGAAGGGAGCAGGCGCGCAGCCAGGGGGGAGCCATGGGATATCTTTTTTTCAGTTTAACAACGCCAGCCGTTTGGCTAAAAACTGCTTTTCCACAGTCAAGATTTTAGTACAGTGCTTTTCAATGTAATCAACATAACCTTAAATTTTAAGTTTTTAAAGTTTTTTCTCATTTTTAATATTTATATTTTTTCAATATTGTTGATTATTAAAAATAGACTGCTAATTACAGGTTAGATTTCCAACCTACAAAAAGAGTCCTATTTTATTAGGACAAAGTATTTAGAACTTCATAAACATTACACTGAACTAGATTTTCGTTGAAAATATGGGAACCAGGCAGAAATTTTAATAACAGCTTAAATCTTAAAAACGCATTTTTTTGACATCACATGCAGATGCCCTATAATAGCGACACATTCACTTTCAACCATTTTCTGAAAAGTTTTCCTCAACCTCTGGGAAGGCCGGGTCTATTGGCCCCCCCCCTAGAGGAATTTTCTGGCTGTGCCACTGGAAGGGAGCGCAGTAATTACTCTGATGCAGTAGGCTGTGACTGATGATACTATGACAACATTGTTACCGTTTGACATTTCGTATTATTTGATCAAAAAGGGTTACACAGAAGCAGAAAAGTTTGATATATTTTACCTTTATATTAAAATTAATAAGAATAAAAAAAGCTGCAAGAAGAGAATATGTAGCATTATAGCCAAATCGTCTGGCTCCTAGAGTTTGGAAGTTAGGGAGCATTTAAATGGTCAATTTAACATTTAGATTGGTAATGGCAAACCAATTCCACGGCCACCAAACAGCTCTGATTTAACGCCTTTGGGTGCATTTTTGTGGGGGTATTTAAAGGACAAATAGGAGGACAATAAGAACTCTGTTTCTAATTGTTTAAATAATTTAATAAAAAGGTATGAGCTTTGTATTTTAAATAATGGTGGCCATTTTGGATAAAGTAAAAAAATATTTTGAGGTGTCTGGTTCTTGTACACACACTAAATCACATTTTTTTTTCATCCCCTTTAATAATGGGGTGGGGGTGGTAATGGGGGTTGGCTAATGCCAAAATTTTTTTTGAGACCTTGTCTATACTAAATATCAATTTTATGAACTCTTACCTTCTTGATTTACCTGTTTACTCCAAATTTACCCCAATTTACCCCCCAACCCTTCGACGAAACAAGATGAAAATATAATCTAGTTCTAGATCTCGTTAAAGTACATATGTGTACCAAATTTCAAGTCAATATCTCAAACGGTTCCAGAGTAAACGTGCGCACAAAAAAAGTTACAGACCGACAGACAGACAGAAATATTTTTTTCGCTCAAACTTGAAATCTCGACGTTTCATGACATTCTAAGCCTATTTGAACAATAAAAATTTAAAAAAATTTTTTTGTCGTTACTATACCACTGAATGTGGAAGTAAATTAAAAATTAAAAAATATGACCAAAAAAATTACGTTTTTTTTTTTTGTAGAAATGCGCCGCCAATGACAACTAATCTGATGTAACGCGGTACAACCATATCACATCCCATCCCCCTTTATCAGACTTGGGATTGACAGCAAAGCTGGAAAGGGTAGAATTGACTTTTGGTTTTAATCAAATCACACTACAAAAATAGCAAAATATGTCGAAAAGACATTAACCTTATGCTAGTGAACTCTACAACAAGTAGATATACGAGATATTTACTTAAATCCATCGATAACACAAAAACACCAAATTTTGGCGGCACTTTGTACCTGCCGGTGTCCTGGTTGTTCAACCGAAAGCAAAAACGCGGCACTTTGACCGCACGCACCAGCTTAACTTTTTGTATCAATTAAGGAACTGTAAACATCTCCGAATATGTTCTTTCTTCTTTCCCAAGTAAGTTCATTGCTCTATACCGACCACAGACAAGTAACAGCAGCGTATCTTTGCAAGTTTTAATACAACAAAAATTACTAAATTACTTCGGATCACTCTAATATTTTGCAGGGACTTTCTCACATAGAATACTAGTATTCTCAGCATGTCATGGTAAATCACCCTGTATATACAACCCTACAACTTTTATACGAAACTTTTTTTTTATAGGAAGGAATTAATAGGGTCAAAGCAAATAGTGAGGAAAATAACGCCTTACACCCCAAAGATTTACACGTGTTTTGGAATTATTGTTCCTCATCAGCGTAGCGTAGCAACAAAAAGGATCTGGAAAGGACAGATAGGAACAATAATTGAAGGTTGAAAGCATAGTTTCCTCAAAGAGGAAACACGAAGCAGCTACGGCTACGTAGGGCTCTATGTGCCGACTGTCGGTGAAGGTCTTAAATAGACCGATCTAGATATGAATGCACAAATAAGAGTACTGTGTACTGTGCTTTCAACCTTCAATTATTGTTCCTATCTGTTCTTTCCAGATCCTTTTTGTTGCTACGCTACGCTGATGAGGAACAATAATTCCGAAACATGTGTAAATAAAGGGGGGTCAATATATAATGAATAACCTTGACATATTGCATGTTTGAATAATAATTGCATTTTTTTGATACTTTCTTTTTTATTTAGTTTCTAATTTCCTAGTTTCTTCTACTTATTATATGAAAATGAAGAGTATATTGCATTTGATCGGCATATTTCTAAAATCGTAAATATTGCTCTATCACTGTATTAGTCATTGAATTCTAAACAGTTTTAAAAATGTCTGTGTGTTCATCACGTAAGCATTATAACTTAAGAACGGAGCCATATTGAAATTTGTATGTTAAGTTAGCATTAGCTGGAGGACGAACTTTGAAAGAAATTGCTTATAGGCCGTTGGAATTAATAAAAAAAAAGGTGATTTTCAAGAAGTTTTATCTCCAAAAGATTTTATTGCATAGAATGCATCTTTTAGGTATAAAAACTTGAAAAATCATAGTCCGTATGCACAGAATGACGGGGAAAGTACCTAAAAATGCATAATTATGCAAAAAAATGCATTTTTTGCTGTTTTTGGTCCATTTTTCAAGGGTTTTTCAAGATATTCATTTAAGATTCATAAAAATTTGAGAAAAATGGTTTGTTTTAGTATTATGCAAGCCTTAAGTAACATATTCTCATTTAAGACCCTTTATGGGCCGATTGTAGCCATTAAACGCATCCTAAAGTGCATAATTTGCATCCGTTTAAAAAAATTTTTAATAATTGCTCTAAAATTAATAAAATATCGTCCAAATTTTCTACTCGGGGGTTTTCGAGGTCACTAATTACGAATTTGAAGAGAAAATCGGAAAATTCAAAATGGCTGACTGATAATGGCGCGAAATTCAATTTTAAAAGTACATTTTTTTCCTTTTTTTTTCACATAAAATGTACACAAAGCAAATAAAAAAATGAATTTACGTCTTTATTTAACTAAATTTTCAATTTTTATTTTTTTTGCATTTTCCCCTCCCCCCCCTCCTATATCTTATTTTTTAACGCGTTGGCATTGAATATGAAAATTGATAAAAAGAAAAGTGCATTAAATTTTTTTTTTTTTTAATTATTTTTTAATATATAGCTTATATTATTTTGAAATTCGCGCTATATTTTTAAGTTACCATAAAAAAAGTAGAGGCGCTACTTTTGAGCAAGTTATATATATACACGCAGTCATCTTTTTTACCGTTATACTTGTGGTAGTATATACGCCGGTTATTTTTTTGTTGTTGAAGAAAACGTGTGCTGATTTATAAATTTTAAAACTGAATTATTATAGAATTAATTAAGAAATTTAAATATAAAAAAGTGCAAAATTAATTGTGATTTTTTTTAATTTAAAACAAAAAATTTTCATTACTATTTTTAAAATTTTTCAGCCATACAAAAAAGTTAATTACATTAAAAATCAAGTATTAATTTATTTTATTCAACATTACCAATATATTACCAAATCATTCTTTTTATTAAATGGCAGCGCATTAAAAAATAATTTTGCACTTTTTTATATTTAAATTTCTTAATTAATTCTATAATAATTCAGTTTTAAAATTTATAACTCAGCACATGTTTTCTTCAACAACAAAAAAATAACCGGCGTATATACTACCACAAGTATAACGGTAAAAAAGATGACTGCGTGTATATATATAAAACTTGCTCAAAAGTAGCGCCTCTACTTTTTTATGGCAACTTAAAAATATAGCGCGAATTTCAAAATAATATAAGCTATATACTAAAAAATAATTTAGAAAAAAAAAAAAATCTTTTCTCACTTTTCTTTTTATCAATTTTCATATTCAATGCCAACGCGTTAAAAAATAAGATATACATAGGAGCGGGTGAGGGGGAAATGCAAAAAAAAATAAAAATTGAAAATTTAAGTAGTTAAAAAAAGACATAAATTCATTTTTTTATTTGCTGAGCAATTATTAAAAAATTTTTTAAACAGATGCAAATTATGCACTTTAGGATGCGTTTAATGGCTACAATCGGCCCATAAAGGGTCTTAAATGACCCAATATGTTACTTAAGGCTTGTATAATACTAAAACAAACCGTTTTTCTCAAATTTTTATGAATCTTAAATGAATATCTTTGAAAAACCCCTGAAAAATGCACAAAAACAGCAAAAAATGCATTTTTCTGCATAATTATGCATTTTTTAGGTTCTTTCCCCGTCATTCTGTGCGTACGGACTATGATTTTTCAAGTTTTTATACCTAAAAGATGCATTCTATGCAATAAAATCTTTTAGAGATAAAACTTCTTGAAAATCACCTTTTTTTTTATTAATTCCAACGGCCTATTAGTAATTTAAAAAAAACACGATCTGAAAAGGGTTACAACTCTTAACGTGATGCTAAGATAGAAATGGTTTCTGCAGACCCCAAAATAATAGTTTGAATTATATTGAGAGACATTTCGCCAACATTATATCTCTGACTGATTGATTTGTCGCTGTTAGGTATTGTTAGAATGGACCTTAATTAAAATAAAAACAGAATTATTTTAAAAAAAAACTGTGAAGAGTATGATATAGAATGCGGAACAACTATATAAGGTGAGATAAGTCTACTGCCTGCGAAGAGAATAATATATAATGTTTATGTCTAGTTTAAAATACATTTTAAAATATTTAACTAGGCAGGTTCTTTATTTGTAAGAAATTTATCATCTGCCATAATAGAGTTTGAGAGGTTTACGATAACATATATGAATAATTGGCATTAAATTCACT
Source organism: Rutpela maculata (assembly GCA_936432065.2). Classification (NCBI taxonomy): domain Eukaryota; kingdom Metazoa; phylum Arthropoda; class Insecta; order Coleoptera; family Cerambycidae; genus Rutpela; species Rutpela maculata. The sequence continues at coordinate 68,745,682 of OW386287.2, read as the reverse complement.
AACTGCTGATTATTTTACAGTTCTTAATAATTTATTTCGTTGGTGTATTCTCTCAATATAAATCCTGGCAGATGCAACGTTGTCACGATTCACTTCACAAACTATGGGAGTACATTAGTACCACCACTGACCTAATAGTGGAGGTAAAGAGCCTCATCAATTGGTGCAAAAGGGAGAACAAACATTACATTATTGGCAGCGATGCCAATGTGCACCATCTTATGTGGGGCAGCACAGACACTAACACTAGAGGTGAGTACCTTTTTGAATATTTGTCTGCAAATAATATCGACATTATCAATAAAGGTAATGAACCCACCTTTATAAATGCGATTAGAAAAGAGGTTTTAGACGTAACCTTTGCTGATCCATTTATAACCGACTCTATCAAAAACTGGCATGTTACAGATGAGCCCTCAATGTCGGATCACAGACATATTCGATTCGACTTGGAGGCATCTGTAGCAGGCTTCGAGGAGTGTAGAATACCTAGACTGACTGACTGGAGTGTTTACAAGGAACACTTGAAGTCGCCTTAAGGCTGAGACCAGGAAAACTTTCAATAGAGCTAAGAACTCTGGAAACTGGGAGGACTATAAAAAAGCCCTCACGGAGTACAACAAAGAATTGAGAAGGTCTAAAAGAAGATCATAGAGACGGTTTTGCGAGGGGATAGATGAATTAGCCCCAGCAGTCCGTCTACAAAAAGTCCTTGCACAAGACCACTCAAACGGAATAGGGCTACTCAAAAAGCCCGATGGTCAACATGCAGAGAGTCAGCAGGAAAACATAAGAGTACTTTTAGGTACTCACTTCCCTGGCTCCCATGTAATGGAAGGTGAACTTCCACAGGCCTTCCTGGAAGAGGATACACATCGTCCTACCAGAGAAGGGCAGGGATGGTATTTTTCCTGCCCTGCTTCAACATGGAATTGAGGAACTTATCCCATGCCTGACAAGCATATTCATAGCAAGCTACACTCTTGGGTATATTCCCCAAGCTTGGAGGGAAGTTAAGGTGGTGTTTATCCCAAAGATAGGCAGACGTCCACCAGACGAGCCAAAATCTTATCGCCCCATCAGCTTAACCTCTTTTCTCCTTAAAACAATGGAGAAAATACTAGATCAACAGATTAGAAGCGAAATCATTACAGTGAAACCGCTTCACTCGGAACAATTTGCCTATCAACCTGGCAAATCAACGATAAATGCTCTACATGGCCTGGTCAAAGGCATCGAAAAGACATTTACAGCAAAGGAACTGGCTCTGTGTGCTTTATAGATATAGAGGGTGCTTTCGACAACACCTCCTATGAATCTATACAAAGAGCCGCGGAAAAAAGGGGAATACAGTCCCCAACAATCAGATAGATACAATCCATGCTAAGAAGCAGAATAATTACCACAAATGTGGGGAACGAGTCGGCCACCGTGGCTGCAGTTAGAGGTTGTCCACAAGGTGGAGTCTTATCGCCTTTGCTGTGGTCAATGGTGGTCAACGATCTTCTCCATAAGCTGAGTAATTATGGCTTCAACGTCCAGGCTGATGACCTGGTTGTTACTGTGAGAGGCAGGCATGAGGTTATGATCTCAAACCACATGCCTTAAACAATAATATCTAAATGGTGCTCGTCAGAGGGTCTTAGTGTCGTGTCAATCCGAGCAAAACAGTTATTGTTCCATTCACCAAAAGGAGAAAACTCAATTTGAGCGCTCCCATGTTAAATGGAACAGTACTGAATTTTTCCAGTGAAGTCAAGTATCTAGGAGTAATCCTAGATCAAAAACTTACCTGGAACTCACACTTAGAAAGGACACTTACCAAAGCAACGACGGCTATTTGGACGTGCCGTAGGCTGTTTGGTAAGACTTGGGGTCTGAAGCCGAAAATGATACACTGGTCCTACCTATCGGTTGTGAGACCTATGGTTACCTATGCATCACGCATATGGTGGCCAAAAACAGAAGAAAAAGTAGCACAAGGAAAGTTGCAGAAATTGCAACGCCTTGCCTGTCTAGGGACTACAGGAGCAACGCGCTCGTGTCCCACAGCAGCTATGGAGGCAATGCTGGACTTACTACCTCTGCATTTGCATGTGAGGAAGGAGGTAGCACTTAGTGCCTTAAGGCTGCATCAGGCACATAAATTCAGACCAGGCGACCTGGTTGGTCACTTAAGGATTCTGGAGTTAATCCAATTCGAATCCGTGACCAAACCCACTGACTCAATGCCAATCAAGCATGACTTTGACTGCCCGTTTGATGTGCTGATTGAAAGCCGTCAGGCGGGCAGAGTCGGAACATTGCGGTTGGAGAAAGAGTCACACATCTGGTACACAGATGGATCCAAGATGGATGAAGGGGTTGGTGTGGGCGTAGCAGGGCCTAAATGCAGGCTATTTAAAGCCCTTGGTAACATCCCAACCATCTTCCAAGCAGAAATTTATGCTATAGATCTAGGTGCCCAGGAATGCCTAAATAGAGGCACTCGAAGGGCAAAGATCTATATACCTTCAGATAGTCAGGCAGCATTAAAGGCTCTCAGGTCATATACCTTCGAGTCAAAAATTGCCTGGGAATGCAGACAATCCCTGAAGCAACTGGCAAAAAATAACAAGGTTACCTTGATGTGGGTGCCAGGGCATGAGGATATAGAAGGCAACGAATTGGCTGATAGCCTCGCAAGAAAAGGGGCTGAAGCCCCGTTTTTTGGACCCGAACCGTTCTGTGGCCTATCCAAGGGACACATAATGGAGGAGGTCCTAAAATGGGAAAAGGAACAAAAAGAGTCCTACTGGAGGAACACTCCAGGCCAAAGACAGGCAAAAAGGTTTATAACCTATTCAACAAAGAATGCCACAAGGCTTCTCGAACTGGAAAAGTCCAATCTAAGGCTGATCACAGGCCTTCTAACTGGCCATTGCCCCTTGAGATATCATCTCAAGAACATGGGCATGGCAGAAGATGACAAATGCAGATACTGTGAAGCTGCGACTGAAACTGCGGAACATATACTTTGTGAATGCAGGGTGCTAATCCGCATTAGGCTAAAGTACCTAGAACAGGCGGAATTAACGCCTGAAGACATAGGGAAATTAGCTACCAGGAAAATCGCAAGCTTTGCAAAAAGTCTTGGAATCCTGGGCAACAACTAGATGCAGGGTAATTCACAAAAGATCGAGGTGAAGAAAAGGTCGAGGTGAAGAAAGGCCAACCCAGGGCCAAGCGACCCCTTAAATAATCTACAATCTACAAGGAGTCGGAAAGTATGCAAAATCGTGCTAAAGTTATGAAACCTATCCCCCCCCCGCTTTCGAGGGTGCTGAATACGAATAACAAGGTTTAACCCTCTTGGGACGGCAGCGGACTGCGCTTGCGAATTTGTTCGTTTGCAGCCGCGAACCGTACTTTATAATTATTTAAAAAACTCAATATTTTTATGAATTTAGGGGAAATGCCGATAAAAAAATACTAATAATAGAAATAAGACTTTTTTTCGCCAAAACATTAAACCAAACATAAATATAAATATGTATAAAAAAAAATGGTGGGAGAAGTAAGAAAAGGGTTGAACTAATAATGTGTAATAGGCAGATACGTATGTTTCCAGTAATTAAGTGCACCTCTTGTCATGCATAGATATCCGGTTCCCGACGCGAAAGAGTTAAGGGCCAGAACCACCCCTGTTTGCTTATTTCTCATATGACAGCTTGGCATCGACTATTTTTGCAGGGATTCTTTGTGTTTTCATAGGGATATAATAGATGGTGAAAGGGGATGTCAGGTAATAGACCGCAACCGCAATTAAAGGTGTTAGGGGGTGTAAAATTGTTTCATTTTTTCCTTGTTAAAGACGTTTACCCCCGTTTTCGAGAATGCTGATCAAGGACAATGGTAAGAGTGAATTGTAACAACCTCAGGGAGTTGGCCCCCCCTGGTGGGCGAAAAATTGATTTTTTTTATTTTCTAATTTGTATATTGAGTGGGAGTGGTTTCAAAGTCACCATTTGTCTATTTTGCGTGCTCATCAATAATGAACCTATCCTTGCAAGGATTTGACATTCATGTTCCTTAAAACGGGATATAAGGAAGAGAATACTATTGGTAAAAATTTCTGTTTTTAATAATTTTAAAAAAATTCTGTATATATAATGAGATTTTGAGTTTAATATAATATTTTTTACAAGACATTAATACAACCTTACAAAGAAAATTACATGATTCATATTCCCCGAAGTGAACATCACATTCAATGCTATTGTCCCCTTCTTCATAGCACGCATCGTTCGTTTCCGAGTCATGATCGGAAGTATACACTTCGGGTATAAAATTTAGGAAGTTTACAGCATTATCATAACTATTATCATTGGATTTGTTTGTTTCTGTGCTTGGTTCATCATCTTCATCCTCTGGCGCACAATTCTCATAAAATTTACCTTGACAAGTCTTACAGAAAACGTTACATCGTAAACCTAATTTTATATACATTCGAATCATTTCGCACATCCGCCCTTACAATTACAATTATAGTCTTTAAAAAAGGAGTCAGGGACCAATTGATCTTCTGAAAATTTTGGTTCTAAGCAATCGTTATTTGATATATATTATTCATTCACCGAGGACACAAGATTTACCCAGAAAACAGTAAAGGCGACGAAAAACAAATAAAATGATAGTACAAGTTCCTAATATCAGCAGCATACGCACTAATCGCTCCCAGAGAAATGGATAGACTCCGGGGTTATCAGCGCGCTAGCTAACCCTATGCCCTCCAGAGAAATTGATTGATTATAGATACCTCAAGGACACAAGATTTACCCAGAAAACAGTAAAGGCGACAAAAACAAATAAAATGATAGTACGAGTCCCTAATATCAGCCAAGTCGTTTACCTATTATTATCATTATGAAAGGAGTGGTTTCCGACAGTTTAAGGGTGAAGGAAGGGTCAAACCAGCGTAAAACTATTTTGTTCTTGAAGACGGGTAAACGTCTTTAACAAGAAAAAAAAAAAGAAACTTACACCCCCTGACAGGGTAGATTCCACCCCAAAGGGCGGTTGCGGTCTACTATCTGACATCATCTTTCAGCATGAAGAAACAAAAAGTCCCTGCAAAAATATAGTCGATGCCAAGCTGTCATATGAAAAATAAGCAAGAAGGAGTGGTTTTTGGCCGTTTCAGGGGGCTGCGCATGACTAAAAACTTTTTTCACCCTGTTATTCGTGGTCAGCACCCTCGAAAACGGGGGGAGGAATAGGTTTCATAACTTAAGCACGATTTTGCTTTTTTTCGGGAAAATCCAGACTCCTTACTTCCACTATAAGTTGGATTGATGTAGATAGGCATAAACTTTAATAATATGCTTCAAAAGACAACTTTTCCTTATGAAAATACGTGTATACATCCCATTCTATCTTCATTGTGATGACAATCACAATGGGGAGAGTTGTAGTTCCTTAGCCGATTGCCAGGACGTGAAGCTTATTTAACATCGCCAATAACGACTGTATATAGTGCTATGAATGCCATCTATATTACATAGACTGTTAAAATTTTCGAAAAATTACATTTTGAATCACCCTAGATGTTACAGGCTGAAGTGTTTTTCTTGTCTGATTTAAAAATCTATGCTGAAAGTTCCATAATATTTACAACGGGAGCCTACCTAAGTGTCCATGCACCCCCCCGATCCTTTAGGACAATGTTTTTCATAAAGATTAAGTAAAGCTGCACAAAAAACAGAGTGCCTAAAATTTTGTACAATTTTGTTCCTATACAATATTTGCATCCAGATAAATGATTCATCTCTTAAAATAAAATATAATATTCAATATAAAACGTAACACTACGGAAGCCCACCCTAACTGTCCGTGCACCCCCCGATCCTTGGGGACAATGTTTTTCATGAAGATTAAACCTAAGGAACAATTTAAGACATGTCCTAAAAAAAAAAAAACTGGCTGTACTTTCAAAATGGCGTCCGTTTAAAAAAAATGCAAATATTGTTTTTCTCATTTAACACAAAACCTAAAAAAGATGGAGAAAAACTTTCTGCACAAAAAACATAGTGCATACAATTTTCTACAATTTCGCTCCTATACAATATTTGGATAGAAGTTACCGTTTTCTAGATACCACTGTTACCGTTTTCGAGATAAATGTCTGCAAATTATAATATTATTATTAATTTTTTTCAGTTTATTTTATTTAATTTTTATGTTAATAATATAAAGTTATATTATACGCCTTACAATAATTGTCACAGTTATTTCCTCTAAGTGATTTACCGATATATGAATTTCCATGTTTTCTTAATTTTTGACGCATTTATCTGGAAAATGGTAACTCCTATCAAAATATTGTATAGGAAAAAATTGTAGAAAATTTTATGCACGTTGCTTTTTGTGAAAAAAGTTTTTGTCCATCTTTTTTAGTTTTTGTGTTAAATGACAAAAACATCGGCAACAGTTTTTTTAACATATGGCCGCCATTTTAGAAGTACAGCCAGTTTTTTTTTTTTTTTAGTATATGTCTTAGATTGTTCCTTAGGCTTTAATCTTTATGAAAAACATTGTCCCTTAGGATCGGGGGGAGGGTGCACGTACAGCTAGGGAGGGCTCCCCGACTAATTAGTTTTATAATATTAATTCATCTCAATATAAAGCCAGGAAATGCAGTGTCCCTTTACAATATTATGTAATTCAAATGTAGTATGGAGATTGGTTTGTAAGCATGGTGTAGGATTATAGTTGAAATAAATAAAGTTGAAAATTGTATTTTTCTAGCTGATGGAGCTAGGCCAAAAATTGGGAGGAAAAAAACTTATTTTTCAGTTAAATAGATTTAGTCTAATAGATCTTGTGGGTATGTTTCTATGGAGAAATCTAAATGTGAAATAAAATTTTCATTTATGTCCACACTCGATTTGCTTGTCAATTTATTGCTTCAGATTTAATGAAAATATACAGTATGTTTTAAATATTTTTCTACTCTAAAGGATTGATATTTTTTTCAATGCTTTTTTTAAAGGTTTTGCAAAATTTAACGACACTTAGAAGTTGACTCATTTACTGTCTTTAACTTGTATTGAATTTTGCGGAGATATAAGGGTAGAGAAGATATGGCATAAAGGTTATCGATTATTTCATAGTTTGGATAAATATTTATTGTAAAACTGGAAATCTCATGTCGATATTCTTTTTTTTTTCTCAATTTTAAAGCACTTTTGTGGTATATACTATTTTCAATTTATGTAAGATGAAAACTAGGAAGAAGCTGCTTCGAATTTTGCCCGCATATGTGCTTTGATTTTTCGCATTATAATCGTAGTAGTACAGTAAGTGAAGCTTTTCAATCCCAGCCCAAAAACAATGTAATGAATTTCCAAATTTTTTTTCTTCCACATGCTTCATAATGTATGTGCATAAGAATCTATGTTGTCATTTTTCCTGCTTTTTGGTTAGGGGTTGTCTCAAAAAAAAAAAAACAAAAATACACATACTTAATCTGATAGAGAATCAAATTATAAGAAAGCAAGGTCTTTACACTTTTTTGCTGAAATGCATATTTTTTGAGATATTGCAAACTGAAAATTGCGATTTTCACCCTCTAAAATCAGTATTCCTAGACGCCATTTTTTTAAGTCTTATTGCTCTAATTTCTTATTGATTCAAATGTTAAAAATCTTTCTAGATATTGTTAATGCATATTATTACCAGGATGCTCAAATTTTTTAGAATTTTTAAAATAATCATTTTTCATTCTGTACCCATTTTCAATAATGAAAATTTTCATAATTTTTTGAAAAAAAATCGGGTTTTTGGAAATTGCTCAGAAAATATTTTTTTATAAAAAATGGTAAGAGTACAAAAATGAAGCTTATAAAAAAACGAAAAGTTTGGATTTTTTTTTTATTTTCCTACGATAAACTGTTCCAGAGATATAAAAGTTTAAAGATGGCGCTTGAGTGCATACGCAAGAAAATTATGTATTTAAAATTGAAATATTTCAAAAACTATAAGATTGATAAAAACATGATATAAGAATGAAATGAAGCTTACAAAAAGACGAAGAGTTTGGATTTTTATTTTTTTTCCTACGACAAACTGTTCCAGAAATATGACAATTTGAAATTTTCAGTTTGTACGCGCGTTTTAAATGTCTATAGTAGGTAGAGAAATGAGCAATAGCCGTCTATTTTTCGAAGAATACGCAGAAAGAGCAGGTTGCGTTACACTTTAGCATGTTTAAAGTGTAAATTAAATATGTTAGTTAATTAGTTTACTTAATTGTATTAATTTGATTTATTTAAAGCAATCTGTATTTTTAATAAAATTAGACACATTACTATACTTTTTTTGTGACCATTTTTAATCCACCATTTTTTTAAAATAAATTTAGACCTCATAATCATATTCAGCGACCTAAAAACATATATGGATTTTTGTGAATTTATTTTTAACATTAGAAAAATTATTAATTTTTCATAATTTAAGGGTGGTTTCAACCCTTAATATTTTCGTCTTTCCTATGTTTTGACCTCATAATCATATTCAGCGACCTCAAAAACAAGTAAGTATACCTATGTATTTTTGTGATTTTATTCGTAAAATTAGAAACATTAATTTTTCAGTATTTAACGGTGATTTCAACCTTTAATATTTTCGTCTCATAGGTTTTGACACTCACAGTCATATTCAGCGACCTCAAAAACATAAGTACTTATATAAATTATTAGAGTTATTAATTTTTAATTTTTTAGGAGAATTAAGGAAATTCCTTTCATCGTTTTCGGGCCGGGAATTTTACCATTTTTACTGCTTCGCTTACTGTACTATAGAGCCAGCTGGCCTTTTGCTTGCATCATCTGGGCAAGGCCTTCAAAGTGGCTTATTTTGTTCATTATTAACGGCCATATTCACCGTTTAAGGCTGCTTAGTTAAGCTAGGCTGAAATATAAAGCAGCGCTTAAATTGTGAAGTCTTGCACCACAGTGAAGTAAACGAAGCTTTGCTAAGCCTACAAACAATGGACCCGTTTAGTGTGACGTCAGATTCTAGGCAACCAACAATACAAGTGTGTGTTGCTAAAGATTTTGAGCCTTATGTACGATACATTTAAGGGTTAAAAATATGGCTGTTGATCAGGGCCTCTAATTTTATTTGGTTAAAACACATATTAATTTAATTGAGTAAATTATATGTAGAACGAATCTAACGTATTTTAAGAATATGGCCTATGAATTGAATTGTCTTAGATATGCCATATAATTGAGTAATAACACAAAATTGTTAACAGCAATTTTTGTCATCCTTAATAGCAAGGTGCATAAGAGCGAAAATATTAACTGTAAATTTCGTTATCCCACTTGTATTGTTGGTTGCATAATATTTGACGTCACTACTAAACGGGTCCATTTGACAACGCCTGAAAAAGTGTTACTTTCTGTCAATCAGTCAAGAATTTCTAACCTAGAAAAGCCTAAGTTTTGTTTTCTGTGTCAAAAAAAATGATATATCTTTGTTATTATAAAGTATCCTTTCCGAAATTCTTATATTTTTAATTATCCTAGTTAATACTTATTTTAGTTTATAAATTACTCGCAATTTTATATAGTGTTCAGTGATTTTTAAATAAAAAATCATGAGTAGTGCCACAAATAATTATTGGGCACCCAACTTTACAAGTTCGGAAAGGAAACATTTGATATTAGAAGATAGAAAACAAACCGGGCCTCCTCAACCCAAAAGGGAAAATCTTGGTATGCTATTGAAAATGAATTTAATGCATCCTCCAGCGGTAACACATATAAAATAATGTATTATGCAATACAACTTGGTCTAATGTAATACCTCCGTGGAAAACAAAAATCTATTATGTTTAACACGTCATTATATATCGTCCTCTAAAAGAATTTCATCCTCTATTTTCATGTTATTATTATTTTAAGACGATAACAGGCACAAAAGAAGTAACTTTTCCTACAAAATGGCAATATCAAATGAAACGTCAAAAAAGTTGGGTTATAATTGGCAAAAAGCTAGGTTTAACGACTTTAAGCGGATAAAATTGAAAGCTTAACTTTAGGCGAGCTTAAATAACATTTTAACTTCGGTGCATGTGATAAACATAAGTTAAGCGCGGTTAAATCATAAGCATAGCTTTTCTATATACGGTGAATATGGCCGTAAATGGCATGCAAAAATATACGCAATTACGTATTGTAGCTGCTGCATTAGAAAGCAGTGTCAGCGATGATGTTGTACTCACATCTCTTTAGGGCAAAGCTAAATTTTTGATAATTTATATTTTGGTGAAAGTAAAAATAATAGTTATTATTATTGGCAAATATTTTTATTACAACAGAAATGAAGGCAGATGCATCGAATGTGTCAAAAGTTTAACCTCTCTCACGTCATTGGGGCCAGTATTTTTTTTGCTCAATCATTAGTTTTTATTGTAAAAAATATAGGAAAATTATTGTCAGACAAATATAACTCCGTGCAAGTTGAAATGTATGTGTTGTGGTGACATATTAACATTATGAACTACAATATCAACTTGTATTTTCTTGCAAAAAATTTAAAAATTACATTACAGATAAATAATGTTATAATGATGTTACGGAGGTATTTTGATCTAAACAATCATTTGCTACATGCTATATCGTATAACGCACGTTTTTTAAATAATTTTTGCTTCTCATATGGTTTATAGATTAAAATGATGTTTGGTAAATATGTACTAAAAATAATTAAATTTAAAAGCTCTGGGTGGATAATTAATTTTTTTATAAAATTTTAATGATTTAGTTTTATGATACAAACATTGGAGAGCATCATCATATGTTTTTATAAAAAAAAATCATACTTTTTAGTGTCTGCCAACTCTTGCACAGAGTTATATTTTGTCTGTTTTGATAACACAAGCAAAAAGCTGGTGGCAAGACTATTATCTATCTGTTGTGTTGTACAACAATCGTATGGATTTTGATCTTGGATCAAGTTGAATTTGGCTTGAACTTAGTTCGTACAATTCGCCCTAAGTGATGCTACAACATAAAACATAAGACATTATGTAACACCTGAATTTAGGATGCTTAGTTATTTAATCACTACTAGGCTGGGTATTAAAACTGTTGCTAATACATTGTCTACATGTCACATGAATATAAGCAACTCCGTGGAAATGCTTAAAATTCAGTTGAATAATTTCTACTGAACATTCTTGAGTAGCAATTTTAGTAAAGCATTCTAAAAACTTTTAGGCGTTAAGAATTTTGTTAAGGTTAAGCACAAAATTTTACCCTCTGCAAATTTACACAACTGGAGGTATGAGATTTACAAACATGATATTGCACATTTTTGCGTGATTTTCATCAAGTTTAAAATAATATTGAAATCACTTATACATTTTTAAACTATGTTTTTAATATACTTCGATTTAAACTCCTATATTACCATAAGTCATGGATTCTAGGTATGTTGTCACCTATGAGACCTTGAGCACGAAGTTATTAACTCAAACAAAAAAATATAAATTGCATAAGTAGTCTATATTGGTATTTTCTCATTTTAATTATTTCTATGGTATTTTTTATTTTTGGTGTAATGTTAGGGTAGTGCTGAGAGGATTGTGCTAAATGTGCCTTATGTTAGGAACTTTACGAGGAAATATTTAAAATATGTTTGTGATTTTCAGTTTTAAGAATGCTAGCGGTTATGGAGGCTTCACAGAGTGCTGGACCTAGCAACTCTGCGAATACAGCTCCTCCAACTCCAGAAAGTTCAACAAATGCTCAAGAATTCCTGTCATCTGGCCGTACAGGTCGACGTAATGCCTTACCAGATATTTTAGGTATGTGGTATGGGTGGTTAATATTTGTGCAACAGCTTGGTTGAGAGGGATACTCACTTGACACTCGCCCTTTAATCTCCGATATACCTGCTCCGGTATCTCCCTAAAAAATTTCCTGATGATTTGAATTCATCATTATACAGGGTGTCCCATAAGTAATGGTACATAGAGCAATTGCAGATTCCTTACGTAAAAATATTACGATTTAACCAAACTTACCTTAGTCCAAAAGTTCATATTAACAGAGATAGAAGGTGTCAAAGTTAAATTTCTGTTTTGGCCTTTTTTAAATAATTTCTTTAAAAATTGAAATATTTTAACGAGATTTGGTGATTAGCGATTTTTTAAGGCGAAGGATTCAAAGGGCATAGCCGGGTAAGCATGGTGTGACTGCCCCCAAGCGTCTGGCGCTTATATTTGTGCAGTAGGAAGCAATCTTGGAAAGTAGCAATTTCACAAAATATTAGCCCGAAAAAGGGACCGGTTTGGGGTGAGTAAGGGAGGGTTAATTTTAGCAAAATATTTTTTTTCTAAGAAACGGCGCATTCAATCGTTTTGTAAAAAATATATGTTAAAGACCTACTGAGAAAGTACTAAATAAAAAATCATGCTCAAATTCCGAAAACAGATACAATAAAAAAAACATATATATTATTTTCAAATTTTTTTTAGGGTAACTTATCCCTGGGGTACCAACCTGAATTTTTTTCTGTAGCATGTCTATGGACTCACTTATGTTATATTTTTTTCCCAAAGATTACGCCATACTTAAAAAAAATGCCGAAATGTGCAGTGCCGTATGTATATTTTGTGGACAATTAACTCCTTGCAAATAAAAAAGGCCAAACTGCAAAGTAAATATGGATACCTGAGTAGTGTATACATATTAGTGACTAGGGATTATGGAGATGGTGAACGTTGTAAGAGAAACCAATATAAAGCTGCAACGCTGACAGTTAATTAGCTGCTCAATAGAGTTGACTCTTGCGCCGCAAAAATCAGTTTATAGCCGTAATGTTAAATATCATTAAGGGTAAAACCTAAAGTCAGCGGTACTATAGAGTACCTTGTCAAAGACTGTCATTATTCACATATTACCGTCGGCGGGAATAAGAACTTGGTTGTTAACAATTTGCAGCACTAAATCGTAGTAGCATTACTAACCTGAGAAGGATATAGATGTTAATCTTCCTCACTGTCATCTGCAATCACTGTACTCATGCTATCCTTCTGGAACAATAGGGAGAGAACTTCTGCCAGTTTAGGTATGCTTGCTAGATATCATCCGTACGAAAGGTAATACACAACAGCAGCTACATGGGAACAACATCCAACAGTTTGATACCCATTGGCACATTCACAGAAATGTCTTCTAACGCCGACACTGTGGGGAATATAGTCGAGGAAACATCGGTAAACCTTCGTTTTGATGTGACGTGAACAAACTTGTATTTTGAGTACATTGGACTGGTCCTTAGCGTACTGAAGATTAAGTGTTCCGTCTTCATTTATGACTTCGAGGTACGAAATCGTTTGTTTATATTGATACGATCCGGTAAAAAACAGTTTTAAATCCGTCATTTCTGGGAAGTCCAGTACATCTTTGCTGGAAATATCTACAAAAGGCAGTTTTGCAATTTCTTTGAATGTGCCAGTGGGAATCGAACTGTTGGATGTTGTTCCCATGTAGCTGCTGTCGTGCATTATCTTTCGCAAGGACGATATCTATCAAGCATACCTAAACCGGCGGAAGTTCTTTCTCTATTGTTTCAGAAGGATAGCATCAGTGCAGGGATTGCAGATGACAGTGAGGAAGATTAACATCCATATCCATCACAGGTTAGTAATGCTACGATTTAGTGCTGCAAATTATTAACAACACATGACTGTTAAGACCAAGCTCTTATCCCCGCCGACGGTAATATCGATAGTACCGCTGACTTTAGTTTTTACCCTTAATGATATTTAACATTCCGGCCATAAACTGATTTTTGCGGCGCAAGAGAGTTAAACTCTATTGATCACCTAATTAACTGTCAGCGTTGCAGCGTTATATTGGTTTCTCTTACAACGTTCACCATTTCCATAATCACTAATCACTAGTATGTATACACTACTCAGGTATCCATATTTACTTTGCATTTTGGCCTTCTTTACGTGCAAGGGGTTAATTGTTGACAAAATATGCATACGACACAGCACACTTCGGCATTTTTTTTAAGTATGGCGTAATCTTCGCACAAGACTAGAAAAAAAACATAACATAAGTGAGTCCCCAGACATGCTACAGAAAAAAATTCAGGCTGGTACCCCAGGGATGAGTTACCCTAAAAAAAATTTGAAAATAATATATATGTTTTTTTTACTGTATCTGTTTTCGGAATTTGAGCGTGATTTTTTATTTAGTACTTTCTCAGTAGGTCTTTAACATATATTTTTTACAAAATGATTGAATGCGCCGTTTCTTAGAAAAAAAATAGTTTTGCTAAAACCAACCCTCCCTTACTCACCCCAAACCGGTCTCTTTTTCGGGCTAATATTTTGTGAAATGGCTACTTTCCAAAATTGCTTCCTACTGCACAAATATAAGCGCCAGACGCTTGGGGGCAGTTACACCATGCTTATCCGGCTATGCCCTTTATTCATACTTTTGCTGTTATTTGTAGAGGGCGCCACCTACGGTAGTTTGCGTGTTGTTTATATGTCATATATTTTTGGCGAATTTTTTTTTATTTTTTTAAAATAAAAATTCATATTTTCCTGTCTTTTTTACGTAAAAAGGTATCTAAATATCTCTACGAGTAACCGTTTTTGAGATATTCAGTGCAACCAATTTAAATTAAATAAAGTATATTATTGTTCGATTTACAGATAGAGCTGGGCAAAGTACTCATTTAAACTACTTCAAGTACTTTCACCATATACTTTACACATAAAACTACTTCAAGTACTTGATCCTTGAGGTAGTACTTTGCCCAGCTCTGTTTACAGAATAATTGATAGTGAAGTGAACAGTATAAAATTAAATTTTCTTTTTTCAGATTTTTTAAATTTCCAACACTAGCAAAAAAAGTACGAAGAACAATGACTTTCAAATAAATAAACTTAAAATTTGAGAAACAGTTTTTATTTAAATACAGATTTCATTTAAAAAATAAATAAATTAATTAATAAAAAAAAGAGATCTGTGTTCGGTAACAAATGTTCGAACGCCACTTTCAACATGAATTTAAAATAAACATTCGGTGTGGAATTTAAATAATTACTTCTTTGGACCGTATGAGTTACCACCTAATTTAAACGGTGCATTATACTTAAATTTTCAACTGTCTCAGCTAGGCGAGTTCTTGGATGATGTACCACTATATTTAAGACAAAATATATTTTTTATGCAAGATGGAGCTCCACGCATTTTTTTATACCGGTCAGAAACTACCTAAATACAAATTTTCCTTGTCGCTGGATAGGTCGTAGAGGCAATATGCATTGGCCTGCGCGGAATCCCGATTTTAATTCATTGGATTTTTGCGTATGGGTACATGAAACTCTTGTGTATCAAGATGCAGTAAATAATCAAGAAGAATGGGGAATTTCAGTTCAGTCTAAATATTTAAAAACAAGTATTAATATGAAAATATAATATATTCAGAACTTACCAGTAATATTTTAAACTCTTATTTTCAGTTTGTTGTATTTTTTAAAGCCCCTTAAGTTTTGGTCTCAAAAAGTCACTAAACGTTTTGTGACGTAGACAAACATAGCAGAAAATTTCTTGGATTTACCGGTGACGGTTGCAAATACTGCGTAATTGTATCTACTTTCATGTTATTTTCTGCCATAGACCAGGCTATAGTAACTTAATGCAAAATATTTTGTGAGTCTTTTTGGTTCATACTATGACTCCAAGCGGCGCTGCCGGCACTTTTCTGATTTAATCTGTGGCCCGACTATAGACTAGGTAGAAATCTATGGGCTCGACGAATAAAATATGTCATCACATGTGTCAAAGTTCAAACTGTAAATATGCTGATGACTTGTTTGCTAGCTATAAATGCGGTGTTTTCATGTATTTAAGTGTTATGTTAATAAAGTTTGCTTTTAAGTTGTGTTTGCTGCGTTTGTTATTGGTGTCGACAGGAACAAGGAACCATTATGGTGTTTGTTTGTTGTGTGCCTAATTACCAGCCGTCAATAGCATATTTTATATACACATGCTTTAGGATGAAATCTCAAAATATACTTCGCAATTGGATATTCCTTATTTTATTTACACAATGTACATTTCGTCGTATTTTGTGACAAATTTTTGTTCAAAAATATTTTTTGTCTTTACTATCGTTAGGTATCACCAGTTTCTACCAATTACATTCTAGGGCAATTGGTAGTGGTAACAATGGGTCAAAACAAATAAACACAAGAAGCATAAGATAATAGAAACGACACTGACCGAGACGAGACTGACAACAATTAAAATTCAGATGACAATTAAGAATTTTAGGTTATCTTCTTCTTCTCAACTCCTTGGCCAGGGTAGGTATCCTTTTTATAGTAAGCCTAAAATTTTCTAACTATGTTTACATACGTCATAAATTTTTGGGGGAAAATATATAACTGAACTTTAACATTTTTTTCACGTTTATATTGCTTAAAAAAAATAATACAGGTCTCTTCGTTCAATCTAACGAACTAATTTTTGAATTAAAAAAAAAATTGTTGAAATTCCCCATTATTGCAGAGAATTAGAAATGCAATTGAATCATTTCAAAACGAACACTTATTATTTAAAATAAGGCGATCGTTTAATAAACGCATCGTCAAATGTATTGAAGTAAACGGAAGTAACTTCGAACATTTGTTACCGAACACAGATCTTTTTTTTTTATTAATTATTGTTATTTATTTATTTTTTAAATGTAATTTGTATTTAAATAAAAACTGTTTCTCAAATTTTAAGTTTATTTATTTGAAAGTCTTTTTTTGCTACTGTTGGGATGTAATAAATTTAAAAAATCTGAAAAAAGAGAATTTAATTTTATACTGTTCACTTCGCTATCAATTATTCTGTAAATCAAATAATAATATATTTTATTTAAGTTAAATTGGTTGCATTGAATACTTTAAAACCAAGTATCTCGAAAACGGTTACTCATAGCGTACCATTTAGAAGGTACATCTTTTACGTAAAAAGGACAGGAAAACATGAATTTTTATTTAAAAAAAAAAGAAAAAAATTCGCCAAAAATATATGACATATAAATGACATGCAAACTACCGTAGGTGGCGCCCTCTACAAGTAACAGCAAAAGTATGAATAGATTTGAATCTTTCCCCTTAAAAAATCCCCAATCAACAAATTTTGTTAAAATATTTCAATTTTTAAAGGAATTATTTAAAAAAAAACAAAATAGAAATTTAATTTTGACACCCTTTATCTCCGTTAATATCAACTTTTGGACTAAGGTAAGTTTGGTTAAATCGTAATATTTTTACGTAAGGAATCTGCCATTGCTCTATGTACAATCAACGTCAGCTTAAACTCACCGCTGTTCTAGATGCTCTCTTTCTAACATGCGCCACTACAAATAAGGTTAGAAAGGGAACATCTCTAACGGTGGTGAGTTTAAGGTGACTCCGATGGTACTGTTACTTATGGGACACCCTGCATGTCTATGCCTGTGAAAGGATTTCTCTATCTCTCTGCATAAAATTTAGAATGGGATAAGGCATTGAAATGAGGTCGCATGGTCACACCATGCTATACATGATATTCTTCTTGTTTCATTTTATTCATGTTTTTGAAGATTTTATAAAAATTGCGAATTTATTTGGACCAATAGGGTATTCTCGCAAATTTGAATGAACTTAGATACATAATCAAAAAGTAATGAACAAACTATTTATATTTTCCTTGAACATGCAGTAGAAGTCCCTAAAAAAAACAGCTGCCCAAGGAATCATTACTTCCACATCCGGATTTTCTATCCAAGTCTCTCACAATGCATAAAATATTGATACTACATTTGCACTCCACTATGTGGAAATAATTGTTTATGGAATATAATACTTGAAATTGTCGACCTCAAAAACCCATAAAACGATATGCCACATCGGTAGTGGGAGTGGGGGAGGTGGTAATGGAGATGGATGAATCTTGTGTAGCAATTATCTGAAACTTTACCTCTATTTCATGGAAAACTGAAAAAAAATACCACTCCATAACAATACTAATTGGCTCTTTATTGCATATATATACATATATATATATATATATATATTTACATAACTGAAGGTATGAAATTTACAAACGTGAAATAGCAATGATATTGCACACTTTTGCGTGATTTTTACGATATTGTAATCAAGTTTAAAATAACATTGAAATATCACTTATAAATTTTTAAACTGTTATGTTTTTTATATACTTCGATTTAAAGGACATTATTAAATTCACTGAGTGAGAGTACCCTATCATATTAAAAATCCTAATAAAAATTGTTGATTGTAGTTTTTGCAGCGTTTATTGAAGCATAACCGTCATGTACTGGTTATTTATCAAACAATAGGAAGAAAATTTTATATATAAGTATTTTATCTTGTGTAGGGATTATCTGAAATCTTACTTTTATTTCGTGGAAAACTGGAAAAAATTACACTCCATAACAATATCAATTGGCTCTTTATTTCATATTTTTGTATATAGTCCTGTAGCATCAATGCATGTGCTAATTTAACTATAAATACATTTCTGGCTGGCCTGAATATTGCTTATAAATAAACGGTGCAATGCATCTTTAAAAACTTCTTTTGGTAAATACAGGGTGTTCCTTAATGACGTACTAATATTTCAGGGTGATTCCTTAGGTCATTTTATGAAGAAAAGTTCATATGAACATTATGTGCGCAACGCAACTGCTTAATTTTTTTTTTAAATCGTTATTTTTTAATATCTCAGAAAGTACTTTAGATATTATTTTCAATTTTGGTATGTGTTTACAGGATATAAAACCACTAGTCTATGTAATGAAGGTAAAAATAGTGTAAACATTTCTTGCAAAGACGAGATTACCTCCCCCCCTCCGTGTTTGAGGGTGCTGAATATAATGCAAGTGGTGGGAGAAGTTTTTGACCGCGCTTAAACGGTCAAAAACCTTTTATGGATCCCTTCATGTTTTCATATACCTGTCCAACAATCTTTCAAAAAATATCTTTCTTATCCGACATTTATCTAAAACGGTATCCCATAAAACTTTATTAACTGCTTATTATGGATGTTTTCATACAAATATGTCTTATGCAATCAAACTGGGGTCATTCTACACATGCATATAAAATATTCAAAATTCAAAGAAAACGTGTTGAATCGTTGCACAAATTGGTTACAGAGAGTGTTGTCGAGATTATTTCATAAAACTTAGTATACTTACTTTTCCATGCGTGTTTATACTGGAATGCCTTTTATATATAAAAAAGCTATAAATAAAACATAATATATAAAACATAAAGATGTACATAGTTATTCAACCAGAAATAATGATAAATTTTTACCACATTTGCTAGACTAGCAAAAACTAGAGATGGCAGCAGCTATCATGGGATACAATTTTTCAGTGTCCTACCAGATTTAGTTAAAAATTTAAGTGTTGTATCTTTCAAACATAAAATGAAACAATATTTGAAAAAAAAAAGCCTTTTATAGTTCTGAGGAATATCTCCAAAATGACTTCAGTGATTGAGCTGCACTTTCTATGTAATTTTAGTTTAATGCACCATTTGCACGCTGCCTCCGACTGAAGGAGCGATCAGAGAAGACGCATTGCATGTTTACTTTCAATGCCAAGTGTGGCTTTCAAACGATCTGATCGCTACTCAGTGAGGGTGGATAATGCAAAATAATTCTTTGGAGCTAAAGCTTGGAAGGGTTGAAGCAACCCCCGAGGTCGCTACCACCTTCTCTTCCGTGAAAAATGAAGGGATATGCACAGGAATAACGATCATGTGTCAAAAAACCTGTAAATCCTGGATAGCATGCTTTCTGGTGAGTGAGGGATGAGGAGGTGTTGGAGCTAAAAATGAATATTTTTCCTGTGATCAGTGACCCCGAAACGGGGGGATACGCGTTTGTACCGAATCATTTGAAAAAAAATTATTTTCCAGCCCTCGGGAGGGTTTAATCAACCCCCCTAGGCCTGGTGTCTGGATTCTACTTACTCTATACCCCCTTTCATGTTATTTCAAGTATAACCCATCGATAAATCACTCCAGACCCATTTTTTTATAAAACCATAAACGGATCCATAAAGGGGGTGGTTTTTGGCCGTTTCAGGGTGGTCAAAAACTTCTCCCACCACTTGCATCGTGTTCAGCACCCTCGAAAACGGGGGGAAAGATAATCTCGTCTTATTATATATACCGGGTGACACAGGAGATATGTAACACCCCGTAGCATGTTTATTTAAAAAGATATTATTTTGAAATTTGGTAGACTTATATAATGTGTGATTGTCCTTTTTTTACTACAAACAAGACATTTTTTCCACTTCCGGTTTCACCGGAAGTGACATCTACTTTGTTATTTTAAATGGCACCCTGTGTATATTTTTTTCCTATCCAATTCCACTTAAATTTCTCTTTTTAACTATGTATAGCAAGATGGCATTCGTTTTTAAAATGGCTACTGAAAACCATTTAATTGCTTTAAGTCAAGTTGGCTATGGTATGAAATGTAGTGGTAATTAATGCTTGGTGTGCTGTGATATGAAAAAAACACTGGTACACAATTTTGTGTGTCATGTTTGTTTTGTTCTAATCAGTAGCCGAAGAAACTTTGTACAATTTTTTTATTAAATAAAAATCTCTAGATTAAATCCCCTAAATCATAAAAACCAAGATAGAAACACTAATTTTAAATTTTATCCATTGTAAAATATTTATTCATATTTCACTTTTATTAATTAGATGGCCCCTGAGGTCACCGGATCTTACGCCACTTGATTTTTTCATATGGGGCCATCTCAAGGAGGTACTGTTACAAGAATTCGACCCTGCAGGGAAAATAATGGCCAACATTTTGAGATTCTTCGAAAACAATTTTATTTAAAAGCAAGTAAAATCAGATATAAGAATGAATTGTATTGGGTAAAAGTGAAAGATGAATACATATTTTACAAATGGGTTAAATTTAAAATTAGTGTTTCTATCTTAGTTTTACTTCCACATCTAGTGGAAATATAGGAACGACAAAAAAATTTTAAAAAAGTTTTATTGTTCAAATAGACCTAGAATATCGTGAAACGTCGAGATTTTAAGTTTGAGCGAAAAAAAATTTCTGTCGGTCTGTCTGTCTGTAACTTTTTTTGTGCGCACGTTTACTCTGTAACCGTTTGAGATATTGACTTCAAATTTGGTGCACATATGTATTTTAACGAGATCTGGAACTATTTTCATCTTGTTCCGTCGAAGGATTGGGGGGTAAATTGGGGTAAATTTGGAGTAAATAGGTAAATCAAGCAGGTAAGAGTCCATAAAATTGGTATTTAGTATATACAAGAGACGCTAAGGTCTCAAAAAAATTTTTGGCATTAGCCACCCCCATTACCACCCCCACCCCATTATTAAAGGGGATGAAAAAAAATTATGATTTAGTGTATATACAAGAACCAGAAACCTCAAAATATTTTTTTACTTCATCCACCCCCACTACCACCCTCCTATCACCACCCCCACCCCCACTACCGATGTGGGTTATCGTTTTATGGGTTTTTGGGGTAGAGGATTTCAAATATTGTATTATTAAAGTCCATAAACAATTATCTGAACATACAAAATTTTTTTGTTCTGAGTGACTTGGATAGAAAATCTGGATGTGGAAGTAGTGATTCCTTGGGCAGCGGTTTTTATGATTTCGTGATTTAGTCTGAGATTTTTCTTTAATATAAAAATTCTACAAAGTCTCTTCGGCTACTGATTAGAACAAAACAAATATGAAACACAAAATTGTCTACCAGAGTTATTTTGATATCACAGCACATTAAGCATTAATTACCGCCACATTTCATACCATAGCCAACTTGACTTAATACAATAAAATGGTATTCAGCAGCCATTTTAAAAACGAATGCCATTTTGCTATACATAGTTAAAAAGAGAAATTTAAGTGGAATCAGATAGGAAAAAAAATATATACAGGGTGCCATTTAAAATAACGAAGTAGATGTCACTTCCGGTTTCACCGGAAGTGGAAAAAATTTCTTGTTTATACTAAAAAAAGGACAATCACGTATTATATAAGTCTACCAAATTTAGATTTAGGTAGATTTTTTTTTAGATTACTCTGAAGGAGCAGGTGATTGGCCTTTCCCACTGCGACCATGTCAGAAAAAATGAGCCTATACGATTATTACCAATAATTCCTCTCCATACATTAACCGAAAATTACTCTTGGAAATGGGTTTCGTTTATGGCATGGGGATTTTCGTCCGTCCACACATGATCATTATGGAGATTTTGAATAACATTCCTAGAAAAATTTGTTTCGTCTGTAAACATAATCTGTGACTCAATCTGCGGATTTAGTTTAACATTCTGAACTGACAGAAGTTCACATACTTGGAAAATCCCTGGGAAGTAATGCCTGTACTCTTAGAATATTAGAATATGGTACGGATACAACAAAAGGTTAACCAAAATTCGCCAAACAATTTGATGACAAATATTCAGAAGCTCTAGCAATCTTCCTCGTACTCGTCTTAGGATGTTTGTCGATTTCCTGCAGCACCGCTTCCACAATTTCGGGTGTTCTGACAGTTCGAGGTCTACCTTCCGAAGTACCTTTTTGGAAAGTACCAGTTTCGCAAAGACAGCGATGAATAGTCGAAAAGAATCGGCTATCTGGCAAGGCACGATTAGGATATCTTTCCTGATACATACTTCTGACTTTTGTTGCATTACCATCTGCGAGACCATATATGTAATGCATTCTCGCCATTTCCGCATTCGTATAATTCACCATATTTACTGAGATATTCGAATAAAAACAGCGAAAAAATAAAATATATTCAATTAAATAATGCCATGAGATGGTTTTGAACACCAACAACTTTCTTTATGTCAACAAATATTGTTTTGAAAATGATGCTTATAAAAATGTCAGAATAACTAGATTTGTGTTCAAAAATTATTAGTCAATACTGCTAAATGAAACAATTTGAATTTAATTGTTTTAATCAAGAACTGTGTGTTTGACGAGAAAAACGCAAGAGATTTTCGTGTAGAATTGACCAGGCTTATCAGAAAAAATATCCATATGGAAAAATGTCAGTGGCGTTTTTTGGTAAAAAATATCAGAGGACATGATTGCAAGGACGCAACTGGTGGAGTGAGAAAATAACTTTTCTAACTAAAATATGTGGTATTATATCCTATTAAGACATACCAAAATTGTAAATAGTATCTAAAATACTTTCTGGGATATTAAAAAACTATTAAAAAAAAAATTCAACACCCTGTAGCAAAAAATTTAAGCCGTTGCGGACATATGTTCCTATGAACTTTTCTTCATAAAATGACATCAGGAATCACACCCTGAGATATTAGCACGTCATTAAGCAACACCCTGTGTATATCTCAATAAAATAAGAAAAAGTCAAGCGGCAACTTCTGAAAAACAGACCAAAATGTTTCTCACATGCAATCTATAGGGAGTTTTTGAGATACATCCATATATTTTAATCTGTGAATCCTTATGTCTTATGAAGACCAATGCCACTTTTTAAATGTACAAATTCAAAACAAATAAAAATAATTTTAGATTTATGCCCACAACGTAAGTTGTTTACTTTTATTACAGTGTTTTGTTAAGGCCGCACAAAATGATCAAATTATAAAAAAAAATTGAAAACTAACATGCACACAGCTGATATTTTATTTAGTTAAAGTAAGTGGTAGCCTTCGATTGAAAACGCCCATAGTCCTTTAAATGTTATGCGGCCGACACAAAAGTTATTTCGTTATGTATTATTAGGAAACCAACGCTGATAAAGTATCTTTACGAGCCTGACATATTTTCTCTGGCCATGTCACAACAAAGCAGAATGTTTCTCCACTCAATATTCGTCATTATTAAAAACGTAAAATACAATAATTCATTATTACCAAGTACACGTAACACTAGACTATTGTCAATTGCTGCTACTATACCTGTTAGATTTCTTTCTGCAGTTTAACATCTATGCGGTGAGATATAGTTCAAGATTAGGCTAGTCACGTAAAGATCACCACATCATGAGTGTACTTGATATTTCTTTGCAATTTTCAACATTTATTTTTTCGGTTATTCTTCGGTTTTGCTAGATGAATATTTTTATTTATATCAGGAAGACGTGAGTATTCATAGATCAGAATATATGGATGTATTTCAAAAACACCCTGTATCGTGCAAAATGCATGGTCAATGACAAACTAGCTCTAGATGATATTTTCAAGAAATGGCTGCAAAAATATATTTCTTGTGGAATCAAAGGTATCAAAGAAAGTTCATATGCCAAAAATACAGATTAAAGAATTACGTAGATATAATTTGTTTCTATATTTTCTGTGCGATGTATTTCATGTACACTTCTGTGTAATGAAATCCTGTACACTTGAAAAATAAAGTAATCCAGTTTTTACTATGTAAATCAATCTTTTTGAAATTTAGATATTTTTATTATCAACGTCATAAATAAGGTATTTGAATAATGTTAATCCAGAAAAAACATCAGTATTTTTGTTTTTTTTTTTTTGCTTTTTTACACCATTCAATGGGAATGATTGTAAATAATGTAACCTAATATTTTGTCATGGCTCAGTTTCCTTCCAAGACGTGATTAAATCTTGTTGGCATAGAAGCAATTATTAGTCTACGACAATAGTTTACTTTTCAGCTTAACTCCTTCCAGCAATTTTCAATGGCCGGCCACAATTCTTCATCATTTCTTGGTCTGAAGTTTCGTTCATATATTTTCTTTACTAGCAAACCCCAGATGTTCTCAATTGGGTTTATATCGGGACTGTGCACAGGCCAAGGTAATAATTCAACATTATTGTTCCCAAACCATTGAGTAATTATCCTAGCAGTATGAATAGAGCAGTTGTCTTGTTAATATATGAAGGTGTTGTTTGGATATATTGCTCGGCCGAAAGAAGCATAACGTTTTCCAAAATATCCCAATAAATTTGTCCATTAAATCTACCATTTACTCCACTCAAATTAGGAAAATAGCGGAGAAAAATTCTGAACAGCAGTTTCTCTGCATAGGAAGTAAGTATTCAACTTTTAGAACAAGATTTTGCTTATGCGCAAAAAAAAAGAAATGATTTTTGAGATATATACATATATATAAGTTTTTTTGTGTTTTTTTTCATTTAGACGTATATATCTCGAAAAGTACGCGTTTTCAAGGCTAAACGAACATGGGTAAACATGTTCAGAATATGACTTCCTATAAAAAAGGTTCTATACATTTTTCCGATTATCCCACTGGCTTTTCCGGAAAAGCGACTTGAAAAATATATATATATATATGTGTTTTTTTCATGTATTTTTTATTTTGAATGTAAATATCTCGAAATGTGCGCGATTTTAGGGCCAAATGAACATAAGTAAACTTGTTCAGGATGAGATTTCCTGCAAAAATGCTCGTTTACATTTTCCCGTTTATCCCATTGGTTTTTCCGGAAAAACTTCTTGAAGAATATATATTTGCTTTTTCGTGTTTTTTTATTTTCATTTTGAAGTATATATCTCTCAAATATAGAGAACCTTTTTTGTAGGAAATCACATTCTGAACAGTTTAGTAATGTTCATTAACCTTAAAAATGCGTACTTTCTGAGATATATACGTCCAAATGAAAAAAAAAAAAATTAGAAAAAAGCAAGTATGTACCAGGATAGATGTAACAAGAGGTGTAATGGACCAAAAATTTTAGAATTTTGGAATGGTATTTGAGGATTGAGTCCTGCTTGTTGTAAAACTAAAGTATACCAAAAATGACTTGATTTGGTGTTCTACAGGGTGTTCTATAAGCAAAGTTGTAAAAATCACCACTAATAAAGTACCTTTATTTTTCAAAATATGAAAAAATTCCACTAAGAAAAGTTATTTAGAATGCAATTTTATACCTTTATACCAAATTTCAGGAATATAAAATTTTTTTTTTGCGAATTAAGAGTTGAATTCATATTTAAAATTGTGTAGGAGCAAATGTTAACCATCTCAAAAAGTAGGCTATTGGTAAATAAAAAAAACCGCTGCCCAAGGAATCACTACTTCCACATCCAGATTCTCTATCCAAGCCACTCACAACGAAAAAACTTTGTATGTGAAAATGATTGTTTATGGAACTTTAATAATATAATATTTGAAATCTTCTACCCCAAAAACCCATAAAACGATACCCCACATCGGTAGTGGGGTGGGGGTGGTGATAGGGGGGTGGTAGGGGGGGTGGATGAAGTAAACAAATATTTTGAGGTTTCTGGTTCCTGTAGATACACTAAATCACATTTTTCTTCATCCCCTTTAATAAGGGGGTGGGGGTGGTAATGGGGGTGGCTAATGCCAAAATTTTTTTTTGAGACCTTAGCTTCTCTTGTATATACTAAATACCAATTTCGTGGACTCTTACCTGCTTGATTTACCCATTTACCCTAAATTTACCCCCCAACCCTTCGACGGAACAAGATGAAAATATAATCTAGTTCTAGATCTCGTTAACGTACATATGTGTACCAAATTTCAAGTCAATATCTTAAACGGTTCCAGAGTAAACGTGCGCACAAAAAAAGTTACAGACAGACAGAAATTTTTTTTTCGCTCAAACTTAAAATCTCGACGTTTCATGACATTTTAAGCCTATTTGGACAATAAAAATTTTTTAAAATTTTTTTGTCGTTACTATACTTCCACTAGACGTGGAAGTAATTGAATATACGAGATGTAAGAAGGTATAATGTTAATCGAACTAATTGTAAAACAAGAAACAATTACTAACAGAAGATTAATGAGGTTTAAAAATTATAACAAGTAATAAATGTCAAAAACATAACAGATTCACAAACAAATTAATTATTGATCAATACAAAACAATGTTTACAATTTTTTTATTATTCGACGCGTAGCTACAACCCACATCCACACATTTCGATCCTTCGCTTGAAGTCCTTAAAACTGTTTCGAATATGATCTAACGGTATGGAGTTTACGGCATTTGTAATTCTCTGCTTCAATACTGCTACATCGTTAGGAAGTGGTTCAGCATAAACCAACTGCTTGAGGCGACCCCATAAAAAGAAATCCAATATTGATAGGTCTGGGGATCTTGCCGGCCACTTGATCAGTCCATTCCTGGCAATCCAATTTTCTCCAAAATTTAAATTCAACCACCGATTAACCATTTCTGTGGAGTGGCCAGGGCAACCATCATGTTGAAAATGAACTAAAGGCATATCTCTTAAAATATTTAAATGTTCTTCAGAAAATCTTTCAAGAAGCTGTAAATAAGTGTGCTGGTTTAACCTTCCCTCAATGAAATAAGGTCCAATAACTCCAACGTGATAAGAAACGGCACACCACACATTCACTTTTTTATAATATTGTCTTCTACAATAAATTCTAAAATTTTCAGAAGCCCAAAACCGACAATTCTGAGATGAAACAACACCATTGGTTGTGAATGTGGATTCATCTGAGAAAATTATGAAATGATGAAAAAATCTCTCTTCCATGATTTTTTCTCCAATGGTCAAACAAAAATCCAACCTTCGGCCGTCATCTCCCTCTTCAAGCGTATGTTTATAATTTGCTTTATATGCCCTAATTTTCTTTGCCTTGTAAATTCTTTGGAGTTCAGACTTGCTAATATTAATAAGAGCTTAGTGGCATCCTAGGATTTTCTATAACAGAGACATGAGCTATAATAGCCCCAACACTGTCTTCATCATATGCTTTTAGTTTTCTTTTCATGTTAAGAACACTACCAGTAGCCAGAAACTTTTTAATTATTCTCATAGCCTTTTCACTTAATTTTTTATGCTTGGTTCGTTAATTTGAAACAGAAATTAAGGATAATATTGACTACGTTTGACAGATATGTCAATAATAAAATGTGTATCCACTGCTTTTCTCATAGCCTACTTTTAGCTTCTACATAACTTTAAATATTAATTCACAAAAAATAATTTCTATACAGTTTTAATTAAATGGTTCAAAATAAAATACTAATTTATTGAAAAAATGGGAAGTTTCAAGAAAATAATTTTATATTCCTGAAATTTGGTATAGAGGTATAAAATTGCATTCTAAATAACTTTTCTTAGTGGAATTTTTTCATATTTTGAAAAATAAAGGTACTTTATTAGTGGTGATTTTTACAACTTTGCTTATAAAACACCCTGTAGAACACCAAATCAAGTCATTTTTGGTATACTTTAGTTTTACAACAAGCAGGACTCAATCCCCAAATAACATTCCAAAATTCCAAAATTTTTGGTCCATTACACCTCTTGTTACATCTATCCTGGGACACACTGTATATTCTTCAAGTAGCTTTTCCGGAAAAACCAATGGGATGATCGAAAAATGTATAGGAGCTTTTCTGAAAATCTCATTCTAAATAAGTTTATTTATGTTCATTTAGCCCTAAAATCGCGTCCTTTTCGAGATATTTGCATTCACAATAAAAAAAAAAACACGAAAATACACATAGATATATTTTTCAAGTCGCTTTTCCGGAAAAACCAATGGGGTAATCGTATAAGAAATCGTATTCTGAACACGTTTACTTATGTTCGTGTACTTTTCGAGATATGAAAGTCTAAATGAAAAAAAACACGAAAAAACGTATATATATATATGTATATATCTCAAAAATCATGTCTTTTTTTTTCTGCGCATAAGCAAAAAATTGTTCTAAAAGTTGTGTACTTACTACCTGTGCAAAGAAACTGCTGTTCAAAATCTTTCTTTAAAACTGCGTTTTTTTTTTCCTAATTTGAGTGGACTAATTACCCATAATACGCCATGCCACACCAGGACCATGCACGCTTATCCATACCCAAACATTAACAGAAAATCGCCTGGACCTCTTCTGCCGAGACAAGTAACGTTCAAGAGACCTGGTATTCGCAGGATGGTACACCCGAATATGTCCGTTTTTACAAGACTGAAAAACGTTTTCAGTAAACACAACATTGTTCCAGAATTCCAACGGGCGATAGACATAATTTAAACAAAACAGGATGTGGGCTTGCTTCTGTTCTTCTGTTAATGTGGTCTTCTTGGCACTCGTACAGTTTTTTAATTCCGATTTTCCTTCGGCTAGCGGTTGACCTCTATGCTGGAAAATTTGTCATGAACATAGCGTCTCTTGCTGTTTGAAACAGGTTTTCCCTCAAATAGCCAAGGAGCACTTTATCTTGAATGAGATTTGAACTTCTCGATCGGCCTGAACCGTCTTTTCCCTTTACGCTACCTTCCTCGTCCAACCTTTTCTTCACATTCAGAACAGTACCTACTTTTATTCAATTGATAATGGTTAGCAACTGCTCTGATAGACAATCCCACTTCAATTTCAGAGAGAATTAAAATTTTTTCGTGTTCAGTTAATTTTGGCATTGCGAAAATATGACACTGACAAATAAATAAAGAATGATTTAATATAGCGAAAAATAGGTGTATGGGATTTCATTGCACAGACGTGTACATCTCGGTAAAGAATAATGACCATTAGGGTGGTCCAAAAATAACTTAATTTTTTATAAAGGGCCTCGATCCCCTAATTTGTTTCCAAATCCGAAAAAAGTAAGTACGTATTTTTGGATTTTTTAAAATTTTGATTTTATATGGTGCCTATGGAGACCTGAAGATTCCCATTTAAATTGCATGGGGAAAGACACTTTTGGAATTTTTTGAATAATTGTTTAGGGTTAGGGAAAATATTGCATTAAGCTATGGAGAGGTCTATCCAACGAAGAATTTGATATATATACCATATGGTTTGTCACACATAGGTATCTCACCTCCACGGTGCCCCGGTACCCTTAAATCAAAAAAATGTAAATTCTTCAGGGAATTGACCCTTTTGAGCACTTTATTCTTTATTCCAATATTCCACTAGACCATTTTGTGGTTATTTTTTCAAAATTTTTTCTCGAGCCAACGCGTCACCGGCCATGAATTTTGGTACAAAACCTAAAAAAATAAAAAAGAAATGGAAATAATAAAGATTAAGACATTCCAATAAAATAGTAATACTGGTTTTAGGCCAACACGCCGTTGTTACAAGTTCAGATTTACCGTCAAGACTGCAAGCTCTTTCCACATCGGATTCTGACAAAACGACAGAAGATCCACGGGATAAACCAGGGAGCAGTAAAAGCTGAAAAGTAAGATGTAGGATCATGGAGGTTTTGTAACTTATTTATAATTAGTCAAATTGGTAATATTGTTTGGAAAGAAGTACAAATTTTTTTTTGTATATTATCCTCGGTGTTTTAGAAATGTAATCTCATGTATGTAATGGCCTAAAATACTCATAAAGGCTAAATAATTTTTATGAATGGAATTTGTAATACGAATTTTCAAAAGAATAAAAATGATATCAAAATAATGGAAATAACAGGCGGTATGTGAAAACACAGCAAAACAATTTTTTTACCGGTCAATATAATTGTCCCATTTACTAGTGAACATTGTTCTTGTAAAAACAATTACTACTTCACTTTATTTACTCACGTAGTTTATTAAATTATGTAGAATAGTCTTGGATGATGATTTCAACATTGTAACTATTTAAGAGAAATCATTTTATAATTTTGTAAATTGCGTCTTGCCCTCCCCAGTAAGGGATTGATTAAATGATTCAAATTTAGTGTAACTAAATACAAAGGTGGTACAAATAGAATATGATAAAAGTAATTTTAGTAATTTGATAGAAAAACATTTAAAAAAATCTCAATTTTATTTTTTGTTGACTAGACATATTTGCATATATTTTTTATCAGTTGTATAATGTATTCTAAAATGCTTATAATCCTGTTTTAAATGTTCCTATGGCATTTTAACATGCCCACATCTAAGAGAGAGAAGGATCGGAAGGAAATATTTATTATTTTTAGCCATAACTCTTTTATCCGATTAAATTTGGACTTAAAAGAGAGGTTATTAAGATCTACTTATGACCACAAAGTCATTTACCCTCTTCAGATGCAAAGCCTATTACGATGTAACGTTGTATGAGAAAAATAAAAAAACTATTTTTGGCATGTTATTAACAAAATTTGTTTGAATCGTCTAAGTAGCTTGAATCCATAGTTTGGTTCAATTTCTTGTTGAAAATTGATAAAAAAAAATAATTTCCCAAAATATTTCTTATTTCGAAAAGCATGCATAACTCTTGTTTCTACGAAATTATTGTTAATGTAATTGTTAAAGAGTTGTCAGGTAGATATCTTGTTCTTTTGTTTGCTTTTTGTGATATACATCAATATTTCTACTACTTAAATCAGTAGTCTCTCTCTCTCTTGAATGTGGTTAATTTAATTTAAATTTTGATTGATTACAAATTTTAATGTTTAGTATTTTAACATTTGGAGGGTTCATAGCAAATTTTTAAACTTAAATTCCCTATTTTACAGGTTTTCCAAGTGAAGAGACACTGTTTACTGTTTAATGAAATGTTGAAACGTATAATTCGTAGTTTTATACAGTCTGTGCCACTCTTCACGGTACCACCTTCATAACCTGGTTATTAGTCATCCAATTTAAACCAAATTTGGATCTGTATCAAGGACCTTTACTATATCTTTTTGACTAAAACAAAACTTATTTCAGTCATTGGCGTGCATCTTTATTAAGAAAAAAGAAGTCATATAGGCATTTTTTATTAGTGTGGTGGCTTAGCGAAAAGATCGTGACCTGCTGGATTAAAGCTCCAAATTTTGCACACTTCTTATATATCCTCAGTACTATCGATTTCAGTGTCCGCCATCTTTGCTTTCTTTGGTCTGTACTGGAAATTTTCGACTTTTATTTGGTTTTTACTAAATATCTCCTTAACTTCTGGGTTTGTGGCAAAAAGGATTTAATCTAAACTAAATTTACCACAAATTGAGACCAGAGCGGCTTTTTTAACTTTAATATTTTGCGAGACACAAGCTTCCAAAGTTTTGGATTTTTTTCAGGTTATTACGAAAATCTATATTTTTGTCGGTTTTGCCGAATATCTCCAATACAGTCAGTTTTACAGCAAACATTGTTTTATTAATGTTTAAGAAGAATAAATAGGCTACAATGTGAGTAAAGAAAGACATCAATACAATCACAATTTGCTGAGATAATGTATTTGACCGTTACAAACGTTTCAATAAAAGAAAATTACAGAATAACTATTAAGAAAATAATTATAAAAATTATATTTATAATGTTGTTGTTTACTGTTCACAATGGCCTTTGCAATGACAAAGAGCTGTGCAGGCAAGTTCACCATTGTTACAAACGCAATTCTTAGAGCACAGGGATTCAGCCTTACATCCGCACTTGATTATTCCCTACAGCTTTTGCTTGCTTTCGGTATAGACATCCAAATTGGTTGCCGTGTCTCTTCATTTTTTCTCCATCCAAAGTTAGCCAGAGTAGGTGCATTTTGGAGTGATTTCAAACTGGTTAACCAGATGCTAGATTGATAGATTAGTGTGTTGAATGAGGGCATCCTATGTGGGCGGTAGACTTTGCATCATCTTTACTTTTTTTCCTTGTGTGAAGAGATCCTCTCTGAGCTTGTTGATGCTGTCAAGTTCTGCATTGTACCATCGTACAGGATGCATGTGAATCGTTCTATAAGTTCAAATGCCTTTGTTTTAGTATCTACTGGCTGAAATGAATGTTTTGCAGATAAGATAAATCCTTCAGTGCCTGGAGGGTATGCTTTCCATGTCTTCCATGCTGACTTTTTTTCTTTACAAAAAAATTCTGATGTAGTGTCTGAACTCGTGAAAGCATGGAAAAAGGGCAATGCTTGCGACATACTTTCTCCGAGCTCTTGGCAGATGGCGTTGATATGATAATATCGGAAATGTTTACCTTTACCAAATGCAATCCATAGTTGAAAATTAGGTTTGTAAGTTGTAGCTTGAAAAAGATGCCTACTAGTACCACAATAACATAACTTAACTTTATTCCCAAGAAACTGTACAGTTTATAATTAGGGATTAACATAATATACACATATAAATATTTAAACAAACAGTAGGTATATGATAAATATGACAAACAATACTTATAGATAAAACAAACAAAAGACAAACAAAACAAAATATGTATACATACACATATATACATATACATATTTAAATATAATAACTTACAAGGAAAATACATAGTACAATTTACATCTATGTCGACTGTACTTATGAGGATGTTGGTTGCACCCTTTTGTATCGGTGCACTGCTATTTTTTTTTAAATAACAGATTTACCATAGGTGATGTATATTTCTTTACAAAAGCAGATCTAGTCTAAAGTTGTAGTAAATTTAATCTAGATTAAAATTAATTCGAATAGTGTTGCTGTAAACCCAACCGATTTTCGTAATAACCTGAAAAAAACCCAAAACTTTGGAAGCTTGTATCGCAAAATATTAAAGTTACAAAAGCGGCTCTGGTCCCAAATTGAAACAAATTTAATTTAGATTAAATGGTTTTTGCTACAAACCCAGGAGTTGGGAACATATTTAGTAAAAACCAAATAAAAGTAGAAAATTTACAGTTACAGTCCAAAGAAAACAAAGATAGCATCGTATTTCAAGATGGCTGACACTGAAATTGGGCACCTCCCCTGAATTGATAGTACTGTGGGTATATAAGAACTCCGCAAAATTTGGTGCTTTAATCCAGCAGATCACGATTCTGCCTGGTATTTGCTCTAAGCCACCACACTATATCAAAACACTAATGCAGTATTATTGATTAGCATGCTTTAGAACCCCTATATCCAAAATTTATCAACATTTTTCAAATATTGATTAATTAATAACTTGAAAATGCATTGTATTTCGAAGAAAAGTCATTCTTCATTTAGTGTCATCAAATTTCATAGGCCAAGACAGAAAAAGTGATTTTAAACAGAAAATGAAGAATTACTTTTTTTAAAAAAACAATTCGTTTCGCAGTTATTGATTATTTAATATTTACTATTTTTGGTAATTTTTCAGTGGAAATTCTTGGTTTACGAAATTTGAAAGTATCGATGAGACTAGGTGGTAGAAGTGAAATTAAATAGAAAATGAAAAATGACTTTTTTTGAGTCATTTCTGAGTTATTAAATATTTAATGTTTGAAAAATGTTATTTTAGGACGCTGTAATTCGAAAACCATGAATCAAAATGTCGTTAAATTTTTAATAGAAGGGTTTTAAAACACGGTCAATAATATTGCATTCGTTTTTCAATAAAAAAATGCCTAATATAACTACGTGAAAAATCGACCCTTTTTTCTTATTAAAAGTGCACGCCAGCGACTGAAATAAGTTTTGTATTACTCAAAAAAGATATAGTAAAAAAAGTCTTTGATAATGATCCAAATTTGGTTGAAATTAGATGACTATTAACCACGAAGGTGTTACCATGAAAAGTGGTGCACATTGTATTATTCTGAAATTAAAAAATTTTACGTTCCCTGACTTTATGAAAATTGCTAAAAATTTCCTAATTTTCAGGTTTTTTAGGTTGCTATAAACCCTGTTCAAATGCTAAACTGAAAGTTTATAATGTAAAATACTCCAAAAAATGTCCTTAG
Organism: Rutpela maculata; assembly: GCA_936432065.2. Taxonomy (NCBI): domain Eukaryota; kingdom Metazoa; phylum Arthropoda; class Insecta; order Coleoptera; family Cerambycidae; genus Rutpela; species Rutpela maculata. The sequence continues at coordinate 68,710,998 of OW386287.2, read as the reverse complement.
ATTTAGATGAAAATGTTCCTTTTTCATTCTATTGCAAGTTTATTGTTAAATGAATTTTTCAACACTGTCAATTTATTAAACATACTAAAATTCCAATTATTACTAATAGGCCAATGGCGCCAGTTCTTTAAAGGGGCCGGTGGTGGTGATTCTTACATAAAAAGTTTGGTACCTCTTCACTGCAAGATAAGATGCATATTGCAATTCATATGCTTATACATATACCGGGTGTAAACACATTTTTCAAAATGACTCATTTGTTTTAAATATTATGATATGGGCCACCCGGATATTCAGAAAGATCTATTTAGTAGGGGTTAAACGGTACCAAAAGTTCCGTAATGTGTAATCGTTACCGGCAGAAATGACAATTTTTCTTAAGAAATTTATGATTTATATCTAACATCAATTAAATTTTGATCAACCCTGTATATTTTTGTTAATATTTTATGATGTGCCACCCTCCGCAAGAGACAGAATGGGCCTCTGGCTCGTTCTTCTTGCATATCATATCATGACAATTTTTCTTAAGAAATTTATGATTTATATTAAATTTTGATCAACCCTGTATATTTTTTGTTAATATTTTATGATATGCCACCCTCCGCAGGAGACAGAATGGGCCTCTGGGTCATTCTTGTTGCATATCATAAAATATTAACACAAATATACAAGGTTGATCAAAATTTAATTGAAGTTAGATATAAATCATAAATTTCTTAAGAAAAATTGTCATTCCTGCTGGAAACGATTACACATTACGGAACTTTTGGTACCGTTTAACCCCTACTAAATAGAGCTTTCTGAATATCTGGGTAGCCCATATCATAATGTTTAAAACAAATGAGTCATTTTGAAAAATTTGATTTTAATGAGTTTACACCACCTTGTATGGTGTATTATTGGACATATTGACGTTTTCGTATTTTTTTATATGAATTACATTGGAACAAAAATAATTTTAACGTATTCGCAGCCATCTAGATTGACAACTAAAATTCGAATTATTTTTCGTGCAACACTGTATAAATTGTTCAAAATAGTATAAATGTACCCAAAATGGGATCTTTATTTCAAAAATGTAAAAACATAAAGGGTGGTCCATTTAGAAAAGATTATTGGGGCCATTTCCGGTGAAACCGGAAGTGATAAATATGGGGGATAGGATAGGATGAAAATCTTACCTAATTTCACCATACAAAATTTCATCCCGATATCTTTAAAAACAAGAACGTTACAGGGGTGGTCCACTATTCGTTTACACCCGGTATATTAATTCAGACATTTTTAAAATCGATTTTTGCTACAACTGTTTTGAAAAGCTAAATTTTCGATTGTCAATTTGGTTTCTAAAATATATCCTTTTACATACTTAGTCTGTGAGCAGGTAAGGTGTTTTTTAAGATTTTTCTAAGGTTAGGTCAAAATCCTGACATGATAAGAAAATTCACACCTCGGATTCGATTTCAGCGCCCCAAAATATGTATAAATCATGGATCACCTCGTTTAATCCCCGGATTCGCTTTTTATCCGGTTTCAGGCCTGTTCTAAGCTGTTTTTTGAGCTAACATGAAAATATTGACGACATGTGACAATTCTGACCTCGGATTCGGTTTCAGCGTCTCAAAATACATATAGATATGATAGTCGGTAAAAAAGCACGACCTTTTTTTTAATTTTTTTGGGCCTGTGAATCAACAACATGGAAATAAATTGTTTTTTGGAAAAAAGTCATTCCTCATTTTCGCTTTAAATTCGCTTTTTCTTTGCCGTACGGCGTGCGGCAAAGTGATATTTTCTGCAGTCATTTTGAAGTTAGAAAATTTGACTTTCAGCACAATCGTAGAAAAATGTATTTTTTCTTCAAGCGTATTAAAATGTTTAAATTATGTCACCAAAAACAGAAGTAGAAGTAGGACATTGTTTTACTAGTAACAAAATGTTAGTACCGAACGCCACCGTAGTGGACATTGTTTTACTAGTAACATAATGTTAGTTCCGAAAGCGCCACTGCAGTGGATATTGTTTTACTAGTAACATAATGTTAATACCGAAAGCCACCGGTGGCGCGCTATCCACTAGCCACTTGTCATATTGTGTCAACATGTAAGACTGTAGTTTGAATATTTGTACATTTATGATAAATAAATGAATTTTTGCATTTTAATACGCTTGAAGAAAAAATAGTATATATTACACGGAGTAGAACGCCTTTTTTGTGTTTCGCCCAGTTTGCAAATCCTGGGCTCAACACAAAAAAAGAGTGCGTTCTACTGTGTAATATAATATACTATTATGCACTAGTGCATATATAAATACATTCTGAACTGTAAATATAAAATCTATATTTCTGCTGAAATGAAATTTTTGGAGTTTCTGCCGATATGTACGTTTGCACGCATAAGATTGAATGTTTTTTCGCTGTTCTTTGACTGGTTGATAATTCTATCTTGTTTAAATAATAAGATATAAGCTATAAACTCCTAGCAATTAAAAGGATATCCACTGTACCGTTCTTATGGGAAATTGTCGTGGAATTGTCAAAAATGTTTGATATGTTGTAGATTTTGACGTCCTGAATAAAATTAAGTGTCAATGGTCAATACGATCTCAAATAATGAACAGTTTTTGGTACATAGCTTGTCAGAACCACACCATTTACAGCAGTTTAGAAGTATTTTTTTACTTTTGAACCATTAACTTAAGGGGAAATGTGCAAAAATTATTAAACATTTACTTTCTGATGATATACAAAGCAAAAATCGGTTAATTAGACTTATTTTAGTCCAGGTTATCTTATAGTATCACCTGCTGATACTAACCTTTATTGAGATTTTAAGTAAAGTACAAAATAGAAAAATGCACCAACAGAAAAGTACAAATAAAAGCTAGAAGCAGATAAAAATCCAATGATTGAATACCTTGTAATTTTTGGTGGTTTAGAAAAGGTATGTTTTTTTTCATAGCATTAGTGCGATTTACCCATAGACACTAAATTGTTACCTATGTTAATTTACCTAATTCTAACCTATTCGACAAGATGTAAATCATTTACAATACAACAGGATAAAGACAGGGAAACACGCTTCTCGCCCAGGGGTCAATCAGGGCTTTTTTTTTTTTTTCGAAAAATAAAATGCAAATTCTTACTTCACTTTTGGACCAAATGTCTAAACAGGTTAAGTTTGTTTCTACAATTTGTGTGAAATTTTGAAATAGATTCTGAAAATGAAATCCACAAGTTATGTATTTTATCTGTCAACTTTGCACAATATATACATTTAATTCAAAGCTGTTAATCGGTAATACATTAACTGAGGCCAGTTTTCTACAATGTATTAATTTGAAATCTCCAAGTTGTCCATACAGCAAAGTAAAAATTGGTCAATTAACATGGTAACATCTGCTGCTACTGGCATTTTAATGTAAAGTACAAAATAGGAAAATCCACCAACAGAAAAGTACAAATAAAAGTTAAAGTAGGTAAGAATCCAATATATTTCGTAATTTTTGCTTTTAGTCATTAAGAAAAGGTATAGTGAAATAATTGTTCCATTTACAAAATTCCAAGTAAGTAAAATTGTTCCGTATAATATTTAATGTCTGGTCACAGAAGACCTATACCAGAAGCGTCACTATCGGAGGCACGTTCAATGTTTGGGTGCGTTTGCACGCATCCAGTAATTTAGTCGAGTAGAGAGACGATCCAGTAATTTAGTAATTGCTTTCCACTAAATTACTTGACTAAAACACGCTGTCCGCATTGGTCGAGTACTAAATTACTAAGCGACTCGACTAAATTACTGAGTGCGTGCAAACGCATCCTTTCATTGGTAAATTGGGGTGACCTTCGGCCATCTTGTCGGTGGTATTGTCAACCTATAAATCCGCACCTTTCTAAATTCACCACTGGACGCATTGGTAGATAAAATTCGAAGCTGATTTTGGTTTTCAAAATAGCCAATCATATAATGTTATTGCTTACCGGTATGCTCCACCGGTGAATTTAGAAACCTGCGGATTTATAGGTTGACAATAATACCACCGACATATGACATATGCGCATAAAATTCAATATTGGCGGGAAGGCCAGAGAGTCGTTTCTGGTATAGGTCTTCTGTGGTCTGGTGTTCTAGTAACATGAATCAGATGTTCTTTTTTGGTGCAATTCATGTTTTGTTTTTTGTCTTTTTTTAATTTTTAATTTTTTTTTTTATTTATACAAACTGGTATATCTTAATCAGGATATCTTGATAATGTAATATATCATCTGTATAAAGCTGATAGTATACCTTTGTCCAGAAATGAAAGTCAACTTCATAATGAGCTAAAGACTTGAAATTAGACACAGATACTGCTTTCAAAATAAAGGAAAAATCCAACTCTTAAAATTTTAACATCATGGTAAGGTGTGGGGTTCAAAAATATTACTTTCATGGGCAAAGCTAAAGGGTGTAGCAGAATAAGCATGGTAAAATGGCCCCAGAAACGTTTGGGCCTAATTCGGTGTCAGTAGATCGACAATAGGAAAAGAAATGTTTTCCTCGAGTTTTAGCCCCCCGTCGCCACGGGTAACCCTGTACCCTAATAAACATGACATTTCGTTTTCATTTTTTATCTCTGCAAGTTGTGCGTTAATTATTATGAAAAAAATAGACGATGTACATGTAATTTAAATGCATCATAGGAAAAAGAATCAGCTGATTTTGCTGCCTCTTTCGAATAAAAAAAAAATATTTAAAAATTAGAATATTTACTTTTTCATGAACATAATGATTCTCATACACAAAACTTTTACAAAAAATACATTGTTATGAGTAGTTTATTGTAGATTTTTTCAAATTTTTTGAAGCAGTGCGCCATAATTAAAAAAAAATAAAAACTGTTACGACGCATTGTTTAGTGGTGCTTAACCATTGAAACTTTATGTATCCGTTTGTTTTACGTTTAATTCATTCAGATAGCCACTGAAGTGATTTCGCTTTGTGGAGACCTTATGTCAACTATACTTTATGGGATTATGACATTGAGATGTTTTTAATTATTATAGTTTAGTTATTAATTATTTAACCTAACAAAAAACTAAAAAATGAAAAAGAGAGGATTAAAAATTTTTTTTATTAATTTTTATATTCAAAAATACTATAAGATTACATAAACTTTAAATTTTTATTGCTATTTGTTTAAACAAATTAGTTTTTATATTCAAAAATACTATAAGATTACATAAACTTTAAATTTTTATTGCTATTTGTTTAAACAAATTTTATAAACAAATAGATAAATTACGTATTTTTAAAAAAAAAAATTTATTGTTTATAATCACTTTTTTCATTATTTAAACAAATTATTAAGAAAAAATTTTATCCTTAAAATTTATTATTTGCAATTCTCTACAAGGTGGAAAAAATTAATTTATTTGTTTATTTAATAAACAATTTGTTATTAACAATCGCCGAATGTGTTATATTTTTTTGGATAGAAAAAAAAATAGCAAAAACAATCGTATACATAAACATGTTAAAAAAAATTAAATTTAAAATTCTATAAAAAATATTAAACATTTTTTTTGACATGTTTATGTATACGGTTGTTTTTTATTTTTTTTTTCTATCTAAAAAAATGTAACACATTCGGCGATTGTTAATAACAAATTGTTTATTAAATAAACAAATAAATTAACAAAATATATTTTTTTCTTTTTTCCATCATGTAGAGAATTGCAAATAATAAATTTTAAGGATAAAATTATTTCTTAATTCGTTTAAATAATGAAAAAATGAAAAAAGTGATTATAAACAATTAAAACAATTTTTTAAGAAAACATTTTTTTTAATCATAATATTTTATAACAAATAAAATGCCAAAAAATGTTTTCAAAAATACGTAATTTATCTATTTGTTTATAAAATTTGTTTAAACAAATGGCAATAAAAATGTAAAGTTTATGTAATATAGTATTTTTAAATATAAAAACAGTAATAATAATTAAAATTTATATAAAAAAATTTTAATCCTCTTTTTCGTTTTTTAGTTTTTTGTTAGGTTAAATAATTAATAACTAATAGACTATAATAATTAAAAACATCGCAATGCCATAATCCCATAAAGTATAGTTGACATAAGGTCTCCACAAAGCGAAATAACTTTAGTGGCTATCTGAGCGAATTAAACGTAAAACAAATAGATACATAAAGTTTCAATGGTTAAGCACCACTAAACAACGCGTCGTAACAGTTTTAATTTTTTTTCTAGTTATGGCGCACCGCTTCAAAAAATTAAAAAAAAAATCTACAAGAAACTACTCATAACAATGTATTTTTGGTAAAAGTTTTATGTATGCGAATCGTTATTTTTATGAAAAAATAAATATTCTAATTTTTAAATATTTTTTTTTTATTCAAAGGAGGCAGCAAAATCAGCAGATTTTTTTTCCTAAGATGCATTTAAATTTCATGTACATCGTCAATTTTTTTCATAATAATTAACGCACAACTTGCAGAGATAAAAATGAAAACGAAATGTCATGTTTATTAGGGTACAGGGGTTACCTGTGGCGACGGGGGGGCTAAAACTCGAGGAAAAGATTTCTTTTCCTATTGTCGATCTACTGGCACCGAATTAGACCCAAATGCTTCTGGGGCCATTTTACCATACTTATTCTGCTACACCCTTTAACATGTTGGTAATGCTTTCAAAATAAAGAGAAAAAAATGCAACACCTATAAAATTTTAGGCAGGAGTGAGATGTAGTTTAATATAAATGGCAGAAATATTGAACATGGCAACCAATCTGGCAAATAATAGAAAAATTGACCTTTAAACAATTTTCTATAGCAGAAGTACGTAAATATATTAACATGTTGAACCTCTGGTGGGTAAAATTTAACACAGATCCCAAAAATTACACAATATATATTGCAGAAAGAACACTTGTACCTGGTTCTTGGGTATTTTTTTGGGCAGTTTTTCTGTCTTTAACATGCTTATAGCATTGGTTAAAGCACTGGATGTAAGACGGGACTGAATTTGTGAGGCACACGTGAATACCTCACCGGTCCAAGCCCTCTGCAGTGCGCAAGTTAAAAACAATGGCGCAGTGTGTATATCCCAAATGTTTCTAGCAATATTTGTAAGAAAAAAATCCTTAAGATCGTTTATACACCGAGGCTCAACTGAGTTTGCAAATTCTTAGTTTTCTTTTTTTGCAGTAAATAACAAAATGCCATACTTAGATAATTTGATGTTAAATATTTGGAATTTTAGCAGTTGTACTTAGTTATTTTTAAATATTATAAGTAGTATTAAAAGAAATTATTTTGATTATATTGGTCAATTCATAAACGTTAGATCCTGGGTATGTTTTTTAAATATTATCCAGCACTGTTGACAATTGACAATAGATCTGAATAGATCTTGAATCTGTTTACATTTCTAGATAAACATGTAGATCGGCCTGAAACTGTATTATAAGTTTTACTGTTAGCAACGATGAATGTGATATTAATTTATTATTTATTCTTAACTTAAAATTTGTTTATGTAAAAGTAAAATTTTTATGTGTGATAACTTATCCGTACTATTATGGTTAAATTGAGTATGTATATTTAATTGTTGGTGTACAGTTGATTTACAATTATATTTATATATAAAATTCATTACTTTGAATAGAATTTGTTATTTGTTGTTTTTATTTTCTTGGCCGTTGATTTCAAATTTACTTAATGTGAATTTTTCACTTTAAATGAAAATTATTATAATTCTTTGTTTCGGTTTATTAATCGTCAGAGAACTACAAAGATTTGACAAAAATGAACATTTTTTTTGATGTAAACATAACAGGGGATGTTGTACCTGTTACGAGTATTATTAGTATTATTATTATTAAATTATTGACGCAATTCAGAATTGAAACATAAGAAATGAAAGTAGGCATTTTATAATATAATAATTTTCGTTTAAACTGACAATCTCATCATCCTACACATTAAGTTATATCAAGTGAAATAAAACAGGTTTTTTTGCATACCTACATATCTTTAGCGATAATTTGTTTTCCAATAAAGAGTTGCTTAAATTGAAAAATACATGAGCTTCTATTTTATTTATTTGTACAATTGTTTTTCAACTGTAGAAGAACAGTATTAAAATACTGAGAACTATCTCTGGGCAGCTTATTTCAAGCTGGTTAAATTGAGCAGCTCAAAATTTTTTGCACCTAGTCATTATAAAAGAAAATTGACCACCACAAAATTGTCAATAAATATATTTGTATAGAATCACAATAAATAAATTAACTTAAATATGTTTTTTTATTGCCTCCTTTGCCATTTAAAAGGTGTTATTGAGCAACTGAGAGTCTTTTGAGATTCAATTCTGTTGATTTCATGTCGGGATCAATCTGGAGAGCTTTCTTGTACATTTCTCGGGCTTTGTCAATTTTACCCCATCGATGATACAAAACACCTGCAAAAAAATTTAAAATTGAAAGTTGTACAGGTAATAACTAAACAGAAGTAGAAACTAAACTACATTTTTTCTGGAATAATATTGACCATATATTCGTTATTCATCACATAGCTTGTAAAATGTAATAATAAAGGTCACCCACTATCGGAAGCCTCGCAGCGCCGGCATTTTTTGTTGTGTTTTATTTGATTAATTTACTGTTTACTATACAACTTTCATTAAAAGTGCAACTTTGGTGGCATAGGGCATAGTCAAAGCTGTCAAAGGATGGTGATGATCCCCGCACTGTTGGCCTAGCTTTGTTTGCCTTTTTTTTGGTATGTTTTTTCTACACTCGCCAGCAAAAAAAACTGCTACTTGAATAGTGCGAAATATTTGTTGTTCAATAACTTTTGTAATATTTCACCAATTTTAATTATCTTTTCGTCACGTTTTAAAGAAATTCATCAAAAATATCTCACGCCTTTTCAGTTTTGAAAAAATAGTTTTTTACAACTTATTACACCTGGAGAACCAAAATTATGTTTTGGTGATCTAATTTCTAAACACCCTGTGGAGTAATTAGGAAACTTGGTCAGGTTCTCTTGTGCTCTGTTCCAAAGCCCAATCCATTCACAAAAATTTTATTTTTGATTAATCGCAATATCCGAATTTTTGTAAAAGGTACACACTTTCAAGTAAAGGACAAGGGTAGATAAGCTATATATTTTCGCCCACTAATTTCATAAAAATAAAAAGTTCTTAAAATCATTAAACGTTATTTATTTATAGTTGAATATATGGTCTTTATGTTTCTATGCATTTTACATTTGAAAAACTACAGTGCGTCGTAATAATAGAATTTCAAAGTAAGCATGTTTGCAGTGTTTTTATAATTTTAGACGTTTTTTCCAACTTTTAATGCACATCTCAGTTAGATGCGCTCGACGAACCAAGAAAATCTATACCTCATCTCATTGTTGAGTAATTAAGCTTATAAATAATGGTTAATTTATATTGGTTTATCAAGCGCCTCAATGTATAAAAAACAAAATCCTTTCCGAAAAATCGTAGTGGTGTCGACATTACATGCGAATTTAAACGTGCCAGCGCTCAAAACCACATATTGTCGTGTGTATTGAATAAAAATATTTTTATCCACTTCTGTCGTATAATCATTGCATTCTACAATTAAGAATTGACAAATAATGATAGTCATTATTCCAACCTAAGGTATAATGAACATAGTCTCATTCTAACGCATCCTTGACCATCTGTTTTCATTCTAATGCACCTTTGACCAATTAGGAACTAGCAATTTTCATAAAGAAGGGGTGAATCCTTTTTTTTTCCAAGAGGGAGTCCATATTTTCGTGTCTGACGTTTAAAATGTCAAAGTTTTACTATAAACTAACTTTATTTTTTTCACTTTTAATTGATTAAAACAGTTAAAATATACGATAGTCGCGGATAAAGTATAGTATTCGGCTCGCGTATAATGGCTATTATACACTCGGATGATTTATGACACTCGCCTTCGGCTCGTGAACATCACACCCGTGAATAATAGCCATCATTATACATTCGCTGAATAATCTATTATTCCAAAGAACTGCTTTTTATTTGTCAAGACATATACTACTCGGAAAATATAGTGACATATGACATGGCCGATGGGCGAAAAAAGCCCCTTATCTACGCTTGTCCTTGTGCAATTTTAATTTTTATTTAACTCAACAAATATTTATCTTTATTATTCCTATTTATCAGTATGTCGACCTCACTCATTGAAAAATCTAAGTGGGCATGTTGTGTCTGATTTCTGTCCAAAGTCATTTCGCATAACTGCCAAATAATTTTCAATCTGTCAACGTGGTACTTAGAACTGAGGACGTGTGTAAAGTTGTCGCCTTAATCGAGGATGGTCGAAGTCAGCGTTACGTGTCTCATGTGTTGGGAATCGTTATGTTGAAACAGGCAATTGTACCAGGCGGCCAGGATCAGGTAGAAGGAGAGCAACAACATCAATTGATGACCGTTTTATTCGCCTGTTTTTTTTTCCTTATGGGTTGCGGTGCGAAGCCCCGCCGTACTGAAGCTTAAGCTTATTGTACCCCGTAGGCTCGTTATCCCATTAATCCCGTTCCTCTCCAAAAGGAGAGTATACGGTCAATGGGAGCTCTGGCTATTTCTTCCGGGGTCACGGTTAGTCCCCCGAAGTATGAAAACCTCCCAGCCACCAAAGCTGGGCATTCACATAGTATGTGGTGGGGAGTTTCTTCATCCTCACCACACATCCGGAATTCTGGATTATCCTTCACACCTATGTTGGTTAGGTGTCTGTTCAGTGTACAGTATCCTGTTAGGATTCCCACTGCACATCTCAGCTGTTTTCTGCTCAGCTTTAGCAATTCGTTAGTCTGTGTCTTGGATGGCTCGCCAGTGATGAACATACGTGACTGTCTCATCCCCGGCGCGCTGGTCCAATACAAGTTATGTTTCTGACTCAATAGTTCCTTTACCATTCTTCTTGCGGTATTGTATGATATCCCGCAGGATGGCTCGGGTCCCATCAAGGCTGTTTTTGCACCTTCTTTGGCCAGCTTATCTGCTTTTTCGTTGCCTTCATTGTCCTGGTGTCCTTGCGTCCACTCCAGTTGTATACTGTTATGTTCCGCCAGTTTCGCCAGGGATTCAAGACAGTCTTTTACCGTTTTGGAACGTATCTCTACTGCATTCAGAGCTTTGAGAGCTGCTTGACTGTCAGTAATGATGCGGATTCTTTTATCATTATATGACCTTCGTATCATTTCTTGTGCACAGATTTCTATGGCTGTGACTTCTGCTTGAAACACCGTTGCGGTACTTCCCAGGTTTAGATTGATGTCTGTCCCTGGTTGGTCCCCCGTAACACCTGCTCCAGTACTTCTTGACGTTTTCGATCCGTCAGTATACCATATGGTATCATTTGCATGTCTTCTCACTTACCTTGTTCCTTCCTCTTCCCTATCGGGTATGTATACCCTGAAGGTCTTTATGAAGTTGTGGTTTGTGCTGATTCTATCTGACTGCATATCTAGTAGTCGATTTTTTCCTATTTGTTGGAATATTTCGGTATGGTATCCTATTCTTGGAATGGTCCCATGTCCGTTTGTTTTCAGCCTGTACGCTGCCAATAGTGCCTCACTCTCCACTACTAATTGCAGTGGGGGCAGGCAAAGTAGCGCTTCCATGGCTGCGGTAGGCGTTGTTGACATTGCTCCCGTTATGCCTAGATATGCTAGTCTTTGTGCTTTCCGTAGTTTTCTCATTGCCTCCCCTTTTCCGGCTTTATGCCACCAGATCAGGGAGGCATAGGTTATTATTGGTACTACAACCCTTTGGTACAGCCAGTGCACTATTCTTGGTTGTAGTCCCCAATTTTTACCTACCATTCTTTTGCTGGCCCATAAGGCCCGTGTAGCTTTGGTAGTTACTCTATCTATATGAGCATTGAAGTTTAATTTGGTGTCTAGAATCAGTCCCAAGTATTTGACTTCATTGCTCACCTGCAATTCGTTTCCCTGGAGATATAATCTTCCCAGGTTGGGTTTCCTCTTACTTGTGAAGGCGACCACAGTGGTCTTCCCTGGACTCACGGAAAGACCTTCCTGGGTACACCATCCGTCTACCATAACGAGGGCTCGCTGCATCTTTTCCGCTTTAATACGTTAAGAAATCGAAGATCTGCTGCTCCTCATCTTCAACATTGCTTAGAAATGGTGCCTAGTGTTATTATAAGCGAAAAAACTGTCAGAAGAAGGCTTGCAGAATTTGAAATTTATTCACGTAGATCGGCGACAGGACTACAGCTACTGCCACGACATCGACAAGACTGGCTTAGATTTGCACGAGAACATGTGAACTGGAATCTACAACAGTGGGTAAAGTTCAATTCACTGATGAGTCCAGAGTTTGCCTTCGGTCACCTGATGCTCGTGAAAGAGTTTACAGATGACGAAATGCCGAATGCGTTATTTCTGAGTGAGTCTCATATCAAGGAGGTTCTGTTATGATGTGTGCCAGTATTTCAACTGAAGCACGTGCTGAACTTTTATTTGTAGAAAACGGAGCTCTAAACGCTCACCGTTACGTGCAATATATCCTTCAAGAAGCTGTAGTTCTATATGCTCGTTTTATTGGAGATGAATTCATTTTAATGCACGACGGTGCAAGGCCGCATGTTGCGAACATTGTGAACCAGTATTTGAACGATGTTGGTATCCAACGATTAGAATGGCCTGCATGTAGCCCTGACCTCAACCCCATCGAACATTTTTGGGATGAACTTAAAAGATGTATTCGTCGCAGTCCAGTATTACCGGAAACACTGGCAGAGCTCCATTTTGCTTTGCAGGATGAATATGCCACAATCCCTCAGGATCGAATTTTGAAACTTATCCGATGCCAGGTAGATTGCGTGATGTTATTTCAACAAGGAGAGGACAAACACGTTACTGAATCAATGATTTATTAAGTTAGTATATGTGCCCTATTATTCAAATTACTATTCATTGTTAATATCACATTAAAATTTAATTTTCTACCCTTCGTTTTATTATTTCATATAAATTGCAACATTTTACTTGAAACTATGTATTTTCTACAAAAATTTAGATATGGGGATTAATCAAAAAACAATTTTTTGAGAATGGATAGGGGTTTGTAACAGAGTACAAGAGAATCTGACCAAGTTTCCTAATTACTCCACAGAAATTAGATCCCCAAAACATAATTTTGGTTCACCGGGTGTAATAAGCTGTTAAAATTATTTTTTCAAAATTGAAAGGGCATGAGATATTTTTGATGAATTTCTTTAAAACACGACGAAAAAATAATTAAAATCGGTGAAATATTAAAAAAAATTTTGAACAACAACTGTTTCGCACTATTCAGGTGGCTGGTTTTTTGCTGGTGAATGTTATTATATTAGGTGTGGTCCCAAAAAGATTGTGATTAATGCGTGAAACTACGTACCAAACGTGAAAATTCCAATCCTGAATTACAATGATTGAAAATTTGTCAGTAATAGAAAACAGTGACGCGGATCAAGTGTGAATCAGTGAATTGACCGACTCAGTGGCAGAAATCCAGGAGGGCACAAATTTAAGGCAAAAAAAAATTAAAATTTCAATGTAACAATATAATATAAAAGCACTCTCACATAAAAATATCTTACAAAAGATGCATGTTGATACTGATAGACATAACAGCTTAGCTTAAATTTAAGCAGCGAAAAATAAAGGAACCATTGATTACTTATTATTCTAGGTTTCTAGGTAAGCGATTTGGCAAGCGGGCTAATACAAAAGATCATTGTTGTTGTAAGCGAAATAACGGTTCCTTGAATCATGTTTGACGTGCCTCCTGTTAGGTGATATTGACCAATTCACCGAAATGTTCATTACTTTATTTTGATTAAAACTTTATAGTACATATTAAAAAATGTAAAATGGGCATTATTATTTAAAAAATTTTCTATTTGTATAATTTATGTTGATTTATATTTCTAGTATTTTATGACTTGATCTGATACTTTTTATGGTGATACTATAGTTATTATTGAATTTTTGTATTTTGATGCATTTTGCCTTAACAACCGTAAGTACAGACATTATTACTAATTTGTTTATTCCATTTATTTAAAACGTTTTTTAGTTGTAATTAATTTTTTGGAAAAATGGGGGCAAAACCATCTATTTGGTTCACTAGAAAAAAATACTCAATCGGTCACTGCAGAAAACATATTTTTTTAATGTGAATCCTGAGTTTTACAATGGCATCAAACTTTTCTTTACCATTATCATAAAGATTTTAACAAAGTTAAATAAATAGAGCACATGCACACATAGGGAACAGACATCACATCGTGTCTAAGAATATTAAATTCTTGCCTTTAACAGTGGCCAAATTTCTATTTGCTTTAATACCTCAGGGGTATACATAGCAAGTTGTTCTATGACTCCCTAGCCAGGCCCGGTTTTCTGACTAGGCCCGGGCCTAGGGGCGCCACTCTGCGGGGGGCACCTTTGCCTTTCATCTTAATGGTTAGTGCCCATAAACTGATAGCAAGCATAGATATTATAATACAAGACATTTAACTTGTTCCTATTTCGGGGGGCGCAAAATTGACCTGGGCCTACTAGGGGCAATTTATATCTAAAACAGGCACTGTCCCTAGCTATGTTACACCCTACATAGTATGATTTTATAATCCTTCTAATGCTAGTTTATTCATTAAAAAAGCTTAATCAACCATTATGCATGAAAAAGTTTTGATTTAACTTGCCCACCTTTTAATTAAATTGCAAGGCTAATTAATTGCTTTAATTAATGTACAGATAGACCATAATATTTACAACTAATTAATTGTAGTCTGATATAGTATTAAATTGAATTTATCAAATAATTGATATGGTGGTCATGGAAAAATGAACCAAAAATAAAAGTATAATTTTTGGTCAAGGAAAAATAAACCATATACTGTTACGAAATTATTTTTGACTTTTTTATTCCTCCACCAAAGACAATGACCATGGAGATACAGACATTATATATATTAGAGAATATTATTTAGGTATTATGCAAATCACAACTTACACACTTTTTTATTTATTATGAAAATACCTACTTTCTGTATATTGTTGCCCTAATCTGAGCACGCTAATATACTAGTTAGGTAAATACTTTAAAACACTCATTATTGGAGAACCAATCAAAACAACTACTCTTCTAGCTAATACTGACGAAGTATTGAATTACATGATAGGATTCTTAGCATTTTAAAGAAAAAAAATATATTGAAAATACTTAAATCATTCATTTACATTTAGACATTCACTCTTTTTTTATTTAATATGAAATTATCTACTTTCTGTATATTGGTACCTTAATCGGGTCACGCTAATATACTACTTAGGAAAACACTTTAAAACACTCATTATTGGAAAACCAATCAAAACAACTACTCTTCTAGCTAATACCGACGAAGTATTGAATTACATGATAGGACTGGCATTTTAAGGCAAAAAAAAAATTCAATACTTCGTCGGTATTAGCTAGAAGAGTAGTTGTTTTGATTGGTTTTCCAATAATGAGTGTTTTAAAGTGTTTTCCTAAGTAGTATATTAGCGTGACCCGATTAAGGTACCAATATACAGAAAGTAGATAATTTCATATTAAATAAAAAAAGCGTGAATGTCTAAATGTAAATGAATGATTTAGGTATTTTCAATATTTTTTTTTCTTTAAAATGCTAAGAATCCTATCATGTAATTCAATACTTCGTCAGTATTAGCTAGAAGAGTAGTTGTTTTGATTGTTTCTCCAATAATGAGTGTTTTAAAGTATTTACCTAACTAGTATATTAGCGTGCCCAGATTAGGGCAACAATATACAGAAAGTAGGTATTTTCATAATAAATAAAAAAGTGTGTAAGTTGTGATTTGCATAATACCTAAATAATATTCTTTAATCATGATAAAAGCAAATAAATAAAAATACTTAATTGTAAAAAATTATATATATCATTCGAAAGAATGAATATAAAATTTTAACAATGCTACCTACAAAAAAGGACGAAATCAACAAATAGCGTCTATAGACAAATATTGGGAAAAATCAGTAAAAATGGACAAGGCTGGTTTCTCACATAAAACAAGTTTGGATTCACCCAACGACTCATAATTTGGACGAGTGTGTTGGATAGTCAACACAAAGCGATGGTAGGAAAGCCAAATGCAGGGCTTTCCAAATAATAAAGTTATAGAGAAAACCGCCTTGTGCATAAGTAGGACAAAAATCCATTTTACCAAAAAGTCGCTCGGGGGTGTTATCTTTTCTTTATAAAACCTGCATGGGGACTAGTACGTCGTAAGACTGGCCGAACGTTATTAAACATGTATTAGTCGAACTCCGTTCTGTGAATGATATAATCACGTTATAGAACTTTAAAGCCAATCATAAGTGAACCAAAATTTTTTAATCAAAATATTTATATTATTTTCAGTCAGCCATAATTACCATAATTACTAAAACTTACAAATTTTAAAAATGCTTGCATTAAATTCTGGGGAAGTTGCATGAATTTTTTCTACCAAATCAATTGTTAGCGCATGCTCTCATTTGTATGGTAAAATTTAACTTGCCTTAGTTGGGGAGGCGTGATTCTTTCACATTATTCCATAGGATATTGTAGAATGTCACTATACTTGTTTTAAACCTGTTAAATAAATGGTATTCTAGTGAGTTCTTCTACATGGCCAAACGGATGTTGGTCTCGATGACTAGTCAGATAGAGAAGGACTTAACACGTTGACTGTCCGTATTATAACATAACGGGAACCATGTCACGTCCATTGTAACTGTAATTATATTTTCCAAAGTCCTGTGACTGGTTCGCGCGAAACACTGTGACTGGTTCGCGCGAAACACCGAGTACAATAAATAAAATTTATATGTAGATTTTCGCCACTTCCTGTGGGCCATGTAAACTAACATTCTGGCAGAGATGGGTCAAGGAAACTTTCCTTGGAAAGTTTCCAGGAAATTTTCGGAAGTTTCCGGAACGGATTTTTGATAAAAATGAAAGTTTCCTTTAAAATATTTGAATATTCCGAAAGTTTCCAAAATTCCGGGAAAGTTTCCAAATTTTTCACGAATATTTACAGTTATTATTTACACATATTTACTCATAAATTTGAAATTGCCGCCACGATGATCTAACATAACCTCAAACGCCAGAAATCCAGTTTTAATTTGTTGATATTTTTTCGAAATTATCAAAAATTAATCGGATGTTTGATGACGAAGGGTTTCATATGGTCACCGCTCGGATTATTATATTGGCATTGGCAGAGAATTTCTCTAATTTCGTGCTATTGGCTATGATCAAGGATGAGTTGACAGACATATGATAAGTTACGTTTATTTGTTTACCCGCACTATCTTCCCGATGAATAATATCTAGCA
The DNA here is from genome assembly GCA_936432065.2 of Rutpela maculata. Classification (NCBI taxonomy): domain Eukaryota; kingdom Metazoa; phylum Arthropoda; class Insecta; order Coleoptera; family Cerambycidae; genus Rutpela; species Rutpela maculata. Next base: position 68,693,541 of record OW386287.2, on the reverse strand, counting down.
TTTTTTTCTGCTACATTAAAAACGAAAATGATTAAAAAGAAATATACTTTTATTTTTTTACAAATTATAAGATATTATTTAATTTAATAGTTTTAGTGTTATTTTAATTAAATTATGATGAATGTTATGTTGTGTTATAGTGGATGGCTTAATTTATTTTGATATTATTTTCTTGTTATTATTTTTTTAAGAGTTAAAATTTCAAATTAAATAAACATTTATTTATTATTTTATTTATTTGTTTTACACTTTTAATTCAATATAACTACAATTTGCGATTTAGATGTTATTTCTGTCTTGCCTTCTATATTTCCGTTTCTGCACAAAATAGGAGTTACGACTTACATATGACATTTACATAAATTTTTAATTTTATAATCCACATATTTATCACATTCTATAAATTATTTCATTTATATTTAATTATTAAATAATTCAAACAAAACAAATTACTGGGTAACCACCCAATTGCTCCATATTCTTCATATAGCACAGGGCACATATAGCGGGTGTCATATAATATCAGTTATTTGGTATCAAAATGAAGCTTAGATCATCACGAATCAGGTTTTACCATAAAATAGACTCTGAATATTCCCAATGGAAAGTTTCCAGGAAAGCTTCCTGGAAACTTTCGGAGTAATCAAAACTCCGGGAGTTTACCCATCTCTGCATTCTGGTCTGTACTTAGTCCATATAGTAATAAGTTTCTGTATTTCCTAGTCCGGGAGAAATGCGCCGCTTCAAACAATATGGAGCGCGTGACCCACATATGGTTCATGGACTCTGCAAATCCCAGGTGGGTCACGGGACAGTCAATGTGTTAAAAAAAGAGCAAGCGTCTCAGGTCCAGAATAACTCAAGTCGTCCTTACGCCCAAGGACCTCAACCTTAATTACATCAAAATTCTAGTAATTGGAGAACCGGACGACTGGCTTCAGCTCGTCCAACTTTTAATGCGTTTAATGCACCTAGAGCGCAATTCAATGGACCTCCAAGAGACAATTCAACCGCACCTAGAATGCATTTTGCTAAAAATATCGATTTACCTAATTTGAATACTCTCTTTTTAAATGCATAATTCCAATCAATTTATATAACAACATTTATAAAAACTTTAGGCGTACGTAAAATTTGTGAAAAGAAAAGAAAGATCAATCTTTTACAGATAACTGTTCGAATAAGAAGCATTTTTACAACAGCGCATTGCAGTTTGTGTAATCCTGGTATTTAGCGACAGTGTGCTATTTCAGTCTGGTAGCGAAGAAACTGAAGAGGACTGGTGGCAGAATACAGCCCTGCCCAGACCCTTTGTCAATTTTATATTTGTCAGACATGGTGTTGTCGACATACATTAAACCGGAGTTTTCCTCGTGGAAGAAAGATGTCTAGATGTTCCCATTTTCAATAGTACGGTCCAATTTGTCCCATTCCACATTGTCAAAAATGTTCTGTTTTATATTACAAATTGTTTATCTTGTACAACTAAATCTAATACACATGGTGTAATAGTACGACACAGTGTGAACACGCCGGGGATATTTTACTAATAAAAATATTTTAACCCCAGAGTGGGCAATATTGGCTAAATTATGGACTGTAGAATAATGCAATGTAATAATTATAAAACTAGGTTTTGCGAATAACTTACCCAGATTCGTCTGGAGTCTGATGACATGTGGCTTCGAAATTCTGTGATTTGTAGGATAGGGAAAGATAGGAAGATACACAGAATTAGGCACCTTTTGATTATGATTCTCGATGAATAAATGAGTGGCACAATTATTTATGATAATATGTAACATTTACGTTGATGTAAATTAAAATTAAAAGCTGCTAAACTATGAAAAGTAACACACTATGCTATGAACTATGGTCGACAGCGGAGCTACTACACGTGCGTCGGATCACGTGTCCTTTAACGAAAAATAAAATGAATTTACACCAGGGGCGTAACCATACCCTTAGACTATAAATAAAATGAATTTGAATACTCTATCGCTATAAAAAAAAATAAAAAAATAGAACAAAAGAAATTTCAGTACTAAATATTCTTATACTACCCCTACAGAACAAAACAAAATAAAGTAAAATTATTGATTTGGCAGAGGACAAAGTTTAACGACTGGTCTTTTATAAAATCCACTTTTGGTTTTAATAAGAACCGTTCTAACAACTCCGTCACTGCCCGGAAATACCTCTTCGATGATACCAAGCGGCCATCGAAGAGGAGGTACATTATCTTGCATAAGTAAAACTAAAGTTCCTGTTTCAACAGGAAATGAGGGACTGTTCCATTTTTGGCGTACTTGTAAGCTACTTAAATATTTTCTTTTCCAGCGCCTCCAATAAGATTGCACTAAATGGTCTAATAATTGTTGACGGTCTAATCTATTGAGGGGTTCGTCTAGTACATCTATAGCAGGAAGAACTTTCAGCGGTGTTAAAGTCAAAAAATGTGCTGGCGTAAGAACTTCCGGATCGGATGGGTCACTAGTGAGCCAACAAAGGGGACGACTATTCATTAACGCCTCAATTTGAGCAAGAACTGTTGAAAATTCTTCGTAGGATAAGATCTGAGAACCGATTACTTTATGTAAATGCGTTTTTACACTTTTAATATTAGACTCCCATATGCGGCGCTGATGGTGCATTAAATTTCCATTCAATTTTATTTTGAGTTAATTCTTGTTTTAAAGCATTTGTATAATCAGACGATTCAATAAAAGAATAAATTTCATCTAGCTGAGCCTTTGCTCCTATAAAATTTGTCCCACAATCTGAGTGTAACGTTTTGATAGGGCCTCGGCGGCTCAAAAACCTTTTAAACGCAGCTAAAAATGCGGGAGTGGAGAGGGCAGAGGCTAATTCTAAGTGTAAACATTTAGTTGTTAAACAAACAAATAAACAAATGTACGCCTTTTGACTCTTAACTCCACGTTTACGACTTAGCGTTATGTAATAAGGTCCGGCAAAATCCACTCCAGTTTCTACAAATGGTTTAACTTGGGCTACTACCCTTGCAGGGGGTAAATCTGCCATAAGTGGATAGGTTGGTTTGGGTTTAAAACGAAAACACACATTACAAAGAGAAATACGTTGACGCACGACTCCGCGCGCGGACAATATCCAGTATTTCTGTCGTAAGAGAGCTAAAAGTAGGTGGGGTCCAGTATGCATATATAACCTGTGATAATGATCGATTAAAATATTTACCAAATGATCCTTTTTTGGTAGAAGAATCGGATGCTGGTGATCATAAACTAATGATAAGTGAGAAAGTCGTCCACCAACACGCATTAAATGATTGTCTAAAAAAGGTCGAATTTTTTTTAGTTGTGAGGAACACATTTTTCCCTCTTCCAAGGCCCGAATATCATTTTTAAAATGCTTATTTGGATTATACGGATTAAAGTATGTTCAGCGGTATTTAAATCTATAAATAGGATTTCTTTTCTGAGTGGCAAGATTTTTACAAATCTAAGGACAATAACTGTTATACGGAGTAACTTTAACCAAGAAGAATGGCGCGAAATTAGAGTGTACAAAGGATTTAATTCTTCTGACGTTATTGGGAGAGAAATTATTTTTTCTTCTGGGAGATTAACGTCAAGTTCTTTTTTTTGAAATGATTTAATAGGCCAATTTACTTGTTCCGAATTCAACCAAGATGGGCCTGACAACCATGTACTACTATTTTCGATAAAACAAGCTGGTGTCATTCCACGAGAAAGACAATCGGCGGGATTGTACTTTCCATCCACGTGAAACCAAACGTTTTGCGGTAAATAATTATGAATTTTTGCAACACGGTTCGCAACAAACGTCTTCCAACGATGCGGCGACGAATGTATCCAATGCAAAACTACCATGGAATCCGAAAACGCAAAAATTCTGGTAAAATTATAACGGGAACGGTAGGTATCAATTACGAACTTCATTAGTTTAGCTAATAAAAGAGCGGCACACAGTTCCAGCCGGGGAATGGAAACTACTTTTAAGGGTGAAACTTTGGACTTTGAACAAATTAAATTGGTTTTAATTTTATCCCTATTGCTATCCACATAATAAATAACTGCGCCAAATGATGATTCGCAAGCATCTGCGAATCCTACCAAAGTAGCGGATGAATTTTCGAAAATACCTAGATGTCTTGATACCGAAAATTCGTCTAGTAGCGGTAATTCTGACTGAAAGCGAGACCATTGTTCTATTAAAGTATCAGGTGGGCATTGATCCCAATCTAAATGAAGTGACCATAATTTCTTTATTAATAATTTGGCGTATAATGTAACCGGAGCGACTAATCCTAGTGGGTCAAATATCCGGGCTACCGTGGACAATATATTTCTTTTTGTACAACTACGATCCTGAATATTTACTTTAAAAAACAAAGTATCTAAACTTGGATGCCATTGCATGCCTAAAACTTTTAAGCAATCAGTTTCAAAATTTACAATCTGAGATAAACGTTTTTCTTCAGGTATATGATTTAAAAATTCCTTTAAATTGGCAGACCATTTTACTAAACTAAAACCACCCGAATCGAACAGATCTACTAATTCGCTATAAACTAATTTTGCTTCTTTAAGACTACCTACACTCGAAACTAAATCATCGATATACATGTCGCGCAAAACGACTTCAGAGGCGTGCCCATATATTTTCGATTCATTGTGCGCTAATTGATGAACTACCCGCAACGCTAAAAACGGGCTAGGTTTTACACCAAAAGTTAAAGTGGAAATTTCCAAAATTTCTATAGGCTCACTGGGACTAAATCTCCATAGAAGGCGCTGAAAAGGCCTATGTTCATCACATAAATTGACTTGCCGGTACATCTGACGAATGTCTGCGGTAAAGGCGATGGAATATAATCTAAAATTTAAAAACACAGATAAAACATCTGTGTGAAGTTTAGGCCCCGTATACAGAATATCATTTAACGAAAAAGAGGTGTCCGTTTTTGCGCTAGCATCAAAAACGACACGTAGAGGTGTGCTTGAGCTATCAATTTTAAAAACTGCGTGATGCGGAATGTAGTACGAGGGTAATGTAGAATCAGGAGCTGTAACTAATTTGCGCATATGACCTTGATCTAAGTAGTCTTGAATTACACTATTATATTGATTTCTAAAATCGGGTGATGCTCCTAATTTTCTTTCCAAAGAAAGAAATCTACGCAACGCTAGAGAATATGAATTACCTAAAATCGTAGGATTGTCTTTAAAAGGCAACGCGACAGTAAACCTACCACTAACATCGCGTGAATAAGTGGATTGAAAATGTTTTTCACATTCAATATCTTCGGAACTGTTTATTCGAGATATAGGAATATCTTCTAACTCCAAAAACGACTCCATGATTTTTTCTATAGGTGGCTCTACTATTGAACAGAATGAATGAATTTTTTCTACGGTTGGAATAATGGGTGCTTTTCCCATAACTACATAACCCAAATGCGTCTGCAAAGCGATAGGAAGATTGGGTGTACTCGACACTCTCCCCACCTTGATGAGTTGTGGAAACAGTCGAGCACCGAGAATTCCATCAATTTCTCTCGATTGGTAAAATTCAGGGTCCGCTAGGGGTAAGTCCATTAAATAACTAAGGGCTTCTGTTTCAATTATCGAAGTGGGTAAATTGTCAGTGATTTTTTCTATAACTAAAATGTCAAATTGAAATTGCACGCTGGTATCAAATCGTGAGGTAATTGTTATGTTGTTTACTTGGCCTTTAACCGGTTTTGAACTAACTCCGATGCCTACAACCGATGAATAAATTTTACTAACGGGTAATTGCAGTTTTTTACAACATTTCAAATTAAGAAAATTTGCCTGACTAGCTGAATCTAATAAGACACGAATAGGCTTACTTACACCATTGGGTATTCGAATATTTACTACCGCGGTGGGCAATAAAGTAGTATAGTTTTGTTGTGCTAGATTATTGTTTGCAGTGGAACATAAACTAAGTGTAGTTAAACTTGAAGTAGACTGCTCGGATTCTAAACTATTATTACTATTGATGGGCGACGTATTACTAGTGCTAGCTACTATGGGCGTTTCTTTATTAAAATGCAATAAAGAATGATGACGAATTTTACAGATAGAACATGCATTTATTGATTTGCATGCCGCGATTCTATGTTTGTTGCTAAGACAATTGAGACATAAATGTTTTTCTTTGGCCAATTTATATCTATCTACTGGCGCAAGTTTCAAAAAAATTGCGCATCTATTTATTAGATGCGAGTCCTGATTACATACTGAACAATTGCTATCAAATTTAGAATTAGTGTTTACAAAAGAGTGCGTGATCTTGGGCTTAGTGTTAACTGTAGCAGGGACTTTTGAATTACCAGTATTTGTTGAGCTACTATTAGACGTTCGACCCAAAATTTTTGCTTGTTGTTTTATAAAATCTTGTAGTCTGTCGTAAGTAGGGATTTCAATCTCTTTCACAGATATTTCAAACGAACGTCGTGTTTGATTATCCAACTTCGACAACGCTATATAGGTTAATAAAAAATCAGCTAAATTTGGAACATCCAATTTCTTCAACGCTTTAACAGATGTGTCAAAACGTTCCAAAAATGTATTCAAATTATGGGCCGACTCAAACTGCAGTGGTTTAAAATCTAAAATTTGTTTTACGTAATTGCTAGCTAATGACCGTTTATCCTGATACTTATCTAATAATATTTTCCAAATAATTTGATAATTATCAGCAACCGGCGGGATTCCCGAACAAAGTGCTAAAGCTCGACCAGTTAATCGGCTTAACAAATAATGAATTTTACAAGTGTCATCCAAATCTTTATTATCATGAACTAAAGATGTATACATGTTATATAATATTACACGCTATCTTATTGCGACTTAGCCATAATAAACCTTCACAGGTATATCGTATTTCACGATAACAGCTTCTCTTATTAATTGCTTATCTTCAAGATATCATATTACACCTTTGTTTCTCATAACTTGTGCAGACTGCAGAACTGCAATTCCTTTGTTATATATTTTGCTTACTCAGGTTCTGTATGTTATAAATATGACTAAACACGCTTTGTTGAATCAGTTATTAAACTCACTTAGAATGAAACACTTCTAATTTATTATTATATTCCTTCTCCAAGAGCCAACGTTGGCTCCATGTAACTAAATAAAAGTTTTTAAAAAGTCATTCATGTGAACCGTGATCTAACATTGGCGCAGTCGGTAGGATCCGTAAACATCATCAGAACAAGAAGCCTAACTGGTAGTGAAGCGTAAGAGAACAAGGAGAACATCTGCAGAAGGTGCCTAACTTGTGCGTGTACATCTACGAGAACAAGGAGACCTTCCTCACTGGTGGTGGCAGATCCCAATCCCTTGACGGACGAAGAACCTACCCATGGAAACGAAACTAACGTAAGTCATTATAAGAATCATCTCGTACCATTTTATTATTTTATTATTTTTCGCAACTTATTTTATTAAAAGTGTATTATACTGCTAATACACTCGGCGCACAAAGCCAGTTCTATTGTCAAAGTGAAATCCATTCCTTTACAAACGCAACGAAACAAGTTCATTTAATTTTAAGTTCATTTATTTTCGTATTATACTGCTAATACGAAACATTGTGTATTATACAGCTAATATACAATCCATTTACGCACGCAACGTAACAAGCTAATTTTAATTTAATTTAAGATCGTATCATACTGCTGATACGCAACCAATTTTCATCCAAATAATATTTAAATACAAAAAGCAAAATGCCAGATAGAGCTCAACCAGAGCCAGTTCAACCAGTGCCACCGGCACCAACCGAACAACAACTACAACAGCAACAACTACAACAACAACAACAACCTCAACCAGAGCAAATTGAGCCTTACAAGCTCTCTGAGATATTTTCTCTAATACCTGAATTCGATGGCAATGCCATTAATTTATAAACATTCCTCAACTCCTGTCATTGCGCCCAAAGCATGGCAATTGGAGATCAAAAAATTCTTTTGACCGTCCACATAAAAAATAAATTGAAAGGCAAAGCTGCCGAATTAATAAATTCTCGCAACCCTGGCACCTGGCCAGAAATCAAAGCATTATTGGAAACCCACTTTGGGGATTCCAGAGATCTAACGGCCCTGATTCAGGACCTGCAGCGCATTCACCAATTGCCAGGTGAATCCGCTCTAACATTTATTTCGTGTTTACAAACGCACAATGCTAAAATGCACGCCGCAGTGCAAAAGCAAAATTTAACCACAACGCAAAGAGCTGCACAATCAGATCTCATCGAAACGATGACCTTAAACAATTTATTAACAGGCTTAGAACCGAATTTAGGCCGCATCATACGTGCTAGCAATCCTCCTAGCATACTGAAAGCCGTAAGCAGAATTCGTAGAGAGCTACAACTCTCCTATTTCGAACAACAGAAATTTCCGAAAAATAGTCCGGTCAAAAATCCCACTTTACAACAAAAACGACCCATTTCAAATTGCCAACAAAAATTCTGTTCATTTTGCAAACGCAATGGACATGTCATAAGCGAATGCCGCACAAGGCAACAATCGCAAACAATGCCGTCAACTTCGCAAAATTTCCAACGACCAAATTACCCAGGAAATTCAAGTTTCCAAAACTTTTCACAAAACAATCAATTTATCCAGAGAACATTCCCTCAAAACGGCCAACCAAATCAACCACAGCAAAACAGGCCCTCAGCCATAAGACCGAACCCTAACTTCACACAACAAAGACCATCCGCTATTCAGCCTAACCCGAATTTCAACCATTTCAATCAACAAAAGGCTCATCATCTAAATTATGAACCTTACGAAAACCAATGTGATTATAACCAATACGACGACTACTCTTTCGACAATTATCAAAATTGCCAAAGTCAAAATGAATCGTATGAAAATTATAATTTTGAAACCAATCAAAATATCCAGGAGAATTATACCGCTAATTCTCAGAACGAGCAATACGAGGATTATACTGCTAATCCTCAGGATTTTCGCTTAGATCCGGAGTACCCCACGGATACTCCAACGCAACAAACAGACCAATTCGAACCGATTACGGAACTAGAAACCCAAATACAAACTATGAATCTAAACGACAGTTTCGACCCAATGCTGAATTTCCCAGAACAGACGTTCATGTAAATACACTTTCTCATACCCTATTAACCGTAAACTCAAAAAATCTCTATTATATGCAAGACGCAACTGGTAAATTTAAAATCTTAATTGACACAGGTGCAGGCATATCAATTTTTAAACCTAAAACAGCTGAAAATTACAGACGTAGATCTCCTGAAAATGTAATCACTGATCAAAAAATTTATATCAACGAATCTGTTCTCATCCCCTTTTCAAATGAGTCACACAAAGTTTATATCTATAATCTAGATATAGATTTCGATGGATTATTAGGCGCAGACTTTTTAGAACATTACGAATGCCAAGTAGACTTTAAAAATAAACAACTAGTCACAAATTTTAAAACCGTACCATTATTTAAAGTCACTGAAGAAACTACAGTAAATTTACCTGTACAACCAATTAGTAACTCTGAGCCTCCGGATTTCACCAAATCGAGATTGATGCAAAAGATATTCAAAAAACTGCTTTCACAGTTGAAAATGGTCATTTTGAATTCGTAAGAATGCCTTTTGGACTTAAGAATGCTCCATCAACATTTCAAAGAGTGATGGATAACATTTTATTAGGTATCCAAAATGAAAGATGTCTCGTCTATATGGACGATATTATTGTTTACTCCCCTACTATTCACGAGCATATTTCTCGATTAACGGAAGTTTTCAAACGATTACAGAAAGCGAATCTCAAAATTCAACCCGACAAATGCGAGTTTCTCCGCAAAGAAGTCGCTTATTTAGGACATCTCATTACAAAAGACGGCGTAAAACCGAACCCTTCGAAAGTTGACGCTATTCTAAATTTCCCTCAACCGAAAAATCAAAAAGAAATTAAATCATTTCTAGGCTTAGCCGGATATTATAGGCGCTTTATCCCTAATTTCTCCAAGATTACCAAGCCCTTAACAAAACTACTACAAAAAGACATACCATTTCTCTTCGACAATGATTGTATAAATTCTTTTCAAAATTTGAAACAAACATTGACGACAACTCCGATATTAATCTACCCTAATTTTGACGAACCTTTCGTTCTAACCACTGATGCGAGCGCATTTGCCATCGGTTCGGTGCTGAGCCAGGGGCCTATTGGCAAAGATTTACCCATTGCCTATGCTTCTAGAACCTTGTGCAGTGCAGAAACTAAATATTCAACGATTGAACGCGAGCTTTTATCGATAGTATGGAGTGTAAAGCACTTTAGACCATATCTGTATGGTAGAAAGTTCAAGCTTGTCACCGACCATAGACCACTCACCTGGCTATTCTCTATAAAAGATCCAGGAAGTAGACTTGCCCGTTGGCGACTCAAATTAGAAGAGTACGACTATGAAATAATTTATAAACCCGGTAAAATCAATAAGAACGCGGACGCACTTTTTAGAATCAAAATTAATCATTTTTCCGAATGTTCCAAATTCTATTCAAAAGTTCTAGCCGCGAATGACGAAGAGTCAGACGACGACGAAAACCCAGACGATAACAACGAAATCACTAACGAACAAATTTCCCGAGAATTTGAAACTTTCACCAACCTATATAAAACAACATCTTTAATTGACTATTCGAAAATCAAAGCCTCGAACAAACAACTTTTGTATCGAGAACATAAAGATATTATAACCTTCTTCCAACAAAATAACTTACAAGACCTACATCACAAAATTATTGAGGACATATTCGAAGAAAACCCCGAATTTCATAACGATAAAATCAATATTGTATCGAGCAAAACAGTCAGACATAGGAGATATTTTATCATTCCCCTACCGTTTGATATCGAATCCGTAATTGAACATTTATTTTTGGTATTATTTAAAAACCAAGATGTTCTAGATCTCTCTAAGACATACTTTGTCGAAAATAACTTAGACCTCCCCATTCTTGAAATCCTATCATTCATTTTTGCGGAAAAAGACTTAAAAGTAGTAATTTGTCAAGATATCGTCAGAACTGCCGACGAAGATGAAATTCCAATTATATTGGAGCAAAATCATTTTGGTAAAAATAATCTACACCGTGGAATAAATGAAACGATTCGAAGAATTAGAGAAAAATACACTTGGCAAGGTCTAACTAAAGACGTTGAAAATTTTATAAAAAATTGCGAAACTTGCCAAAAGACTAAAGTATGCCGGAAAAACCTTAACAACCCTCTAGTAGTCACAGAAACCCCAAGAACACCATTCGAAAGAATTAATATCGATTTATTTGAATTCCCAACTCGAAATTACGCTTTAACTATTCGCGACGAGTTAACTAAATTTACACAAGCCTATGCAGTCCCGGACAAATCCGCAAAATCCGTCGTAAATACCTTGTTATTATACTTTCAACATTACGGCACCTAGCTAAGAATCCATTGCGATTACGGTGGCGAATTTGACAACCGTTTGCTCAAAGATCTCTGCACCCTCTACGACATAAAACTGACGTATTCAAGCGTAGGACATCCCCAATCGAACGGATCCATGGAAAGATTTCATGCTACTCTAGCTGAAATGATAAGAATTCATAAAACTGAAAATCTGAACGAACATCCTTTCACAATTTTATCATATGCAGTAATATGCTATAACAATTCAGTAAATAAAACACACGAACTTGTATTTGGACATACGTCCAACAGACCACCTGAAACTTTGTATAACCAAAAAGAGTTAATAACCAAATACGTTAGGGATTTAAACAACAGAATATCTCACTACTATAAAATAGCCCGTAGTCGAACGCAAGCTCAAAAGGAGAAAGCGAAAGTTCGCTTTGATAGAAATGTTCCCCAAAAACGACCCGAATACAAAATAGGTGACTTAGTTTACGTAAAAGAATCACAAATCAAAAACAAATTGCAAAACAAATTTAACGGTCCTTTTAAAATAAAAGAAATTTTTCAAAATTCTGCTACCTCGAAACGAAACAAGAAACCAAAGTAAATTTTGATAGAATGAAACCATATACTGAAAATTAAATTTATTTTCAGGTTTCTCCTGCTGTTCGGATCAGCACTCTGTCAATACAAAATTATCCCAATCAATAACACCGTTGGTGTATACTACCACCAAGACACGGACATCATGGTGACAAATGACAAATGGACTCTACTAGTGCATAAAAACATTTCATCCCTCAAACTAGCTTTTGAAAAAAATCAAAATATCTTAGACAGAATCCTATACACTCTCCATAATGGTGATCATAAGTCAATTATTTTTACGAGTGAAATTAAAACAGACTTTAATCTTTTAACACAAATATCCAACTCTATAAAAATGAAATTTGACGAAATCTTTTCAGATACAAAAAGATATAAACGAGGAATACTTAACGGTATCGGTACAATATTCAAATCCATAACTGGTAACCTAGATGCTGAAGATGGCCAGTACTATACTAATTGTATAAATAAACTAAATAATGACGAACATCAATTGGAAAACTTAATCAAAAATCAAATTTCAGTTACAACTTCTGTTATTAAAAACTTCAACTCGACTATACAAAAATTACAAATTGACGAGGAAACCTTTAACAAAGATCTCGAAGAAATAGAACACACAATTCAAACAATGACTCAAGCTATCGAGGCTGCTCACATAAAACTAAAATTTTTATACATTTCTGAACAATTAATGGCAAGCTATTTGTATATCGAAGATAATTTAAACGACATTCTAAATTCAATAACATTTGCCAGACTAGGAATCATTCACACGTCAATCATAACCCCTAATCATTTGGTAACAGCATTACAAGAAATTTCACAGAGCTTACGAAGGAACAATTTGCCTCTCCCCATTAAATTATCGGCAGTTGCTAAGTATTTGGATATTATTGAATTACAAGCGTTTCAAATGGATTCTAACTTAGTATTTGTTTTAACAATACCACTTGTTGAACCCCAAAATTATAACACCTATCGCCTATATCCTATCCCGATACTTGATAACAGAACTGGTCTACATCACATTTTATCTATTTCACAAAAATATATCGCGAGAGATGATGATTCTTTGATGTACATACCTATACAAAATTTGAAAGAATGCAAACCACTTTATTTTGGAACCAAACTATGTTCGAACCTGTTTGCCTATCCTATCGACCAAAATGCCATATGTGAAGCCAGAATACTAAAACCATTGCCAAAACTTCCAGAGAACTGTCAAACTTCCTTCATTATTAGTCAGGGATACAACGTCCAAGAACTTGAAGACAACACATGGCTAGTAATTAATTCCGAACCACTTCACATTACCATCAACTGTCCAAAGAGAGAATCCACAACAGAGTTAATCAACAAAAATTCCATCATCAAACTACAACCAGGATGTTACGCCTATGCAGGCATTACTAGAATACAAGCCAGTGCCAAAGACTTTTCCGAAATTAAGGACAATTCACATCTTATCCAAATTCCTTTTGAATGCTGTAATCACATGCCCGACAAAATCGAAATTCCAAAATTAAAACCTCTCAAATTAAACAATCTCGACGTAGAAGACCTAGATATTGCTAAAAACAAATTGGACCAATATTCCAAAGACTTGGATGACCTCATAAATGAACCTTTTGTGACCAAACACATATCTTGGTTCACATATTTCATAATCACTCTCATCATCCTATTAGTTCTACTTTACATAACTTGTAAATGCAGAAGAAGAAGATGTGGAGCATTGCGAATCCAACCCTCAACGGATAACCCTCCTTCACCTCCTTCAGAGCGAAGCAGAGTATTTACCAAATTTCCTAGACTGATCCCTCCAAGAAAGCGACCCGGTATTAGACCTCAAGAAGAAGAGGACATCGAGTTAACATAGACTTTCATGTGGAGTTTTACCCTTGTCTATTAATTTAGACTATTGTATTTTATCCTTATTACGTTATGTAATGTTTTATTATCGCTTACCAATTTTAACTTTTACATTATTTTATTATTTTGCTTTGTATTCATTCAACATTGTTTCAATTTATTTTTGCATTATATTCATTTAACGTTTTAACAATTTTCAAAAGTTGCTGCATAACATCAACTTTTTTATTAAGGGGGAAGTTGTTATATAATATTACACGCTATCTTATTGCGACTTAGCCATAATAAACCTTCACAGGTATATCGTATTTCACGATAACAGCTTCTCTTATTAATTGCTTATCTTCAAGATATCATATTACACCTTTGTTTCTCATAACTTGTGCAGACTGCAGAACTGCAATTCCTTTGTTATATATTTTGCTTACTCAGGTTCTGTATGTTATAAATATGACTAAACACGCTTTGTTGAATCAGTTATTAAACTCACTTAGAATGAAACACTTCTAATTTATTATTATATTCCTTCTCCAAGAGCCAACGTTGGCTCCATGTAACTAAATAAAAGTTTTTAAAAAGTCATTCATGTGAACCGTGATCTAACATACATGCCATAAAAAACTGGCCATAGCTTAGGGTCACCACAAAATTCTTTTATTTCAATTTTGGGCAATTTAGGCATAACTTGTGATACAGTATGATGTGTTTCTACGGATGTACTACCTGAAGCGTGGGAATTATCAATATTTGGCAATGTTTTTTTAAATACAGTTTCCCCTCTCTCCTTAATCGTACAAAATAATTGCTCAATCGTGTCAAGGAGTTGAAAATTTGGAGTATATTCAGGATCCAATTCTATATTGAGATCATTAATTTTATCAACTATTTCGATCAATTGAGAGCGGGTGTTATGCAAAGAACCATAAAGAGATTTAAAATTTCTTAAATTATGGGGTTCTGCTAAATCTTTTGACCAATCATACAGTCGTTGAATGCGCTGAAAAAGAGTCTGTTTTTTTGCTTCGCTAATTTTTATTTTAGCTGTAAGACGTTCCTTGTCCATACTACACCAATTTAACAAAATACGAATAAGGGTATGAATAAATATTCAAGTTATTATAAACAATATGTTTATCTTTAGTAATATATACTACTTATTTAAATGCAAGTACGCAAAAAGAAATTGCCTCTGTTTTCCTTTTACATTTCACAATTAATACAGTAATAGTGTTTATTAAAATCCAAATAAAAAATAAGTGTCTAATGTAAGTCCCTGTTTCGAATAAGTAGGTAACTTGAAAAAACAAGAATCCTCAATGTCGCAGGCATGTAAACAAGCCAATAAACTAAACCATGAAAACAAATATTTATATTCTAATAAGTTGATGCACTCAAATACTTAAAATATTTTGTTTCTATTTTATCAAATAAACTATATGCGGGTAAATCTATTACAGGAGTTAATTGTTTCAAATAATACTACAAACAATACGAAAAAAGGACAGTGATCCACGTGTGCGGTGTTAATATAAATAAACACGGTTTATCTACAGTGTAAAACAAAAAAACGAGCGGCTACTGTGCTACGTAAAAAAAAACTACTAGGTATCGTTCTACGATAACAATTCGCGGTAATCCGAATCGAACTGGACCATATGAACACGCCGGGGATATTTTACTAATAAAAATATTTTAACCCCAGAGTGGGCAATATTGGCTAAATTATGGACTGTAGAATAATGCAATGTAATAATTATAAAACTAGGTTTTGCGAATAACTTACCCAGATTCGTCTGGAGTCCGATGACATGTGGCTTCGAAATTCTGTGATTTGTAGGATAGGGAAAGATAGGAAGATACACAGAATTAGGCACCTTTTGATTATGATTCTCGATGAATAAATGAGTGGCACAATTATTTATGATAATATGTAACATTTACGTTGATGTAAATTAAAATTAAAAGCTGCAAAACTATGAAAAGTAACACACTATGCTATGAACTATGGTCGACAGCGGAGCTACTACACGTGCGTCGGATCACGTGTCCTTTAACGAAAAATAAAATGAATTTACACCAGAGGCGTAACCACAGTGTGGTGACATTATGTGACAATATTAACAAATAATTCTACATGTTTTATAATTTGCACTTTTTTTAAGCCTACAATTTGTCATAAACACAGCTCGATTATAAGGAATAAGATGATAATAATAATAATAAATATTTATATTAATGCATGACAAACAATACAGGAGATAAATGCGTGAAACGGAGCAAGAATCTTTTTCATGAAAATGAAGGTGTTTTACCCACCAAACAGATGGGAACTTTTTGGATCTTAATTCATCTTATTACTACCAGGGTGTATTAAATAGGTGGTGCGACGACAACCCTCACAGTGGCTTCATAACTGCTTACTTTGTACATAATGTAGTTCTCTCATTACTTACGCATAGATAGATAATTTTACAAGTTCTGTGCGTACGTGCATATAGTGTTGCATACAATTCCCGGCCTTTGGTTTTTGTTTAGTGAAACAAGAGTCCAGTGACATCTGACATTAAGTAGCTAAATTAAAACATTGAAAGAATATATGCAACACTACATGCAGCATTGCACGTGTCGCCACAGCTAACCTCAAAAATATATATTTCTTAAGATTTACAAGTATTACGTAGCTATTATTAAAATTTCTACCTCGTTCCTGTACTTTCAACCAAAATCAAGTTCAACGCAATGTGTATGAAGTTTTAAATAGTTTGTCACAATAAAATAAGTCACTTTTTGCAGGTTAGGAATCTAACCTATAATTAGCAGTCTATTTTTATTAATCAACAATATTGAAAAATTATTTGCGTAAATTTTTAAATATTTGCTTGGAGCCAGTATGGCTCCAAGCTAAAAATGCCTATACAAACATTAAAAATGAGAATAAACGAAAAAACCTTAAAATTTGAGGTTATGTTAATTATACGATGCACATACCTAGGTAATTGTAGGATCTTATTGCTCGCGCCATCTTCTAAAGTAAATAGTAACCATGCACTTATGAAGCCATTATTATAATAGGAAAGTCCCGTACGTCGGACCACCTATTTAATACGCCCTGACTACTACTGACAAGATAAACAAAATATATAGATTTTTTTTTTAAATTACTCTTCTATATCCATTTTCTGTCAATATGTGGGTACTATGTAATTTGTAACAGGCTTTTTTTGAACTAATATTAACAAAACTAAGGATGGCTATGGCAATTATGCAGAACATTTTACCTAGATTTGAGTAGTATAATGCATTTCTAGGACTCAAATTAATAGCTTCCAAAAAATGTCCTTCGGCCTTTTCAAACTGCTGTATTTTCCCCAATGTATTAGCCAGGCTAAAATGTAACGCTGGTGACTTGGGATTATGCATAAGAGCTGTTCTGCCTAACTCAAGAACATCATCGTATTTCTTCATACTGTCTAATAATACCAAGGTATTACTCCATGCCGCAACATGTGTGGGACGATACAGAACTGCCATTTCCCAAGCCTTTAAAGCCTCTTCGTGTCTTTTTGCATCTAAGTACTAGAAAATAATAAGACGGTTAAAAAGTCATATTTAAAGCTATGAGCATGAGTGTGTCATTTACCAAATTTCCCAAATTGTAATAGCAATCAGGATATTTGTTTCGATGCATAATAGCCATTTTATAACAATGTTCTGCTTCCTCGGATTCGTTTAGATTTGTTAAAACTATACCCAAATTCATCCATGCTGCTGCAAAATTTGGCCTAATAAAAGAGATAAATTGATCATATTTTATTTGGAAATACTAAAAAACAATATATTATTATTAATAAATGAAGATTATATAGATATTAAAGGAAAGTACTCTTCTTAAACCCCAGGAGGGGTTTAAGAATTTGTGAAATTTTTTGATATGAAAATAGTAAGATAGGTAAACAAAAATTCTCCCTTAAAAAGCTACTAAAGTACCTCCATTTTATTGTTTATTATGTTTACTTTAACAACACTGAAAATAAATAAAAGTACACGCTTGAAAATACTGTTTCGAATCAAGAAAATTTTATTTAGATATACCCAAATAAATAAATTATTCAAGTAAAACAAATAGTTTTGTTTCAAGAAGAAATAAGTTCATATTAAATAAAATTTATTGACGACAATCTTCTATTTCTTGAAACAAAATTATTTGTTTTACTTTTACTTTATTTGTGTATATATATGAATTAAATTTTTCTTGATTCGAAACAGTATTTTTAAGCGTGTAACATAACAATAAAAACGATGATAAGATCTTTAGAATTCTTATGGAAATATATTTAAAAAATAGAATCAGTGACATGAAAATTGAAATTAAGAATCCAGAAAAATGTAAATATATATATCTCCACTTAAATTGAAGGGATGGATAGATAAAGGTGTTAAGTGAGATACAACTTATCACTATGTTTCGCTTCGTTTCTATGATTATATTCTTAGATAACAAATTGATAAAGGCGCTAAGGAACAGCATAACTCAATGCTTCTAGTGGATAAAGTGTGATATGTGTTAATAAGTAACCTTAGCACCTATATCTACGAAAGACGCTATGTTATATTGTTTCTTAGCTCCTTTATCCACCAGAAAGTACATATATAAGTGAGGTTACGTGGCTGCCGTCTGTCAGTTTCTCAGTTCTTTTCTAGGCTGTGTATGTAAGTGCGTAATATCAGTGCTTATATAATTAGTGTTTATATGTAATATTTATATATTTTATACAGGGTGTTTCAGCTAAAAGTCTCCGGGTCATTATCTCGTAAAATAATAAAGATACTTGAAATTTGTAAATCGCGGATAATTAACACCAAAAAAGGTCTTAAATAACTGTAGTTAGAATCGTTCCTTCGCAGTGCACAGAGATGGCACTGCGGTGAGAAATTATTTTTCGATGGCTGGAACCTTGAAACATGATTCATACGATTAATGAATGAATTGTGAATAATTTTGACTATGTAAAAATGTTTGTAAATACCAGCCGTTTTGGAGCTACATGAATTTTTTTCTCCATTTTCTTGTCTGTAAATTTTGAAAACTTCTGTAACTTTTCTGTTTATCATTTTAGAACACCAATTATTTAGAACTTTTATCTTATTATATTCCATACTTCTTATATCATTACATATTTTGAAAATTTTTATAATTTTCAGAATTTTTCAAATGCAGCTAATTTTTAAAATTTGAAATTAGTAAAAATTTTCTAAATATGTAATAATCTAAGAAGTATGGAATATAATAAGATAAAAGTTCTAAATAACTGGTGTTCTAAAATGATAAACAGAACAGTTACGGAAGCTTTCAAAATTTACAGATAAAAAAATGGAGAAAAAAAATCATGTAGCTCCAAAACGGCTGGTATTTTCAAAATTTTTTATATAGTCAAAATTATTCACAATTTATTCATTAATCCTATGAATCGTGTTTCAAGGTTCCAGCCACCGAAAAATAATTTCTCACCGCAGCGCGATCTCTGTGCACTGCGAAGGAACAATTCTAACTGCAGTTATTAAAAACCTTTTTGGTGTCAACTGTCCGCGATTTACAAATTTTAAGTATATTTATTATTTTACGAGATAATGACCCGGGGACTTTTAGCTGATACACCCTGTATATTACCTGCATCGTATATTAGTGTGAATAAATAATTACCTTTTTAACCTGGGATTAATAAAAATTCGTTTTATGTAGTCGAAATATATTCAAAAAATATATAGAATAATAATAAATTTGTGCATTTTAAAAATGGTTTCCCGACAAATTGGCAATTTGTTAATTAAGATGGAGCAAGGCGATCAAATCAAAGAGGAGCAGGTGGCAATGAGCCAATGTCAAGAGATCTTCGTAATAAACAAATTTTAACTAAAAACTTTCTTCAATAGAAGTGTAGTATTAATTTACTTACAAGAATATCTTTTTATCAGTTTAATAATGCCAAATGTTGGGCTAAAAACTGCTTTTTCCCAGTCAAGAGTTTTAGTACGGTGCTATTTAATAGATGGTGCCACCTACATCACTATAATAGGACATCTGCATCATGTAACCAACATAACTTTAAATTTTAAGTTTTTCAAGTTTATTCTCATTTTTAATGTTTGTATATGCATTTTTAGCTTGGAGCTGCCTTGGCTCCAAGCAAATATTTAAAAATTCACGTAAATAATTTTTCAATATTGTTGATTACTAAAAATAGACTGCCAATTACAGGTTAGATTTCCAACCTACAAAAATAGTCCTATTTTATTAGGACAAAGTATTTAGAACTTCATAAACATTACACTGAACTAGATTTTAGTTGAAAATATGGGAACCAGGCAGAAATTTTAATAACAGCTCCGTAACACTCTTAAATCTTAAGAAACATATATTTTTGAGGTTAGCTGTGACGTCACATGCAGATGGCCTATAATAGCCACATTGCCTACCCCTCTCCCCACTTCAGCTTTAACGATGAAACTTTGTGATTGGCGTTGTTTCCTCTTAATGCCATGATCCATCCAGCCCTTCAATTATTTCCAGTGAGAGTAGTAAACAAAAGAGGCCAATTCAGTGCTACTTTTACTCTGATGCTTAAAATGTCTTAAGCATATTTGGAAATTCGCCCCTGTTAAAATTATATCATCGTTTTTCTGAAAATTCAATTTTGTTGCTCGTAGACCAAAGGAGAGGGATCAATAACTCTTTTCTATGGAAAACTAAAAGTTGTACTTTCCGTAGTTTTCTTATAAGATTTGTGTGGTATACTGATATAAAAATAAAAAATATCTAGCACTACCTACCTTCACATGGAAAATTACAAATTAGGGTTGTTTCATGGTTTCTACCAAAAATTACCCATTTTCGATATTTTTTCCCCAAATATAGAGTAATATCCATTTACAAATAATTTTACATAAAGACAATTTTTATGAGTTTTTTTGAAAAAAAAAAAAATGTTAAGCATTAAATTAGTATGTAAGTACTTATTAAAATAGCTGTCATATTTGCTACCCTTCCATGTGTCTCACTTTAGAATTTAATGTTAAACAGAGGTAAAACTGTTAACTCTTAAACCCTGTGCTATGTGCTAAATAACTTATTTGTAAAAAGACACCAAACATGCTTATTTGTAGAACTACATAGAATGTCAATGTAGATTTTGAGATTTTCTATTTATGTAATATCAATCAGTGTATAATTGGTTGCCTATAATTGTGGTCATGTATTTCATTATCGAAATCGTATATGAAAGTTGTATAGAACACATTATTTCCTGTATAAAACTCAGGCAGCAGGTCATCGCTAATAGACAAAACTTATTTTATTATTTGTTTACCTGATAGTTAATGCTTTCCTTAAAAGAACTTCGGCTTCCTTGAATTTTTTATCTTCCCTTAGTAAGTTGGCTAAATTATTCATAGCCTGTTCATAATTTGGATTTAGTTTTATAGCTTTTTGGTATTCATTTAAAGCTAAAACTTTATTGTTCTTATCGGCAGCTATTTTCGCCACATTATAATGGACTTTTGCATTTAGAGGACACACCTCTAATGCGGATGAGAATAATTTTTCTTCTGTCAGCCAATTCATATTTCTTTGTATAGAACGAAGAGCGAATATTAATAATAGCGTATAATACAAAATTAGACACATCTAAAATTACAGTCGATATATAAAATCAGTGATAATAAAAAATACAACTTACATTTTTATTTTCACAATACCTTTCTAACTTCTTTAAACCTATTACGACTAAAAGACAAAACCCGGCACTGGGCAACAACAATGTTCGTTCTGCTATAACAAAACCTACAGTAAAAAAAAGATTCGAGGCAGGTAAAAATGGCAGAACTATTAGACAAACTCCCATGATTCGAGCATCGCTAAAAAAATATAATCATGTTTTCCATACATATCAAATGGTTCAAAACATCTTATTTAATGAAGGTATAGTAGCCAAAGGTAGTAGTAGTCTCTTCGTTTCATTAATTAATGACAAATCGCAACCATATATCATGTGAATTGATTGTTCATTCTATTTTTTATCATGATAACTAGACCATTCAACTTGGACTTGATTTTGAGAAAAAACGGAAAAAATTGGTGTAAGTAGTAAATATCTATAGATAGTGAAGCTCTGTATTTAATATACACAGCACATAAATGATTTTATAGTAAAGTTTTGAAAAAGGAAACTAATTCGGAACATCAGCAATATACATCTTTTTATTATTCATGTCACTTGTCAATAAACACCCACTAACTGTTCTTTTGATGTAAAAGTCACAAGCAGGGTTATTTCATATCAAATCAACTAACCGAAGAAATAACACAGATTTAATTAATTTTGGTACACGTGGTAAACCCTTTCGAGGAATTGATAATCCAGAATTATTATTTTTTTTTTATCAGCAGTTTCTGATACTAAATACTAAAGAATACAAAATTAAAACATTTAATTATAGAAGAAATTTTTTTTTGTGTAGACACTCGTTACGTAGCCTATGGATGAAAGTTTATTTCTATTGATAAAAGATCTACATAATTTGTTTGTTTCAAAGTCTCTTCTTCTTCTTCTTTTAGAGGGGCGACGAAAGGTCGAAAGTAGACTTAATTATCGTAAGACAAAAGAACACAAAAGTGGTAGATTGATTTTCATTTGTTTCGAAGTTACAATGTATTAAATTTGTGAATAGAAAAAAAACTTATCTCAGTCATCTGTAGGAATAATAAATAACAAAAAAAAAAAACAAAAAAATAAATATTTTCTTATTGAATTTTTTCTTTTAAATTTCAAGACTAATAATAATAACACTGTTGATATATTTAAATTTAATCACAAAATGAAATATTAAAAATTGTGATTGGTGCCTTGAAAGTAAGTATGGTCCTAAAACAATATTTTTTAGACAATGTTCCTTTTGTTGGCCCACTTTGAAACTGTATGTAAGGTAGATATGACCATAAGGAACAAACAACTTTTTTCATAATGTTCAAAAATATACTTTTTGAGAAAAATCACTTTTTTTTATTTGAATTTAATTTTAAATTTGCCGTCACAAAATTTTTGAAACTCAAATAGAAAAGCTTTGCTTAAACATTACAAATTACCATTCCGGAGATATCATGATTTAAAAAATCCATTTTCCCAAAAATTTGCTTTTTTTTATTTTCAAAGACTTATTACTCAAGAATATATTCAATAGATATAAAAAATCAGGAATTTTCATGCTGTCATCAGGTGCAATGCTTTACCGAAAATTATCAAAATCGGCGGAGAGGGCAAGTTTCAAAATTTTATTTTTATCGGTTGATTTGGCATGGAATGAGATCATTTTCCTGTAATATACTTGATAACTGTATTACTTTGAAGATTCTACGAACATTATTTTTAGAAGTGAATGTATTATTATGCATCAAAATAGGCAACTCAAATTTTCAACTCTTCCTTAATTTGTCCGGCTATATGTTCTTATTTGACTGACCTAAACAGTATTTTTCATCTCTGCCCGGATTTGCAATTAAAATATTACAGAAAGTGCAGAATATTTGTATCATTATGGTCTGAAGAAATTGAATTGTGTAAGATACAGAAACTTTAGCAGTTAAAAATGGATTTATTATAGAAATAGCATTTCCTTGTCTTTGTGTGTCATTTGCTAGTAACCTCTCTATGTTGATCTATTAAAGGAACTAGTGCTCTTAGTTCAAGTGTACACAATTCTGGCTTAATATAATCCGGCAGTTCGGGCCCGACATACTGCATCTATACAAATCCAGTACACCCTTAACTGAATTCTATATTACAAAATTTCTTAGTTAATAGAAAACAGAAAAATTACATCTAACATATTCCACATCCTTTGACCACCATTTCTACAATGATCACCTAAATGAAAGCTGTTACTGCTTTTTATCGTCTCTTAATTAATATATTAAATACTTACAGAATATCATTGGTATAATTTTTTCTCAATAACGTAAACATTGAGTAAGATCCTGTTAACCAAAATAGTAAAACAAAAATCACACGAATATCACAAATAGTTTCTATCAATGGGATACAACCCATGGACCAGTCAAAACATAACCACTCTGGCCATAATAACAACAGAAAATTTAACAAGTATATATAATTGTACGTGAACACCTAAAATTTAAATTAAGTACTCATTTTTAATAATTCCATTTTCATGACTTATCAACTTACCCTTATCAACAAACTCTCTGAATATGCGGCTGGATTGTCAACACTAGTAAATATAGGACCCTCGAAATTCATCACTTTAAAACGATAATACATAATCAATATTCCTGGTAAAATAATTGTAACATATCGTAATAAATACCAGAAACTAAACATTTCCCACCATGTTATCTTTTTCTTCTTCTCTCGATAGATATCATAAACTATTAACATGCCCTAAAAATATATTTTTTGCCATTAATAATTTTAGAATTCAATGAAGATACCTTAGAATATAGACGTGCTTCGAAATGTTCCTCTGAATTTATGTATAAATTTGGTTAAAACTTTGTTAGACAAAGTTGTGTTGAATTGAAACGTAAAAAATTCTGCACAAATTGATATATGTATTAAAATAACACCAGTTATGTTATATAGTTGCTATTTAATTAATATGGTAAAAGATCAGATATTTCATAAAGTGGTCGACATAATTAAGTTGATAAGAAACAAGTACCTCGAAGGGGTGCAGTGTAGTAACCTGATCTACCTGACAAGACAAGAAGAAATCAGTACAAATACCAGAAAAGAGAAAAAGAGATGCTAATGGGTTTCTTATACAAATAAATTTTATATTAACTGCTCATATTAAGTCCCTAAAAGAAGGTCTCAGTAAGATAAATTATAGCTACCCAATAAACAAAGGACCCCGCACACAATACATAGGTTTTGCTGCTCCAGTCAAATTTCGTGAAACTCTGGGAAATAGTAGTTCTTAGTCAGTAGAAAAAAAGTCTAAATGGGCGCGAAGCTCCAAACCCCATTGGTTCCGAGATAAGACCAGCTGAAGCTCTAGAAACCACCCCTAGCAAACCACAAGCGGGCTAATCCACCTAACCCTGGGAACAGCAAATTTAGTCGCTTATTTTTCTTGAAATTATTGAATTCCATACCACAAGCGGCATAACCCACCAACCCCCTAGAAACCACCCCTTCTAAACCACAAGAAGGCTAACCAACCTGACCCTGGCAACAACGAGTTTCATCGCTTACTTTTCCTGAGATAATTGAATTCCATACCACTATAAGACTAAACCACCTAATCCCTAGAAATCACCCCTACTAAACCACCTGACCCTGGGAACAGCGAGTTTAATCGCTTATTTTTCTTGAAAGAATTAAATTCCACATCACAAGCGGGCTAAACCACCTAACCACCAACCCTCTAACCCACCTAACCCCTAGAAACCACCCCTACCAAACCACCAGTAGGCTAATCCACATGACTCTTGGAATAGTAAGTACAAAAGTCTGAATGGGTGCCAAGCTCAAAAATATACTGGTTTTGAGCTAGAGCTGCTTGAACGCTGCGACCAGCAAATATTCTGTTCGCTAAAAATCGCAAATATCAAATACCGTATTCATGGTTCAAAATTCGCCTATACTCGTACCAAGAATTTTCGAAGATGCTGATCATGAATCTGGGGCAGATTATCGATATCGAATTAGGCTTGTGGTTTGGTAGGGGCGGTTTCTAGAGCTTCACCTGGTCTTATCTCGGAATCAATGGGGTTTGGAGCTTCGCGCCCATTTAGACTTTTTTCTACTCACTGAGAACTACTATTTCCCAGAGTTTCATGAAATTTGACCGGAGCCGCAAAACCCATGTATTGTGTGCGGGGTCCTTTGTTTTATAATTGTCATTTCTATAACAATTTTGTTTTATAGCTATTTTATTACATATATAAAGTTGCAATAAAACAAAATAGTTGAATAACGTTTATATTTTGCTTGTTGAGTAGGTAGTAAATTCTCAAAATAGGGCATAAATTATTTTCTTATGTTAACTGTCAAGTAAATATTAAAACTAAATTAAACCGGAGCTAATCAGTAGTGCACTATTGGCACATCGCGCCAAAAGTAATTTTTTTCCGGAACATTGGCGGAAATACATGCGATACGGATTTCTTTCAGGAAGATGATACTTTCTTAGAAAACACAAGAACACTGGATCTATTAAATAATGCAGGAACGAAGACACACCAACTACTGATACAAAGAATTGATGGTGAAGGGAATTACCTATATGGGGCACTAAGCTGTCAACTAGAAGGAGAAAACATAATAACCCAGACGTACACCAATGCCATGAAGAATTTACGAAAAAAAGTAGCGGACTTTAGACAAAACAACAACGAACAAATTAAAATACATACACAGTGTGTCCCACCCACTTAAGGACTAGCCACCCCCATAAAATTTTTATTTATGAACTGATTTTTAAGTGTTTTTTTTTTTAATATGTAGATCTCGCAAAAAGGAATTAGAAACATGCTTTATTAATTCCGGAACTCAAAGCCACGGCCAACTACGACCATTGTTTAAGTGTGAAATATTGAGAAGTACTATTAGATTTTTTTTTTTTTTTTTTAGAATATGATTCTTATAGATTCTTATTCAGGACCACCTGTATACCTATTGTACCAATTTTTGTCGTGATAGTAATACAGGGTGGCCCAAAACATTAAAAATAAGTTTTTAAAATAACGAAATTTAAAGTAAAAGAACACATTATTTTGTAGTATTTAAACTTTTACTTATTTCGAAACTTTATAAACTATTACCATAAACCTGTAAAAAAAAGTTGATTTTTAGATTTGTAAGATCCTGAGCGGTTTGTGTTTTTAAAACTTTGTACAATTAACTAATTAATTAGTTAATTAATTAACTAGTTACTTAATGAACTAATCACACAATTTCCACTTTTTCTTGTAAAGAATAATGAGCCATTATTATAATAATACGTAATAACTAAGTTGTTTTAGTCGTTTATCAAAGAACTAAGATGCTAGTTAAACAGTGTCAGTGACAGCCATTTTTCAACTAACACTAAGTTTTAATAACACAAACCGCTCAGGTTCTTACTAAATCTAAAAATCTAATTTTTTTTACAAGTTTATGGTAATTGTTTATAAAGTTTCGAAATAAATAAAAAATTTAAATAATAATAATAATTTTATCAATAAATAATTGGGTTGTTGCACTAAGTTAAAATTTGAGGAGAATCTATAATAAACAATAACACTTATTCATAAAAAATCATTAGAAACATGTAGAAGTTGAAAAGAAAGTCTTATAATATTATAATATTAATTACAAAAATACATGCATTTAAAACGGAGATGACATAATAACGGCAGTCTGTAGAGAAGTTAGTTATAAAACGACGAGAAACGCGTACTAATTTAGAAACTCGCTGATAGCGACGGAGAAAAAAGACAATCACGACAGTTTAATCTGACATTATATTTAACGTCAAATTCAACTGACGTTCATAGGTTACAATTCCGTATAGTTTAACAGCATCTAGTTATGGATAAATATAAGTACAGATAGTGTTTTCTGCCGTACTGTGTAAACAATACCACCAATTCACCAGAAAAACTGTTGTGTTCCAATAATAAACGCTGAACGTAATAATGAATGATTCAAAGCCACCAGAGAAGGACCAAGTCTTCTTTTTGTGGAGACCATTTCAATGTCAAGTAAAGTAACAAATTACAATATATTCTAAGCATTTTATTTGTGGTAAGTTGTATCTTAATGTAGGAATTTGATTTTTAATATGGGTTTATGTTGTAGGAAAAACGGCCGCATTACAAGACTTGTGTGGCGTTCTAGCTGTTACAAATTTAAATTACCCGCCAAACTGGTGGATAAAACAGGGTATATTACTGTATTCTTAACGGCTCTAGATTAGAATGTTATTCATGCTTTGACTTCCTAAAAGGAGGGAAATGACTTTAATCTGCTTTTATGTATTTTATCTAGTTTATGTTGGAATAAAGTGCAGTTGTTTTTGTTAGCTATTGATTATTTATGAAACTCCCTAGACGTCCCATAATACCTACTAGGATGATCAATAAATTAAGAAAGGAAATTTTAAAACTCGCCGTTGAAAAACTATATGAAACAAACTGTGAAAGTCGTCTAAAGTCGGTGAACACAATCAGTCGGAAATGGCTACGAATGCGTTGGATTGTAGTTATAAATGCCCTTTGAATTATGTGCGTTATAAATACATATTGTTTATTGCTTAGATAGATACTAGCATAAAGTAGGTACTTACCTATTTATTATTTTTTGTTATAATACAGACCTTTCTTGATATTGTCGTAAGTCTCATTCTGACTCTTCTTAGAAGTGAGTATCAATGGATAATAAATAATTTCTTTAGTAGATAAACTTATTTTGTTGTTTTCAGTTAGATACGCATGCATATAGTTAATAGGAAATAAAACAATGAAAAGGAAATATTTAATAAAATACAAAGTATAGTTAACAAATTCATCTAAATTAAATAATAAAATACATATTAGACATATTATGTAATATTAATAAGATAAGATAAAGGAAGTTCTTGCAGAAATTACAATAGTTTGTACTGTCTATAGCAGCTGTAACGTAAGTACCTTGCAGATTTTGCACTTCCCACCATTGCAATGTCAAAACGATCGTCTCTTTAAAAATTCGCTGACCATAAATATATCTACCGCAAGTAGAATGTCAGAATTAGCTTTTACAGATATACTGCCTTAG
The DNA here is from genome assembly GCA_936432065.2 of Rutpela maculata. Classification (NCBI taxonomy): domain Eukaryota; kingdom Metazoa; phylum Arthropoda; class Insecta; order Coleoptera; family Cerambycidae; genus Rutpela; species Rutpela maculata. Next base: position 68,664,750 of record OW386287.2, on the reverse strand, counting down.
TCGTTTTGTAAAAAAATATTAACAATAACTGCAAACCTCAATCACTGCTAGCTAAACGTCAAATTTACTTTTGACATATGAGGTTATTTTCTTTCTTGTCAGCAATGTCAACTTATTCGTCTTCATCTGTTCTGCATATAAGTTCACATCTAACTGCCGTTATGGTGTCACTACTGTTTTCGCGGCACATTCAAATAGTCGAAGTTTAACAATTTTTTAAAATATGTTGCGCTAAGAATTTTTCTTCCAAATTAAATATATAACTAAATTAAGTCCTCCACTACCATATTTCACCATTTTTGAAAATTCGTCAACAACCCAATTGAAATGATACAAAAATAATGTGTTATTTTACTTCAAATTTCGTTATTTTAAAAATTATTTTTAATGTTTTGGGTCACCCTGTATTACTATCACGACAAAAATCGGTACAATACGTATATAAGTGGTTCTGAATAAGAATCTGTTCCAATATTCTAAAAAAAAATCCCCAATGGTACTTCTCAATATTTCGTACTTAAACAACGGTCGTAGTTGGCCGTGGCTTTGAGTTCCGGAATTAATAGAACATGTTTCTAATACCTTTTTGCGAGAAATAAAAAGAAACATAAAAATCGGTTCATAAATAAAAATTTTACGGGGGTGGCTAGTGGGACACTGTATATCTGAGCATTAACTGAAAAGGAGACAAACTATAAATCAGAAAATTAATCCTTTTGGGCAAATGTATTTGACATTTTGGACAATAAATTATTATTATTATTATTATTATTATTATTAAAATGGCATACAGAGTTACAAGTGCAATCATATCATTTATCGAGAAAAATAAATAACTATGGGGTCTGATCAAGAGGATTTACATAGCTATCATACTGCCAACGATGAGATATGGAGTTAAAATTGGGGCAATGATAAAATCAACAGAAAAACCTGAGAAGAGCTGAAAGGACAATCCAGCTACTCGCAAAAATAATATAACATTACTAGGAGGGAAAACGATTACAAAAAAATAGAAACGTTTCCAATGAAGTACAAAAGAGAGACCCAAGTTTAAAGGAAGGACCCAACATATCTACTGAACAGCAACAAACTAAAAATAGTGAGACTATGCTGCACATGGCGAACAATAATTGAAAACATCTTGAACAAACAAAGAAAGAACTAAGGATACTGGGAAAGAAAAACAAAAAAATAAAAATGAATACAAAAAAAAAACGCAATGACAAATCCTCTGCCGGAATCAAAAACGGAGGAAACAGAATATTCAGAACCATTTTAGAAGCAAAAACAAAAAGAGAGCATAAATACTCTCTTTCACGGCACAATGCGGCAACGTATCTCACAAACACTACTACACTCCTGTACCATGCGTCATGTGGCTCTCGCTGTTGAAAAAACAAGCATTGCCCAAAACCAACCCAGCGTAGACATAACTGGCCCGGCGGTATATCTGGAAGTGGCAACAATGCCTACCGTAAGCTGGTAAATCAAATGAAATAATTTTAGAATTTAATGAACACAAAAGTAGAAGAAAACAGGTATTTTCACATGGCGCTGAGCTAATAATTTTTAATAAATTAAAGCCAATATTGCGAGTGCTACTACTACTAGTACACAAGTAGATATATGTATTTTATTCTAAATTGAAATAGTATCTAATCTCTTTGCTCCTGAAATGTCACAAGGACCCTGCTGTTTTCTTATGGAAATTAAATTTCACCCAAATTAGCTAAATTACTTCCACATCCATGTTAGTCCATACGCTAGGTAAAGGTACGATCCTGTATTTTTTTTTTTAGGTCTCCGAAATATCTCAGTTGCATATCATTAACTGAGGCCTACAAAACCAAATTTTCTTTGTTACCAAGTTAAAGAATGGTTAGTTTTTTTTATTCACCCTCTCATACCTACTCCACTACGTTTCACACTTTCAACAATTCTTTCATATTTTCGCTCATAAGAATGTATACAGTTTTTGTGATAGTAAATAACAGCTGCAAAAACAGACTCTTTAAATCGGCGGTTCTAGTAAACACTTCGTCTTTAAAATAATGAGCAATTTTCAAGAATTCTTCAGCTCTCTCTCACAAATTCTATATATTTTTTTACAATTTTTCCCTAGCCAAATGTTGCCACATACGACACAGCTGGTTATTCCATCCCTGTGTACAACTGATGGTACGGTAGATGTAATTTTCGACCATGTATATCTTTTACCTATTTCAGAAGTTCCCTCACTTGAAATTTGATCATCCAGTTTTTTTTTACTTTTGTTTTCATAGTATAACTACGATAACACGAATTGCTCATGTGATAAGAAAACATTCCCAAGCAACACACATTGGAATATTTATGGTGTATTATACGTATATTGGTACATTTTTGGTATAAGTATATATATGGTATATACAATAAGCATTTTTATACGTAATGTTTATCACGTCCTTAAACCTTAATTGAAAATTACAATATTTTTGCTGATTTTAAATAATGAATGTATATTTTTGGTATAAGTATATATATGGTATATACAATAAGCATTTTTATACGTAATGTTTATCACGTCCTTAAACCTCAATTGAAAATTACAATATTTTTGCTGATTTTAAATAATGAAACCTACAGTTTTGGTATTTAAATCTTGTTTATTACAAGATTTTCAATGAATCTTAAAAGATTGTTACAGGACGTTTCCCTTTAACGTTTAATATACGTTATATTGATAATTAAAAAAAAACGTGTATTCAACGTTACAATATAATTAATATTTCAAATATAATTTTTATACGTTTTTAATAATTCCTTTTATGCCAAATCAATTTTTTTAATTGATATTCATAGTCTAAATTTTTTAATTCGTTTAATAGTTTATCATATACTGGCAGTATACGTTTATCGAGCGGACATTTTCACATATATATAACGTATTGTAATATGTTGCACCCCTTAAAATTTAAGATTATGTTACTAAAAAGTAGGCAGACTTCAACAGATCGAATGTCTGAATGAATGTAGTGTATTTGCACCTACTCGAAAAAGAACCTACCAGAAGATTCCAAAGTGACATCTGGAATTATCGAGAGAATGGTGGCGTCATCACAGAACAATCGAGATCTGTCATTTTTAGGTATAAAAGACCGATCGCATTCTCGGCGAGTAGTTCAGAAAGTTCAGAAAATATAGAAAGTGAGGTTAAGAGTTTAATGATAAACAAAGTAATAAACATTGTGATTTTAGTCAGTAAAGTGTATTTAAATTAATAATAGTATTGTGAAGTATCCAGTAAATATTTAATAAAGTGTGTTAGTGGACATCTCTTGTTATAATTTTTGGAACCCACGGAATTTGCAAGGGGTAGTTTCCTAAGGGTGGAAACACGTTACAAATTGGTGTCAGAAAGCGGAATTTTATGACAAGAGGGACTCTGAAGTTGTGCTGGAGTGTTCGAGACGTATTCTCGAGGTTTAGTGCTAACACAGGACTAATTTACTGGACATTTGTGTTGTTATTTTCGAACAGGAAAATAGTGTTTAAGTGCATTTTTGAGACATTGTAGAACATTTTATTAGGACATTAGTGTGATAATTAAATCCTTTGAACTGAGAAGTGATAGAGACACTGAAAAAGACTCATTTAGTGCGTGAAAATTTCTAGAACTTTTCTATTTGGACATTAGTGGAGATTATTAAATTCTCTGAACTGGATAGTGACAAGAGACTCTGGATAAGACTTTTTCGTGCTATTTCGAGATTTGTCTGGAAAGTTCTGATATTGACGTGACAGTTAAATTTATTTTATTTTAATTTCATCGTATGCCCGTAACAACAAGAAGTATGGCATCCGATAAACAAATACAGGACTTATTCGAACAATTCCAAAAAATGATGGCGCAGCAACGGCAGGAAGACAAAGAAGAACAGGAGAGAAAACGTCAAGAAGAGCGAGATGAATTAAAGAAAATTATGGAAGACCAGGAAATAAGACGCCAAGAAGAAAAGGAAGAGCGAGAAAAACGACGTCAGGATGAAGAGAGAAGACGCCAAGAAGAAAAGGAAGAGCAAGAAAAACGACGTCAGGATGAAGAGAGAAGACGCCAGGAAGAAAAGGAAGAGCAAGAAAAACGACGTCAGGATGAAGAGAGAAGACGCCAGGAAGAAAAGGAAGAGCAAGAAAGAAGACGTCAAGAAGAAAAAGATGAATTGAAGAAAATGATGGAGGACCTGAAGATACGACAGCAAGAGAAGAAAGAAGAGCAAGAAAGACGACGTCAAGAGGAGAAAGAGGAACAAGAAAGACGCCAAGAAGAATTAAGGAAAATTCTGAATGAACAAATGAAAATACAACAAGACACTATCATTTCTGCCAATGAAGTACTAAAATGTGAAGTTAAAGAAGAGATAAACAAGGTAGAAGAAAAAGTAGATAAGGTAGAAGACAAAGTAGATGTAGTTGAGACCGAAGTCAGTCAGATCAAAGGAAAGATGAGTGAGTTCGAAGGAGAAGTGGAGCGACTTAAACGACAGTTGAGAGATAGAGGAAGCCAGCAGGTGGTATCATCAGGTCACCGGTTAAAACCTCCCTCCTTTGACGGCCAAAGCTCATGGACAACGTACAAGAGGCAGTTTGAGGCAGCAGCATGTGCGAACAACTGGGATAACGAGGAAAAGGCCATGGCATTAGTTCTGGCGTTAAGGGGCCAGGCCTCAGAATTACTTCAGACTATCCCGGTGGAGAAACAAAGGGACTTCAAAGTCTTGGAAGCTGCATTAGACTTGAGGTATGGCGATCAACACCTTGCCCAATTATACCAGGCTCAGCTGAAATCTCGGATGCAAAAAGCTGGGGAAAGTTTACAAGAATTTGAAGCTGCGATAGAGAGACTGGCACACCTGGCGTATCCAAATGCACCTAAAGAATTCCAGGAACAATTAGCCGTGGGGGCCTTTTTAGATGGTATAAGGGACGAAGAGGTCAGGTGAGTTCTGAGGCTGACGAGACACCAAAGTAGTAGCGAAGCTTTGGTGCGTGCACTCGAAATAGAAGCCGCTTACAGGGATACTCCAAGGTCGAGAGTGCGAGCTGTGACTCTCGAAGAATCGCAACCAGAAATGAACCAGAACCCCTTGCTGACTGAGATGCAGAAAATATTCACCAAATTATGCGATAAATTGGATGGCCTCGGAAAGCAGGAAAAACAACAAAATAAAGGAAAGCCGAGCGGAGGTATTAAATGTTTCAACTGCGGCAAGGTGGGACATATGAAACGAGACTGTCGACAGCAGAACTCGGAGAGTCGAGTAAATGCTGTGAATGTTGAAGAGAAGCAGGAAAACTAAGGATAGCCAGCACCAAGGGGGCTGTGCTGGCTAGGGAATGCGGTGCCCCCAGAGAAATAAAGATTTCCCAGCTCCAAAGAATTCCAAGTAGTCTGTTGTTGCAAGGATATGTGAATGGAAGAAAATGCGTGTTTACGATTGACACCGGTGCTACGTCTTCAATAGTGCGGCCAGGGTTTATATCAGGCTTGCAGATTGACAAGAAGCAAAATGGAGTAATCATTCGGACAGCCACGGGGGACAGGGCTGCGGTCCATGGAGAGGTCAACTTGGAACTGCAGGTTGGACGGTTGAGGTTAAATTACAAGGTCATTGTGGCTGACATTATGGATGATTTCATTTTGGGTCTAGACATCATGGGAGAGCAGGGATTTATTGTTGACGTAGGTGAGCGAGTCTTAAAAATTGGAAATGAGGAATTTATTCTGGCAACCGCAGATGACCAATTCCATAAAGCGAGATTGTTAACAACACAGATGATCAAGATTCCTGCTCATTCAGAACAAATGATCGATGCTGCCTTAGAAGGAAATCCTGGAGGGTACCGTATTGGCCTAGTTGAAGAAGACGAATCGATTAAGTCCCTAGCCAATATTATTGTGGCGAGAACTTTAACCCGGACTAAAGACAAAATCCCAATTAGAGTCGTTAATTTAAATTCCCACTCGGTGACAATTAAGGAAGGCAAACCGATTGGCTCCTATGAACCGGTCACATGGGTAGCGAGGTGCGAGGAACAAACAGAGGGAAGTTCGTCTACGAAAATAGACCAGGAAGTTTTGACCTTGCTGAGTACCCAGTTGGAGTATTTATCTGAGGATGAACGAAGGGAGGCAATCAAGTTTCTAGAAAAGGAAAGTTCAGTATTTGCCAAGAATACAGAGGCCCTTACAAAAACAGACATAGTCCAGCATCGGATAAATACTGGCGACTCACCCGCTATTCGACAACCACCTAGGAGGCTTCCATTAGCAAAACAAGAAGATGCCTCGGCAATGATAGACAAGATGCTACAAGATGGAGTCATTGAGGAGTCGACGAGTCCCTGGTCATCGCCAGTAGTTTTGGTTGCCAAGAAGGACGGAACATTAAGATTTTGTGTCGATTATCGAAAATTAAATGATGTCACGAAGAAAGACAGTTACCCATTACCACGAATTGACGACACGTTAAGCACGTTGGCAGGCTCACGATGGTTTTCTACGTTAGACCTTAGGAGTGGATACTGGCAAGTGGGGCTTCATCCTGATGATAAGGAGAAGACAGCGTTTTCAGCAGGCAGTGGTCTTTATCAATTTACTGTGATGCCTTTTGGACTTTGCAATGCGCCAGCTACCTTTGAAAGACTGATGGAGTTCGTGCTGCGAGGGCTAACCTGGAGGACGTGCCTGGTTTACCTTGACGACGTGCTTGTTATGGGACAGGACTTTACAGAACATTTGAAAAATCTTCAAGAAGTATTTGGGCGAGTCAGGAATGCCCACCTGAAGTTGAACCCGAAGAAGTGCCTGCTATTCCAGAAAGAAGTCAAATTTCTTGGTCACGTGGTGTCTTCGGATGGAATACAAACAAACCCCGACAAAATTTCTGCTGTACGAGATTGGCCAAGACCATCTAACGTTCATGAAGTACGGAGCTTCCTTGGCCTCTGCACTTATTACAGGCGCTTTGTGGAAGGGTTTGCAGAAATTGCGAAACCATTACACCGGCTGACAGAAGAGAAAGTGCAGTACCAATGGACACCGGAATGTGAAACGGCATGGAGAAAATTGAAGGCAGCTCTATGCACTGATCCTGTGCTAGCGTACCCACAACGGGAAGGACTTTTTATTTTAGACACTGATGCCAGCAATTCTTCGGTCGGATCTGTGCTGTCTCAAATCCAGAATGGGCAGGAAAGAGTGATCGAGTACTTCAGCAAGGTGCTGTCCAAACCAGAAAGAAATTATTGTGTAACCCGGAAAGAGTTACTGGCCATCGTAAAATCAGTGGACCATTTTCATAAATATCTTTATGGAAGACATTTCAAGATTCGGACCGACCATGCTGCATTAAAATGGCTGTTGCAGTTGAAAACCCCTGAAGGTCAACTGGCTCGTTGGATAGAACGGTTGCAACAGTATGATTTCAAAATAGAACATCGACCTGGAAGATCTCATAAGAACGCAGACGCTTTATCTAGAAGACCATGCAAGGAAGATTGCAAGCACTGCCGCCACGTTGAGAAATTGCAGGGTACGGTGGCCGTCAACACTATTAAAATAGAGGTTCCGGACGATTGGACAACCGAAGCCCTGAGACAAGAACAACTGAATGACACAGAAATTGGGGCTATATTGAGAGCAAAGGAGAAAGGAATTCGACCAGCGTGGAAGGATGTTTCGGATAAGGCAGTTGGATTGAAGGCTTTGTGGGCCCAATGGGATTCACTCAAAGTTATGAACGGGCTGCTAAAGAGAGCTTGGGAAAGCCCGGATGGCAAGGAAGTCGTTATGCGTCTAGTGATTCCCAGGTGTCGAGTACCGAAAGTACTTCAGGAAGTGCATAATGGAGCATCCGGTGGACACTTCGGCGTTAATAAGACCCTGAATAAAGTACGAGAACGATTTTATTGGGTAAATAGTCGTCAGGATGTAGAAGCTTGGTGTCGCAATTGCAAAATTTGTGCAGCAAGTAAGGGACCGCAGACTAGAAGTAGGGGTGCAATGAAACAATATAACGTCGGAGCTCCTTTCGAGAGGATTGCGATCGATATAGCCGGCCCATTCCCAGTAACCAAGGACGGTAACAAGTATATACTGGTTGCCATGGACTATTTTAGTAAGTGGCCAGAGGCCTATGCAATTCCAAACCAAGAAGCAGTCACTGTTGCCAAAGTCTTGGTAGATAATTTGATATGTCGGTTTGGTGTACCCCTGGAGCTGCACTCAGATCAAGGGAGGAACTTTGAGTCAGGGGTGTTTCAGCAAATCTGCAAGTTATTGGGGATACACAAAACACGGACCACAGCCCTTCACCCGCAATCAGATGGAATGGTGGAACGACATAACAAGACCATGAAAGAACATCTCTCTAAAGTGGTTCATAAGAATCAACGCGATTGGGATCTCCACATACCGTTCTTCCTCATGGCATACAGAGCTGCTATCCACGAGTCTACGAAACAAACACCAGCCCGTGTAGTATTTGGACATGAGATCAGACTGCCGTGTGATTTGATTTTCGGAACACCAGGCGGAGAACAGCTTCCTGTGAACAGCTATGTGGATGAAATGAGTGAACGGCTAAGAAATGTTCATGAGCTGGTTAGAGACCAAATCACCATAGCCAGTGACCGAATGAAGGCTCGATACGACCGTAAGGTAGTTCAGAAGGGTTCAAGGCAGGAGATCTGGTTTGGCTGTACAACCCACAGCGGAAGAAAGGGAAGTCACCGAAACTTCAACCTCCTTGGGAAGGACCTTATACTGTTATTACCCGAATTAATGATGTCGTCTATCGTATTCAACGAAACAAAAAGTCCAAGATGAAGATCGTACACTTGGATAGACTGACGAAGTATGTGAAAGAGGCTGAATTGCCTGACCGGGACGTTCAGGCTTAAGGAGGGGGCAGTGTAATATGTTGCACCCCTTAAAATTTAAGGTTATGTTACTAAAAAGTAGGCAGACTTCAACAGATCGAATGTCTGAATGAATGTAGTGTATTTGCACCTACTCGAAAAAGAACCTACCAGAAGATTCCAAAGTGACATCTGGAATTATCGAGAGAATGGTGGCGTCATCACAGAACAATCGAGATCTGTCATTTTTAGGTATAAAAGACCGATCGCATTCTCGGCGAGTAGTTCAGAAAGTTCAGAAAATATAGAAAGTGAGGTTAAGAGTTTAATGATAAACAAAGTAATAAACATTGTGATTTTAGTCAGTAAAGTGTATTTAAATTAATAATAGTATTGTGAAGTATCCAGTAAATATTTAATAAAGTGTGTTAGTGGACATCTCTTGTTATAATTTTTGGAACCCACGGAATTTGCAAGGGGTAGTTTCCTAAGGGTGGAAACACGTTACAGTATATTCAGAAAATCATAACGTTTTTAATACGTTTATTATATCAAACTGTGTTGCTTGGGATTGTATCATCAGGAACACTCTTTAGTCTTTTAAAAACAATGTCTTTCCGTTCATTCGTCCGAATTCGTGCACATCCATTTTGATTCATTACTAATGTACCTATTGAGTTGACAAATAATACATAAGTTGATATCAAACTTTGAAATGTTACGTTGCAAGAAAAGAGCTCTTTTCTCCACGTTTAAAATTAGTAGATTCTGCACTAAATGGAACTGCATATAACCTCTCTCTATATGTATCACAAGACTCAATGTGATCTTGATTACGTATGTCGGAACAGGGTAGTCGAGAGCCAGAGCGGGCACCAGTACAACAGTTTTTGCCGAACTCCCACATTTTTAAATAATGTTTTTTTAAGAGTAGTTATACAATTTATCTCTATACCAATGTCGATGGTGCCTATATTATTATTTAAATACACAAACATAACAAAGTATTTATTAAAAAACTAAAATGTAACAAAACTAACTTATCTCAACTAGAAGTAAAAGTCACAAATAAAACAAAACGGAACACTATTAAATTCTGACTCAAAATTTGACACCGAATAATATATTTTTAAATTTAAATTCTAAATTAACGCTTTTTGGTTTGGGTATTTACATATGTAGTACATACATGTACAATTCAATTAATATTTAATTAACGTTTACCATATAAGCTTATTGACGAATCACTGAATTATCACGGTCTGTTTTCAGTTTTGTATCGCTTTTCATTTGCACACTACACACTGCAACTGGTCACTGACTACACTGAATACTGACTGCTTGCAATTGCTGTCTGCTGCTCATTGTGCAGTACGTGTGATTTGAAAAATATAAGGAATATTTCGGCTTCGTACCGACAAAGGTTGATAAAGGATAAAAAGGCCGACAAAAGTAATAAATAATATATTACATACCGAGGTAGAAAGTGTTTCATTGTTGTCGAGAGATAAGAGACAGCAATGAAACTTTTCACCAAGGTTTGTATACTATTTTATTCACAATCATCTCCCTTAATGAACAAAAAGCCAAAAAAATCGTTTACTAAATTTTTAAATAGCATAAACACAGGTTGGAAAAAGCTCTTGCCGACCCGAAAACGGGTAAGAAAGTGGCTACTTTCCAATCCGAGATGTTAAAATGTCACTTTCCAACCTGCAAATGTCACATTTCAGTTCAATTGTCGAATGAAGTAGAAATGTCAAACTTTCCAACTTTTGACATGTAAGACAATTTGATTATTTTTGTATGATTGTGAATAAACCAAATTGTTACTTAGTGTGTTTCACTTCTCGTGAAGACACCCCTGTATCTTTTTTATTTGTGACCGAATTCATTTCAAACTTTTATCCGGCGGAGACTAGTTGTCACCCGGGTACCTTAGGTAGAAGAAATCTTAGGTAGGTAAATTGTCTCCGGGTCATAGGTAAGTTGACTCCGGAATGCAACAGATACCTTGATAAAATTTTACTGTGGATTCCAATAATAATAAATTATTCTTCTTAGAAATAAGTAAATTTTAGGTATCTATTAAGTTACTATTTATACCAACATATTTTTGAAAACGTCTTAGTTTCATAGTCTGCTTTGATGATTGTATTTGGGCTCTCTATTTTATTCAGTTGTTGTGCGAAAATGAGTTTTCAAGTGAAAAAGGAAAAGTGGTTTTGGTTATAAATGGACAAAAGTTTTCATTTCAAAAGACACTAGCTGATGGATATGTACATCAAGAAAAACTTTGTGCAAAGCATACGTTAAAACACACGTACAAGAAAATGTAATTTTAGAATCAGTGTTGAACCATAACCATGAGAAATTGCCCAGTCCCTTGTTAAAAAGGCAACAATTTAGTAACAAGATGAAAAGCACAAAAACTGCAAAATATTTAACTTATATATTTGGCTTGCCATTTTTACGCCCAGAAGATGTTGGTAACTGTTCTGCTTTTGAATTGTCCGCTATTCAGCCAAAATCATCTACCGTAACGAAATTTGTAGATTACCTTGTTTCTACATATATTGATAATGATTCTCTATTTCCACCTCATATTTGGGCGAAAAATTCTTCTTCAATTCAAAGAACCACCAATGCTTGTGAGTTGTTTCATTCTAAATTAAAAGCCTCTTTTTATTCGCCTCACCTCAATATTTTTCTTTTATGGATGTCTTACTAACTTTCCAAATAGATTCCTACATTAGACAAAGAAGCTGCAATATAGTAAAAAGTATTTATGATAAACGCATTTTGGACAAAAAGCAGTTTTTAGATAACCAGTTAGAAAACTTAAATGCTGTAAACTTGACTATGTTACAATTTATTAAAAAAGTCTCTTATAAATTTAGATATAGTTCCTAAATGAAGATTATATACATTTATAAATTAAAAATTAAATACATTTATTTCTTGGAAATTAATAGTAATACTTCAAATCCAAACCACAATAAAAAACTAACGAACCCTTTTTGTTACCTGCATGCATGGGAGAGAATTTACCTATAACCATTTTTGATCCATACCTGAAAATTAGCTGGCGGTGACAACTCGGATGCGCCCCTTTTATCAACCATTCATCTCCATAAGAAGACTTTATTCAACACATAAATGCCGCCTAGATCTAAAACGCCGGCCTACTGCGATAAAAAGAAAATCGCAATTATCGAGAAATCATAGTAGGCTTAGAGATAGACACAAATTTTGTTACTAAAAGTTGTTCGGAATCACTTGATATGCCCTGTAAAATTTTGTGAAAATCGGAATATTTTCAAAAAAATATTTTTGTTTCACTTCTTGTGAAGATATAGAGGTATCCCCGTATATTTTTTATTTGTGGCCGAATTCATCTCAAATTTTTATCAGCTATAGCACTCCATGAGATGATTTTACACATAAAGAGAACTTTTTACAGCAACGTCATGCACAATTATTATTGAAATTATTTATTATTTAACTACACATGTATGCAAAATTTCAGCTCGATTGTATAACGGGAAATGAGTAAATTTGATACATACATAATACATACATGCATATTTCCAAGTATTATAAATCCATTGAAAAAAAGAAAACGATATTACATTTAAGTTGATGTGTAATAATAAAAAGTGGCCCTTTTAGTGTTTTATTGAATGCCGATTTTTGTTCACAACTTTCATTTGTTGGAAAAAGTTATCTTTAGGTGTTAGATAAAATCGCCTTATGAAGTTGTGTAGCTGATAAAACTTTGAAATGGATTCACCAATAAAAAAAGATACAGGGGTGTCTTTACGAGAAGTGAAACAAAATTTTTTTTTTGAAAATATTTCGATTTTCACAAAATTTTACAGGGGGACATATCAAGTGATTCTGAACAACTTTCATTAACAAAATTTTTTTCTATCTCTAAGCCTACTATGATTTCTCGAAAATTGCGATTTTCTTTTTATCGCAGTAGGCCGGCGTTTTAGATCTAGGCGGCATTTATGTATTGAATAAAGTCGTCTTATCGAGTTGTATGGCTGATAAAAATTTGAAATGAATTCGGCCACAAATAAAAAAGATAAAGAAGTGAAACACACTGTATAAATTTTGAACTTTAATTTAGTGGATCTACCGATTTTAGTAATTTTATCTTTGCTTTGATATTTAATATACAGACATTATAATATAATTGCGCCTTGTGATGGTATTCAAGGTACGTTTAATACTTGGGAAAATGGAAGAGTTGTTTTTTAACATACCTACATGAGCTGGCAGTGATGAAGCTCTCGGGCCCCAGTAATTTGTACCGGCTGTAACTCCCCCTCGATAGGCCTGTGTTGGAATAATATAAAGAATAATATAAAAAAGAGTCTTCTGCAAAATATATGGAAGATTTTCGGCAGTACAAAGATAGCGGGACTCTTTACGCTATCTTTTTAACAGTGTCGCTACTTTTACAGTGAAAGAAAGCATAAATGCTATACACTTGTTGGAGCGGTATGTCATTGATTATAGCTAACACATTACACGACACTTACTGTTTAATTCTGTAATTAATACTATTAGTACTTAGTCAAAAGAATTTTGACTTTGGTTTATCGTAAATTCCAAAATCTGGAAAGTATTGGTTTCTACATATATTAACCCCTGTAATATGAAAAGTGTGTAAAAATAAAATGGCCATTTTCGAGCGTGGTAACAAAGAAAAACCAAAACTATATAGCTAAAATATCACTTTGCAATTAAGTTATTTCGGGGACCTTGAAATAAACACAGAACTATAGCTAGCCGCTGTACTATGTAGTGTTTAGTGAAATACAAGATAAAAACTAGACACTACAAGCATAATTAGTATTTAAAAATTACTTACCACAACTGATATTGCTGTTTCTTTACATAAAACTGCACAACCTGTTAAAATAATTGTTAATATAAACCATACCATAACGGATTCTCCCTTAGCTATTCTAACTTTTTGATACAATAATATAACAACGAAAAATAAGACAGAACTCAATATATCCGCCCTTCCAACTAAACCAGCAACAGATTCAGTATGAATAGGATGTACAGTAAACAACAAACTTGAAAAATAAGCGGTATCAAGAATATCATGATTATATTTCGATTTTTTGAGAAACAGTTCAAAAACTGGTACGGTGAGCAAACATAACAATCCATACAATATCACGTTAGTTGCATGAAATTGAAATGCATCCAACTTATTATAAGAATATAAAACATTCAACCTAAAACAAACAATGTCTAATTATTTAAGTGTGAGAAGTACTCCAGAAACATACCTATACGATAAGATTGTTAAAGGTCTATAAGACTTATGACTACTGTTTAAAGTTATGTCTGTACCCCAAAAATCATTTTTAAATAATTCCCTTATAGGTGTATATGGCATTACATCTTTATTCTTAACAATAGCCTCGCTGTCATCAAACACAAATGAGCCCCAAAGTGTATTACAGTAACAAATAAATGCTGCTACAGATATTGTTATGTATTTCGTTGATTTATCCTGAAATATAAAAAATTAGTGTTTAATAATATAGATTAGGGTAAAACGTGCCATTTTAGGTTTTTTAAATTATTATCTCACTCCATTTTAATAAATGATTCGGCCCATTTACCACACCAAGTTAATAGAGTCAAAAATAACAAAGCACATAACCTAAATCAATAAAATATTGACGGTAGTGATTGAAGTGAAGTTGCCGTTTGTTCATTCCAGTGGATTATGGACACTGATCATTATGGACCAGTAACATAAAGATGATTGAGGATAGACTAGAAATTGGACGTGGTTTTTAGTGGATACAATCCGAAGTTGTTGACTAGTTATCTTCCAGCGTCTCAACTTTGTCAGTGTTTCTGTGTGAATATTTCACAATTTTTGTAACTATATATTCACCGGTGGAGGAAACCGGTTAGAAACATTTTTTTCCGATAAATATCCGGTTGCATGCGGTTGATTAAACATTTTGAAACACTTCGGTGAGTCTTTCCGGTTTGTCAGTAGGTTTGTTTTGGTTCCCACTTCGCGGACAGTTCCCCCAAAATGGCCGCTGTTGGCACAAAATCTGGTCGGTGTCATGAGAAAATAACTTTAGTTGAGGACATCATCACGGTTTGTGGTGATTTTCTGGTGTTTTACAAATTTAATTACTATTTTGAGATGGAGAGTGAATATCTCCATAAATTAAATTACTATTAGAAAACCGATACGTTGGGGAAAGGTAAGTATATCTTGAAAGGACCTTTTTGTCTTTGTTTACAATGCTGTTTGTTTCAGATACCGAATGAAGTTGAAGTTAATCAATTATTTGGATCCTTTTACGTTAAAAACTGCTGATTTAAACTATTCAATTGACGGGGTTCCTCCAGTTACAAATAATGTATTAAAGCACTTACCTCTTATAAAATGTTTGCTGCAGAGATACTCTCTGGTACTTGAGTTTTGATTCTGTGAGATCATCTCGCTTTATTGCAGCTATCCATAGGGCCCTATGCTTTATGGATAATTCGTTTTTATTCGTTAAAAACCTGTGGTTAGAAATCGAAGGTATACAGAGTAAAAAGCTACTTGATCCCCGTCGGCTCGTCTCCCACAACTAAGTACAATACAAGTCATAGGCATTATGCTTGTAATAATAACACAAATAAGTTTCACAAAACTATAAAAATGACTCCGAACACGTAATAAATAACAAAACGAAATATTTAATGACAACACGCGGTAACATCAACATTGTGTGCCAACGTCGGCCATATTGAATTACATTTGACAGGTCATTGGATTGCCTATATAAAAAAATATTCATATGAGTTCACACCAGAACAAGGTCTACCGCAAGGTTCGCCACTCTCTCCATTGCTATACAATATTTTCTGTGCAGATATCTATTACCACCCCTACAACGATGACCAACATTTTTCACACAGTGCCTATATACTCCAGTTTGCCGATGATACGACTCTCATATCTCATAATACCTCTATAGCAACAGCAACACAAAGCCTTCAAAACCTGGTACAACACAGTACAAATTGGTTTAACAAATGGAGACTAAAACCTAATCCAGCAAAGTCCGTTTTTATTATTTTCAATCACAACCCTGGCCCGAATTCCCCAACGCTCAATATGTACAATCATACGATCTACCCAAAAACATCCACCAAATACCTAGGAATAATTATCGACCATAAAATCAACTTTAATAACCATATGGCACAAACTAAAAGAGACATTATTCACGAGCGAAACACTTTAGATGCCTTGTGTATAAAAAAGGAGGAATCAAAATTGAAACTGCCAGTAGGATATACAAAACGATCTGCAGACCCATGTTGGAGTATGGCCATGTAATCTTCCAAAACTGTAAAAACCCAGCGATACAAAAACTCAAGGTAGCAGAAACAAGTGCCCTTCGTCTGATAACCAAAATCCGTCACCCCAATAATCCCCTACACAATCCTCTCAACCAACTGCTATATCAGCTGACAAATATTCAACCAATAGAAGAGAGACTAACTAATCTGTCAACAAGATTATCCCAGAACGGACATAATGAGTTAATAGACAGCTTATGTGTAAGAAGAGTACATAATAGCAGAGCAAGATGGAAACACCCGTCAAGAACATTATGGGAAATAATAAATTAAAGTTTTTTTTTCCTCACATTTTAATTCCTACTATGTTAATTGTCGATACTTTGAATATATTATAGATATAGGCTGAAGGACCTCGGTCAATGGCCTGTTGAATTGTATATGTCAATTCAATAAAGCACTTTATTATTATTATTTAAAAAATATGCAGTGTATTGAAATAGTGAATTTATCACAAACTGCGCAAGACGAGAACGGTTCTGGAACTCAGAAAATTTAGAATTTGTTTAGATCCAAAACAAAACAAACCTAGTTTAAGTTAAAAATTTCGTTCAAGTTATTGTTTTAAATTATGAACCATCCGATTTTCAAAAACATTTCCGTTTAACACGTTGACTCCGGCAACGGTCCCGGGAGACCGATGACGAATATATTTTGCTCACAGCACCCCATATTTGAACATATGACACAACTAACGAAGCTCATAACTTTGCTCTCAGTTGAGATAAATCAATTTTAAAACTAGCCAATGATAGCCAATGGTCAACCTAATTATTTATGACTGTATTTTTGTATCGGACTTCTGGGTCCGATGCTGTCATAAAATCATAAATATGATGTTATGACGGCATCGGACCTTCGCGTCCGATAAGAATAAACACGTTCAAACATGTTTAGCATAATTTGTTGGAACACTGAAATAGAAATAAGGCAAATCAGTCTGAGTTTAGCGAGCATCGTGTGTGTGTCCATGATGTCTAGAGCCATAAAAATAGTCGAATTAGCTCTAAATGCGTATGTCAAAGACAATAGTTCTGGTAGTAGTGAAGAAGAAAATGCATTTAGTAGTGACGACTCTTTGAACGATCGAAATTACGTTCCATCAAATGAAATACCTTCTGAGGATGAGTCTGGAGATGAAGATGTTTTCGGAGATACAGAAAATATGGACATGTTAGAAGATGAAAACATTGAAATTCTTGCAAAGCCTGAAATAGACGTGTGGGGGTCTGTTCCGGTAACAAATAGCGAATTTGATTATCATCGGGAAAACTGTGAAATCTACTTTGACGTACATGAGCACAAAACTCCATTGCAGATATTTCGTCTATTGATTACCGATGAAATTTTAGAAATAATTGTCAAAGAAACAAATAGATATGGTGATATACAAAAACCACAAATTTCTCAGAAATCAAGATCTACAGTTTGGGTAAATACAACAAAAAAACAGGAAATTGAATCTTTTTTCGCCATCGGTTTTACCATGGGTATGGTACATAATCCAACTTTGAATTCCTACTGGTCAAAAGAAAATATATTTCGAAATGGATTTATAGCATCGATTATGCCGAGAGACCGATTCCTTTTGTTGCTAAAAAACCTCCATTTCTGCGACAACGACGAGCAGCTTGATAAATCAAATCGTCTTTACAAAGTGAAAAATGTCCTCGATCTTGTCTTGAAAAACTTCCAGAAAATTCTCACCCCTGGAAGAAGTTTAGTTGTTGATGAATATATGATCCCTTTTAGGGGACGACTTGTATTTAGACAATATATACCAAATAAATCTCACAAATACGGGATAAAGCACTATTGATGCATTTACTTGGAACATTATTGTCTATGATGGCATGAACAGTAAACATGAAGAACAATCACATTCAGAAGCAATAGTTCTGTTGTCGCCAATTCAAAATAAACAGGGTCGATTTTTATACGCTGACAACTACTACAGCAGTCTGCCACATGCTACCATCCTGTATAACCAAAATATCGTTTACTGCGGAACTCTCGAAGTAATCGTAAAGGAATTCCCAAAGAGTTCAAGAAAAAACTAAAAAAAGGAGAAATAATGGGCTTACAAAATGGTTGCCTGAAAATAAATGGATGGATAAAAGACCTGTAATGATGCTTACTACTAACACTTCACGTGGTGACAACCTAGTGGACTCCGAAAAAAAAACTCGCCAAGGGAATCCTGTTTTGAAACCGGAATCTGTCATTGAATACAATAAAGCACAAAGAAAGGAGTAGACATGAGCAACCAAATGTCATCATACCATTCCGTCTTACGAAGAAGTATCAAATGGTATAGAAAATTGATGTTTGAAGTGATTTGTGGAACAGCTGTGGTAAATTCCTGGATATTTTACAATACTAGCTGACCCAGCAAGCGTTGTTTTGCCATATAAATTATAAATTTTTATCCAAAAAATAAAAAGAAAATTTCTGGATAGGGCTATAAAAAATAGCCTACGACCTATTCTCAGACCTACCAAATATACACCAAAAATTTCATAAAAATCGGTCAAGCCGTTTCGGAGGAGTTCGATAACAAACACTGTGACACGAGATTTTTATATATTAGAAGATAATCTCAGAAAAAAAAATACCAATCACTCAGTTTAGGCATGATTTAGCACTTGGACTAGCTAATTTAAATAATGAAAACATTGTGAAACCTCAAAAAAGAGCACATACGTTTGTCAAACCCTCTGAAGAAGGAAGGCAAAAACGAAAACAATGCAGGGAATGCTACAAAGAATTGAGGACAACTTTATCCAGCGCCGAAGCCAACAAGAAAGTTAGAAAGATGACCAGTTTTTGCGAAGACTGTGATGAACAGCCTGGATTTTGCCTATCATGTTTCAATAAATTTCATAGGTAGAAAAAAACTATAAATTCAGAATGCAGTTTTCAGTTCCTATTTGTTTTTAATCGAAAATATGCTTGCCGTTCCGATCCTTCTACACTCCTTTGGGGTAGTGAAATGGACACAAGGCGAGTTGCGCCAACTCGATGTAGGAACCCGAAAGATGATGCATCTCAACAGAAGTTTGCATCCAAAATCGTCCGTTCCGCAGTTATATCTCTCACGACAGCAGGGAGGCCGTGGACTCTTGAGTTTGGAGTATCTACATAGCAGGTCGGCTCTGGATGGAGCTTGCAAGATCATCAAGAGTTCGGATCCCCTTCTCTGCATGGTTCGCGACCATGAAAACGCAGGGACAGGAGCGTTCTTATTCAAGGCAGCACAACGAGCAGCCGATGAACTTGGTCTCGACTTCGACACTGGGCGGGTAAACCCGAGTTCTGTCACCGAGCTGGAACCCGCTCAGCTAAAAGCCCATACAATAGCAGCAGAGCAACGTAAATTTCTGCAGCTGCATGGAGTCTTCTACAAGAACATCGAAGACAGGGGCTTATCTGAGAAGCTGACCTTTGCTTTCCTAAGGTCAGCTGGGCTGAAGTCTGAGACCGAAGGGTTCATTATGGCTTGCCAGGATGGTGTCTTTAACACACTCGTCTATCGAAGTCATGTCCTGGGTATAGAGGTCCCTGATGTAAACTGTAGGGCCTGCCGAAGGGCGCCGGAGACACTTATGCACCTGTTGTCGGCTTGTCCGACATACGCTGTCTCGGCCTATATCCACAGACATGATGGAGCATTACGTGTGCTGTACTATCATCTGCGGCATACGTATGGGATAGACGAGACACCAGTGCTGCCTTACGCTCCAGGGATATTGAGTCCGTAGTGGGGAATGAGCGGTGCCTAATTTATTGGAACTACTCGTTTCCCACCCTCAGGCAAATACAGGCCAATAAACCTGATTTAGTCCTCCTCGACCACCAACTTAGGACAATGTTTGTCATTGAATTCTCCGCCCCAGGGGAAACAAACATTGTTCTGAAAGAGGAGGAAAAACGGACTAAATATCGCGATCTTCTCTTCGAACTCCGTAGACTCTATCCGGACCACACTGTTAAACTAGTGGTTCTTATCATAGGATGCCTAGGTGGGGTGAGGCGCACACTGCTTTCGGAATTGAAGACGATACCGGCATGCCGAAACTCGGCAGAAATCTTAGCCGGAAGAATGCAGAAGGCAGTTATCCTTGGCTCGTTACGCCTGCTCAGAGCACACGATTCGCGGACCCAGTGACCACTGACCCTACGGCGTAGGGAGTGGTCTCTGGTATTACCAGCGTACCCTCTCTGGCATCGGAGACAGAGAGAAGGGCGACTGGCTTCACAAAAAAAAAAAAATAATAATAATAATAATAATAATAATATTTATTCATTTCAGAAAACTACAAAGGTGTAAGTTTAAGAAATTTTGTCACAAGTAGCTTATCTAATAAGGAAATTTTTAGATACTTATATAATTAAAAACAATTATAATATAAAAATAACAATAATTGATAAAAACTAATACATAAAACACATAAATATACATACACATATATAAGTCATATACATTTAATGGTTCAGGTTTGACTTGCAGAAAAAGAAAAAAAACTCTTAAGTGTTTGATAAGAATTCATCTATGGTGTAGCAATTTTTATTTAATAATAACGATTTTACAGCCGTTTTGAATTTATAAATTGTTGGTGGACTTTTTACATTTTCAGGTAAAGCATTGAAAAGCTTATTTACATCCATTAAAAAAGAGACTTCTTTGATAAAGTGCTGTTTCATGCTTATGTGGTATCAGCAGGTTTTTTTTCCTGGTATTATGAAGATGTTGAGCTTTATTTTCAACAAGGGCTGCTTTATTTTTGTATACAAAACAGGAAATTTCATAAATATAAACCGATATCAGGGTTAGAATATTTAATGATTTAAAGGAATCTCTGCAAGATTCATTATAACCTAAATTAGCCAGAATACATACTGCTCGCTTTTGTAAAAGAAAAATGCTGTGTGCATCCGGTGATAGACCCCAATGGACTATGGCATATTTAATGCTGGAGTGAAATGACGCAAAGTACAATTGCCTTATAAAAGATGAACTGCACTGCTTTGATGTTAAAGCTAATGCATATAGCATGCCTTAGATAATTTAGTACTGACATCTTGTATGTGGCTAGACCATTTAAGATGAGAATCTATCCTTAACCCTAGCATTTTCGAGTTCAAAGAGTAATTGATATTAGTTTGGCCATCATTTACATTCAGATTAGATTTTAATGTTTTAAAAACTATAATAGCTGTTTTTTCATGGTTAATGCATAATTTGTTCTTCTCAGCCCAGTTGCTAATTTTGGCATACATTAAAATTGCAGTTTTCCGCATCAGCCAGGTTATTACATCTGATTAGAATATTAGTATCACCTGCATATGATACTATTGAACATAATGGATGTTCTAAATAATTTAACATATCGTTAATAAAAATAATAAATAACGTTGGGCCCAATATGGATCCCTGAGGTACTCCTGTATTAACAGCAGCTAATGATGAAAGTGAGTCCTTAATTTTAACCTGCTGAACGCGGTTTGACAGATAGGAATCAGGGGCGGCCCTAGGGTGGTGCGAGCGGTGCGGCCGCACCGGGCGCCTTCTTGGGGGGGAAAATGCAATGATAGTTCGTCTGCGTAAAAAATAAAACCCAAGCACCTTACAACTTCCATTTCCGTGAAAAGATCTATATTCATTTGTTTCAGTTTTTAATTAATTTACGATGTAAGTTTGACGTATGCCTGTTTTTTTTTGGGATTTCTGCCCTTTCCTCAAAAATTTATTCGAACTAAAAAAAATTTTTTCGGATTTCTCCCCTCGCTCTTCAAAAAATTCTTTCGGATTTTACCCCCCCCCCCCCCCACTCTTCAAACAATTTTTTTTGGGTTAAAAAAAGTTTCTCGGATTTCTCCCCCCCCCCCGCTGTTTTCGGAATAAAATTTTTTTTAATTTTTTGTAAGAATGTATGTTATCTTTGGTCTCTATGTACAACCTAATCACGAATAAGCGATTGCATATTGGGGGGGGGGTACAATGAGATCTCGCACCACCTGAAAAATTTGCCGCCCCTGATAGGAATTAAACCATTCATAAGCAACACCTCTAACTCCATATTTTTCTAATTTAGTTAATAGTAGAGAATGATCGACACAGTCAAACGCTTTAGAGAAATCTACAAATAGCAACTTCCCATGGCAACTTCTGATTTGTCTAGTGCACTCACTATTCCATTTACAAAATCACTGAGTGCCGAGTCTATACTTTTTTGTTTAGTAAACCCATGTTGACTTTGGGAGAGCACGTTGTTAATTGTAAGAAAACTTAAAAGCAGTATATTAATTGCAGATTCAAAGACCTTTGATACACTTGGCGATAGGCTGATTCCACTATAGTTAATAACTAAATTTGGGTCGCCCTTTTTGAAAAGAGGTATGACACTAGCTATTTTCATAAATTAATAACTAACCATCGGACGTCTGAGACCGATGATTGCAATTAAATCATTACTCTCAAAATGATTCCCGCAGTCAACGTGTTAAGTTTTTAATTTTAAATTGAATTTTACTGTGTTAACAAGTATTATTTACTAGCAAAGTTAAAATGAATATAAGTATTGTTTTGTAGGAACTTCTGTCTGTAGTGAAGCCATCAGAAAATATTGAAGGTGGTTGTCGAACACCATATCCATTATTGGACAGTCTACTTTTGACAATATGGTCATTGGCTAGTTGGCTACCCAAGAGAGCTACAGGGAAATTGGCTCTAATTTAAGGTTTGTTTGAATTTAGAGCTCTAAATTCAATTTGCGCATGTACTGGACAATTCCCAAACTGGTTCGGTGCTGTGTTTGGAACAAACCTTTAATGTAAGCGAGGAGAGAGGGACATGCGCATCGAATTTTAATGAAGTGTTGCACACAAAGTACAAAATTAAAAGACAATAATTATATTGTATGGCCCAGAGGACTGCAAGGCATCTTTAGGAATTTGATACATTAAGGGGAGAACAAAAGTTTTCCAAGTACGTTATTCAATATTTATTCTTATTAAAACTGATTTGATTTTCTTGTAAACACAATTTTCAGTTACTTAGGTAAAAAATTCAAGTTATTGAATAAAAAAACGACCAAGTATTAGGGGCACATTCTTACATTTTTTCAATGAAATAATATTGTTTTGTATTACTAAGAAATGTTTGTATATTTTTACTTTTCAGGTGTACTTGGATACGCGGATGGAACACACACCCATTCCTGGTCCAACAGGAAATAACTTTTACTATAAATAATAGAAAGGGTTTCCATTCTTTGCAGCTGTAGGGAATCTGTGATGCCAAAGCAAGATTTATCAATGTTTATTGTGGTTGGCAAGGCTCTGTCCATGATGCTCGCGTGTGGCGAGCTTGCCAAATTTATAAGAAATTACAGGAAAAGCCATCGGATTTACTGCCACCTGGCACCTATTTTTAGGGGATATTGCCTACCCTATGGCCAAAAATCTTATTACCCCATTTAAAGATAACGGCAACTTAACACGGAAACAAAGAATGTTTAATGCTAAGTTAAGTGTAGTACCAGGGTTATTGCTGAACAGGCCTGTGGTCAACTGAAAGGGATGTTTCAAAGACTGAAATATTTAACCTATTAAAATTGTCAAATGCAAAATATATATTAACACTTTCGCTGCACATGGGTCTCATAAGAGCCGGTTCCGTTCTTAGTGGTACAATTATTCAATATATATTATGCAATAAAAACCAGTTAGCTCTTGGGGTGAGCCACAGCCTGAACGGCTGTAGAGAAAGAGTTAATAACGCATTATTGCATAATCGATGTATTGATGATGACTCTTTTTGAAATTGACCCGGAACTTGGCCCTGAAGAAGAAACTGAAAGTGAAGACGAAGAAATTGAATTTTGAAATGATATCATGAACAATATTTGTTAAAACATTTTTTAAATAGATTTTAAAATAGATATAAGGTTATATGAGTAGTCATAAGGTTCATAACATTTTATTACACAAAATATTAACTTATCGATTCATCAAGTAAATGTAATTTAAAAAATAAAAATAAAATTCTTAAAAACACTGAAAAATTAGTTGAACATAAAGATATAGGTACTTATAATAAAACGAAATAAAATTTGGGAATATAACTTTCGAGTTAAGTAAAACGCAATAGTAATTAAAACGAAAAGATATATATTTAATAAAAAAACAAAATCAGTACCTAATTAGTCTCTTTAGCCAGAGCCTCAGCCAGTTTTAGTAAAGCATTAATTTCTTCTTTCCTTAATTCCTTTTCCTCCTCCCACTTTTGCTGCTCAAATAATTTTTTCCTGTTTTCTTTTTCTTCCTCCCGTTTATTTTTTATATAGAGATATTCGTTAAACGTGAGGGACTTTTTTTTGTTGGAAGAACCTGTTCTCTTACTTGTATTTGAGGAACCTGCCTCACTGTCTGAATTGACTGCGGTATCGACGTCTGAGACGCTTTCATTAGTTTCTCTATATTTGTGCATAGTACTATTATTGCTCGCCTCATCTACAGCTTCCATTGTGTCATATATAGTATTTTGTGGGAGCTGTGTTGATGCTTTGCATCCCAAAATTTCATCAAAGTCCGTAAAATACTTCCAAATGATTGTACTTTCTCCTATTGAATTATGTTTCTTCTTGTTTGCTTTATATGTTTTTAATAAATTTCTATACTTATTATCACAGTTTTCTGCTGTAAGCGAGGCAGTTCCTCTTTCAGCACTCATTTCTTTAGCAATGTCACCCCACAATTTAAATTTTTTGCACTTAGGTCTATTAAAATCTTTTTCCTTATCTAATCGTTTGGTAATTAACAATTTTGTTAGACTATGGGTCCACTGTACTTTCTTTGAATTACTTATATCGTTATTGCTTGATTCCTCATCGGTGATATAAGGTTCACTCATTTCTGTATTATCAGGTATCTCGTAACTTAATACTGACAATAATGAACCTGCCTCACTGCCTGAATTGACTACAGTATAGACGTCTGAGGCGCTTTCATTAGTTTCTCTATATTCGTATGTAGTACTAGTATTGCTCGCCTCATCTACAATTTTCAATGGGTCATATAGAGTATTTTGTGGGGGCTGTGTTGATGCTTTGCACCCCAAAATTTCATCAAAGTCCATAAAATACTCCCAAATGATTGTACTTTGTCCAATTGAATTCTGTTTCTTCTTGTTTGCTTTATAAGTTTTTAATAAATTTCTATACTTATTATCACAATTTTCTGCTGTAAGCGAGGCAGTTCCTATTTCAGCATTCATTTCTTTAGCAATGTCACCCCACAATTTAAATTTTTTGCACTTAGGTCTATTAAAATCTTTTTCCTTACCTAATCGTTTGGTAATTAACAATTTTGTTAGTCTGTGGGTCCACTGTACTTTCTTTGAATTACTCGTATCGTTATTGCATGATTCCTCATCGATGATACAATAAGGTTCACTCATTTCTGTATCATCAGGTATCTCGTAACTTAATCCTGGCAATGATAACATTCTTCTATTATTTTCGTTATTCTCTAAAGTAGCCTTATTTCATTTGCTGAAAATATTAGACAATTATTTTATAAATAACAAATAAAATAATATTGTCTGATAATATACATTTACCTGGTGCATGTGGTGCCCAGCGTTGGGAACTTTTCCGATTTGGGTATCAGTAGACAAGCCTAAAAAAATCCGTAGAACTAAATAATAAATAGTAATAATAAAAATAACTAAACAATCACAGGCACTGTACTAAAAACAACACCCAAAATTTTTTTGATGAGCGGAGTGGGGGAATCGGGGCATGACATAAGCGCAGACTGTGGCGCAGAAATCCGCAGAATTGTTTGTTAGTAAGCACAGAATTGTTAGTCTCCTGTGACATAAGCTATTTTCGTTCGTGCTGAACAAAGTGAACACAATCAGTAAGCAGCCAATAGAGATCAAGGATTTCAAAAATACCTCGATTTGATTGGCTATTTAATGATTACAATCAGTTCGTTCAGCACGAAAGAAAACAGCTATAAGCATAAGCTGTCAACTATCGTATTAGTTATGTGTCGTTCATGAACGACCCGACCCGTTCACAATGAACGGATCTTTCAAAAGACCCGTGAACGATTCAATCACTCTCCGTGATCCTATCGTTCATATGACCTGGACCCCAGTCGAGAGAATGATCATTTCGGGAGAAAGGAAAGAGAAAGAAATAGGAAACATAATGAAATAAAAAGAGAAAAAATACCCCGATTCACTTCTCCTAAGCTGGAGAATAGGACCCCAGGCGGAACACGGAATTTCAGACGAATTTTCTACTAAGATATTCACGATCGGTGCGCGGCGAACGAGAACCAACAGAATGAACTGACCATGTACTCACCCGCACAGCATAAAAGTTGTTTTTTTATGCTGTGCCACCGGGGTGCCACCGTGTCGTTCATATGAACGAATCTTCGTGAACGGGTCATTTGAGTGTTGACCTGGTAAGACCCGGTTCATTCAAATGAGCCGGGTCTTACCCAGTGTTACCAATTGGTGGGTATTTACCCGAATTGTGGGGATTTTAGTGATGTGTGGGTATTTTGGTGGGTAATGGCTTCATGTGGGTAAAATGCGGGTATTTTGAGATCTGGCACCAGTGAGCTCTATACATACACTGGAATGTGCTCGCAAAAGGGGTGAAGCTCGCATCGGAAGGTTCTCTGTCTCTGTCTCTCTCCGCTATTGTTCGAGTTAACTCTATTGGCTATTTTCTTTCGTGCTCGTTCAAAGTGAACACAATCAGTAAGCCACCAATAGAGATCAAGGATTTCAAAAATACCTCGATATGATTGGCTGTTTAGCGATTCTAATCAGTTCGGTCTGCACGAAAGAAAACAGCTATTATGTATAGAGCTCATTGGCTGGCATTGCGTGTCATTACTCATATTTATTTTTGTATTATATTTATATTTTTGTTATTACATTGTTAGAGTTTTTTGTTATTTTTTTAATAGTATATATTGCGTTTTATATCTATTTAAAAAATACCCATTAAATGTATTTATTTTGTTTTATTATCTTTCCATTCCTTCGTACGAACATCAATATTAAACCAGTAAAATTTTTAGCACCAAACCAAGCCACAAAAAACCAAAAAAATCGTAATGCCTATCTGTTTTTCCAGTGTGGGTATTTTGGTGGGTAATTTCATATAGTTGGCGGGTAATGCGGGTATTTTCTTTGTGATTTTGCGGGTATTTAAAATCTACTCGTTGGCAACACTGGTCTTACCATCACTATTAGTTATGTGTCGTTCATGAACGACCCGTTCACAATGAACGGATCTTCCAAAAGACCCGTGAACGATTCAATCACTCTCCGTGACCATATCGTTCATATGACCTGGCGGAACACGGAATTTCAGACGTATTTTCTACTAAGATATTCACGATCGGTGCGCAGCGAACGAGAACCAACAGAATGAACTGACCATGTACTCACCCGCACAGCATGAAAGTTGTTTTTTTATGCCACCGGGGTTCATACGAACGAATCTTCGTGAACGGGTCATTTGGGTGATTGACCTGGTAAGACCCGGTTCATTCAAATGAGCCAGGTCTTACCATCACTAAATGCAATCTCTCATTGTCGGGAAAAATTCGCGCATCTGTCAAGCTCGGTCGTTCGTTTGTATACATTGCGCACTGTCAGTCTTGTGCCAGGCCCGGATCACAGATTTCTTCTGTAACCGGGTCATCTGCGCAGATGGCGTGTGGCGTGATGTCGCCTCATGATACAACTTGTATCATGATTAGGGTGACCATATTTTTTTCTAGAAAAAAGAGTACTTACAATGATAGAAGGGGTCCCTTATTTAAAGGTGAGGGTACGGCTACTAAAAATGCGGCGCAGGCGAAAATTTTGAATTTTTCAGGGTCAAACGGCCTTAAATTAAAAGTTAGATATTTGATTAAAAATTATATTGTCTTCAAAATGTAGGTCTCGTGTGCGCAAGATTTAAATATTAATTAAAAAGACACTTTCTTCGAGGCGGTGACATGTTGAAACGAGATTAAATTAAAATACCTAATTAAACTGGTTAAAATAATACGTCCGTAATACAATACACAATACCGTACTCTACTTAGTCACAATATCTACTCTAAACTAGTATCGACATTCGGCGGTAAATCCTAAGCTAAGAACTACGTTGCAGCCGACCTAAGCGCTTTTGATCTGCAGTAAAATGAAAGAGCGTGATAACGAGATAAGTGACACATTCGACAGTCGATGCTAGACTCACGTAGCGTCACCGTGGCCACAGTTTAAAAATATACAGTTGGGTCACTTCCCCTCATTTTTGTCCAAGACCCCCCACTCACGCTATCGACGCGTGGACTACACTCAGTAGCAACGGTGGTTTGTTGACACCTTGTTTCTAACCTAAACGCAAAATTAGGTTATTATTTTATTTTGAATGCAAATAGTTAGAAACAGTTGTAAAAACCAATACTGACACTGATAGAAAATATCATTCTGCTCCCTGGTTGTTCAAGCAGTACCTGGGCTAGAGTGATCCTTTAATTTTTTCCCGTTTTCCTAAAGTTGAACCAAGGTAAGTTAGTCACCAATAATTTTTTTCGTGTTTTTTATCAAATTTTGTATTGATTGGACACTTTTTCAATAATTGTGCCCAGTACTCGTGTCAGCATTGATAATTTTTGTATCGATTTCTTCTAATTTAGTTAATAAGAGCCAAATAATAACAGCTACACGTTTTGCTATTTAAAGACCTGTAGGTAAATAGAAAAGCAAATGTTTTTCATATTAATTTGTAGCCACACTTTTTAGTATTAAAAGAAGAAGTTTTTTACTTTGAACAGAAAATTTTATAAATGTAGTTTAAATTCATCGATCATATTCAATGATCATGTCGTGAAGTGCATGGTTTGATGTAAATTCTTTGACACTTTGAAAGCAGTAGTTGGTTGTTGGATAAACTGTGTTACATATATGTACTTATAATTTTATTAATATAATTTAATATTTGCCAGGTTACTTGTGGAAACAATTCGTAGATAAATCTGAAGATAATAAATACAGTTCAGAAAAATGCTGTGTTCAACAATTTGGGTATGCAGTGTGCATTTCAAAAACGAGTATGCAAGACGATTTATATAAAAATGATGCATTACCCTCATTGTTTCGTCTTGGTGAGTATACCTATTAAATAAATATAAAAATATGATTTGATGTTTTTGATGAGCACGATTATTTATTTCATAAATATGTAGTAAAAAATAGAAGAAAATCATCATTATTCAGTTTGTAAAATATAGTTGTTATAATTTTCGTTTTTTAGAGAATTCATTTGTTCAAAATTTGCTATATAAATATAAATAAAAAAGGTGAACTACAATAATTTTTAGATAAATCATTTCGCTTTGTATTCTTATTTTCTATTTGTTAGTTACCTACTTAGGAACATATTTTTATTAAAAATAATGTTTTATTTTACAGAATAATCCATACAAAGTAAGGATGACCATCGTCTAATAACCTCAACGTCTCGTTTAGAAGATATAAGCCATCAAGTGTTGTTTTACTTCAGTAATAGGTACCAACTTGCTTTATCATCACTTGCAATTTGTACTCTCGTCTTTTTTATTGCATTTGTCACGTATGTAGGTAAATATAAATAGAAATATTTTTAAAATGTGTTATATTCTTAATTTTAATAAAATAGTCGTAATATTTAATTGAAAAAAAAATACAAACTCCTGATTGTTAAGTTTCATAATACTTTATGTTTATATTTATTGATGAGGTTTCTCACTGTATTATATTATTATATATCCATCTATTATATTTTTCTTACTTATTTGTTAATCATTAGAAAATATAGAAATCTGTTATTAAATAATGTTTATAATATATTTATTGGAAATTTATATGTGATTGTAGTTTTCAATAGTTATTTATTTAACCCCGCTATGAAATATCAAATTTTAAATGCATTTTTGATGTTACGAAATGTCACATTTTTCATAACTGTCAGTTTCCAGTTTCATTACATAACTAGTGATGTAATGAATTTTTTTTTCCTATTTTAAAGCGGGATTAGATAAAATTTTGTAACGTTATGCAAAAGTAATTTTATTTGGCTCATGTAATTTGCAAAACTCGCTCTCTTCGCTCGCTTGTTTTGGCAAATATTACATTCGTCAGATAAAATTAGTCTTTTTATAACTGGTTACGTAAATAACTATTATGTAACCAGTTACGAAAATTAATTTTTCATAACGTGTTAAGTACAAAATTTTATCTAATCGCACTTTAAAATAGAAAGGAAATGACAGAAATCAATACGTAAAAATTCATTACATCATTAGTTCAGTAATGAAATTGGAAACTGACAATTATGAAAAATGTGACGTTTCATAACGTCAAAAATGCATTTAAAATTTGACATCAAATATTTTGAATAAAAATTTATTTACTTATTTAAGAGATGTTTTCTTAACAAATTTTTTAGGTCCTACTCTTAAAAAAAAAACACTCAGATTTTACTTACTTTATTTTATAAATTATTTTGTTAACAGATAATTAATAAAATAACATACCAGCATAAATTTACTTAAATCTCAAAATACATAATTTTTTCCGTGCAAATTATTAAATAAATAAAAAATAACTAAGTCTAAAACATTATACATTTATGTTTGTTTGTTTAAAAAGCAAATTCTTATTTAATTTTAATTAACTAGCTATAAATCTACGACGTTTAACCTACCATTAAACAAATTTGTGCGATTAAGGTATATTAGGAAAGTAACACAAGGTATCATTACTGTAAGAAGTTACAATTAGAAACTAATACAACAGTAAATTTGCTTAAATTTTTTTTTTTCAAAAGATACCTATAACATTATTTTGTTATTACTATCAGTACAAAACATGTATTTAAAATCATAGATATGTCTCATCTTTCTCTTCGATTGCAGGTGGTATGTCCGTTTCTGAATATTTATTTTCTGAGGATTTTTTTGTCGAAACAGCATGATTTAATGATATGTTAATTGCTTCTATTATTTTAGTTGAAAAGCATAAAGAATCCTTCTCAATTGAAATATTACTTAAATTGTTCACAATATTCCTATGTACTGTACCATTTAATTCAACATTGCAATTTCTTCTATAGGCATATTTTTCCCTAATAAATTATTCTAGATTTATTTTTGTGATCTGAAATATAGTTGCCCTTCCACCTTTCGCACTTTGCCTATGCTCTCATCTTCATAAAAATTTTCTTCATGTCCTCCGATTCCATTCATCATGAACCCAAAATGTCCCAGCGTGATGATAAATCTGTAATATATTCCAACAGTAGTATGGAAAAATGAACAATTATATAATTATAATGTTACATAACTAACTAAAAATAGATCTGTTTTGAATTTAACAAAATACACGAAGGATTATTTAGAGTTTAACAATGAATTTTTGTGAATGTTGCAAATTACCCTCAACTGATTGTTAATTTTGAAATGAAGCACCCAAAGCGAAAGGTTTATCCCTATGCAATATGGTGTAC
Organism: Rutpela maculata; assembly: GCA_936432065.2. NCBI lineage: Eukaryota > Metazoa > Arthropoda > Insecta > Coleoptera > Cerambycidae > Rutpela > Rutpela maculata. The sequence continues at coordinate 68,632,858 of OW386287.2, read as the reverse complement.
AGACATCGTCAATTAAGTACTTAAGAGGAAACATGTCCACATAAATTGGACCATGAATATCTTGTAGTACAGATATGAAATATCGGTATTGTAGTGCAGTGGGCCAAAGCGCATAGGAGAAGAGCAAACTTGGCCACACGGTTTATCGTGTACTGGGTTTGATTCCCAGTTCCGATGCTTGCAATGTTGGTGGGTAATGGCTTTGGACTTGAGAGTTGTGTATATATGTATGTATATGTTTTATGCTTGATACTCAAAAAAATAGGAAGAAAATATAAAAAAACACTAGACAAATTAGACTATGAAGCACTGAAATTACCTGGAGAATGAGATACCATAAAAAAAATTCCAGCGGTTGACTCTTTACCAAAGATGATTTTATGCTACTCCTAATATCTACCAAATTATGGCATAAGTCCATGAGATACTGTTCAAAATAAAGACCAGGGATAAATAATTTTTAAAAACGTGATGAATTTTGTTGAGCTGCGATTTATCGTATATACTATAGAAAGGGCAAAACATAAATATTTTTTTGGTCAATTTATATGTAAATCTAATTTTAATATTAATATATAAAATACTCCCATTACCAGATATTTTTATACAATACACATACCTGGTCCACATTTCTTATTACTTCCATTACTCTTTAAGTAAGAATTTAGCCTTCGACGTTATGATATGATTTAAACTTCTGTAACAAAAAAAATATTAAGATACGATTTTTTATGTCAAAATAGTGGTTTATTTATTTATCCATTAATAATAAAACTACAAGTTCTTAAATTATTTAAGAATAAATTTAATAACATACCTGGTATAAGCTCAGTTTCCAATACAATTTTTAGTCCTACGAATTTCATTAATATTGTTTGATTCTTGCCTTTATAGTGTACGTTATGTAGCAACATGAGAATGTTTATTGTTTTAAATATTCAAATTATTTGCATTTTGTATTCTGATTAATTACGACATAACCAACAAATTTGACAAGCCATAGTGACATTTCACCACAGGTTTAGCACCTCTAGTTGCTCGATTTTAAAATTGGCGCGTTCCCCTACATGCGCGTGGACTACACTCACTCGTCCTGGACTAGACATAAAAAACCAAACTAAGGTCCACTGAAGTCCATAATGAAAAAATAGAGTGGGTATACTGTATATTCCTCTACTGTGCCGTGGCATCGCAATCGGTTGATATACGTGAGCCAGAAACACTTGATTTCGTTTCATTCGGTACGTTTTATTTTATATGTACTTTTTATAAAAATAAAAAACCGCTACCCAAGGAATCACTACTTCCACATCCAGATTTCTATCCAAGTCACTCACAACGAAAAAATTTTGTATGTGGAAGTAATTGTTTATGGAACTTTAATAATATAATATTTGAAATCCTCTTTCCCAAAAACCCATAAAATGATACCCCACATCGGTAGTGGGATGGGGGTGGTGATAGGGGGTGGTGAAGTAAAAAAAATATTTTGAGATTTCTGGTTCTTGTACACACATTAAATCACATTTTTTTTTCATCCCTTTTAATAATGGGGTGGGGGTAGTAATGAGGGTGACTAATGCCAAATTTTTTTTTTGAGACCTTAGCTTCTCTTGTATATACTAAATACCAATTTTATGGACTCTTTATTACCTGCTTAATTTACCTATTTACAACAAATTTACCCCAATTTACTCCCCAACCTTTCGACGGAACAAGAAGAAAATATAATCTAGTTCTAGATCTCGTTAAAGTACATGTGCGTGTACCAAATTTCAAGTCAATATCTCAAACGGTTCCAGAGTAAACGTGCGCACAAAAAAAGTTACAGACAGACCGACAGACAGACAGACAGACATTTTTTTTTCGCTCAAACTTAAAATCTCGACGTTTAATGACATTTTAAGCCTATTTGAACAATAAAAATTTTAAAAATTTTTTTTGTCGTTACTATACTTCCACTAGATGTGGAAGTAAAATAAATGAAAATATTTATTTAGAATTTTTGTGTACCTCAAGAAAAACGAAGTACATTTATGTGTACTTAATGAACTTTTTAAGGACAGTAGGACATTACTCGAAAAAAGAGTACTGTCCTACTAAAATAAGTACATAATGGTCACCCTAATCATGATGCCTCCTAACGAGCTAGACGGCAAGCAGAGAATAATTCATAAATCAGAAAATAACAAAACGTCTGACACGTCGTTGTGGGTAAAAAATATCGAGTACTGACCTGAACTCGCCCAATAATAGTATGGCGGACATTTACAACACGAGATCAAAGAATTTTTGCCGACTTTATATTCTGATTGTTTCTTCTTCTGTGGTAAGGGTAAGAGGTAAAATCGACCAACATAAATTATTTATTACGGACCTGTATTCTTACGTTTCTATGTCAAGATCGTTGTGGCAGATTTATTTTACAATTTTTGCTGATTATTCTCTTGACCTTCAGTAATTCAATGTGACTTTCTAGTATTGATATGAAAAATAGAGGGGAATGATAATTATATTCTAAAGGATATAATTTAATTACTTCAATTTTAAGCCGCCTAGGAAGCGTAGGTAAAAAGTTTGTATAACCTCCAATCTAAGCAAAGAATCAACAAGTGGTCAAGTCAAAATGTCTGGGTAAGAATAACAGCATGTTTATTTTTATTATAAGTTAGAAATAATATGTATTCAAAAATTTATTTTAAATTTAAGTTTACCTGCTACCTATAAGGTTAAGTTATCTATCACCTTTATATTTGCAATATCATCGTGCTTAGTGTGAGGGAGTGGGGATCAGATAATTGATTTAAGATTATAAAATAAAAATTTTCCTTTTAATATACTTAAATTTTTATTGCAGTTTTTTTATAGAAAAATATTTTTAAGTAAAGACACAATAAAAATATAATTAACAGTAACGTAATAAACATACTCGACTTCTCGCTATTTATAAAAGAAAATCGAATTAATAAATAATGAAGAGAATAATTAAATTTTTCAGAAAAGGAAATACAAAAGGAGATATTGGCCTGATTGGATTGGCCGTAATGGGCCAAAATCTTATATTAAACATGGCAGATCATGGTTTTACCGTTGTGGCGTACAACAGAACTGTGGAAAAAGTTCATGCCTTCTTGGCCAATGAAGCTAAAGGAAAAAGTATTATTGGAGCTGAAACCATTAAAGATTTGGCTTCCAAGTTGAAGACTCCTCGTCGTGTAATGTTGCTCGTCAAAGCCGGAGATGCTGTAGACAATTTCATTGATCAACTCGTACCATTCCTTGAAAAAGGAGACATTATTATTGATGGCGGTAATTCTGAATATCAAGACAGTGAAAGACGAACAAAAGATTTGGCTTCTAAAGGAATTAGATTTGTTGGTGCTGGTGTATCTGGTAAGTGCAAGAAAATTTTTTATTATAACTAAACCATTTAGACGAGTTAATTCTAATAGAATAAAATAGAATAGAATATTTCCCAAACATATAGTATATATGGCTATTTAATACTGCAACACCGCATTATTTTGGAACGATTTGTCCGATTTTAATTTTAATTTTTTTTTTTTTTTTTAGAAATAGGGCTCTATTTGACTATTTTGAAAAATTTGTAGTGTTCATATTTTCAAGGCATACTAAGTTCCTCTAAACGGGTCGAAATTTCGAGATCGAATATTAGGCAATTTTTTATCGGCAAATTGGATATATATTCGATTCGCAGTTGTCTTAAATACCTCTAAACATAATTTTAACTCAATACCTCATATAGAGTGTTTATTATTCAATAGCCAAATTTCAAATTTCTCACTTTTCGACTGGCGTATAAAAGTCAGTTAGGTTTATTAAAAAGGTAAAATATTCATTCGACTTAAGTAACATCAAATACTAAATGAGGAAGAAAAAACAAAAGTTATTCTTTAAATAAATACATTAAATACATTATTCGGATGCTGTACGTAGATGCCTTAATGAAAATTTTCCAAACAAATGGATTTAGTATCTGATGTCGATGTTACACTATATATACAGCACATACTAACTACTATCTTACAAATCACACCAATTTCATATTAATGGGTACATTAATACTTATTTATACTTGATGAAAAAGAAATTTTGACTTTTTTCGTTCTCGCACCCAGAAAGTTTATATTTCATATAAAAATCACACACTCAAAATTTCAGACTTCTAGACATACTCCTTCCCGTGCCGACGGGACCTAGAAGTTTGTAAAAAACAATTTTTTTAAATAGAAACATCAAGCTGGAATTTTTTTCAAATCATTACTTCAATTATATATATTTGATATAAAAAGAAAAAAATAATAATTTTAACCCATATGGTGATATTTACCCTTATCACCAGAGGCATAAAGTTAAGCAAAATAGTTAATTTTTGAAGTAAAAACACATATATGTCACATTCCATTCAATTACTGAAGCTGATTAATTTTGTAATGCTTTTTCTGGTAATACCCTTGGTACACCATGCCCTTAGAAACCACGTGAGTTGTTAATGCAACTGTGCCTTATAAAAACGTTTGCGCATAGTTATCTGTATCATCAGTCGGTCGCGTCGATCTGATGATCACATCAATTTCGTCACCACCAAAAATTGTGTTTATTCCACCTGGCAAGAATGAAAATACCCATGACAGTCAAACGCTCATTCCTCTATTTACTTTCCAAAGGAAATATTTGTTGAAATGGCGGAAAAAATTGGGAAAAACATTAATACGAATGAGCGTGAAATTAGAAAACTTGTAGCCTTGCATATTTTAATAGGCATAATTCGTTTTCCTAGACTTTATTAGGCACCTGCGACAAGAATCAAATTTCTGGATGAAATTGGCATATTACATAATAGATTTGAATCCCTCAGAAAAACTTACATATTGTGGATTTCAACAAAGAGCGTAACGATGATAGTGATAAGCTTTGGAAAGTACATTCAATAATAAAATTATTTGAAAATCGTTGTGAAAAATTGGTAATTGAAAAAAAATCTTTGTATTGATGAATCAATACCATTTAAGGGGCAACTATCAGTCAAATAGTATATAAGGGAAAGCGAGAAACCTGTGGGGGAAAAAATATTTATGCTTTGTGGTAATAGAAATTCACCAGTATCAATAAAACGTCAAAAACCACAGTCCATTCCAGTGGTCGATATAAGATTCGATAATCTTGGCCATTGGCCAATACTTACAAATGAGCAGCGCTGTAAACTCGAGACTTGTGGAGGGCGTTCACGAATTCAGTGTGAGGCATAATTCGTTTTCCTAGACTTTATTAGGCACCTGCGACAAGAATCAAATTTCTGGATGAAATTGGCATATTACATAATAGATTTGAATCCCTCAGAAAAACTTACATGTTGTGGATTTCAACAAAGAGCGTAACGATGATAGTGATAAGCTTTGGAAAGTACATTCAATAATAAAATTATTTGAAAATCGTTGTGAAAAATTGGTAATTGAAAAAAAATCTTTGTATTGATGAATCAATACCATTTAAGGGGCAACTATCAGTCAAATAGTATATAAGGGAAAGCGAGAAACCTGTGGGGGAAAAAATATTTATGCTTTGTGGTAATAGAAATTCACCAGTATCAATAAAACGTCAAAAACCACAGTCCATTCCAGTGGTCGATATAAGATTCGATAATCTTGGCCATTGGCCAATACTTACAAATGAGCAGCGCTGTAAACTCGAGACTTGTGGAGGGCGTTCACGAATTCAGTGTGAGAAGTGCAACGTGCATCTATGTTTATCTGAAATTAAAATTTGTTTAAAAAATTTCCACGTAAAATAAAATAAAAATAAAATTTTCATATTTAATTTTTTTTCTTCTTGACCTGATGGAGGTATTTGCCACTATTTCCTAGTACATAAATCTGTGGAGGAAACTAGTCTAAATTTGGTTGAAGAGTTATTGACAGGGTATTAATTGATAATCTATGCCAAAAAAATGTTTATTGCTTATCAAAAAATTAGGGCTGAAAGGGTTAATATAATCATTAAGTTAGTAATTTTTTTACTGAATTTGGTATCTAATTATTCTCACTTTTCAGCGGGAACAATTGACACATTCATTAAAAAAAAATAGCATGGATCTAATTTCTTGTTTCAATACTGATTCGAAATTTTTAAATCACGATTTGAAAACATTGGGAACGCAAGTTTCTTATACGAATGGATGAGAAATAATAATGTCACTTAAAGTTGTCAACGACACTGCCGGAAGGTCGGTAAAATTATGGAAGATTTCCATGGTCTCCTAACAAAGGATGAAAAGCAATGTGTGCAAGAGCACAGAAAAATATATCCAGATTGTAAGAAAGATACTTTAAAGCAAATATTTTAATCATTTTTAACAATAAATACTACATAAAAAATTATTTTTTACTTACTTTTAAGCCTGTGATTATAAGGGTAGGTATGGATCATAAGGGTTGATATTGCTTTTACTTTATTTACCAAATGACAGTCATTTGGGTTTATAAATAGGGATGCGCCGAAGCACGAAGCTTTCTTCCGAATCACATACCGAAAAAGGTACATCCTGAAAAATAAACAACATATTCTTCTAAATAGCAATAAAATAATACTTTGAAAATCATTTTTTTGAACAAACGTTTTATTTCAAAAGTGAATACTTATTATAAACAGGCAAGTGAAAAATAAACGATGCAACTATTGAAATGAGAAAGAAGAGACATAGCTAACGAGTATACCAAATATTTGTCAAAAACATACGAACTACTTAACACAAAAATAATGCGTTTTTACGCATTATTTTGAAAATATGCAGTAAACATTCTTATTTGTCAAAAACACAAAAACTAATAAAACATGAATTTTCATTTTGACATAGCACAATTTTTTATATATTTCCATATATCGCTTGCCATTTTGTCCATTCTGAATATATTTAGTAATTTAGTCCTACTTGCCTAGGTTCAAACACAAGATAAGACATACATATATGCTAACTTCTAACCACGCGTAGCTAATTTGCGAGTTTTGACAAGTATTTTCTTGCTGCGTGCTTCGGTAGAAGCAGCATCACCAAGCGGCTGAAGCTGAATATCTGAAAAATAGGCCGAATCTTCCGAATACCAAAGCCAAATCGAAACTTCGGTTATAAAGAATAATTCAAGGTATATTTGAAAAAATTCTAGTTTGGGGTTTTTTACACCCCCGTCGGCACGGGAAGGGGTTCATCTAGGAGGCTGAAATTTTGGGTGTGTAATTCTTATATCAAATATAAACTTTTTAGGGGGTGAGACAAAAAAAAAATGAAAGTCGAAAAATAAGGAACACCCTAATGTACCCTTTTAATATTAATTTCTTCTATTTCTTTTGCAAATAGGAGGTGAGGAGGGAGCCCGTTTTGGTCCTAGCTTAATGCCTGGTGGAAATAAAGAAGCCTGGCCTTTTATTAAAGACATCTTCCAAGGTATTGCTGCTAAAGCTGACAACCAACCATGCTGTGACTGGGTAGGTAATGACGGTGCTGGCCATTTTGTTAAAATGGTACACAATGGTATTGAATATGGGGACATGCAGCTGATTGGTGAAGTATATCATTTAATGTCAGCAATCGGCATCAATCAAGAAGAAATGGCTGCTACTTTTACCGATTGGAACAAGGGAGAGTTGGACAGTTTTCTCATTGAAATTACCAGAGATATCTTACAGTATAAAGATGTAGATGGTAAGTAAATAATTAAATAAATAAATAAATAAATAAATAAATAAATAAATGTTCTCGGCATGTTTCAAATGTACAAAAAAATTGATTTCAGTAAACTTAAATTTTGTAAGTAGTTGACCAGATGCAAGTTAAATTTTATTAGAATGAAACATTCTGTACAGAGTCATGTTTATAATTATTAACTATTAATTTTTATTAAATTATAAACAATTTTAAAGTAGTTAAATTTCCAGTTAGAGCAATAGATTTTCTGTGCGGAAATGTACATACATTAAAAGTAAGTTAATAAATATGTTTTTTCCTGTGATGAATATATTTATTTTCCAAATTAATCAATTTTTTTCCCACAGATTAGTTACTAAAATAGCAATATAAAATTTCTGGAATCTTCTTGCTTTGATAAGTAAAATAATGTGATATTAATGTGCCTCTCTTGAGAGATCTTATCATTAGTCAGATAACGTTTTCCATTGTGTAATGATGAGTTGTTAGAATTGGGAACAATATTTATGAATCATTTATATTATATAACAGCAAATATTTTACTTTCAGCAATATGTTTTGTATTCTAATTTACTCATATTTTGTATGAAACTTCTATTATTGATATGTGATCGAGTTGCATACGTTTTTTTTTCCAACTATTTTAATGACTACAGGTTTTAATATTTCACTCCATAGGTGGAGTTTCTTTTTTTTTTTTAAAACTGGTCTGTTTCCGGATGGAAATATTGTTCTGTACCAGTTCTCTTTGTTTAAAATTTGATAAACTGGGGAATACTCCAACGAGAAATTGGAAATATTTCGATAGATTGGGTGGTTTTTTAATTTTTATAAGAATATTTGTGAGTTTATTTCATGAACTGTATAAAAGAAGAAAAACATTTTGAGAGCAATAAACGATAAGACGTTCTGTTCTGTCTTCTAGGAACAGCAGTAACAACTATCAAAAAAAAATTTCAAATATGACCCTATCAATAGTTTCACGCCATTGAACAAATGTTTGGATGATATTTAAATAAATATGCAATATATGATAAAAAATCAGGACAAATAAATCTACCTGTATTTTGTCTTTAAATAATTAATATTTTTGTCATAATTAAATGAAGGTGCAAGAGACAATAGAAGGTAATTTTGTACCACCTTCTATCATACCTTACAAATAAAGGTTATGTCCTTTCTTAGTAATTTTATTTAATCTCTGTTAGTGTTAGAGGGTCATTGACAGATGTCGTGATAGATAATATGGCAAGATACTACCACTTTCCTGTTTTTATCTATGTAGCAGATTGTGAAAATATTTCCATAATATATTATAGTATGAGCTGTAAATAGTGGTAAAAGTCACATAAGCTGCAAGATTTGTAATTTTTTAATAATCATGAGACATTTTCCCACAGGACATCCGTCAATAAAAGGCTAAGACTAACACAAGTTGAATAATTATATTCATATTGTGAAGTAAGATTTCTGCAATATCAGCTTTTATTTCCAAAGTTCAGTGCAAACACTACAAATCTGTCTATATACATCATCAAGCTCATAACAGAATTAATTAATTTTAGATACTTATTGGAGATGAAAAAGAATATTAAACTTGGCAAACAAAACTAAAATAATATTTAATTTAGAACACAATTTATTGGAAATATACTTTTTTTTATCATTATAATTAGAAGTTACAAAGGTGATCAAAAAGTTCTCCATTTGGATTAATACATATATTACATAAATTACTTTTTAGACATGCTTTGTGGACCAAAAAAAGAAAATCAATTGTGGTGAGACCCAATAAGTTCATTGGCCACCCTATTGTGCTATTATCGTCAATTATTCATTTATTTAGAAAACTTTCATTGATATACTCTCTAATGGTTTTGGTGCTATGGGGAGTAACCTGGTCTTTTTGATACTATAAAATACGGTGATAGTCAAATGGAAATGACAATTCGAAAATTATGTTCTTAAGAAATTAAGAAATATCTCTCGTTTAAGCATTCCTTCAAATGGAACTGGTCCAGTTTCCGATTCAGTAGCTCAGTGACTAACATATTGGGTTTGAGGCATGGGTCCCAGGTTCGAATCCTGGCTAGGTTATGGATGTTTAGTACCGTTTTTAATGTGTTATCAACATGGTAGCAGTCGGCTGCGGTAGATGGCAATGTTACAGGGAATAGGCGTTGCGATATTGTTTGTGTGTGCGTGTCTCCTGGTTGAGTAATGAAATAGCCTGTGGCTTAAACTCTGCTAGGGCGTGATTCTAAAAAAAAAAAAATATTCGATCTCATCCAAACGTTTACTCCAAAATATATTTAATTACATACTGGTCTATTTCTCACAATCGTCTTTAATATATAAATTCTGAGAGAAACTTGTTTCAAGCATCTCCAACTTTTCTTCGTTTGTATCTTGTATTAAAGAAATATAATAAAAGCGAATCAGCCGTCAAAACTATATCTCAAGTTGTCTTCTCTTATTTCCAAGGCCTCCGACGATGGAAAATTACATACTTCGCAGTAATAAACATATTGCAGGTATATCCTGTGATTTTCGGTTTTTATAATAAAAATTACTGTTTTCTTACGTTTCGGTTTATTCAATCGTCAGAGAACTACAAATATGTGCTGTTTTCCTATACAAATGGATATAATGTCTAAGTAAATAGCACAGTACACAATGAGCATGGCGGGCGATTTTGAAACCCAGCTGTAGGAGCTGGCTTTAAAATCACCTACTATTTATTGATAAATGGATAAGTAATGAAGACCCGTTCGCTTTCTATGGCATTTGTATGGAAAGTGAACTGCAATCACGTTAGTGTCCCAAAGAAAATTTTTTGGATACTGTTAATAAAATAAAAAGTACGATTCAAATTATTTATTTAATTAGACAAAACTATTACAAAATAAACAAGTTTTCTATTAACAAAATAAAAAATTACATGAATTTGAATTGAAACCCGAAAATAAGCAATGAACGAAACAAAAAAAAAACTTACAAAATCGAACTTATACTATACATTCTTCAACAAAATACATTGGTATATAATGAAAATTGAAATTATTTTTCAACGTCGAGCGCGGTTAGTACTTGGATGGGTGACCCATCTAAGGAAATACAGCGTTCACGTCCCACCTTCTAGCGGCTTGTATATTAGTGTATACGCTGAAAATTATTTTTGTCTCAAAAGAAAAATACTTTAGGGGTAGGTACCTAAAAAATTTTTTATAATAAATAATATACACCTGTCAAATATCACAAAAAAATTCACGGTAGGTGGTATATAATAACACTGACGATTGACACAGGAGAAGTTCTAGCGAAATTTTTTCAGGACACTAATTTAGGGGCATCGAAATCAAATCAAATCAGATTTATTTCATATTTAAAAAAAAATACAGTTTCTTCTTGACACTCGTTTCCGTGTCCAGCCGGACATCGGCTAACCAAGGCTCCCCGGCAGTTGAAGGGCTGGATAGGAACCAGTGATGCAAAATTTCATGAAACTTAAAATTTGTGAAATTTCAATGACATTTTTGTGAAAGTTTTGAAATTCATCTGAAATTTATGAAATTTCTGAAATATAAAATTAAACATGAGTATCATGAAACTTTCGTGAAATTTCAATGAAACTTTCATTTTATGAAATTTAAATGAATAGTTTCCTAATATTGTGAAAGTTAAGTGAAATTTCGTTGAAATATTTCATGAAATGATGAAACTTAAAGTTCTGTGTAACATTCATAACCAGTGATACAAAATTTCGTGAAACTTAAAATTTGTGAAATTTCAATGAAATTTTTGTGAAAGTTTCGAAATTCATCTGAAATTTATAAAATTTTTGAAATATTATATTATACTTAAGTATCATGAAACTTTTCGCGAAATTTCACTGAAACTTTCATTTTATGAAATTTAAATGAATAATTCCCGAATATTATGAAAGTTAAGTGAAATTTCATTGAAATATTTCATGAAATGATGAAACTTAAGTTCTGTGTAACATTCGTGATGTTTTAAACTTCCAAGAGATAATGATTAATAAATCCCACTTTTGCAACTAGTCTCACATATTTATTTTTAAATTTTTTTTTAACATGAATAACATTTTGTTTTCTTTATAATAGGATTAGAGCTTACAAATAATATATTTGTGAAAAGTAAAAATAATAATACATTTTTCAAAACATTTTATTACAAAATCGACAAGTCACATTGTTATTATTTTGGGAACACGAAAAATATTTCCAAGTAGCACTTTTTGGCTTCATTTTGTTGATTATTATGGGTTTTAACTTTTAACACTTCTAACGGCGTTTCTTCACTTTCCCGCGACTTTTAGCAAACCTAACCTCTATAATAAATGTGAAAACCAGACTTTTTAATCCATATTGGTTGAAAAAAGCTAAAAATGCTCGCGAAATTCAAATTTTGTTTGATGTAACGGAAATACAGATTTTGCGGCTGAAACTTTCATGAAAGTTTCAAAAACATTGTAATTTTCAGATTAATCTGAAACTTTCATAAAATTCAGATATTTTAGAAATTTATGAGAGCACGTTGAAACTTTCAGAAATTTCAAATTGAAATTGAAACATTCAAAATGAAATTTGAAATTTTGCATCACTGATAGGAACGAGGTCAAGGTAGAAAAAAATAAATTATCACAATTACCCTCCTCTTACTTATGTAGTATGTTCATTAGGGAAGTCATATGTCTTACGACTTAACAACTGAAAAATTGAACAAATATAACTCATAGAAAAGCACATGCACTATTTTAAATTTGGATTATTGATACAGGAAATCAACCCACTGAAAATACCTGTTGTTGCAAAAAGAGAAAGGCTAACTTAAAGGCATAAAACACGAATCTGAAATTAGTCATTCGTGCAAACGCATAGTTTTAAAAAAATCATATTTTCTAACACTGATACTGACTTTCGCCTTCTTTCGTTTTTGTGTTCACACTATGCTTAGGGACTTTACAGAACAATGCACTTTATTTACGCCTTGCAAAATCTAGTTTTTTTCTTTTTCATAAAAAAAAATAAGATATTATTTGGTAAAACATCATTGATTAACATATCATAATAAATAAATGATGGCATTGACCTGTCAAATACGAAATACTGTGTAGTATAGTGCAGACACTTGGAAGGGCGTTACTTCTGCACTGTTCCACTTTGGGAATGCTTTTGAGAAGTCTTGCTAAAGTTAATTTGACTCTGGATCAAATCATGTAATGTAATACAATACATCGTTGAACTTGCAGCAAAAAAAAATGATGGTGAATGACGTGAAATTATAAAGTTGATAATGGCCACTACGCGACGAAATTTACCATTCACAATCTGTCTTCAAAATTATGTAGAAATATTTTGGAGATATTAATTTTTTAACAACCTTAAAAAACACATCAAGTTGTCTCTACACTTGCTTAGATTAGTTTCTGGTAGCTATCATACAATGCATAATTACTTCCGCATCCACAGTGAAACAAATTTTGAAAATTTTGAATTTTTTTTTATATAGGTTATTTTATTTTCTTTCAGATGTTTACTTGTGCAAACAACTGATTTCTAGTATAGTGCTTTACTATTTAATTAAGATAACTATTTTATTATTACCATATTTATTTTTTAGGACAATATCTCTTACCAAAAATACGAGACACTGCTGGCCAAAAAGGAACAGGAAAATGGACAGCAATTGCAGCCCTTAATTATGGAATACCAGTAACCCTAATAGGAGAAGCAGTCTTCAGTCGATGCTTATCCGCTCTTAAAAGCGAAAGAGAAATTGCAAGTAAAAAACTCGCAGGTCCAACAGCACAATTCTCAGGAGACAAAAAGCAGTTCCTTGAAGATCTACAACAAGCTTTATATGCTGCCAAAATTGTATCGTATGCCCAAGGATTTATGCTGCTGCGTGAGGCGGCTAAGGTACATAACTGGGATTTAGATTATGGTTCCATTGCCCTGATGTGGAGAGGTGGTTGTATCATTAGGTCAGTTTTCTTGGGCCAAATAAAAGTAGCGTTTGACAAGGATCCCACATTAAAATCGTTACTTCTGGCTCCATTCTTTTTGGATGCAATTACAAAAGCTCAATCAGGATGGAGAAATGTTGTGTCAACAGCAGTTACTTTAGGTAATTATAGCGTTTATTTCAAATAGTTACAGTACAATATTATATGATGTAGTACAAAAAGAACACTCCACGAATTTATTTGAAATGAAAATGAAAAAGCCCTATATACCTATGTTTAAACAATTACTAGTGCACTGTACTGCCGTGCTAAGCAAGAAGGTCGTAACTGACATTTTCATGAAAATTGAGTTATTGACATTTGTCGCATCTACAGCCACTCAAGCAACTTCTGGTATATTTTCAAGGCCATATCTTCATAATAAACGATACAAATTCAATTTAAAATTTGTCATATCTGCAAAGTTTACTGATTTTACTAAGCGAAATTGTCCTATCTGATATTACTAAGCATAAATGTCGTATCTATACGGTAGATACGACAAATTAGCTTGGCAATACAAAATAAAAATGTACAGTTACGACTACCAATTTGAAGTTATGTGGGATTGTTTACATCTGACGATTCAGTGTGGTGGTGAAAAAAGTGTATTTTATCTTAATTATTGAACTCCTTAACGACTGACTGACTTTTTAATAAATAACATTCTTTTAACTTAATCAGAGCAATGTTTGTTGTAATATTTTTCAGAAATCTACTTTTTTATTCACTTACGACTTTTATTTATTGTATTTTCTCAATTTTTTTCTTAAAAAATGTCGTATCTGCATTTTTTTGGAAAACGTTTAATATTTCAAATAGAAACTTAAACAATAAAAATTGTTCTAATAAAAAAAGCTCTCCCATTGAAAATGTGGGTGGCATTGAAAATAATCGAAAAATGCGATTATCTCAAAAACAACAAAATGTTAGTTACGACCTTCTTGCTTAGCAGGACAGTGTACTCGCCACGGATCTTGGCGAGCGGCAGGGACTGTAGAGGAATGTAGCGGCCTATCGGAGAACTGCGTGTCCACTTTCTATAACAAATTATATGCAACACCAATCATGGTAGAAGTGCGTGTGCTGGAGTTATACCACTCTACATATAGATTCCTCTTTGCTCGCCAACACTCATGACGAGTACTGTACTCTCATGTAATGCATAAATTCTTGAATGAGCGAGTACACAACAGCAAAAATGATATGGCATAGCACTATATAAGTTACAAATATAATTTCACCTTCATTTTCCTGATTATTATCTGTTTCATTGTAAACGAATTTAAAATAGCTCATTTTGCCTGTTATATAGCAACATATACTGTAAGATGTAAGATTCCATGAATATACTGAACGACATACTTTGATGTCACGTCAAGAATAAATGGCCAAAACCAGGGTGACGTGTAAAAATTTTCATGCATATGTGACGTAATATTTGACCTTGCCATATTTTTGGCGAATCGTGTAATGTCCAACGTTAATACTATCAAATTATTATAAACACTCTCAAAGAGGGCTGGAAGTGTTGGTGAATGTGACATTAACGCTTGCAGCCACACACACACACACACGCATTTTTAACTGCCAATTACAAGAGTAAAGTATATTACTGATATTTGTTCTAAATGTATTGGACCTAATTTTCGTGCCTCTCAATAAAGATGCATTAATATTGTGAGGAAGACCATTTAACGTCGACAGCGTTACTGATTCATAATTAAAATATGTGAGTTTTTGCCGAGATGCCACATTTTTGACTTGTGAAGAATACCCTGCTTCCTTACTGTTTAAAAAGTCCATTATATCTGGGGTTGTCCATAAAACGTGTGAAATATTTAAGGATACGGAGGGATTTCATCAAAACGTCATAAAATGTCACATGGAAAATTTTTATTTTCGAAATCAAGTGAAATTATTTGTAATATTAATTTTAACACAAATTTTTAATGCTCTTCTGAATAGTGGTTCTCTAACATTCTGTGTATTTAATTAAGATTTAAAGCCTGCTAATGTACTAATACTGTGTGACGCCCCTGTGTAGAGTGCCAATTCCAGAATTATAAGCGCTGGAACACGGTGTCACCATAGTTAACAGTGAAGACAGCTAATTTCAGATGCTTAAATAAAACAAACAGTTAGAAGCAACAAAAAATAACAGTTTATTCAGTCTCTTGATAACTATTTACAAAAGCAGAACATGTCTAAGCAAAAATAGCAAAAAGCATGCAGTCTTAAGCAACCTTTACTCACGGTACCCGGTGTGAAACAATCTACTTGTGCAAACAAACTACTAAATTAAACTACGGCAACGCACCAACAAACATTAGATAAGAAGCTCAAGCAAAACTAGAAGGGGTCATAGAAAGGATACCGTCGTTTGTGAAGAGTACAGTTAGTGAGGGATTTCTTATTCTTCTTTATTAATGAGGGCAAGTCACGGTATACGACAATATTCTCAGTGTCGTAACGGATAAACCCTGAATAAAAGTTCTACTAGCGATTCTACTTACTAGCTGGATTTCATTATCCTACCGGTAAGTAGTTGCCGCGGAAACAAAATAAAACATGTTGAGCAGTGATGCAAAATTTCAAATTTCATTTTGAACGTTTCAATTTCAATTTGAAATTTCTGAAAGTTTCAACGTGCTCTCATAAATTTCTGAAATATCTGAATTTTATGAAAGTTTCAGATTAATCTGAAAATTACAATGTTTTTGAAACTTTCATGAAAGTTTCAGCAGCAAAATCTGTATTTCCGTTACATCAAACAAAATTTGAATTTCGCGAGCATTTTTAGCTTTTTTTCAACCAATACGGATTAAAGACTGGTTTTGACATTTATTATAGAGGTTAGGTTAGCTAAAAGTCGCGGGAAAGTGAAGAAACGCCGTTAAAAGTGTTAAAAGTTAAAACCCATAATAATCAACAAAATGAAGCCAAAAAGTGCTACTTGGAAATATTTTTCGTGTTCCCAAAATAATAACAATGTAACTTGTCGATTTTGTAAAATGTTTTGAAAAATGTATTATTATTTTTACTTTTCACAAATATATTATTTGTAAGCTCTAATCCTATTATAAAGAAAACAAAATGTTATTTATGTTAAAAAAAAATTTAAAAATAAAAATGTGTGAGACTAGTTGCAAAAGTGGGATTTATTAGTCATTATCTCTTGGAAGTTTAAAACATCACGAATGTTACACAGAACTTAAGTTTCATCATTTCATGAAATATTTCAATGAAATTTCACTTAACTTTCATAATATTCAGGAATTATTCATTTAAATTTCATAAAATGAAAGTTTCAGTGAAATTTCACGAAAGTTTCATGATACTTAAGTATAATATAATATTTCAAAAATTTCATAAATTTCAGATGAATTTCGAAACTTTCACAAAAATTTCATTGAAATTTCACAAATTTTAAGTTTCACGAAATTTTGTATCACTGGTTATGAATGTTACACAGAACTTTAAGTTTCATCATTTCATGAAATATTTCAACGAAATTTCACTTAACTTTCACAATATTAGGAAACTATTCATTTAAATTTCATAAAATGAAAGTTTCATTGAAATTTCACGAAAGTTTCATGATACTTATGTTTAATTTTATATTTCAGAAATTTCATAAATTTCAGATGAATTTCAAAACTTTCACAAAAATGTCATTGAAATTTCACAAATTTTAAGTTTCATGAAATTTTGCATCACTGGTTCTCAGAGTTCAATGTTAGGGCCTAAGTATTCTGAAAAGGTCAACTTACAAACATTATAAATGGCTAGGCTAACTAACAGTTGTGTGCAAAATCTACTAATAAATTTATTCCTTGAATGCTGAAAAGACCAGTTTAATTCGGTGTCAGTATCACTACTAATGCAAGGAGAACGGTATTGTCCTCTGCTTACGTTTTAGGATATCAATAGGTCTATATGATTTCAGTCGGCGAGTCATAAGTAGTGCGCTCGATGTTTTAAAACTGCTTGTCTTTCCTTTACTACTACAATGGTGCTACAGCCCATATCGAGCCTTGACCTCCTCAATCCCCTTTCTTCAACCGTCCCGATCCACCGCTGCATGTCTGCAATTTCTTATACCCAGTATTTCTTCAGCGTCCTTCCGTATCCCACCTTTCCAGCGCAGCTTCGGTTTTCCTACCGGTCTCTTTCCTTCAGCTTTTTTTGTGAGCACCTTTTTTGGAATCCTGTCATCCGGCATTCTCTGGGCATGTCCTGCCCATCTCAATCGCATTAGTTTTATATGCATTGAGACTCTGGGTTCTTCGTATAGTCTTTCCTTTAAGCGATGTATATTTCATATTTCAGAGCAGGTAATTACCGAAACCGGCCAGATTTAAAATCAAATATGGATGGAGAAATTAGCTTCGTTACAACTAATAACTAAAATTTGAATATTATAGAAAATTACCTACATAAGTACAGATTTCTTATATTAGCTATAGAAACATGTTCAGGTTGTAAATTTATGCTATAACATCACAGCCAATGAAACAGCTTGCAAATTGCGGCAATATTGAGCCGTTCAAATAGATTTGATTTTTTTTACTGTCATTATGAAGAGAAATAAACAAAAATATAGGTCAATTATTTTTTTGTATAAATGTTATTAAAATAATTGAAAAGAAATTATCTACTCGCTCACTGTCTCTCGCTTTACATCGGAAGATTCAAATATTTCCTAGAATCAGTAGATCAATACATTTTTATTTAAATTAAAACTATTTCAGGTTAATATTCACAAAACAATGTTAAGGTCATGCAAGTAATTTTAAATTCATGGCCACCGAACTGATTAGTAAATAAATAACTAATTTTGGCTAAAAGGATATACAAAACCCAATTAGTTATTTAATTATAATGCAGTCTTAATTTGTTCTGCTACTGCAATACAATCACTACTTGTTTTATTTAGGTTGAGGTTAAGAAATTTTAATTTTACCAATTTCTAACGGTCTAACTTGTTTTACGAGTGTAAAATGTTATAAAATAATTGTTAAAAAGCTATATTTTTTCAATGTCATTTCAAATTATAACCAAGTTAAATTAGAGATGTTATATACATATATAACCCGTCATCAAATCCAAACTAGGTGAAATTTTACATCCCAGTAGTTTTTAACCTAGTGTATATCCATTGGAACCTCTTTATATAAACAAAAATAAACCTTGACAAAAAATGCAAAATGCATAAAAAAATCTGTATATGTAGGAAACTATGGTGGAAATAATGTCGCTTCCACTAGACAGATAGAAAAATTATGAAAAGATACAGGGTGATCACCTTAACAAATAATTAAGAAACTGGTGGAAGTGATATTTGGAGTATGACACAATTACTGAGGAGGAAACCCGATATACTTTTAGTGAAAAATATACAGGGTGTTACTTTAAAAACATTATAAATGAGAAAAATAATATTTAGAATGTAGATGTCACTATTGCCTAGAAAAAATCTGCAAAAAAACGTACAGGCTGGTCATCAGACAGAAAAAATTATTACCTAAAAAATAAAGAATACCAAACACAGAGGGAAGTTGTGTGTAAATGCATTTACAGATTTTTTTTTTGTGCAAGAATTGTGTGCAAGAGATCCCGCACTTTTTCTATGTAAAATACCTACTTTTTTTTTTTAAATTTCGTATACGGCAAGAAATATTTTGCAGAAAAAATGCAACGCAAATAATTTTGTTGATGATAAGAACTATTCCAGGGTTGCGCTAAAAGTAATTCATTTAATAGCTAGAAAAGATGCAAAATTGTCATCATACAGATTTTATAGTAAAAAAAAGTAAACTAACTTATTCACTGACACTTTTCTATATTACTTTTGGACTAAAATATCCAACCATTATCGTTATTGTATTGTAGTTATAAATTGAACTTTAATGTAATGATCCTGTTGTAAAATTTTTCGTGAAATTCATCCCATAGAGGCTCGATAGGATTCAAATCAGGGCTTTGAAGCAGCCATAGTAATACATTTGTAATCTTTTGTAACTTGTCTCTTTCAACCTTCGTTTACATATTAGTTATCACTCGTCTTATGACATGCGATATCACATTCCCAAAATGTACAATCATTTTTGCTACCCAAACCACGATAGAACATAGGATATTTTATATCCAGACTGTGGTGCATAGGTACATCAGAGTTCCTAAATCTTTAAAATCTAGAATGAGTTACAGCTGCCACAAACTTGATCTACTTTTCAAGATATACTCACCGGTAAAAAAAACTGGCCACCTGAACATTTGTTGTTCAATAACTTTTGTAATATTTCACCGATTTTAATTACCTTTTGGTCACTTTTTAAAGAAATTCATCAAAAATATCTCATGCCCTTTCAATTTTGAAAAAATAATTTTTTACAACTTATTACACCTGGAGAACCAAAATTATGTTTTGGTGATCTAATTTCTAAACACCTTGTGGAGTAATTAGGAAACTTGGTCAGGTTCTCTTGTGCTCTGTTCCAAAGCCCAATCCATTCTCAAAAATGTATTTTTTGATTAATCCCAATATCTGAATTTTTGTAAGATACACACTTTCAAGTAAAATTTTGCAATTTTAATTTTTATTTAACTTAACAAGTATTTATCTTTTCTTTATGAACTTTATTATTCCAAATACGCGATTTATCAGTATGTCGACCTCGCTTATTGAAAAATATCTAAGTGGGCATGTGTCTGATTTCTGTCAAAAGTCATTTCACAATAACTGCCAAATAATTTTCAATCTGTCAACATGGTACTTAGAACTGAGAACATGTGTAAAGTTGTCGCCTTAATCGAGGATGGTTGAAGTCGGCGTTACATGTCTAATGTGTTGGGAATACCCCGAACAACCATCCAAGATGCTTGGATTCGTTATGTTGAAACAGGCAATTGTACCAGGATCAGGTAGAAGGAGAGCAACAACAGTAGTTGATGACCGTTTTATTCGCCTTAATACACGTTAAGAAATCGAAGATCTACTGCTCCGTATCTTCAACATCGCTTAGAAATGGTGCGTAGAGTAATTATAAGCGAAAGAACTGTCAGAAGAAGGCTTGTGGAATTTGGAATTTATTCACGTAGACCGGCAACAGGACCGCAGCTACTGCCACGACATCAACAAGACCGGCTTAGATATACACGAGGACATGTGAACTGGAATCACAACAGAGGGGTAAAGTTCTATTCATTGATGAGCCCAGGGTTTGCCTGCGGTCACCTGATGGTCGTGAAAGAGTGTACAGATGACGAAATGAAAGGTTTGCCGAATGCGCTATTTCTGAGAAGTCTCATATCAAGGAGGTTCTGTTATGGTGTGGGAAGGTATTTCAACTGAAGCATGTGCTGAACTTTTATTTGTAGAAAACGGAGCTCTAAACGCTCACTGTTACGTGCAAGATATCCTTCAAGAAGCTGTAGTTTAATGGAGATGAATTCATTTTAATGCACAACGGTGCAAGGCCGCATGCTGCAAACATTGTGAACCAGTATTTGAACGATGTTAGTATCCAACAATTAGAATGACCTGCATATAGCCCTGACCTCAACTCCATCGAACATTTTTGGGATAAACTTAAAAGATGTATTTGTCGCCGTCCAGTATTACCGGAAACACTGGCAGAGTTACGTTTTGCTTTGCAGGATGAATATGCCGCAATCCCTCAGGATCGAATTTTGAAACTTATCCATTCGATGCCAGGTAGATTATGTGATGTTATTTCAGCAAGAAGTGGACATACACGTTACTGAATTAATGATTTATTAAGATTAGTATATGTGCACTATTATTGTTCAAATTAATATTCATTGTTAATATCACTTATTAAAATTTAATTTTCTACCCCTCTTTGAAACTGTATTTTCTACAAAAATTCAGATATAGGGTTAACCAAAAAACAATTTTTTGAAAATGGATTGGGGTTTGTATCAGAATACAAGAGAACCTGACCAAGTTTCCTAATTACTCCACAGGGTGTTTAGAAATTAGATCACCAAAACATAATTTTGGTTCTCCGGGTGTAATTAGCTGTTAAAATTATTTTTTCAAAATTGAAAGGGCATATATTTTTTGATGAATTTCTTTAAAACATGAGAAAAAATAATTAAAATTAGTGAAATATTAAAAAAAATTTTGAACAACAAATGTTTCGCAATATTCAGGTGGCCGGTTTTTTTTGCCGGTGAGTGTATAACCAGAGATGGGTAAAGGAAACTTTCCAATGAAAGTTCCCAGGAAATTTTCGGGAGTTTCTGGAACGAAGTTTTGATAAAAATGAAAGTTTCTAATAAAATATTTGAATATTACGAAAGTTTCCAAAGGAAACTTTCCCAGAATTTTGGAAACTTTCAAATATTCAAATATTTTATTGGAAACTCATTTTTATCAAAATTTCGTTCCAGAAACTTTCAAATGGAAAATTTCATTTACCTATCTCTGGATATAACTACTAGTGTAGGTATAATGTTCAAGGACCTTATTTCTCCAATTCAAAAACAACACTGATATAAATTGAAATGGAGACTTGAGAGTTTAAGTACAAAATTGGAGATATTTTTGTCATAGGCAGAGACTATAAGAGATGCAGTGGAGTTATTGGATGTATTCAGAATCTCATTGTGAAGTAATGGCAATGTTAGCTAGAAATCAGAGACAGTTTACCACTGATCATGCCAAAATACGTACCTTGTTCACTTTTTTTTTATGCAAATTCCCAATTAATATTTGTGCGTCTCTTTTATTCTTTAAATGAATAATCTTTAGAGCCTGTGCTGGAATTATCACATAGTTCTTTCTCTATTTCACCACCAGATTTATCACAGACAGGTCGGAAAAGACTTTTCAAAAATTTCATCTCCGATTAATTTACTCAAAGATATTTATTACTGTATATGAAATTCGAAGAAAATTGGTTCACATAGAAAAATGCAGGGTCCTTTTCGGGTAAACTATAACCTATAAACTAAATGAACTACTTCATTTCTTTATGTACTGACAGACAATATTTTAATCATATTTTAGAAGAAAGCCATTGCCTCTACAAAAAATTAAGTGTAAACTTTTCGTGCAAAATTTTCTGCTCAGTTTTAAATTGAATTATTACTGGGACGTCAAATAATTTTGATTATTCCTAGAATTATCTATCACCTATATTACTTTTCCGTAACGCTTTGTATCTTTTTAGGTATCCCAACTCCAGCCCTAGGAACAGCTTTGGCATTTTACGATGGCTATAGGTCAGAGCGTCTTCCGGCAAATCTGTTGCAAGCTCAACGGGACTACTTTGGTGCTCATACGTATGAACTTCTTGGACAGGAGGGCAAATTTGTCCACACCAACTGGACAGGAAAAGGTGGAAATGTTTCTGCCTCAACTTATGACGCATAAAATTTTTATTTTTTATTGTTATTTTATTTATATTAAAATTTTATTGACCTAAGGTTTTTATAAATTATATGCAGTATTGTTTTTATATTGATGTTTTATTTCAGGGGAAATCTTGCACAAAAACCCCGTTGCTGCACGGGACATTTTGTTCTAAATCATCTGTTTTTTTTATTGGGGATTGCTAAGCAATAAAATATACTTTAGTTGCACTTGTGGAGATTTATATTTTGTTTTAAGTATATACTTTGGTGTGGTACCCATATACATAGTATACATTACAGTGTACACAATGTATACAGTCCACTATGCATATACAATATGCGGTACGTTATTTGTACCACCATGCATTGAACGAGTCAGTTTGCATGGTTCAAACGGTGTACCACCATGCCTTAAAGGGTTAAATTCATAGGCACATCTTAATAAAAGACGGCCCAGCGAAAATTCAAAATATGAGCCTACACTGTTTCATGATAATTCTGTAGGTGCCTACACATCAGAGATGGGTAAAATCGCTCCGTAAGTTGCCAGGAAGTTTTTATTTTATTTTTGTTTAATTTTCATTGCCATGTTTATTTTAACGTTCAGGCAAAGTTTAGCTAATGCTACTCCACCCTTAACCAGGAAGGCGCACAGTGGGAAATTATGAAATTTTTTTGGACAAAATTCACCCAACAACTGAATTCGCAAATAAAGATAAAATTTTGTTGTTGCTACAACATGGTGACTAAAGTTAAATCTGACCTGTAAAATCTTAAAACAATTCCTATTAAATCCTTCAGTCTAGTCAATTTTAGATACTTTTGATGTTTTTATCAAATTTTGTCAAATAGAACATATCTTTATTACGAAATCCAATGAAATTATTAGGACAATATGTCTATTGTATTAGTAATCAGCGACCCACAACAGAGCTGGGCAAATACTTTGAAAAAGTATTTAAATATTAAATACTAAATACTTTCAGAAAATTGAAACTATTTAAATATTAATTATTTTCAAAAGATAAAAGTATTTAAATAATAAATAACAAAAGTAATTAAATAGTTTAAACTTATTATTTAAATACTTAACTTAGTATTTAAATACTTTCCGAATATTTAAATACTTTGATAACACTGAAATATTTTGAAGCATAGTTAAGTGTAAAAATAGCCTATAATGGCTAAACTTTAGCCCAGTCGATGTAGGTATTTACCTACAAATATTTGCAAACTGAATAATTTTTTTTTAATAAGTTCGTGAAAGTGTATAGAATAATATCCTGAAAAGTTTACATTTCGCTCAGATGCAGAACATAAAAAAATGTGAAAAAAAATTTTTTCATCCATTTTTCAAAATTTTGAAATTAAGTCAAGCTAGGAAAAAATAAAAAATACAGATGGTTAGATCACGTATTTATGAACAAAAAAAAAAATGTCCTAAGAAAATTTACCGCTAAAGCCACGGTTTTCCCAGAAAAAAATAATCAACTGTAACGTTATAGTCCACAGTACGTCGCCCTTTTTTTTAATGATTAGTAACAGGCTGAATTTTCGTGACTATCTTCGTTTTGACGAAACGCTCAACTTTTTTCGCTGAGAAAATTCTCGGTAGTGGTAGCTAATAGCAAAAATTATTTTTTCTATTTCACACGAATTAGACAATTCGACAACCGGTCAAATTATTTTGGCAATATATTTTTCATTCATTAAACGTTTGTTAAAGAGTTTGTTTTTCGATTGCCTTGGTTACGTTTGCGCGAGTTAATTATAATAAGCCCCGTGTTTGTCCACAACAATATAATTTGACAGGTTGTCGAATTGTCTAATTCATGTGAAATAGAAAAAATAATTTTTGCTATTAGCTACCACTACTGAGAATTTTCGCAGAGAGAAAAGTTGGGCGTCTCGTCAAAACGAAGCTACTCACGAAAATTCAGCCCATTACTAATCATTAAAAAAAAAGGGCGATGTACTGTGAACTATTATAACTCGGAGCGAGATACATGCGTGCGCGCGTTTGAATATGCTTGCCGTTGACACCGACGCACTGAATTACATGTTACTAAATCAGAATTTGTTAAATCTACATGAGTGTTGGTTCATTTAAAAGATTGAAATTGCAGCTTTCTGATGATTTTTTGTTTTAAACAATACAAGCAAAGGATGGATGGAAAAAATATACTTATATATATTATCACGCCCGAACTCAATCGTCGCAATAAAAAATATAGAAAAAAGTAAAAGCCCTTCAAAAAAATTCTTTCTTCATTGAGATCTGTTAAAAAGTATGTACACTTCATGATCATTATGGTTTATTAAATTGTAGTAAAGTGGATTTAAAAAGAAAGTGCATTTCAGATCATTTTAATTTCCTTGCTTGATGATTTTTTTGATAAATATATATATTGGAGGCTGTAACCTTGCCGAGAACTTGACCCATTGGAAAAAATAAAATATCACTATTTCGGAAAAATGCATATTTTTCGAATGTTCAAACATAAATTCGTTTACTTGTATGCATTTTTTCGAAAATATGATCAATCAGATCATGATAAGAAATTGCAATTTTCACAATCTTATCCTTATAACTATGAAAATATCTTTGATTGTTTTGAATTTAAATTCTGGAACTTTTCCAATACATTAACAAATGTATAAGGAATCTATTGGATATAGCTGAAATGTGGATAGGTGTACCTGTAATAAATACAGTACAGTAAAGGCACGTAAAAATTCATGCGAGCGATTCAGCGGCTATGTATGGTGTCTGTGTATGTGTTGATAATTAGATATTCTCCCTCCAGACTCACTATTTATCCTCTTATTCACTAAGAAAAATGTTAAAAACGTGTAATCAGAAAGAGAAGAAAGCTTTCTGTTTTCGTCGTTAGAACTGCTAAGAATTTTTAGAGGTTCCCTAGTATGCATTTAACAAAGTTACTTCATTATTTTTTCCAGGAATACCATAGTTTTAGCGTTAAATTTTATTAGTATATTTTTTGTTCAGAAATACGTGGTCTATTTACCTGTATTTTTTGTTTTTTTCTACCCTGACTTAATTTAAAAAATTTTTCTTTCCCTTTTTTTTGTGTTTTGCATCCGAGCAGAATGTAAACTTTTCAGGATATTATTCTATAAACTTTCACGAACTCATAAAAAAAAATTATTTAGTTTGCAAGTTTTTGTGGGTTTCACTATAAAATGTTTTCTGTCGTTTGGGCTACTATTTCTATTTTTGTAGAAATCAATAAAGACTTTTATTACTATTATCATTATTATATTAAACACTATTTGTCTATTTGAGGTGTCAAAATTTTAGGTTTCATGACTTCCATGAACTTCTACAACACTATTTTAATACCTCTATACTTAATCAGTTCTAGTTGGGTATTGGACTTTTACTTATTCGTAGAGCTAGACCTTTGCGTCTTCTGCAAATACCCAAATAAAGCACAGAGACTATGGCACTAGTTCAACTGTTCTCAATCACAAAACATATACATTAACATTACTGTCTGCTCTTAACCAACTTTCTGGGAATTAAGACGTGAACGACTGAAGACTGAATGATGCAATGTATTTATTAACTACATAGTACAGTACATGTCTTGATTCTTGACGAGTATCTGCCTGTCTCCCTGGTGTATTTGATTATATTTGTTATATTTAATTAAATACTTTTGAGATTCAAATACTTCTGAAAGTATTTAAATACTGTCAGAAAAGGATTTAAATACTTTTTTAGAAGTATTTAAATACTTCCCAGTTATTTAAATAGTTTAAGTATTTATAAATACTGTAGGATCATTTTCACAAATACTAAGTAGTAAATATTTCAGATAAAGTATTTGCAAGTATAAATACAAATACTTGTTGCAAGAAGTATTTAAATACTCGGTATTTAAATACTTTCTAGTATTTAAATACTTATGAGGTATTTGTAAGTACATATTTGCCCAGCTCTGACCCACAAAACATAAATTTGTTGAATTTTGAAATAAAGATGTTATATTTGAAAAATAAAAATGTCAAAAAATGACCAGAAATGGCCAATATCTCGAAATGTGTCCAATGTTGGTCAAAATATCTATTGTATTCATAATCAGCGGCCCAAAAAACATATAATTTCATTCCGAAAACTTCCTGGAAATTTTCATATGGAAAGTAAACACAGACCACTGTATATTAAATAGGTGGTCCGACTTACGGCACTTTCCTATTATAATAATGGCTTCATAAGTGCACAGTTTCTATTTACATTAGTAGATGGCGCCAGCAATAAGGTCCTACAATTACCTGGGCATGTGCATCGTATAACTAACATAACCTCAAATTTTAAGGTTTTTTCGTTTATTTTCATTTTTAATGTTTGCATAGGCATTTTTAGCTTGGAGCCATACTGGCTCCAAGCAAATAGTTAAAAATTCACGCAAATAATTTGTTCAATATTGTTGATTGATAAAAATAGACTGCTAATTATAGGTTAGATTCCTAACCTGCAAAAAGTGTCTTATTTTATTGTGACAAACTATTTAAAACTTCATACACATTACACTGAACTTGATTTTGGTTGAAAGTACAGGAACCAGGCAGAAATTTTAATAATAGCTATGTAATACGTGTAAATCTTAAGAAATATATATTTTTGAGGTTAGCTGTGACGACACGTGCAATGCTGCATGTAGTGTTGCATATATTCTTTCAATGTTTTAATTTAGCTTTGTCAGATGTCACTGGACTCTTGTTTCACTAAACAAAAAACAAAAGGCCGGGAATATATGCAACACTGTATGCACATGTGCACAGAACCTGTAAAATTATCTATCTATGCGTAAGTAATGAGAGAACTTATTGGTCCTGCCATCTATTACATTATGTACAAAGTAAGCACTTATGAAGCCACTGTGAGGGTTTTATCGTGGCATCACCTATTTAATACACCCTGCCACAGACCAAATATGGTAAACTGGAAATACGTAAAAGAAATAACAAAATCCTGTAATAAAAAAAAGGGTGCACCATAAAGAAATTGTAAGGATATATATATACTCTACTGGATTTAGAAACGGAAGAAACAGAAAAAGGAGCTAAAATAAATAAATAAAAAATTAAATGGCATTTTGTACATTTGTGTTTACTGGGTACATACAGACACCTTGAAACCCTTCTTTCGACTGTCATAGTCTGGTAAAAAATAGACGCAGCCGGTCTAAGAGTTTAAAGCTAATTTTTGGCGTACTAATAGAGACAAGGGAATATAATAAAATGTTACTGGCAATCAGTTTAATAATTGAATAAAAGTTCTTACATTTTTTATTATGAAATACAATTATGTGAAATTAATATATCACGAGATGTACGAGATATTTTCGATCTGCCAAGACAAAACGACCGAGTTTTTTTACGTTTATAATGTAATTATTTTGTGAATGGACAGAATAAAATTTTTAAAAGTTTTATATATGACCATCCAAAATACAAATGGTAAGATCGGCAACTTATAGTCTAAGAGCCAGACCCAAATCAATTATCTGAATTTACTTGCCTGGTTTTTCGTCAGTTGATTACAGTAGTTGTGTACACAAACATACTTTGGTCAGTCAAGCCAAATCGAGAACAGGTGTCTCAGGTACGCCTTCAAAGGTGTCATAATTACGGAGGTAATAAAATGAATTTACTATGGCTGAAAATCGTTATGCACATTAGATATTGCATATAAATAACAGTTATGTCAGCCAGTCAGTTGAATGTGGGGACAGAGCTGGTCAGTCAGCCCCAATGTATGAACAAAAAATAAATAATGTGCAATTCATTTACTATACTTCAAAATCTCTGTGAAGGTATTAAACGCTATATTAATCATAAATAAAATGGTCAGTCAACCATCTTGTGGGACAAAGCCCATCAGTCAGCAAAATAAAAAAAAAAACAATTTCGCGCGCGCGATCGGTGTGGCAGCGGCGCACAGTAATTACCCTTTTAAGGGGTTTTTGCAACTATCTGAATAAGAATCTGAATAACCAGATTTATTATTTTGTAGGTTTATTGGGTCGTCGATTTCAAAAATTGAGATCTTGAACTCCTTTAATATGGGGAACGAAACCCCCGAAACTCGGAAAAACCATCCCTTTCAGGGGTCTTGCAATAGTCGGCTAAGTTGCCCATTTATGAAAACGCCTAATTAAATATCTAACTTTTCGCACTTCTACAATAAAATACATCAAATTTCAAAGAGAATAAAAAAAATTTATGGCTGTACGATTAAAATTGCCCTGAGAGTCGAATTGCTTCCATTTTCCATCACTGTGCGGCAGCTCGCTCTTTTCCTTATTATTACTTAACCCTTTCACTGCGGGTGACGTAAAATTCCGGAAATTATTTGTCGTCTTGAAGTGCGGGTGACGTATTTTTTCACTGGCTGGTTTTAGGTCCTGGACTGCGGCAATCGGACGATTACACTGTTGAATATGCTTTGTACATGCGTTAACCTTTGTGTAATCGTCGGTCTTTTGCATTCGATCTCCTCCAAATACGTGGACTGCATGCTCTTTTTACGCAGTTGTTTACATTTATTTTGCATGTTCAGTTCGTTGTGTTAGTTTATAATGAATAAAAAAGATTATTTTTTTTAAATGCGTTTCTTTTTTAATGCCGCACACAGGGTATGGAATGCAAAATCCACTCCCACAGTGAAAGGGTTAACGAACTATTAACTAACTTTATTTTAAAGTATAATTGACAGCAATGTTAACAATATACATTTTGTAAATAATTAAATTTGTCCTAATTACATTGAATAGACAAGATCATTAGGAAAGAAATATTGAAAATCTATGCAGTTGAAATATTATATTTAACATAAATTATTATTATAAAAAATACTATTACAATACTATTATTACAATGTTTAATTCTTTGTAATCAAACTATTCATCCCAATCAAATTCGTCAATTTCGCTCTAATCAGAAATGCTAAGATCTGACGTTTCCAATTCGGATTGGGAATCTAAAAAATAAATATAACTTCTCTAATTATATACAATAAAAAATATTTTTTTTTACGTAAAATCAATGGCAATTAGTTTGCCGACAATATTATATGCATACCTGAATTTTCCTGCGGAGGTTGAATAACGACATCGTTGATCAATTGTGGTAACTGATTAACTTTGACCAATCAAAGTCATATTTATTGTCGATCAATGTCCACCCATGATCGATTGGATACAGTTCCGTCGTGACTTTACGATGGGCATTGCGCCAAATATTTGAAATGTAGCTCGCTCTTAAAAATTATTGCATCAATTCTGATTGGCACGGTGCCATCTTGATCCATCAATGTTTTTCACTTTTATTTGAAACTAATCATTGACGCTACTTGAGCATTTGTATGTTTTTGCAAACATAACGAATCTTGCCTCGTTCACTGATTTTAAAGGGGAGGTTAATGAAACCTAGCAGTTCTGTACAGAAATTCCGGTTCTTACCTAGGAGTATACCTGCTCGCTTTAAGTATACACTTTTATTCACATTAATTTTATTTATGTGATGTCAAAGATAAATTTCATACTTTAAGTAATAATTTAATTTTTATATATTGTATATATATTGATTATCTAATATAATTTTTCAATATTTCTTTCCTAATGGTCTATTGTCTATTCAATGTAATTAGGACAAATTTAATTATTTACAAAATGTATATCATTAACATTGCTGTCAATTACACTTTAAAATAAAGTTAGTTAATAGTTCGTTAAGTATTAATAAGGAAAAGAGCAAGCCGCCGCCTACCACACCGACAGCGCGCGCGAATTTTTTTTTTTGCAGACTGACGGGCGTTGTCCCACAAGATGGTTGACTGACCATTTTATTTATGATTAATATAGCGTTTAATACCTTCACAGAGATTTTCAAGTACAGCAAATGAATTGCACGTTATTTATTTTTTGTACATACATTGGGGCTGACTGACCAGCTCCGTTCCTACATTCAACTGACTGACTGACAAAACTTATTTATATGCTATATCTAATGTGCATAACGATTTCCAGCCATAGTAAATTTATTTTATTACCTCCGTAATTATGACACATTTAAAGGCGTGTACCTGAGACACCTGTTCTCGATTTCGTTTGACTGACCGAAGTATGTTTGTGTACACAACTACTGTAATCAACTGACAAAAAACCAGGCGTAGTCAATTCAGAGAATTGTTTTGGGTCTGGCTCTCCGTCTATTACCAATTGAGCAAAATTTGGTGTGACAGACATATTACAAGGCCCACAGAGTTGACACCTTAGCTTTCTCCATATTTCTTTACATCTCTGTGACATGAACCATTAGAAAGGCAGATAGACGGCATATTGATTTATTCGAGATATGTTTGTTACGAATTCCCTGGACAGCTGATCGTAATAACGGCTCGATTCTCCAAAAAATATGCCCTCCAAAGTGACTCTCCAGCATCATATTCTTTTAAATCCTCTCAATTTTTGGTCTCATCAGTTGGCGACAGAACAATATAAACAGGCAACCGCGACAGATCGTGTGCTGCTGTCAGACATGGCATACAGTAAAGAGAGGCCAACTAGAATTTATCACAAAATGTAGCCAGGATTATCTTATCTGCAATATATTTTTTCTATTTACAACTGTAGTTATTTTCGTGTTATGGGATGAATTGAGGTTAAAAGAAAAACTCTAAATCTCTCACATTAGTAACCTTCATTTTTTTATATATTATATATAATATATTTATTGAAAAATGTATCTATAGCCTTAACGAGTTTGTCTAAATGTTTTATGTTTATGCTGTATCTTTTATATATGTCTGCCCTCATTTTACTATTATAATTAGGAAGTTTCCTATTTTAGAAATATCATGTACATTCAACCTCATTTAGTAGTCTTTCAGAGAACTAGTCAAACAAAAAAAAATTATCTCGATATCTGAAAAACTCACGAACTTATTCAATTTCTTATTTCAATACTTCGCCTCGGCTGAAGTCCACCATGACGTCACAATACATAACGCGCTGCCTTGCCATGCCGGCAGCCCACCGTATGTTCCCTTTATTTAGTGTATGTGCTCGATTTTCTGAAATGTCACAAAATGTCACTTTTGATTCGTTCGTGTCAAGCCGAATTTTCGAATTTCGCCGTGCAATTTACGATCAGGTTTATCTGGAAAACTTCCTCTTTAAGTCACGACATCATACGGCCGTCCCAATGGTGTTTTTAGAAAAATATGAACGTGCCGAAATCGCATGTTTTAGCAATTTTTTCGGCTCTCAAATGCAAGCTGGCTATAAACTGCCGGTGCCTGCCAGCGAGTATAAAGGTGCCCGTGGCCGCTCGCTGTTGGCGGAATCATGTATTGTGACGTAATCGAGCCTCAGCCCAGATGATTGCAGCATTTTAAACTTGGAAGGACCATAACTTTTTTATTTATAGATAATTTAAAAAAAAATTACAGATATTTTTAAGATTTTTACGACTATTTATTGAGAAAATGAGAAAAATGGAAACTTCCTAATTGTGTAGCTACATGTAATTTTACATTTTGTTGACTGTCGCATCTGTTCTTATGTAACAGCATACGTGATAAATATATTATTATATTTCGCTTATCTGCCTCCTCGTATCAACCACTCAAATTGACTACTGGTAGCACTTTATTATATTCCATCATATGTGCTTATAATTAGTCTATGAAAAATTTGCGTCGTTGAGTCCCAAAACCACTTATGGTGTCCTGGCAGATAATGATTTTGTTAATGGTCAGCATACATTTAACAAAATTTATAAATTACACCCTAGATATAGAAAAGTTCTAGGACTATAACTTTGTGTTAATGTATTTTTAAACAACTACAAATCAGACACTCAATTTGTCCTCACTTTTGATCCCATGAACTCTTTTTCAGCTGACTGCTCTGCTCAAATCATAACATCTCTTTGGTCACGAGTATTCATGACAAGCTTTGCATATTTTACACCAGGGGGCATATTGCTTAGTTCCAAAGTCGGGTTATTGCAATTCTATCACAATTGATGTTATTTTTTGATTAATATTAAAACAGTCGACAGCCGATTTAAACATAAACCTCTCATAACAGGAAAGAAAAAAACTACATTGCGTCATGGTTACTACTTTTATTTAATCAAGTTTAGATAACTCAAAACAATATAAATATATAAATACAAAAGTATTAGTAGTTGTATATAAAACAGTAAATGCTAGAAAAAAGATCTATAATATATTTATTACGATAGACA
Source organism: Rutpela maculata (assembly GCA_936432065.2). Classification (NCBI taxonomy): domain Eukaryota; kingdom Metazoa; phylum Arthropoda; class Insecta; order Coleoptera; family Cerambycidae; genus Rutpela; species Rutpela maculata. The sequence goes on along the minus strand of OW386287.2, from coordinate 68,599,436 downwards.
TATTGAAGAAAAATAATATGTGGTTTGTAAATTTGAAAACTAGAACCGATAAATAGCTTTTTCAGCTAATCTCAGATAAAAAATGAAAATAAAATGAACCAATAGATATATGCATTATTAAAGATGCTCTTTATAATTGTCGTATTGCTGATTTGATATACCTTAACTAATCACAATGTTTTATAAGTAACAGCGACTTACTAATAGTATATAATGGTGGTTGGCATTTTGATTTGTTGATATCCAATTTGTTGCAATATAACTGCCAGTTACTCTATCTGACACTTTACATGTAAAGGATATGATGATATGATTTATTAGTTATTTATGCGCTAAGGGCGAAAAGCAATCATTTTTGGTGTTAATAACTAAGTCAAGTATAAGTTGGACAACATAGATTTTCAGTTGTTGTAACTCTGGATGGGGAGGGGCTTTTAAAGCAATGAGCAGACCACTATAGTGTCACGTGATAACATGTGAACTTATATTTTTGAAAAGAATACGTTAGGATACACTTATTACTTCATATCACTTTATTCATTGCCAAATTTCCGATACTTTTATTGTTAATTAACTTTTTAATTTCTTTAAAAGATATATTTATATTTATTTTAGGATATCAATTAGGTTAAAAAAGTGTGGATTTCTAGATATTTTATATCACAGGGACGAGTTAAAATCAAATACGACGTGACATTATAACCATAATGTGAGGCAAGTCTATTTCCTGCATCACTCATTTCGGTGCTTCGCATCATTTCACGTTATATTATGTAAGCTCACATGACATGATAGTAGTAGTCTGTTCTATCTTGAGTACAATCGTCACCATTGTTATATATTATGTCGCTGTATCAGCAAATAATAAAACAATTTAAACTGTTAAGAGATGGCTATTACGGTCGTGTTTGGTAACAATTTCAGAGAAACCATTTTGCATAAATTTCGATGCTTTATGACCCGGTGACTTTGAAAAGTTACATACTTCATCTAGTTAGTTATTGTGACAGAATTCTAAGTTTGTAACATTATAGACATTCCAGCAAATACATCCGAGTTCATTTTTCACTTTCCTTGGGATTATTTTCGAATACACAACTATTTTAATTTTTTTCATAAAATATCAGAAATCACTACGTAAAAGTTTTTCCTCTAAAACTTTCCAGGTGTTCTCAAATTTAGGACTTTTTTTTGATGGATGAAAGTACTCAATAAATTAAAATTATTTCACTGACAATCATTCCGATAATAAGGGAGATATTTGGAGACCTGAAAGCATTAAAATATTTGACCCATGTCCTGTGTCCTCAGAGAAGAGGGCAGTATAGTTACAAAGCAATGCTGGGTCTGCATTTTTTGTCATGATGTTAGGTTATATTCTTAGTAACTGTGTTTTTATGTGTTGACGATTAGTAACAATGGGACACATAAAATAATATTAGTGAACTTATTGACATGTTGTTAGTGTATCGTGAATATCTCTAGAATGCTGTGTTAACATCTTGTGTATTTGTGTATATGCTTCTGCATAAACACAAATACATTCTCGTTTCTCGTGTCTCAAGAAACTGGACTTCTACAAGAACATCATGATGGAACAAATAGACCACTGAAGATATTCTGATTATTATTGAGGAAGATCCAGCTACCTCTAAGCACTAGAGAAATTTCAGATTATGTGAATGTTGACATTATGCACTGAGGGCTGGTTTATCAATACTGGGTTCGGTTAGTTTGCCCCGGGGTTAAACACTAACTCCTGGATAAAGTGTTTTTAAGATATAGCCCTTTGAAGTTGGACTTTACGTGCATTCTACAGCATAGTTAAATCGTTATGGGAAATGGCTTTCGGTCAAACTCTTTGAAACTCTGGATTCTGGTAGTTCTTGATGTGCAGACCGAAAGTTCTGAATGGCACTAAGTCCTAAACTCATGGTTTTGAAGTATAGCCCTTTGAAGTTGGACTTTACGTGCATTCTACAGCATAGTTAAATCCTTATGGGAAATGGCTTTCGGTCAAACTTTTCGAAATTCTGGATTCTGGTAGTTCTTGATGTGTAGAACAAAAGTTCTCGAGGGCACTAAGTCCTAAAAACTCATGGTTTTGAGATATAGCCCAGAGATATGCTACAGAATGCAAGTAAAGTCCAACTTCAGAAGGCTATATCTCAAAACTATGAGTTTTTAGGACTTAGTGTGTTTGAGAACTTTTGGTCTACACATGAAGAACTACCAGAATTCAGAGTTTCAATGAGTTTGACCGAAAGCCATTTCCCATAAGGATTCTGCGGGGTCCTTTGTATTAAGAAGCTTCTTTATCTCTTCAAGATACTGCATCATTTTTTTTTTATTCTACGACGCGTTTATGTTTATTTACTATTTTAATTAATAGAAACTGCTGATGAAAAACTGGGGCCTCTGCCTAGCTTTGTTGGGGTTTCACTTATTTTCTTAAAATAAAATTATAACTATCGACCAGGAAATATTATGGTATATATTATAATTGTTGTTGCTCGCTGCTGTTTGCTGTCACTATCAAGTGATTTTTGACAAAAACAAACAAATGCTTTCAACTTAGTAATAAAAACTTAAAAAACCATCAAACAGAAAATCACTCATCTTTCTGGCAATCACAATCAACTTAGAGCTGGCAGCACTGCACCACTGTTACCAACCTCAGGTTATTCGAGGTTAAAGTTACCCTGGGGCTAGCTAACACAAATTTGACCCTGCATTGATAAACCAGTCCCGATTAATGCATGCCAAGGATGGATTTGTGAACAATCTAATGTCGACAATTTTGAACAGTTTCTTTAATGACAGGACTGTTCTAGTTTTGTTTTAATGTCTAATTAGGTAAGTTTTCACGAACATTAATTTCTGAGCTTCAAGTTGCAGTACACTCGAATTGTCTCGTTTTCTAATGAATTACTATAGATTAAAAATTAAACCCTAAGGTCCCAAGCATCTATGTACTGTAATTTTTTTCATTTTATGGAAAAAATAAATTCATCTATCTATCCATATTTCAAAAAGTAAGTGACCGGTAATCAGTCATCTCTAGTTTAAAACTTGTTAAACTATAATAACAAAGTCAACATTTCACCAGTTAATCTAAAACGCAACATCTCTTTTAAATGTTTAAAACATTTGTAATTTTTCCTTAGAACTTAATGATTATAATTAAGTGGTCTGTTATTACACTGCATATAGTGCTACTAGTGCTTCAGATATAAACCAGATGGCCCCAGATGTAGATTTCAGATACATAATTTGCACAAATATTTTTGTAAAATATATTCATATTTATAAACAACCCTCCCATAAAAATTCAAATTAAAATCAATCTCTCTCCTTACCTTGATCTTATATATATATAAAAACAAAAAGTAATTAAAAGCAAGACAGCCCCCTTCTAACTCAACATCTTTCTAATCATATAGTTGAGGATGCCACCGTGTTTGTAGAATAAAAGATCAACCTCAGTATCAAATCTTAAAATAACATTAAAGCTTTTGCCTGTATCGGTAGTGACTGTCACATCTTGACCTGGTTTTATTTTATCCGGTAAATTGATGGTGTAATTTTCTTTTCCAGTCAATCCAAGAGATTCCGGGTTTTGACCTGGCTGGAACTGAAGTGGTACTATTCCCATTCCTACCAAGTTTGAACGGTGGATTCGTTCAAATGACTCAGCTATAACTGCTGTAATTCCCTAAAAATTAAATAAACACAAATATTATTGGCAGATTAACTTTAAATATCTTTTTTAAAAATGCCATTGTTAAACCTCAAAATCTACATAGCTCTCAACCAGATTAGAGGTGTGGGGCGTGGCTATTACTAAGTAAAGAATTTATGTTTGTTATGTTTTTAATAGGGACTTTCGGTGATATTTGCACTAAGGTTACGCTTTCAGTTAACTATTACCAAAGACTAATAATATGATATAAATAAGACGGGACACTCCGAGCAATCCCTTTCATAAATCTTCCTATAGAGATTTGACCTGGGATCGTCAAATTCAGAATTGGCTGATGTGTAATCGAGCAAAAGTTTTCATGCATATACGGCCCAATATATTACCTTGCAGTTTTTTTAGCGAATTCCTTAATATAAGTACATTAAGTTAATAAGAAACAATTATTATAGTATAACACTTTTTCAAGTATTTATTGATAGATGTAACAGTAACACACATACGCAAATACATGAATTTTTCTACAAATCATAAGTGAAAAAGTAGATGTATTGGCAATTTGTTCTAAACGCTTTAGAAACAAGCTTCGATGCCTTTCATTAAAAATCCATTTATACTGTGAAAAAGACCGTTCAACCTCATGTATAGTTAGAGGATATTTAAAATATGTGAACTTTTGAACACACACCACATTTATGTCTTGTGTAGAAAAGACACCATTTCTTTTCCGTTTAAAAAAATGACTATGCCTGATGCAGCACTAATTTGGCATCGTCAAAATTGCTGTAATATTACAATACTGCTGGTAGATTAGTTCATCATTGTTAAACTGGACTCGGGAAGATAATGGGATATTTGGAATAATTTCATGAAAAAATTGTACATGATCTGGTGCTTTAAGAGATCGAACTGTCTTTAGTCTACACCATTTTCGTGCCATCAGGGATCAAAATATATAAATAAACCAGAAGGTCAAAATGCTTTAAACAGATGATTAAAAAACAAGTAAAAAGTACGTACCTAGAGCCGAACATCAAGATTTCCACAAAAATATTAAGCTCCGCCGGTCCTTGATTTTTAAAATCGGAATGCAGATATTTGAGAATATATAAATGGAGATGAAAATCAAAGGACTTTGAGTAGATCAAAATTAAAAAACAAATGAAAATTGTGTATATAATGCCGATGACTCAATATTTCCGCAAAAATTCAGCTTCAGCGGCACGACCCCATTACAAGATACACTTTATGTATTGCACAAGGAAACATAAGGCGATGAATTGTGTTTATTATTTAGCTTAATTCATATTTAATTATAATATAATAAGTACTCATAAGATGAAAGCAATTTAGACAATAATTTTCTAGAAATTCTCAATTTCCTGGAATATGCAATATCTATAAATTATCTACCTGTATTTAATGCCACTTTAAAAGATTATATACAAAAATAGTCATCCTAAATAACTTTGGAGGTAATTTTTTGCAAAATTGGTGAAACATATCAATCACGTTTCTAATTGGAATACATTTTAACAAAAAACTTAAGGCCAGACTTCACTTTCCTACCTTACACAGTAATCCACACGAAAATTTTAAATAGTGAGAAGGTTATTATATGCATATTGCAAGGTCTTTCAATTCTCTACATTATCATGTAAAATTATTTTTTGTATAATTTTGTTAATATGCAAAAAAGGGTAGGTTTTTTTTATCAAAAAACTTGTAAGATTTGAAAGCCATGAAATATACTAGATTTATTTTTTAAACGGACCGCTACCCTCTGCCGTGGAGTTAGGCGACTTAAAACGTTTTAATCACGTGAAATCGAAATTATTTTTTCTCAAAATGAATCGATAAAAGTTACAAGTTTACATGGTGGGCAAATGAGTTGCCTATAGGGTGCAAATGAATCTACCATTTTGTACCTCAAACGAGACACCAATTATAAAGACGAGTAGGTATTATGCTAGTTTCGGTTCAGTTAACCCTTTCACTGCGGCCGCCATAAGGCTTTGCGGATTTGTACGTTTCCCGCATTGGTGCACTTTAATTGTATTCAAAAATTACATGTAAATATTGTAAAATGTCACATTTTACAGATTTCTAAATAAATTTTGTTTTAGAATGAAGTATTTATTATAAAACATATAAAATAGAAAACAGTGAATATATAAAAACATAAAAGAAGAGCATTTTTTTTTTGGGTGTGTCAAATTGAAGTTTAGTACATATTATAAACATATTCACATACGGATTCGGTTAGTTCTTACATTTAAGTATGCCTCCATCCTCACGTAATTAGCCAGTTCCCGCACTGAAGGGGTTAAGCAACTACTGATAAATTAAATCACATGCTCAGCATGTTTCAAACCTCGTTTCAAATATTGATTTTGTATGAGAAAGTTTACAGGTTTTAAAAGAAGTGTGAAGTTTTTAAAAATTATAGTAATATTTATTGTGCATATAAAAAGTAGCAGACAAAAAATAAAGTTAAAAGTAAATAATATAAACAAGGAAATTCAGGTTTGATAGGACATAAATATATTCTGAAATATGTCAAATTTGTCATTTTAAAATTCTGTAAAGTCCATGTTAATGTATTGTCAGAAATGGCTTGTTTCAGTTTCAGTTTCAGTAATGTAGGTACCGAGAGATTTTGAAAACTTGTCGATATATTATTTTTCATATAGGACGAAGATAAGAAAAGCTTGCTTGAAATAAAACACCCCACTGAACGGCAGTATTTGCTTCTATTATTAATACTAATTTATTATTACTAACTTACCAGCAAATAAGGCCCCTTAGCTGCCCAATCACGGCTTGATCCAGAACCATAATCATTACCAGCAATAATTATAAGAGGAGTACCAGATCTTGCATATCTTTCAGCACAGTCATATATGTCCATCTAAGTATGATAACAACAAATATAAATAGGAAATCAAAACTATTAATGTGATGAAGTAAATTGTTTAAAACTATAGGTGAAGAACTTCAGTCAATGGCCTTTTAGTTATAGGTACACATATTGAACACGTGGGCAAACTTTCGGAAGCGTTAAGTCGGTTAAGATAAGTGAATTTGCTGCCACACGGATGGTGTTCTTTTTTTTGCTTGGATTGATATCAATATCACTTACAATTTTGTCATATTTCAGCCCCTAATATTAAACCGTTTTCGAGTAAAAAAAAAATCGAAAATTTTCGAAAATCATTTTTATCTATTGAGCGGCATAACAAATTCAAATAAAATTTTAACAAATTATAGATACTACCAGAACATAAAAGTGGAATAAATTGGAACAGAATCTGACAACGGGAATATTGAAAAAAAAATAATGATTTTTTTCTAGATTTTTTTAACCCCTATAAAGTTTCGGCACAACTACCAAATTTCTTTTGTAGAATTTTGTGTAGGTTTTTACCACACATAATTTTTCTAAGGCGATCAAATGCGTACTTGGTACTTGAAAAAAATAAAATGTTCTTTTTTATGTTTTTAATTTATATGTTGATATTGCTGATGCTAAAATTATCATATTTTTTTGTAGCATCTTGGGATAGTATTTTATAATTCCTAATTTTTGAAATCAGTATTATCAATAGAAAGGTCCTTAAAAAAAATAAAATGTCCCTTTTTATTTTTTTTTTTAATTATGATATGCTGATGCTAAAATTATCATATATTTTTTTTTGTAGCATCTTGGGATAGTATTCTATAATCCCTAATTTTTTGAAACCAGCATCAGAAGAAATTGTTATTCATCAAAATTCATCAATTTAAAAAAAAATTCTGTAATGTCAAGTATTTTAATATTTAGAATTCCATAATTTTTCTTTAATCAAGAATCTTAACATCAACAAAATATCGAGTTAGAGAAATAATCTTTCTAACCTCAAATACTCCGATACATATCTTACCATTTAATACTACTTTAGAATTTCACAAATATATAAGACAGCATGTGTATATAGGTATATCTGCGAAAATGAATGTTTCTACTATAGTTGCTGTACCATTGCTATAGTATCGTCTGATGTAGTTTAACTCTTCAGCAAATCTAGCATTTTAGTGCTTGAAATTCAGTATTGCTGTTTGACTGACTTCGGATTTGGATTCAGCATGTCAAAATACATAATGATTCACTGGTATGGTCTGCCGGACAGACCATTCTTTTTTTGTTTTGGGGTTGACTTTTGGGGTTAGGATGAAAAACGAGCCAATCGTACAATTCTAACTTCGGATTCGATTTCAGCAAGTCCAAATATATAAGGATACACAAGTATGGTCTGCCGGCAGACCATTTTTGGGAGGGAGGGGGGTGTTTTCCTGGGGTTAGGGGGGGCTAGGGGTTATAAAAATACATAAAAATACACTGGTACGGTCTGCCGGACAGACCACTCTTTTTTGTCTGGGGGGTGTTTTTTGGGGTTAGAGGTGAAAAACGAGCCAATCTTACAATTCTGACTTCGGATTCGGTTTCAGCGAGTCCAAGTACATAGAGATACACTGATCTGGTCCGCTGGACAGACCATTTTTTGTGGGGATGTTTTTTTGGGTTTAGGGGTGAAAAATGAACCAATCTGACAATTCTGACTTCGGCTTCAGTTTCAGCGGGTCCAAATACATAAGGATACACTGGTCTAGTACGTCGAACAGACCACTTTTTTTTTTTGTGGGGCTGTGTAATTTTAGCATCAGCGTATCATAATTTAAATAAATAAAAAAGAACATTTTAATTTTTTTCAAGTATCAAGTACCCATTTGGTCACTTTAGAAAAATTATGTGTGATAAAAAACCATCCCAAGATTCTAGAAAAAAAAATTTGCTAGTTGAAACTTTATAGGAGTTTAAAGAATCCAGAAAAACTCATTAATTTTTTTCCAATGTTCCCGTTGCAACATTTTGTTCCAATTTATTCCACGTTTATGTTGGTTAAAATTTTACTTAAACCGGTTAATACCATTCAATGGATAAAAATTATTTTCAATTTTTTTTTTACTCGAAAACAGTTTAATATTGAGGGCTGAATTTTGGCATTGATAACAATCCAAGCAAAGAAAAATGGGCACCATCTGTGCGGGGGCAAATGCACCCATCTTAACCAACTATTGCCTGTTAAGAAAAAACAACACAAATAACCTACCCGAGATATTCATTTCTGCACACAAGGTGGGAAAAGTGGTTTTTTAATAATAAGTTTTTTACTGCTTCATATAATTTGATAAAATTTGGGTTATTGTTATTCTAAATGGAGGCCCTTAAAATGATGAAATTTATTGTTTTAATAACACATCAGGGAGACTGGGGACTGGGTGTGAACTACCTTCAAGATATTTTATCCCAAATTTTAAAGCCTCTAAAATTTTTTTCTTAAATAGGTGTTCTTCGATTCCTTAAACCATAAAATTTTATTAATTATTGATTAATCAATTTTATTAAAATTTCTATAGGCTCAACGAAATGAAGACTGCTGCACCTTCCACAATACCAACAGCATTGTTCTGTATTTAATCCCAAAAATTTAGAACTCAAATCAGGTGATCGAGAACACCAAGCAACAGGTTCTTCTCAACCTGACTATTGGTTGATTCGGGTACAGGTTACAGGCCTTAAAATTGGGTAAAATATCTTGAAGGTGGTTCACCCCGACCTCCCTGATTCTAAGGGCCCTCCATTTAGAATAAAAATAACCCAAATTCAATCTCGATATGGGTGCATCCTAGCAAAAAAAGTTGTTTATATAACTTTTTTATATGGCGTTATTTTACCCTAAATTTATGCTCCTGATATATTGCCCACATGTTCAGGGACACCCTATATACTGATATAAAATGTCATCAAATTTTATGAAATTTCACTAGCTGGATACACAGAGAAAAATTTATCAGGAGCAATAAATTGTAGCAATTAGTAGCCAGTTAAATTATACACAAAGAGATAAATCGTGTGCAAGACAGATTTAGGATAGAAAATAATAAACTATTTTTACTTTTACATTACACTAGTGGAGGCCAATTTCAACCAATAAAATAATATACCTAATAAGATCTAGATCACATTCTCAGAGTTAATTTGAAAAATGTAACAGTAGATATACACTAAAATCCTACCTCTTCATTAGTTGGCAGATAGATAGTTCTGGGACCAGGTTTGCTCACGAATTTATTGACTAGTCGAATGTTACCAAAAGTACCTCTGACCATAACAGCATCATTTCCTCTTCTTGAACCGTAAGAATTAAATTCCCTTGGCGTCAAACCATTTTGTGCCAAAAATCTAGCTGCAGGACTTGTCCGTCCAATTGATCCCGCAGGGCTGATATGATCTGTGGTAACTGAATCTCCCAGGAGAAGTAAAACTCTGGCATTATTAAGTGATTTGGGTTTTGGTAAATCTCTGGTCATTCCGTCAAAGAATGGAGGTTTCTTAATGTATGTGGATGAATCGGACCATGGGTATAGCTTACCGGCAGGCGCAACAAGGCTTTGCCAGCTCTTTGAACCTATCGGAAAACGTATTGTTAAGTAGTAAGAGAGATAATATATTCTGGTCGATAAAGATTTTGGTATACGAATAAATATGCTCAACTTTCTACTTGAACAACTACTAACTTATAAGTTTTATTAGATTTTTGAGGAACTTTGGCAACACTGCAAATACTATTTGTTTGTGTGAATTTTTTAGTTTAGTATCAAGATACTATGAAATAGAAGATACACTCGGTACAAGTACCAGCTTTTGACAGCTGTGCACATAGCGTCACTCACTAGTCACTTTTAACTGGGGCTCGTGGCAGCCGCGTGTCCAGTGTTTGCCTAAAAATGCATCGAAAACTATAAGGTCTGAAAAGTTGAAATTTGCAGGCAGATATTTTACTTTTTAATATCATAAAATTCAAAGACTGCATTTGTCAGCATTTTTTCACTTTGCAAAAGGCCACTGTAGGTTTAAATGTTGGTAAAAACATCTCCAAAATAACTGATGCAAGCATGTTTGATTTTTTGCGCCGTTGGTTTTTCAACAGGTTAAAAGCTGTTAGTATATTAGTTGCCATTTCATTTACTATCAAATTTTAATTCATTTAATTAAACACAATAAATAGTAGTAAATAATATACCACTTTAATTTTATTATTAAACAGTGCATTTAGCCCAGTCGTTGAAGATGTTTACCTCCAAAAAAATTGATAGTTTTTTTTTTCAACAAATTTGTGAAATGTGTAGAATAATATTTTGAAGTGTACATCTCGCTCGGATGCAGGAAATTTTCAAATTAATTCGAAGTAGGAAAAAATAAAAAATACAGGTGGATAGGCCACGTGTTTATGAACAAAAAACGTCCTAACTAAAATTTATCGCAAAAGCTACGGTATTCCCAGAAAAAATTAGTCAAGTAACGTGATGACTCAGAGCGAGATCACATCATGATCAGAAATAGTGATTTTCACGATCTTATTATAACTCTCTATAGTATTGAATATAAATTCTGAAACTTTTCCGATATGTTAACAAATGTATAAGAAATCCATTGTATATAGCTAAAAGGTGGATACCTGTAATAAATACAAAACAGTAAAGGCAGAAAAAAATTCACGCGAGGGGCAGCACGGCAGCTTTGATTAAATCCAGCGGCTATGTGTAGTGTCTGTGTAATTATATATTATACAGTGCGTGTAATTGCCCATTAGGTATGTACATTCATGTAGCGCGAGAGATATGACAACACAGCAGAGCAAACTCGCCCGTCTGCGAAGCATCCCAGCTCTCAGTTATTTCATTTCAGCCAGCTGGCACACGCGATGTTGTAATTCTTACTCCCTATACCTAGCCCGCCACTACACACAGTGTATACTTTCCCTCCATACTCGTTATTTATCCTCCTGTTCACTAAGAAAGATGTTAAAAATGTGTAATCAAAAAGAGAAAAAAGCTTTATTTTATCAATTAGAACTGCTGAAAATTTTTACAGGTTTCCATAATATCCATTTGACCGTGCAGAGTGACAAAATTACTTTACTATTTTTTTCCCAGGAATACCGGGGCTTTAGTGATAAATTTCGTTAGGACAATTGTTTGTTCAGAAATATGTGGTCTATCTGTATTTTTTATTTTTTCCTACCCTGACTTAATTTAAAAATTTTGAAAAAATGAATGGAAAAAGATTTTTTTCACTTAATTTTGTTTTGCATCCGAGTGGAATATAAATTTTTCAGGATATTATTCTATATACTTTCACGAATTCATTTAAAAAAAAAAAAATATTCATATTGCAAATGTTTGGACATTTCACTATAAAATTTTCTGTCGTCTGGGCGATGTCTAACGTTATTCAGGAAAATAGACAAACAGTCAAGAATGAAAAATATTTATTCTATTATTTAGTAACTTTAACAATTTTTCTTAGAGATAAATTGCCGGATTTTTTAATGTTTCTATTACGAAAATATATTTTGCATCCGTAAAATAGCATTTTTGCAGTATGACTTAATTCAATAGCGCGAGACATATCCATGGGTTCCCTCGTGTAATTATTATAAATCTTTAATGACTGCGGTGAGATTTCTGCGTGAGAGAGTATCTCTCTTTTATAGTATCATGAGTTAGTATCTGCTGTGCAGCAGAATTAATTTAATTTGTTAAAACATTATTTATGGCAATTTGAAATTAAAATACCGCTGTATTAATTAAGCTATATGAATTACAAGTTATAATATTCACTTGTATCAAATTCACCTCGTATATTAAGCAAAAACTACACATTAAGGTTAATTTACGTCGCAATTTAAGACACCAGGTATTTTTGTCAAATTACATCTTGTCATCGCCCAAGAGCAGAAACAAACTCTTAATAAAATTTATATAACTCTTTTACAGTATCTATAGTCTGTTTAGAAAAGAGAGAGAGTAAACATCAATCAAAGATCGGCCACGAGCGAACTATTGTTTCCTTTCATATTCATGGAAATTATGCTGGAAAATTACTTTTAACAAACTGACATCATTGCGGACATCATTTTCTACCAGATATTCTTCAAAAGTTCTAGTCAGAATAGACAAATATATGGTATTGTCCATGTCATAGGTACTAGCCGTAATGTCTTTAATGTTTAGAATGGCATGTTAATTCAGTAATTAGGTATACAAGTAGAGTAGTTATCTTGTGACCCAAGGCCATGTGAAGGTGGAGCCAAATTCAAAGGCAGACTAATTGTACAGAGTGTCATAGTGTTGTTAGGTTAACCAGTACAAGAGACGGTCTACAAGTTTCAGTCTTCTCTGAGCTGGTTCAAGATAATCGAAGAACTCTACTGGAAGGTAAGTTTCCTGGAAATGTCTGATATAAAAAGGGATAAAAGAAGATTTGCAATTGATTATTTCGCAATAATACTGCAACTGACAGAGCACTGTAGACAGAGTAACTCTGAGTGAAAACGGTAACTTTATTCAAATGATTCTCTTGCTAAATGTGTGAATCAATAAAGGCATTTAGTATTATTCAAATTACAAAAATGGGTCTAAATCCATAATTATTTTCTTCTATAGGGTTCATTAATATGTCTAAAAACAATATATGTTGATGGAAGACAATTTTTTTTTATTTACCCCTTCAAACCACCCCTTAACACTTTCACTGCGGAAAGCGCACATGTGCGTCCAGGATCGCCCCCACTACTTGCGGACGATGCGCTTGTACGTCCACATCGTTTATTCTTTAGCATAATACGATATGCAAAAAATTTTTAAAAAATGATTGGATGCGCAAGTACTTCCTCCGCATATTGGTAGGATTTTAGCAAAGTGTGCGGAGGACGCACATGCGCGTTTACAAAAAAAACAACATAAAAAACACCAATACTACATTAGAACCACTAAAAAAGAATATAAATTCATTACCAACATAATTATGTATTCCGCACACGGCTTTTTTTTTTTGTTCAAATGCAATGAAAGTTGGCATATGGCTCTAACTTTCAATGCCAAATATTTTATCCAAATAGAATTTTTCCGTAAAATTAACAGAAAGACCAGTTTACCTATAATGATTTATTTTCTTTTATTTTCTTCTTAGATTAACTCCGCGAGTTGGATCCCATTTTAACTGAAATTTGGTAAAAATCCATTTTACGTCAAGTAGACCGAGACTACAGAAAATGAAAGCCGTACTAATTTTTTTTGGTATTTTATACCTATCGCAAACACAATCCGGGGACACACTGTAGATATATTGTTATTAGGCAAATTAATGAACTCATTCAATAGATTGGAAGTAGATTTAGACATATTTTTCGCCATTTTGAATTTCAGCACTCAAATTTGGAAATTTTCATGTGAATAACATTAAAATGGCTGCAAAAACTGTATTATGAAACTAAAATAAAGTTTTAATAAAGCAAACATGCATTTTGACGTATTTCTTAAATGTGAAATAGTTATTAGAAGTGTTTAAATATTTCTTCCACAGGAGAAATAAAATAAAATTCTACGTTATGTTTCTATCATCGAAAATGTCGCCTTATAAACATATGCGTTAAGGATCAAGTTTTAGTGTGCTTGGCAGGGGCAACCCATGAATCATGACAGTAGTATATAGATTAAGGGGCATAATTATGTGACGTCACGCTAATGCAGTCCATTGTGTCTTATACTGTTTTATAGCACACTTCAGCATTAAAAAACAACTGGACATTAGTATTGTCTCAGTGTAATTGCACCTTTATTTAAAACACGATTTACTACTTATGTGCTAACATAAAAAATAATGCATATCATAAAAAAATTTTGTGATTGATTTGATTTTTTCTATTAATCTGATATAACACAAGTTCTTGATAATGGTGTCAAACCTCATGTCAAACATAACACAAATATTTTCCTTAAATAAATATTTTTGTTCTTAGTTTGTACGAAACATATAATATAGATTGATTTGGAAAGTTCTTGCCACAGAACTTTACAAATCAATCTATATTATATGTTTCGTACTTGGTAGCGCTAGTGCCCTCATAGATCCCTACGACCGTGAGAAGTAAGATTTGGACAACTAAGTACGGCTTTGTCTGGAAGATATATGATACCCAAGGAACAATTTTAGTTTCTTAAATGTATACAAGGGTGCTATAAAACTATTTATAAAATACCTTGAAAAATCTATTTTGCTGTAACAATATCCTTGATACCATCATAAAGCGACTTGTAGACTAAAAGGGCCTTATGAAGGTTGTTAAGGCCTTTTTAAATTACATCATAAAACTCAGTGAGGCATAGTGCTGCTCTTGAAAACCTTGTTCGGGCCGTTTTAAGACCTTTCTTAAAACCTATTTTAAAGCTGTCAGAAGCTTTTCTATTAGCTTCCTGCATTTCTAGAAAACACCTAGAAGGCTACCTTAAAACTGGTTTTTAAAACTCTTATAAGTCCATATTAGAACTGAGAAGCTATAAGAATGTCCACGAAGGAATCCAAATAATTTTATTATTGCATTTATTTTTTCTAAACTGATTTAAGCAAACACACCATCAGACTTATTGAAGATAAAATGGAATTTGAAATGTATAAAGTGTAGAGCACTATAACCTCTCTAAGGCCGATTTAAAAGGTAATAAAAAGCCATCAGGTATGACAAAAAAATTAAAACTAACGGCAGTTTATCGTTAAAACTACATAAGAAAGGCCCAAAAAACAAGAGCCCCTCAGAAATAATAATGGTTTTAATATACATACAAAATTTGCATAGACACACGTAATCAGCAAATTTAAAAAGTTGGCTGCTTCTCGGTTCCCACGGTAATTTTCAGTCGTTTCTTGTAATTCTACCTTAATTTGCTAACGAAAAAGTGATAATTATTGATAATAATAATAATTGTGAGATTGACCTTGAATATTTTTATATAACAAGAAAAACATGACCGGCCAACTAAAAACCTAATTATCATTTTACAGTCCTCTCCAGTGTTGCCAGGTCTAGTGAAATTTCACTAGATCTGGTGAAAATTACGTGTCCTACAGATACTGCAACTTTTGAAAATTAAAGATGAGTTCTTTAATTTCAAATCTAGTGAAATTTTAGTAAGATTTAGTAACTTTTTAAAGCGCCGCCTGATAACTTTTAAAATTTTGATCTGGCAACACTGGTCCTCTCATTAAACTATATATTCTAATAATGGTAATGACCTAGAACATTTACTCTAAATGAAGCCCTTTTAGTCTTTTTGCATACTATCACAAATAATCCCTTCCTTACAAAAATGCAAATGCACTTGGCGAAGCTGGGACGTTGACATTTGATACAAAAAACTTAAAACTTAACCTCAAAATAATTTGTATGTGTGTGTGTTTTAACAATCCTTTTAAAATGGCCACTCTTCTTTATTTTCTTCCACCTTTCCAAAAAAGACTTAATTACACATCAGTAAGTCGTGAAATGCTTTTAATTAACACACACACACACACATGCATCAACGACACTTCAGGCAGACATATTGTTTATTATTTTTATAATAATGTTTTATTGAGGTTTTGGAAAGTGTTTTATGGAATTAAAATTTGCCTTTTAGATTTATAGAGGCCTTTTTTTCTTCATAACGGTTTCATCACAACATTTATCAAGGATGTTTTAAGAGTCTAGTTTTCAAAAGGATTTAAAATGCATTTATTGCAAATATGTCAAAACCATAAAGAATAATTTAAAGCCTCTTTAAATCTAAATGGAATTTAAGACGTTCATAAAACTAATTAGCTTTATGGAGAGTCTTATGTAGGTTATGATAATAATAATAATAATTACTTTATTGTCGTAAGATCTTATAAAAGATATTGACAACGTCAATTGATTAATTGTAGTTCATTACAAATACATATTATCCTAGAAGCAAATTAGCTTTATAATTAGGTCTTACAGAATGCTTTAAAACTTACTATTAAGAGCAAGTATACTTGAAGCCTAAAAGGCCTTAACTACAACATCAATAAAGCACATGACTATTTCCTCACCCTGACAAACCTTTCTTAAAACCTCCTCAAGTCCAAATGACTTTTAAATTGTTCCTTGGGTATACAGCGTGCGCCACTTAAAGCTTCCCAGACTTGTAACTTTTTTATTTTTGAAGCGATGACCACATTGGGCACATCAAATTGTAGACATTTTTAAAGCCTTTAAACATGCATACAGTGATTTAAAAAAAATTTTTTGAAAAAGTTGTTAATAAAGGAAACTTAATTTCTTTGAATATTTTTTTACCTCACCCTGTACATGAACTGTGTTAATGTTTTCTTATAAAGGTTTTAATCAGCTTCAATTTCTTATTAAAATAAAAAATTTTAAAAAATATTATTTTGCAATTTCCTATTTAGTACATTTTAATATAAGTTTGTTTTTAAAAATATTGATTTCTTTTGTTTCTTGTTGCTGTTTTGCGAGGGGCCAACCGCGCCCAAAATTTTGTACACCAGATTTCCTCTTTGACGAAGATTACACAGATTTCCTCGGACTTCCTCCAGACTTCCTGGGATTTCCTGGGACTTCCTCGGACTTCCTCGGACTTCCTTCAGATTTCCTAAGATTTCCTGAGACTTCCTGGGACTTCCCCGGACTTCCTGGGACTTCCTCGGACTTCCTCGGACTTCCTGGGACTTCCTCGGATTTCCTCCAGATTTCCTCGGATTTCCTGGAATTTCCTTGGATTTCCTTGATATTCCCAGATTTCTTCCGAAGTTCCCTTTTTCGATTTACTTCCACGTCCAGTGGAAGTATAGTAACGACAAAAAAATTTTTAAAAATTTTTATTGTTCAAATAGGCTTAGAATGTCATAAAACGTCGAGATTTTAAGTTTGAGTGAAAAAAAAATTCTGTCGGTCTGTCTGTCGGTCTTCTGTAACATTTTTTGTGTGCACGTTTACTCTGGAACCGTTTAAGATATTGACTTGAAATTTGCTACACATATGTATTTTAACGAGATCTGGAACTAGATTATATTTTCATCTTGTTCCGTCGAAGGGTTGGGGGGTAAATTGAGGTAAATGAGGATAAATAGGTAAATGAAGCAGGTAAGAGTCCATAAAATTGGTATTTAGTATATACAAAAGAAGCTAAGGTCTCAAAAAATTTTTGGCATTAGCCACCCCCATTACCACCCCCACCAAATTATTAAAGGGGATGAGAAAAGATTGTGATTTAGTGTGTGTACTGTGTACAAGAATCTAAAACCTCAAAATATTTTTTTACGTCATCCACCCCCCACTACCCCCTATCACCACCCCCACCCCCCTACCGATGTGGGGTATCGTTTTATGGGTTTTTCGGGTGGAGGATTTAAAATATTATATTATTAGAGTTCCATAAACAATTATTTCCATATACAAAATTTTTTCGTTGTGAGAGACTTGGATAGAAAATCTGGATGTGAAATTAGTGATTCCGTCAGCGGTTTTTTATAATCAATTTTCTTAATGACATAATTAATTTTTTTAGGTTTAAAAATTTCATAAATATATATTATAATTGAATATTTATAAAATTTACCTTTAAATTAATTAAAACTAATTTATAAAATATAAAAAAATATGTTATTAACATAATTAAATTTTTAACCTCATTTTTAACTTAATGATTATAAATTCAATAAATTTGATTATTATCTCGATTATTATTATTACCACTAATCGAACCGATCTCGGAACCGATTTTCTCTGGTTTATTTATTACTATCGAGATGGTTTGTCAGGAAATGTTGCTCGAAACGTTGTTATAGTGAATATGGAACGTGTAAGACAGAATAGGTCGTTATAAGCCAATATAGATGTTTTTATGTTCTTGGCCGTTGATATCAAATTAACTTTATACGATCCTTAAATTTCGAACTTTTTAAATGCAAATTTCAAAATTACTGTGTCCTAATGTTTTGGATTATTCACCGTTGTCAGAGAAATTAATTAATATTATTAATTTTGTTTCCATTATTAATATTTTAGGTGTGTTTTGAGTGTTTTAATGCAACTAAAAAACTAATAGACACCCGAAATGTAAACTAGCAGAAGCATTATACTCTTTGCCGATATATTGAGCTTTTTATATCATTGTTACACATTCTATAGGATACTCTCCGCAGTTTTCTTGTAGGTAAATAATGTCAGTTTTTCCTAAACTTTGTTGTGGACTCGGTTGTGAAAGAAAATATATATAAAAAAAAAACTAAAGAAAAAACATCCAACCTGTCTGGGATTCGAACACACGATCTTTATTGTAAGGCAAAACTTTAGACACTGTATCATCACACATTACTTCAAAAATGGGATGTCTGTAATATGTACCTTTCGAGAATCATATTTCAACGCATTATACGGGTGCCACAGGCAAGTGGCTCTCCCCCCCCTCTACATTTTCTTTATTTTTTAACTACCTGTAAAAATGGATTTTTGGACACAAAAAACGGTATGAGACCATTTCAGGTTTACCCGGAAATTACCGTAACTTTCGATTTTTAAATGGAACAACCTGTATATATTTACTAGTGATGCAGCGATTCTTACTTTTATGATTACGATTTCGATTACGATAATCATTAGTGATAATCGCCGATTACGAATACGATTACGATTATCTAGAAAACTTTGTTAAATTTTATAGTATAACAATAAAAAGCAATTGTTTTTATTAAAACTATTTTATTATTAATTACTAAAAGCAACCACTTGTTATATAAAGTCAGTTTACTATTAATGTTCTCAAATTAAGGGATTAAATTAAATAATGTAAATGAAGATGCCCCACTTAAAAATCTTGGTAGATAAAATAAAACTGAATTGGAAATTATTACCACTCAAGCCAAGATTGTGCAAAAACCCACCTTCTTTAGAAAAAGACGACCCACTGGGTACTTAAGTGGGTTTTTCTGGGTAATTGTGGTTTATACTGGGTTTTTATGAAAACAAATTTCCCGTCTAATTTCCCACCTTTCATTCGGCGTTGCTTTGACAATATAGCGTGTGACAACATCTGGACTGTGTTGGATATATTCTCACATTCTCAGTTATGAAAACGTAGTAAATATGTGGGTTTTTTTTTTAAATTGCATAGTTGCATAGTTGTCCCACTTCTAGTGCCGCAGTAGAAATAATTTTTCCTACATTCGGCCATATTTGGAGCAAACTAAGGAATAAGCTTGGAGCTGAAAAGGCGTCAAAACTATTTAAGTTTATTATTTACTTGTTTTATTGTTTACTAATATACTGACATGTTACATTTTTGTTATTGTTTTGTGAGTAAGTATTTGTGAGGCAAAAATATAATTTTTTATATAATTGCTTCTTTTTTCCTGCAAAAAAAAAACGAAAATCAAACAAAAACCCAGATGGGTTTTTCTAAAATCAAAAACCCACAAAAACCACCCATTTTTATGCCAACCCTGGGCAAGCATGTAACCATATAAAACAAAAATCAATAATTAATTCTAGGATTGTTCGACCCAACCTATTTCTCCTAGCAGTGGCGGCGTGGCCAGGTCGGCTAGTCGGCAAATGCCGACTGGGCCCTAGGGTCGCGTCTAATGAGGGGCCATGCTTATCAAAAAAAATTTGGTACGGGAAAAATTTTTTTTAGATTTCTCTTTCTCTGCACGTTAAAAAATTTTTTTCCGGATTTCTCTCCCCCGGTCATCAAAAATTTTTGTCGGATTTCTTCCCCCTGCTCATTAGAAAAATTTTGGGACGAACAAAATTTTTTTCGGATTTTTTTCCCCCGCTCATCAAAAAAATTTTGGGACGGCGACGTCTAGATACATGCGAAGCAAAAATATTCAAATCGCTGACGAACTGAGTTTGAATGTTTATTGTAAAATGCTGACTAATCCCTAGACACCCAATTTTCGCAAATACTTTTTCAAAATTTTTTAGAGGTCGTTAGGGGAGTGCTTCTCTAGATGTTAGTTCCCATATTTTATATGGGTCCCATGCGCCACAGACGAGAAAAAAATTATTGAAATTTTACCAGCCGCCACTGTCCACCACTGATAATATTTAAAGCCAAAAATATCTGAAATGAGTGGCTTCCTAAAACAGAAATATTTCCAAGAAAGTCTATGCTCCAATGACTGAATGAAGTCAGACATATTCCGTAACTACTTTGAAAAAAGTTTGATTTCTTCTCTTGGTGACAGTCGTCCAGTTATAATAATCTATGATGGCCATAGCACTCATGTGACTACCAATATCATAGAACTTGCAATCAGGGAACAAATTACCATCTTAAAACTGACCCCGCATACAAGCCATTTGTTACAGCCACTTAACTTGGCAGTATTTAAGCCTCTAAAGGATATGTGGGATGCTAAATTGGTATCCTGACAACGTAAGAATGCGAGGTATAAAGTTCCAAAGATGCAGTTTTCTACTATGGTGGCAGAAACTTGCATAGATTTGAAGATTGATGATATTAGTGGCTTTATGAAAGCAGGTATGGTACCTTTCAATGATGAAGTAATTCCAAAAGATAAATTCGAACCTTCTGCGTTATTACGTTGGAAACAGCAGAAGGCAGTCATCAACCCGCAACCACCTTTTTACGATCATGGCCAACCAAATGCAGAAGGTGAGCAGCCGTTAGTCAATTTAAATGAACAGCCAGTTGCCCCCGAACATATGCAGCCAAATGCAGACGGTGAACAACTATTAGTTGTTTTAAATGAACAACAACCTCCTCTCGATTATAGGTAGCCAAATGCACAAGCTGGACAACTGCTAGAAGATTTAAATGAACAACCACCTAATCCTGTTCCATCAACTTCTTACTCTCTGCAAGTATCCTTTGAAGATCTTCTGCAGACAATTAGGCAAACAAAACAACCCCTAGCTAAAAAAAAAACAAGAATTGCTCCTGGTGCTGAAGTCATTACGTCACCGGAAGCTGTGGCCAGAATGTAAGCAATAGAGAAAGAGAAAGCTTCAAAGAAGAAGGAAAAAGCTTTGAATAAGATGAAGAGAGATTCAAAGAAGAAGAGAACTTAAAAAAACCAAGACAGACTAAGAAACCCATGACGCCACCGGCTAGTTCATCAAATGATGAAGAAGAACTTTCTTACGTTGACACTGATGATGACATGGACGCTGAAAGCGATCTTAATGAAGTTGAAGATGAAAATCAAGAACAATCAAGCACAGGAACATACACAGACAAATGGATAATTGTCAAATATAGCACCAAGAAAACAACACGACATCATGTAGGACAGGCTTCATTTAACTATTTAAGTATCAATGTCTTACTGACTTTTATCATTTTCAGGTTACCAACAAAATTAATAACGATGAATGGACCGTAAAATTCACAAAACGTAATCACGGCAAACTTTGTTGGCCAGAATTGGAAGATGTAGATAATATAACTAACATAGATATTATTAAGGTTTTGTCTGATCCAAAATTAGATCGTCCTGGAGATGCTTGGACTTTCGACTTTGACTTCCATAAATTTAACATTAACCTTACTTAATCACATGAGAATATATTATGGACTTTATGTTTCTGTTATTTGAAATGTAAATATAATATTTTCAGTTTATTGAGAATGTTTAATGAAATATTTTTTTAATGTTTTGAACTTTTCTCTCGATTCCTCGTACAATATAGTTTGTAACTTTTGAACAAACCAATTAATTTCAAATCTGCAAAGTGCAAAAAATAGTAAAAATTGTAATTAAAACGATCTTGCCTCCTAACAATTTCAGTAGATTTCATGATTCTTTAACAGTCAAATACGCACTTGCCCCTAAATTCGGGGTAAGTGCGCCCTCCTGTCACTTTTTTTTAAAGTGTGGTTGTAGTGCGTTAGCCATTGATTAGGGTTTATTTATTTATAGATTTGTTCGCCCAATGTACCAACAAAGAAATACTCAAAATTTGAAAACTATATGATAAAACAAAAATCCCACAATTGTCAACAAATAATGTCAACTGTCCAAAAACCGGTGTGCACTTGCTCCACTTTACCTACCACTTATTTAATCCCTTCAAATTAGTCAAAAAATCGTTGTTTTATGGAAAATATTTCCACAGTTATGAGACTTGTAAACAGTGAAGTATTTGGGTTGTCTGAACATGATTTTCACCCCCCGCCCTTCTAAAAAAGAAGTATATACATATATATGAATTTTAGCGTTTTTTTCGCCTTTTTATCTATTTTGAGGAAAAATTGTGCATTTTGGTCGAGATTTTGGTGAAAAATATCAAGAGAGTAAAGTTGTAGAGCATAAAATTTTCTGTAAATTTTGTCTCTACTTTTATGAGCCAAAATTATGTATTTTTATGAAAAATTACATAAAAAAATTATTATATTATTATTATTCTATACAGGAATAGAATGTATTTTTTTGCCAAAATTTAATTACGCATCTATAATAATAATTATTATCATAATAATTATGCTGATCAATAATATTGCATTAGTTTTTCAACAAAACAAAAAATGCCTAATATGATTTCTCGAAAAATCGACCCTTTTCTTCTTAATAAAAATACACGCCACTGACTGAAATAAGTTTTGTTTTACTGAAAAAGAAATATTAAAGATCTTTGATACCGATCCAAATTTGGTTGAAATTGGCCAATAACTGAGTTACGAAGGTGTTTCCACTTGAAATGGGCCACACTGTATATAAATATTAAAAATTTAAAGAAACTTAACATAAATACTAAAAGCAACTGGGGAACAACTAGACAAACAAAGAAACCTTATATAACATGTCTAAAGCCCATAGTTTTGGAGAAAACAAAAAATTACTGAAAGCAAGATTTCCTGAGATTTCCTCGGACTTCCTCGGATTTCCTAAGATTTCTTGGGATTTCCTCGGACTTCCCCGGACTTCCCCGGACTTCCTCGGACTTCCTCGGACTTCCTCGGACTTCCCGGGACTTCCTCGGGACTTCCTCGGACTTCCCCGGACTTCCTTGGGACTTCCTCGGACTTCCTTCTAGATGTACACCAGATTTCCTTCGCGGTTGACCCCTCGCTGTTTTGTTACGCTGAATATTGTTTGTGATATGTCTTTTACAAATAAAGCATACAATTATTATTTAGATTCTTTTCAAAGTTATTTTTAAAAAAATCAGTTTGGAATTGGAAAGAGTTTTAATTTCTTTCTCTAAAACCAAACAGAATTTCGAATATGACGTAATAACATAATTTGAAGCTAATTAAAAACTTTATAAGGAAACATGAACACAGTTCATGTACAGGGTGAGGTAAAAAAATATTCAAGGAAATTAAGTTTTCTTTCTTAAAATTTTTTTCAAAACATTTTTTTAAAAATCACTCTGTACACATGTTTAAATGCCTTAACCCTTTCCGCCCCATTCGGTTTTTCGAGGTACGGGGTCCTATACCAGAATAAAATTCTTATGGAAAATACATTTTGAGAAAGATGAACTTATGAGTAAAAGTAAAATTTATATATTTTTATATGATTTAAACAATTTTAGTTTATTTAACAATTTAGAATATTTACCAGAATATCCATATTAGCTCCTATATCCACATTAACTCAATCTTATCTTTATCTCGTGTGTCCACATTATAATGCCAGATTATCTCGTATACGAATATCCACATGCGGATATTGTGGTAAATTTTTATACACATAAAAATATCCATAAGTGGATACAATAGAGCGGAAGAGGTTAAAAATAACTACAATTTGATGTACCCAACATGGTTGTCGCTTAAAAAATAAGAAAGTTACAAGCCTGGGGAGTTTTAAGTGGCACACCCTGTATATGTCTGCTGTTTAATTTGTCGAATTATCTCCCGTTCTTTGTGCTGCTCTCAATAATTTCATTAGGCTCCGGAAAACTCCACAACGCAGCTGTGATGTCTGTATTAACATATATTACATAAGTAAATGAGACAGATCAAAGCGTCAGAGACAAAAAAACAGCTCATCTCATATCAAGTTTTTATAACCCAAGCAGGCAGTAATTTACCCAAGAGCTATCCTAGTATGGACGTCAAGTAAACTTTCTATCAAAATACTGATGATCCATATAAAATACAAAGGAAAATTTAAAATCACTTTTATAAATACGTTTTTCGAGGATTTGCAGCTATAAAATAATAATAAACTTTTATTACTCTTCCTCTTTTTCAAACATTTGCCATTCTTTTCAATTTGAAAATGTAGGACATGCTGCATAGCCATTATATATATCTTTCAAATGGTTATTTTTAAGAAATTCTAATCCAATATGACTTACCTGTTTCAATCTTAGCGTAAACTTCTTTAAACATTGCGGGAATCACATGCTGTTGTTCCACCACATGAATATCTTTGCGGGTTGGCCAAATATCTCTCAAGTAGACCGCACTTCCATCAGCTCTCTTTCCTAAAGGTTCAGTTTCGAAATCAATATCAACTCTGCCGGCAATAGCGTATGCAATGACCAACAAAGGACTAGCCAAATAATTTGCCCTTGTATTAGGATGAATACGACCCTCAAAGTTGCGGTTCCCTGACAAAACACCACAACAAACCAACTCGTTTTGTTCAATGGCATTTACAATATTTTCATCTATTCCCCCACTATTTCCTATACAAGTCATACAACCATATCCAACTATGTTAAATCCAAGTTTCTCCAATGCGGGAATCACGCCGGATTCGTTTAAATAGTATGTCACTACTCCTGAACCCGGAGAAAGACTGGTCTTAATATATGGAGCTACACTAAGGCCGGCAGCCACAGCATTTCTAGCTAGAATACCAGCTCCCAACATTACACTTGGATTGCTCGTATTTGTACATGACGTTATTGCTGCGATTATTACACTTCCATGTGTTATTTCATATTGCTTTCCATCAAACATAAATTTGCTAGTAGTTGATAGTTTACCTTGTGGTATACCAAAGCCCTTAAATCCAGCCTGTAAATAATTTGACAGTTTTTCAAAAATATTAGAACATATTAAAATGTAGAATTAGTAATATACAAGTAAATATATTTTACTTCCACATCCAGTGGAAGTATAGTAGCGACAAAAAAAAAATTGAAAATTTTTATTGTTCAGATAGACTTAGAATGTCATGAAATGTCTAGATTTTAAGTTTGTCGGTCTGTCTACCTGTAACTTTTTGTGTGCGTACGATTACTCTGGAACTAGATTATATTTTGATCTTATTCCGTTGAAGGGTTCAGGGGTAAATTGGGGTAAATAGGGGTAAATGGGTAAATCAAGCAAGTAAGAGTCCATAAAATTGGTATTTAGTATACATAAGAGAAGCTAAAACATTTTTTGGCATTAACCACCCTCATCACATTATTAAAGGGGGTGAAAAAATAAAGGTCCTTCCTTCAACAAAATTTACATGACATTGTTATATGATCAAAAAGTATATTAAATATACATTGTATATATCATATTAAAAAAAAGTTCTAATCATCACATGCAAGAACAAATTGGTTTTGAAAATAAAAGGCTGTAAATAATGACGTATATAGTGAGAATTCAATTCTAGAGAATTTTCATTTATCATGTTGGTGGTAGTGCTCTGTTGATTTGTTGTTTACATTTACATTGTGTGTTTAATATCTATTTATAATGGAACCTCATTTTGTGATTGGTACTTCAGAGAATTTACTCATAGTGGATTTTTATATGGTATACGAGTTTTATGTAGAAAATTTGAACAATTTAGGTGCCGAAACCCAAAATGTTAAAAATTTAAGGTTAGTATTTCTTTAAAATAGTATGACAATGACTCACATCGATACTAACACTAACAGCGAATAAGCAAAGCAAACGACGCCCGGCTTTATCTAACTACGCATCTGACGTGGCGATGGGCGCTAATTCAAAATTTCTTAATTTAAATAATTAATCTTACTATTAAAATTACTTTAGATTGTAAAATAAAAAAATACGGGTCAAATAAAATTTACTAAAGTAATTGAATATAAAATTTTTAAAAAATGATCAACGACACGACCCTATTGTTATTTAGTATGTGTACAAGAACCAAAGCTATCAAATTTTTTTTACTTTCGTTTACCTACTAAAAAAAAAAAATTGAGTAAGGTGAAAAATACTTTGTAGCAATATAAGTTTAAAAAGATCTAAAAGTTTCATCTAAGAAGATGGGTTCTCTACATTCAACCAGAAAATATGCAGTGAAAATCGTGAATTTTTTGCTTTATTTTAATAGATATTAGATACCAAAAAATTTACAGGAAGACTTACATGTTTTTGTCTTGTTTTTTTTTAATACCTTGGGTTCTGTTCATCGGATTTTAAAGTTAAATTTCGGGCATTCCTGGTGGAGACAGGAACTTTTCCTCACTGTCATGTTTAAAAGTTGCAATGTTGTTTCACTATTTAAAAGTGGAGATCATGAATCACTCTCTAATTATCTCAGTATCTAGCGAAAATGGTAGGAAAATTGGATAAAAAACGAATTTTTTATTTTTTGCATCGGAATAAGATTCTCTGTGTAGAACAGTTTGGTTTTCATCTTTCCAAAATACAAAAGATGCCATATTTGCTTTCTTAGAGAAACTATATCTTCAGCTTAATGATGGGGAGGTGACCGCAACAGCATTCAGTGATTTGGCTAAGGCATTCGATTGTGTGAATCAAAGGGAACTAAAAACCTACGGGTTTAGAGGATCTTGTCATACTTATTTCGTCGGTATCAAAAACATACTTTTAATGGTAAAGTATCAAAGCTGCTGGAAGTGAATCCGGTGTGCCACAAAGTTCCGCCATTGGGCCATTGCTATTTCTAATATATTTCAATGGTCTGATTTTTGTTAAAATTAAAGGAAAATTCAGTTTTTTTTTTGCTGACTTTTTGAAAACACTACGATAATCTGGCATGGCAAGTACATAGATGAACTTCATGAGATTTTGAGTATTGGTTTAGGAATGATTAAGGAGTAGTGTGATGCTAATTTGCTATTTTAATGTATCATGTATCTAAAACTACCATTACACTTAAATCCATAGTCTAATATTGAATAACTGGGATACAAGCTAGTAAAGGAGGCAGGCACATAAAATAAGTCTTAGGAATTTACATTTTTTTGCGTCATACAAAATTTCTGAACTATACTGAAATACTGACAATAGATATCAAGTTGAGGCTAACACGACATCTTAATTTCTATCAGGGGAAAAATTGAACACCGCAATAAGGAATCAAATATCTCGAGGCAACTTATTTGATCACATATTAAAAAGAATATCTCTGTTGAACCTACCTATCAGACTAAAGAATATTTCTTTGTCAATTTTTATTTAAAAAGTTGAGGGAATAGGACTCCCCATTCCCTTAAAAATGGGAGTGCAGTGGCGTGGCCACAGGGACCCCTGACTTGAAGAAAGCTTTGGTACACTGAACTGATAATATTCGAGAAATTGCATGAGGAATATCGAAAATGAAGCAGACGCGTTTTCTGCATATTTGATCATTATTTCGAAAATGCTCGAACCTGTCGATTTTATTATCAAGGGAGACAGTTTTATTGAATATTGTCGATCACACCACTTAAACGGTGGGAAAACCCACCTCTAAAATTTTAAATGGCAGGGAGGTTAAATCGTTTTAAAGCTCGTTAATTTCTCTTTACAACCAGTGGTGGATTTATACTTCTGCCGCCTAGGGGCTATCGGAAACTTGCCGCCCTCCCATCCCCTTCCCAATCTCTGCTTCTTGCCTCAGCAGTAAAAAATTATATTCCCTCTACACCTCACCTCCCCTTTTAAAGGATCAATTCCCTCCTCGCTCACTCCCTTTTACGCTTTCTCCTCATAAGTTTGTCAATAGCACAAAGCACAAAATCATTAGTACTAGCAAAAGTGGTTTTGGATAAATTAAAAACCAGATCGATATATAATATTGTTTATTTTATCATATAAGAACGAGAACAAGATAAAATTTGAAATAAACTTTGGTATGCATTTAAGATGTTATTCATTTAGACACAGGCCAAGGCCAAATAGGCCTAGACCAGATAGGCTTATCAGCAATCAGCAAAACAACTCCTATAGTACGTCGGGTACATGGCTAAAGAAGCCAAAAAGCTGCACTTTTTGGTTGGAATGTGTCACTTTCTATGATCATATTTGATGGCAAAAGGTAACTTTTCAGATAGGGAGCCACTTGAAAATCAGTGCAGAACACCAAAATGGCGGCTATTAAAGATGACAGCCATTAGTCACAGCAAATTTTTTTGTATCTCAACTCCTAATGGTCTGATTTCGATTTTATTTTTTTTTTTGTTTGAAAGTGAAGACACTTTTTTGTCCCTATACATTGATCACTACACCTTAAGGGTTCTGTGCAATTTTCAAAAATCTGAAAATTACACTTTTCTCAAGAATTTTATTGATAAGTAAGTTTTTAATTGTGCTCAATATCCCTTTCTTTCCCTACAAAAAAGAGTTTATGTGTATAGGGTTCCGAATATGTCAAGAAAGACTTGTTTTCATACACAACAGTGATTTTAATTATTTTGAAAACATTTATTAGGTACATTAAGGAAACAAATTTTTACAAACACAAAACGATTAAATACTACGAAATACTCATGTAAATGAACTGCTTCTATACAGCTCTTATGACTCTAGATCACGCAATCATCTTCGTCATCTTCCAATTCGTCCCTGGAACAAAATAATTATATATTATTATTATATAAAGGCATTGCATCAACAAAGCAATATTATGATCTTGAAACTGTGAAACGAATTTAAAAATAATAATCATTTAAACGCATACCTTTTATTGTATTTATTGCTGCATTGCCAATGCAGTTCGAGCAAAGTAGCGTGCATGGAATCTTGGTCTTTGAACAGGAGCATCGTGTACGGCATCCGGAGAAACTACACTTAACCAATTCTCTGCAGGCTGCCTGAACAGAAGGAAGAGAAGACCAGACCGGCGTTCACTCCCCAGCAAGAATGGTCCATCCCCATCCTTCTGGCCCTGGAATGTTGTCCATCACTAAGCACGCCTGGTTTGCTAATCGAAGACAATGCTGCCTTAGTGCCTCTTTTGTTGGGGGCAGACTTTGTAGATTGCGACTTTTTGAAGTAAAGAGAAGTTTTCTAATATGATTGACTGAGAAGTCTTCTGCGTCTTTGTAGAAAAGCAAAACAGTAAACTTCTCCAGAACTTGAAAAGTCTCGTCAGCAATAGACTGTTGTAGTAGGGAGACAGCTTGGAAGCCTTCAGCAGCTTCAGGAATTTATTTCCACACTTTCCCGTCAATTTCCCATTCATTGCAAATTATGATGTCACATCTGATTTAGTGAATGCATGGAATCCTCTCAATCCAACAGCTTTTTAAGTTCACTCTTACTTTCAAACATGGCATTAATGCTCATGTATCTCTGACCCTTCCCAGCACCAAAGAGAATCCACATCTCCCGAAGTCCCGCAATTTTGAGAATGTGAAAGAAAGAGATTGCCAAAACAACTACATCAGTATCTACTGTGCAAGTAATTATTTTTTTGCTCCATGTCCAACACTGTCTTTAACGTGGAGAAAAATCCTACCTTCTTCCTGTTGACTGCATTGTACTTCATCAATTGAAGTTCCATCCGGCCCAGATGAATGAATTATGCCATCAATCTTACTACTGATGTGAGCTCAATCAAACTTCAAAAATGCATGTTCTCTAAGTGACTTGAAGAGTTCTGTCTTAGTCTGATTGCAGCATTCCAATTTTTTGGTAGCATATTTGGCGACGAAGGCCAACGCCTCTCTTATCTCTCACAAGGTTCTTCAGACAGGTTTTTGAGTTAGTATCCCAAGATAGGTGTATTCTGTTTGCATGGAACCTCTCAGCATCATTCAAAATTCTGTTTTTGAATTCCGTGTCACATTATTCTCCAAAAGTCCGTGAACATTAAAAATTATTCGTTTTTCTGAAAATTGCGCAGAACCTTTAAGGTGTACTGATAAATGTATAGGGATAAAAAAGTGTCCTCTTCACAAGGGCTTTTAAACAAAAAAAAAAAAAAAGAAAATCGAAATCAGACCATTAGGAACTGAGATACAAAAAATTTAGTGTGGCTAATGGCGGTCATCTTTAATGGCCGCCATTTGATGTTCTGCACGGATTTTCAAGTGGCTCCCTATATGAAAAGTTACCTTTTGCCATCAACTATGACCACAGAAAGTGGCACATTCCAATCAAAAAGTGCAGCTTTCTTTGGTGTACCCGACATACTACAACTAATTTACATTCTATAACAGATATTGAGAAAATTCTATGTACATGGTGGTCGCACGAACTTTAGAACCTCATTTAACTTCGTTATTTTTGTTGTTACGAAAAAAAGTACAAAAATAAAAGTTATAGAAAATCATATGTATTTTCCAAAAATTATTTCAGAATAGCAATTGAAAGTCGCATTTCGGAGATGTGTGGTTTTTTTAAATGTAACGCTCCATATATATATATATATATTTGTACCGTTATATATAATACATGGTATTTATCTTAAAAAATTTTTGTCTAATTTACTATAAATTTACAATTTATCAAATTAGCCATGGAAAACAAAAGTATGTAAATTAAAATAGTATTCAAGCGCGCGCACGCCAGTGGCGGCTGGTGCAATTTCAACAATTTTTTCTCGTCTGTGGCGCATGGGACCTATACCAAATATGGGAAATAACATCTAGAGAAGCGCTTCTCTAACGACCCCTAAAAAATTTTGAAAAAGCAGTTTGCGAAAAAAATTTTCAAAATTCGGTTGCTCCCCCTGGTCTAGGGGCTTCTGTTTAATTTTTTTTTTTGTCATATACATTATACTTTCATAAAAATACAACAATAGGTTTTGCAGTTTATGAAAATATTTTTATTACTAACTGAGATACAACGAACTGAAATTTTGTAATTTACAATTTAACAAATTACAAAATTTCAGTTCGTTTTATCTCAGTTAGTAATGAAAAGTATTTCCATAAACTCCATAACCTATTGTTGTATTTTTATGAAAAGTCAAATGTACGTGACAAAAAAAAATAATTTTAAGAAGCCCCTAGACCAGGGTGAGCAACCGAATTTTCAAAAATTTTTTCGCAAACTGCTTTTTCAAAATTTTTTAGAGAAGCGCTTCTCTAGATGTTATTTCCCATATTTCGTATGGGTCCTATGCGCCACAGACGAGAAAAAAATTATTGAAATTTCACCAGCCGCCACTGGCGCACGCATGTATCTCGCTCCGAGTTATAACGTTACACTCGACTATTTTTTTCCGGGAAAGCCGTGGCTTTAGCGATAAATTTTGTTAGGACGTTTTTTGTTCATAAATACGTGATCTATCCATCTGTATTTTTTAATTTTCCTAGCTTGACTTTATTTCAAAATTTTAAAAAAATGGATGAAAAAAATTTTTTTTTTTATTGGTACCCTATTTTGCTTATTTAAAGTACGCCTCAGAGTGTTTAAATCCAAGTTTTAAAAACGCGCGTGTTTTAAAGTTACCATGGCAACATCAAAGGTAAGCAAGTACAACTCGTTCATCTGTGTCTGTTACCTTTTGCTCTTCCATCCATTTGATGAACTTGTCGTATTCTTTTTTATAAGCGACTTCCGATTCTTGCGGTATTAACCGCGATTCTGCTTTTCTATTTAAGTAATCAATGTTAGAACTCATTTTAAAGTAATATACAATCAGTGACAAACTGTAGTGACAATAATTAATCCTCTGTGACAGATTGCAAATTAATTTTTGTTTTCTCATTTTCATGACACTGACAGATATCCTAATGTCACATCACGAATTCAACCATTTTACATTCTTAATTCTTATTTCCATTTTTTGTGGTAATAATACCAGTATTTATGATTTCAAAGTGTACCAATAAAAAAAAATAGCGTAAAGTATTCGTGGATAACTGGTCTTTAAAACACTTGCTCTATTTCGAGCACTCCGGCTGCGCCGTCGTGCTCGAAAAATCGCGCGTTTTAAAGACCTTAATATCCACTTATACTTTAATATACTATTTTTCACTTTTTTTATGTTCTGCATCCGTGCGAAATGTAAACTTTTCAGGATATTATTCTATACACTTTCACGAACTCATTAACAAAAAATTATTCATTTTGCAAGTTCTTCTAGGTACCTTCATCGACTGGGCTATTTGTTACTGACTGTCTTGTCATTACAAGTCCCAACGCCACTGAGTGAAACCCCGGACTTTCCGACCATAGGGCAATAATTATTATAAAATATTTCTATTATTTTCTATTATTAGAATAAGGATTTAAAGATTACTTGACCAAACCCAAAGTATACAGGTAGATACCCAATGATTAATTACAATTACTTCAGTACTTGGAATTAGTTATAATATGGGGTTAACCATATATCAAGATATTAGTGCATCCTTAGATTAGACAATTCCAGAAATGGCTAGGTAATTGCATGAGTCTGTAGGAGCAGACACAAAATTGTAATTTAATGAGGGCGGAATTATTTTTCGGAACTTTTACTGTTAATGAGTCATTACGCAAATCAAATAGGTCATTACTTGATTACCAGAAAGAATGCCTCAATGTTTTAAGTAGGTATTTGTTGTACTATTCTAGTTACATATTATTTATAAACAATTATTGTTTTTGATTTTTAAATAGGTAGGTATACTTATTTGTTTTATTGTATGTTGTATGTTTTATAAACAATAAAATTATGCTACAACTTGCTGTTACCTTCCAATGGAACAGAATTATGTTATCTTTGATATAAAAAATACGGTTTCTTATCACTGAAGGTTATTTCAAAGTTTATTGTATGAACCACCTAGTGCTTTTGAATGAAAAGTGACGTTTAATGTAAGTAGATTTACTAATCACTTATTTTTTATTAAATAAATAATTTTTTTGCAAATATCGTAGTTACAGGTGATATTAAAGGAATGTTTGGGACCATTTTTTTAATTACACTTAGGTATATTTACGTTTGCAGTGGTAGAGACGTTTAAAAGTAAATCTGCAAAAACAATTTGGAAATTAATACCACTATCTTAATTATATCTATTTGATTAAAAGGTATCTTATAACAGAACAATTTTTTTTAATAATCGTAAAAAAAGAATATCGGTTAATCGCTTCAAAAAATGATTATGTGTCTGGGACACCGTCTCTTGTAAGCACGATAACTCCCGTTAAAGTTTTTATTTCATAGGCCATAAGTCGGTTAAGATAGGCGCATGGATGGTGCTCATTTTTTTTGCGAGGATTGTTATCAATATCACTTACAATTTTGCCAAATTTCAGCCTTTAATTTAAACCCTTTTCGAGTAAAAAAAAAACGAAAATTGTCGAAAATAATTTTTATCTGTTGAACGGCATAACCGATTGAAATAAAATCTGACAACGGGAACGTTTAAAACAAAAATTAATAAAACTTTCTGGATTTTTTAAAAGTTTTGGCACAACTACCAATTTTTTTTTTTGTAAAATCTTAGGATATTTTTTTACCACACATAATTTTTCTAAAGCAATCAAATGAGTGCTTGGTATTTGAAAAAATAAAATGTTCTTTTTTAATTTGTTTAAATTATGATACACTGATGCTAAAATTATTATATTTTTTTGTAGCATCTTGAGATAGTATGCTATGATCTCAAATTTTTTGAAATCAGTATTATCGGTGGAAGGTCCTAAAAAAAATAAATAAATAAAAAGTCCTTTATTTAATTTCTTAAGAACCTTCTATTGATAATACCGATTTCAAAAGATTATAGAACCAAGATGGTGCAAAAAAATATGATAATGAAAATGAGGGGAAAAAGGCCGATTTTTCGATTTTTAATATTTTTAAAATTGACATTTGAAATTTTTTTATGACTTTATTAATGTCTAAACGTGTGTGGTAAGAGTTTTCCGAATAAAATATTTTTCAGTTTCAGGGAAATTAGGAATGTTGTGCAATTATGTGTATTTCCATCAAATTTTAGTTTTTAGTGACCTAATTTCCATGGAAGTAAAAAATATATTATTAGTAAAACTCTTACCACACACGTTTAGACATTAATTAAAAGTTATAACAAAATTTCAAACGTCAATTTGAAAAATGTTAAAAATTGAAAAATCGGCCTTTTCCTTCATTTTCAAGGCCGTGGGGGGGCGTCCAGATATTAATTTTGCTAAAAATTTAGCCGAATTAGTTTTAGATTACATAGCAACAAATCATAAACTATATCATTTACAAATTAAAATTTTTATGTTTTTCGGCCCACCCTATTAATATTAATATTATAATTTAAAAAAATTTAAAAAAAGGACATTTAATTTTTTCAAATACCAAGTACCCATTTGATCGCTTTAGAAAAATTATGTATGATAATACACCATCCCAAAAAATTGGCAGTTGTGTCAAAACTTTATAGGGGTAAAAAAATATCCAGAGAAAGGAGAAGGGTCTCTAAGGCCGGTTTTCGGCCCAATTTATTTCTTGAGGAAAAAACTCGAAAAACCTTTTTTAGTATCTACTAACAATATTTAATCGATTCCACCCCAAACGAAACTTTCCCGCACTCACCTCCCCTATTTATACCCCCCTAAACTATTAAATAATCAGCATTCACTTGATTTTTTTTGCAGGTCATTGAAACATTTTAACATAATTGATACTACTAAAAGATACTAAAATGTTTTTCGAGATTTTTCCTCAAGAAATAAATTAGGCCGAAAACCGGCCTTAGCCTCTCCTCCTTTATGACTTTTTTTTTCAATGTTTCCGTAGTCAGATTCTAATTTATTACACGTCACTAAATCAGAATTTGTTCAATCTATATAGTCCAATAATTATAAAAATTTCCATCACAAAAAATGTTATCTGAGATTTTCCTTCAGTAACTGTTAGTGGATGGGTTATACATCACGAAACCACAAAAATCCGTTCTGGGAGGTGCCGCAACCCCCCCAAAAAACCACCCCTTCGGTGAAATAACCGTTATTTTACTGATAACTCGTTAACCGTTGAAGTTATAAAAAAATTGCTCATCATAAAAAAAAAGCTTGATTAATTTCCTAAAATAAGTCCTCTTGTAATTTTGTTGTATATGCCATGGTTTTCGAGAAAAACGATATTGAAAAAATTCCAAAATTTGTATTTTTAATGCGCGCGAATTTTCGTTTATTTGAGCGCGGCCTATAGAAAAAATTGAATTGCTCGAAAACCATACAAGCTAGGAATAAAAATCAAAATGGTTTTTAAAGGGAATATAAAATACTCTCTTGTGTTGCTATTTTTGATGTGTATTGATATTTATTAGTATATAAAAATAACAATATAATATAGTTATCTCTTAATTTTTTGCGCCTCTAACTATTCACAGGCCCATAAAAAATAACTGACTTTAATACAACTTATAAATGCATTATCTTTTAGTTCAAGGTAGTACTTCAATGCAGAAAAAGTTAGGAATAAAAATATTCACATTTACAAATTTACCAGCATGTTGAAGTTAGACAAATTTTGGCCAATTTTTTATTGCTTCCTAAAAATAAAAAAAAGACTCAAACATCTTGAAAATTTAGCTCAAAAATTATTCAATAAAATGGAGGAAATTGAAAACAGAGGAAAAACGGCCAAATTTTGGATTACCTATATGAAAATGGTTATATTGGCAAAATCAAAGTATAAAATAAAAAATTGCTAACTTCAACATGCTGGTAAATTTGTAAATGTGAATATTTTTATTCCTAACTTTTTCTGCATTGAAGTACTACCTTGAACTAAAAGATAATGCATTTATAACTTATATTAAAGTCAGTTATTTTTTATGGGCCTGTGAATAGTTTTAAACAAATTTTCAAGCGATTTAAACGAAACACCTCTCAAATTAACCGTTTTTCAAAGTTCTAACGGTATCTACAAATTGAAAAATCTATCGTCAAAGGTCTTTGAGTTCTTTAAAAAAGTCGATTTTTTGGAATTTTTCAACAATAAATCGTTAAATAAACAATGTTCCGGCGGTCAAAAAGTGGACCAAATTCAGGGTCACGTTCGTAATCAATAAAACTATCGTTTAATCCACGTGGCATCCTGAAACGAATTACAATATGCATATTTGCTAATTCCACAGGCCTATATAGCTAAAATGTGGATAGGTGTACCTGTAATAAATACAATACAGTAAAGGCACGTAAAAATTCATGCGAGCGATTCAGCGGCTATGTGTGGTGTCTGTGTATGCGTTGATAATTATATATTTTTCCTACATACTCACTATTTATCCTCCTATTCACTAAGAAAAATGTTTAAAACGTGTAATTAGAAAGAGAAAAAAGCTTTATTTTACTCGATAGAACAGCTAAGAATTTTTAGAGGTTCCATAGTATGCATTTAACCGTGCGCTAGCCGCGCAGAGTGACAAGGTTACTTCACTATTTTTTTCCAGGAATACACCGTGGCTTTAGCGATAAATTTTATTAAGATATTTTTTGTTCAGAAACACGTGGTCTAGCCACCTGTATTTTTTATTTTTCTTGCCCTGACTTAATTTTTAAGTTTTGAAAAAAATGGCAAAATTTTTTTTTTCACTTTTTTTTTATGTTCTGCATCCGAGCGGAATGTAAACTTTTCAGGATATTATTCTATACATTTTCACGGACTCATTAAAAATAAATTATTCAGTTTGCAACTTTTTGTGGGTTTCACTATAAAATGTTCTCTGTCGTCTGGGCCACCATCTTATTCGACTATGGCCTTTCCGTCTATAAATAAGGATCAAAAATTTTACTGAACATAATTCCACATAAAACATTAACCTTCTTAAAACGCTGAATTCTCGAATTAATTATAAAATTTATTTTTTTTTCGTCGCGACATCGCACATTCCGCGAGGACACGCAGCCATTGGTCGAAAATGTAGCTTCAGAAGGAAACGTGATTTCAGTTTTTATTGAATTTCTCTTTTCCTGTTGCATTGAAAATTCTTTAAAAAATCAGGTCATATACAGTCTTATGACCGCATGCCAGGAATTTTTTTCAATTTTTTGGCTTCAAACACGGCTTTCCAAAAATTTTTGAAATTCGCCCAGTGGATGAAGGTATTTACCCACAAAAAGTTGCAAACTGTGTAAACTTTTTTTTAATGAGTTCGTGAAAGTGTGTAGAATAATATTCTGAAAAGTTTACATTTCGCTCGGATGCAGAACATTCTGAGCCAGATCCAAGCGTGCACGCGCTTGAATACGCATGACTATGACACCGACGCACTGAATTACATGTCACTAAAACAGATTTTGTTCAATCTACATGAGTGTTGGTTCATTTAAAAGCCGGAAATTGAAGATTTCTGATGCTTTTTTGTTTTAAACAAAACAAGCAAAGGATGGATGGGAAAAATATACTTATATATATTATCACGCCCGAACTCAATCGTCGCGATAAAATATATAGAAAAAATAAAAGTCCTTCAAAAAAATTCTTTCTTCATTGAGAACTGTTAAAAACTATGTACACTTCATGGTTATTATGATTTATTAAGTTGTGGTAACGTGGATTCAAAAAAAGTACATCTCAAATCATTTTGATTTAATTGCTTGTTGATTTTCTTGATAAATATATATATTGGAGGTTGTAACTTGCCGAGAAATTGACCCATTAGAAAAAATAAACTAGTGGAAGCATTATACTCTTCGCCGATTTACTGAGCTTTTTATATAATTGTTACACATTCTATAGGATACTCTTCGCATTTTTCTTGTAAATAATGTTAATTTTTGGACATTCTAAATTTTGTGATACCAACTTTGTTGTAAAAAAAAATATATGAAAAAAAAATCACGATGTGAGGGATCGAACCCGGGACCCTTGGATTGCGAGACGAGAGAGAGAGAGAACAAATTTATTTTAAATTAAGAATACATATTGTCCTCCCCGCGCACTCATCCGGAGCCAGCCATATATCTACGGTGCGAATCGCCATGGTAATTGATTGACTGGACGGAGCGAGGCCGGATTGGATAAAAATAAAATGAAAATATAAACACAATCTCCTTTCGCAGGATAGGCGAATTAAAAAGTGCATAAGGTAAAACATGTAAAAAATAAACTTAAAATAATTGATATATACAATACAAAAGAGGCTGGTGTAAATAAAATATCAGATATATATGGCTGGTCTTCACGGGAAAATTACTAACCAAAAAACCCGTTCTGCAGTCAAAGCGAACGGTAATGCAAGACCGCCCAATTTATGGTTTCAAATATTTGGTTTTTTAAAGATTTTGATATTCAAAAATAAATTGTGATTGGGAAGAAATAATTTAGAGAGACAAAACAAACAAAAACAACAAAGAAAAACAAAGAAACGAGTAAAGATCAGAAATTATGTTTGAGAGTTTTTATAGATAGAGAAAGACGGTGTGGCTAGTGATGTTGCCGAAAGATGGGCAACGCCTGGTATGGTAATTTGTGTTTTATGCGAAAAGGTGCATTATGCTCTCTGATTCGCGTAATGTTGTTTGTTAGCGGGCTATCACCAAGTTTGAATTGATAGAATTTTCCGATTTAACTTTGATGTAGTCCGCTAGTGGCATTATGTCATGACAACGTGCGTAGAGGTCTCTTAAGGAGATGTATCGTGAAGAATGATTGCGAGACGAAACTCTTGCCACTACACCACCATTTCTTATTACTAAAATTGTTAATGAGTGTAATATATACCATTAGAAAATTTATTGTGATTATTAGGAAACACACATTAGTAAAATGTATTAAAAAAAAATAGTGATAGGAAATAACATTTCGCAAGGTTTCTATTTATTACAAACCATATAAAAATGTAAAAAACATTTTTTAAATTTTAAATTACTAATAACTTTTTTATTTACCAATCTATTTTATTAAAAAACAATTGGGTTCTTCCTCTAGCTAACACTAAGTTACTCTCCAAATTTCAATACAATCGGATTTTTCTTTCTTGAGTTATCGTGCTTACAAGAAACTTGACGGACGGACAGACGGACGGACAGACGGACGGACAGACGGACGGACAGACGGACGGACAGACGGACGGACAGACGGACGGACATTTTGAAAGTTGTTCAGAATTCGTTCACTAACATAACGATATAAAAATTTTTTCTCTACGAGCGATATTTACTGATTTAGAAATGTGCCGATCAAATACAATATACTCTTCGTTTTTGCGAAGAGTATAAATATCACTATTTCGGAAAAAATGTATACTTTTCGAATGTTCAAACACAAATTCGTTTACTTTTATGCATTTTTTCGAAAATATGATTAATCATACCATGATAAGAAATTGCGATTGTCACGATTTTATCCTTATAACTATGAAAATATCTTTGATTGTTTTGAATATAAATTCTGGAACATTTCCAATACATTAACAAATGTATAAGGAATTCAATGGATATAGCTGAAATGTGGATAGGTGTATCTGTAATAAATACAATACAGTAAAGGCACGTAAAAATTCATGCGAGCGATTCAGCGGCTATGTGTGGCGTCTGTGTATGCGTTCATAATTATATATTTTCCCTCCATACCAAGGGCGGATCCAGAAAGGTTACTGGGGGGGGCACTAACATTTACAAAAAATTTTAGAAATCAGAAAAAAAAATTTTTTCGCCTCGGAATCTAAAAAAATTTTTTTCGCTTTATACAGAGAATGCTATTAAAAATGTAAAAAAAAAATTTTCGCTCGCCTCATACACAGTGCTATTAGAAATCCAAAAAATTTTTTTTTCACCTCATGCGGAGAAAAAAAAATGTCGCCTTGAAAAAGTAACGAATACTTTTCTCGGGGGGGGGGGGGGGGGGCAATTGCCCCTACTGCCCCCCCTGGATCCGCCCTTGCTCCATACTCACTATTTATCCTCCTATTCACTAAGAAAAATGTTAAAAATGTGTAATCATAAAGAGAAAAAAGCTTTATTTTACTCGATAGAACTGCTAAGAATTTTTAGAGGTTCCATAGCATGCATTTAACCGTGCGCTTGGCCGAGCAGAATGACAAAGTTACTTCACTATTTTTTCCGGGAAAACCGTGGCCTTAGCGATAAATTTTATTAGAACATTTTTTGTTCAGAAATACGTGGTATACCCACTTGTTGTATTTTTTGTTTTTTTCTAGCCTGACTTAATTTAAAAATTTTGAAAAAATTGATAATTTTTTTTTCACTTTTTTTTATGTTATGCATCCGAGCGGAATGTAAACTTTTCAGGATATTATTCTATACACTTTCACGAACTCATTAAAAAAAAAAAATTATTCAGTTTGCAACTTTTTGTGGGTTTCACTATAAAATGATCTCTGTCCTCTGGGCTAAATGTTTAAATTCAATTTTTTTTATGATATCGAGTGACTATCTTTATTTTTTTATAGTAGCAACTAGTTCATATGCTGGTTGGCTCGTAATTTTTCCAGATTTTTTAGAGTTGTGGATCATGGTGTAAAAAATTAAAACTCGATTTTGAGATGCTTCCTCATATCAATCTTTATTCTTGAATATAT
Source organism: Rutpela maculata (assembly GCA_936432065.2). NCBI lineage: Eukaryota > Metazoa > Arthropoda > Insecta > Coleoptera > Cerambycidae > Rutpela > Rutpela maculata. The sequence continues at coordinate 68,558,237 of OW386287.2, read as the reverse complement.
TGGATATTGCAATTTATAACAGTTTCATATATTAAAAAGTATATAAATGAACAATCAATAATTCTCCCTACCTGTTAAAAATAAAGATAGTCACTTTTCATAACATCATAAAAAAAAATAAATTTCAAAATTTCAATATTTTTGGACAAGCCGAATTTGAAGCTAAAATATCTGAAAAAAATTTCTGACACGCGGCCATAAGACTGTATGGACCTTGAGTTTTTTCAGAATGCAACAAGAAAACAGAAATTAAATAAAAACGGAAAATCACGTTTCCTTTTGTAACTGGTCCAACAGTAGGGATACGAAGTTGAAACTTGGCTGAAATTGTTTATAAATAGAGAGCTAATAAGCCATGTGGGCAAAGTCCAATTTAGTTCAAGGGCATTTTTCATTATGAAGGATCATTTTCATCTCCAGATTTTAACGATGGAATGACCTTTGCCGTTTTTAACTTATCAGGAAATATTCCACTTTCTACTACTAAATTGACAATATATGTAATTGGGGCAGTAAGAGAGGCGGCTATGTTATCTTTAAACATACTGACCGACTGATAATATGTATCAGTTGATTTTGAGATTTTTAGGTTCCTAATTATATGTGATATTTCGTGTCCTGGAGCAGCATAAAAAAATAGTGAATAGCTGTTATTAATTTTAAAATTTTGTAAGTATTCCTCATAATTTTTATTTGAAGGAGGTATATTCTTTAATATGTTTTCTGCTACTTCGGTAAAATAGTAATTAAAATTATCTGGTGAAACAGAGCATTTATTTACATTTACCATATTTTTACCTCTGTTTTCATTTACCTATAAAGTTTTCTGTTTATTTTCCGAATTGGATATTTCATTAGAAGCTTTTTGCTTCTTTAGTTTATGGAGTAGTTGTTCATATTCATATTTTTTTTATTTTTAAGTTACTATGTCATTTCTGTTGGGTTTTTGTTTTAATTTCTTTTTTAGCAAGTACAACCCCATTATTGTAGGCGTATTTTCTTTATGTTACTATTTATTAAAATTTTATGAATACTTAAATCTTGGTGACAGTGCTCATTATATTATAAAAAGTATCCATACTGTTTTAATTGGATTTTTTTCCCATACTAAATCGGATCAATCATCTTCATTTTCAAGACATTTATGGAATTACAACCTATTCGCTAAATCTTTGTTAAATATTGATTTAGCCTGCTTTTTAAATTTATTGTTTCTCAGTTTGAATTTAACAAAAAACCGTTGCCTAACGAATCACTACTTCCACATCCAGATTTCTTATCCAAGTCTTTTACAACGAAAAAAAATATATTGATACTATATTTGCACTTCATTCATTATGTGGAAATAATTGTTAATAGAACTTTAATATTTGAAATCGTCCATCCCAAAAACCCATAAAACGATATGACACATCGGTAGTGGGGGTGGTAGTAGGGTGTTAGTGGGGGTGGCTGATGTCAAAAGAAAATTGCGGCCTTTGGTTCCTGAGCACACAATAAAACACAATAAAACGTAAACCTGATAAACTAGATTGCAAAATGTTGTTCCATTACGTCACAGTGAGCTCATAAAGTGTTTTTGGTACAAATTCAGCCACATCATAGTACCCACCCATGACCCTTCAAATGGCATAGAGTTTGAATCATCTTTAAATGGAGAATTCAAATATTTAATATAAACACACCACATATAGTAGACAACCCCCCAAATCCAAAGCCAAGGCTGTCCAGAAGGAGGTTACACATTTGGCACAACGCGGACATACATCCATACCCATCGACATTGCCAGTGCTGGGGCTGGGGCTCGAACCCAATACACGATACATAGTGCGGCTAATATTTACCACACAATACACCTTAGCCGACTGAGCTACTGCATATGTAATAATATGTAATAATATGCCGAGTATTGCATTTGAAAGCAGATAAGTTCGTGACGTAACGCCTAAACGGATCACCCTATATATTTCAAAATATTTTAAAACTATGCACTAATGTGCCTTCACCACACTGTTTTTGAAAATTTCATAAGAGAGACCGGATACTTACACGACGCAAGGCTGAGGCATCCTGTAAACATTTTTTTTATTATTAATTATCCCATCTCTGCCTCAGAAAACTTTAAGTTACTTTAATAGCATATTTTACAACAAGAGATGAAAATACTGTTTTTTTGAGATAAGAATTTGCCCACGAGCGAAGCGAGCAAAAAACAAAAAAAATATGAACAAAAACAAACAAAACAAAAAAAAATGAAAAACATTTTTTTATTATTTACTATCAATATCGAATCGATTCCACTCCAAACGAAACTGTCCCGCCTCCCCTATTTATACCCCCTTAAACTATTAAATAATTAGCATTCAGTTGATTTTTTGCAGGTCATTGAAACATTTTAACGTGACTGTTGCTGAATAAGGATATTTTTGATTTTGTACGTGTATTTTCGTTGTCTCGGAAGAGGTGGCAGGGGGAGGAGGGGCGTGACAGGGGGTAAAAAGGGAGGGTGGGAGAAAGTTTCGTTTGGGGCGAAATTGATTAAATATTGATAGTAGATACTAAAAAATGTTTTTGGAGTTTTTTCCTCAAGAAATAAATTAGACCGAAAACCGGCCTTTATTATGTCAAAATATGTCAGACATTTTCATTTTCACTTCTAGAGATGGAAATATTTTCATCTCTAGAGTAAAAAAATGTCACTTTCATATAGAGTAGACAGTGGAATAGTATATTGTGTATCTAGGTGTGAAAGCGATACATTCCCGGACGACGATGCAATTGTTGGCCGAGGCGCTAGCCGAGGCCAACAAGCATCGAAGTCTGGGAATGTGCTTTCACACCGAAGTACACATACTATTTTTTCTGAAATCACAATAAATACTATTTTAAACGTATAAAAATCAAAAATATAAACATTTAAAAAAAAAAATTTTCTGAAATCACAATCAATACTATTTTAAACGTATAAAAATCAAAAATATTAACATATTAAAATATATATAAAAACCGTACGGGAATGTTACTTCCCGGCCTAGGCCGGGAAGTAACATTCCCGTACGACTTTGTTGATCGTTGCTTAGCAACGGATCTTTTCCGGTCTGTTTTCTGATAGTTTCCTAGCAACGGACTAAAATACTGGAATTGTGCATTTTTCGCTCTAAAATCGCGCCGAAAATGTAGACATTCCCGATCGATTTCAGAAAAAAGTTATTTTCATATATTTGAGTAGAAAAAAGGTTATTTTTGGAGATTGAAAAAGCTGTAAGCCTTTGATATTGCAGTAAACTCAGGACAGGGTTATCCAATAGGCAAACTAGGCAATTGCCTAGGGGCGCCAAAGCGCGAGAAGGCGGTTCAGCAGTTCAAAGCTAACTATAATTTTATCTCCCGGCAGTCGACGGGTGACGTTTATCATTTAGCATTGACCTGTTGGAAAATAAAAAACCGCTGCCCAAGGAATCACTACTTCCACATGCAGATTTTCTATCAGTCTCTCACAACGAAAAAATGTGTAATGTGGAAAAATTTGTTTATGGAACTTAAGATAATATTTGAAATCGCCTACTCCAAAAACCCATAAAACTAGATGTCACATCGGTAGGTGAAAAGAGGGTGGTAGTGGGAGTGGATGAAGTAAAAAAAATAGGTTTTTGGTTCTTGTACACACACTAAATCACAATTTTATTTTTTTAACCCCCTTTAATAATGGGGTGATGGTGGTAACGAGAATGGCTAATGGTAAAAATGTTTTTGAGACCTTAGCTTCTCTTATACATACTAAATACCAATTTTATGGTACTTGCTTGATTTACTTATTAACCTCCATGTACCTTAATTTACACCCCAACCCTTCAACGGAATAAGATCAAAATATAATCTAGTTTCAGATCTCGTTAAAATACGTATGTGTACCAAATTTCAAATCAATATCTTAAATGGTTCCACATAACCGTGCACAAAAAAAAGTTACAGACAGGCAGATCGGATTTGAAAATAATCCAAAGCTACAATTGTTAAAGATACTGTATAGAGGCCCGAAAGTGGAGTCTTTAGCGATTTTGTTAGAGATCCAAAAATCACCAAATATTTCTAAATGTTATATTATGTTTTTACAAACCAGAATTTGGTCGTTAGATAGCTCGGTGGGTAAGGCAACTAGCACTTTTTATTTAGATGCGGACGTCTCGGGTTCAAATCCTGCGCGCGAAATTTTTTTTTTATTGTATCAGTAATATTAAAAGCTTTGCAAAGCTATATACATGAACATAAAGGTAGTTGTTCAAATTAGATTGGTTTACCATTTTCGTGACAAAAATTTAAAAAAGTTATAAAAAAATAAAAAATGTGCATTATATTCTCAAAGCCGCTTTATTCGATGTTATTTTAACAATTGTAGCTTTGGATTATCTTCAAATAGCAGAGACAAAATAATAGACACTGGAGAATTTCCAGCCCGAATTTCAATAAGAAATATCGGTTTGTTTATTTATAAGTGACCTAAACGTAAAAGCTAACGTTTCTCAGCTCCAAATGCATTAATTTTTTTTCAAAAGTTAGGTTTTTTAATCTACTTTTATTACTCGTTTATTGTTTTTGGTTTCATAAGAAAACCAGAGAGTTACTTGAATTTGTTTATAACTAAAATTTCGAAAACTATAAACAACTACAATAAAACTGGTTTAAATTTTGAAAAAAATATATTTTTCTCTCTTGGTCTTGATGGCAGGATTTCACAAGGGTGCAAAGTTTTAGCAACAATTGCATATTTAAGCCGTTTTAGTAATCATTTTGATTTGAAATTTTAAGCAGTGATTGTACTTTATAAGCTATATTTTTCCAAAATTTCATTGAATATTATCCATTATTTTTGAAAGAACAGTGATTTGTTTCAAAACGCATAATTTTGCAATGTTCATTTTTTTTTTAATAATAATGACAATTAGAATGAATTATAGTTTATGTACTTTTATTGTACAGCTCAAAACGAACATTTTTCTTCTTTTTATTGTTTTCCATAAGACTTGTAGATTTCGAGATATTCAAAGAAAACCGATGGAAAACACGGTCTGAAAAATTAAATTATTTAAATAAACAATACGCCGACTTCGCAGAAACTGAGAACTGAGCTGTGAGCTTAAGTTGAACCCCTCAATATGTTGAAACAGAAAAACTACCATGACCAGACAACTCACATTAAAATCTTAATCTGACTCCACTAAGGCGGTACAAAATAAAAACTATATTTCGGGAAAGCCATTTTCATTTGTAAGAGTTTTAGAGTAATTTCAGAGCCATTTGTAAGAGTTTTGTTTTTATATCATTAAAATAAAATGGATTTTTAAATTATATGAACATTGAACTTACACACATTAACAGTAGTAAACCATAACCGACAGGCCAAATAATATCAGTTAATGATCATATTTTCACTTTGACAGCATTACTCGTCAGAAAGCTGAAAATTTGCATATACCTTTGTCTTGACGTTCTAAAGATGGGCTGAAAAATCTCTTAAGATCCCTTGTCCGCTACTCAAGATATCTAAGGTCAAAGGTCAATGAAAATCGTGTTTTGCAAATATCTCGCTAAAACCTGTAGAGCATAAAATTCTCTACAAGTTTGCTTACATACATTTTTTCGTATGATTAACCCTTTTCGAGATATACCGTGGAGAGTGGGAGTAATATTTATAAATATTTTTATATATTTTTAAAGTTTTTTATTATTATTATTAATACTAAATAATAATAATAATATTTTTTATTATATAATTATCATTGTAAAGTGTACTATGAATCTGGCTCCGCAGTTTCCATTGCGTTATCCTATAAACGGATGCGCGCTTTCCACTCTCCGCGCTATATCTCGAAAACGGTTAATCATACAAAAAAATGCCAAACCAAACTTGTAGAGCATTTTATACTTTACGAGTTTGGTAAATATCCTCTAACGACGTGAGATATTTGAAAAAAAAAAAACGTGACCTTTGACCTTCGATATCTTGAGTGGCGGACACGGGATTTTAAGAGACTTTTCACCCCATCTTTAGAACGTCAAAATAATGGCCTATGCAAATTTTCAGCTTTCCAACTTTCATTTCGAGGTTTAATCCTTATTTGACTGGAGTATAAACTTTTTACCCTCAAACTTTGACATACATACATTTTCGTTAAACAATTTTCTAATGAGAAAGGTACACGGGAAAAAATTTTGAATAAAGAAATAATAAGTTTGTAATAAATAAATGTATGTACAAGCTGTTTTTATTTATTGCCTCAAAAGAATTTGTTTTATATAAAGAATTTATACATTGGATATACCGGGTGTCCCAGAATTACGTTAAAAGGTGATAATCTCCGTTATTTGAAAAGATAAAAATATAAATAGAAAACTTTCAAAACGCATGCCGAATTTACACATATTTTCGACAATAAAGTTGCTATACTTGTGTTGTAATTTTAATCATTTCCCAATGATGCCATGTTTGTTGGTGAAACGTCTATCAATATACTATACGGTATTTTTGTGTTTGTAGAATTTTATACATTTTTCTTGTGCATTTTTTTTTCTTAAAATATTTCATAACTTTTATATTTGACGATAGATTTCTTTTAAAGCAATAAACTTCTTCCTCTAGCTAACACTAGCTTGCTGTTGAAATTTTTTCTTTTTCTGCCTTGGGTTGTGGTTAAAAGAAACGCGACTGGCGGACAGACAGACAGACAAACGTTTTAAAAGTAGATGACCAATACAATGAACATCTTTTCTTTATGAGCGATATTTACAGTGTTAGAAATGTGCCGATCAAATACAATATACTCTTCGTTTTCACATTTATAAAGAGTATAATAAACACGAAATACAAATATTACAGTCTGTAGTGCAAATGAACGCGGGGTACCCACGAATAACTCCTACAAGAGATTTTCTTTTTTTATAGTATAGAGGGGCTTGCCCCATTCATTAATTGATGTTTTCCACAAAAATATCGTGTCCGCTACGGCCGCCATATTGTCAAAATTTTTTCTCAATTATCTACTTTCTTGGTACTTTTCCTAAAATTAGGTATTACCAATTTTGCAGAAAATGAAATAAGCTACGACTTTTATTTAAACTATTATTCTCTATTATTAATATTTTACGATTTATAGCCGTCAGAATGGTGAAATTTGTACTTCGCTGCACATTTTTGCAAACATCTCTGTCCGCGTTGCTTCCTTGTAGTAAAATTGGCTATTATCTATATAGACCAGTAAAATGAATACTGGGCTTATAGGTGAGTGCTCAAAGTTTGTGCTAACTAAGGTTTCTATACATCGATGGAAAGCTCTTTTCATCCTCTATCACATACTGAAGTCCCCACTTAATCCCGTGTACGCGTAACTCGCCATCTTGAAAAAAATGGCTGAAATCGGGCACTTAAATAACGGCCTATATCTCACGACCCACTTAACCATTTTAATATATTTTTTTTTTTAATAGAAAGCTCATAAAGTGTTGAAAAAAGGCCCTTATAACTTATCCGTGAAAACTTTTAAAATTGTGTGTAAGATGCCATAGTAGGCAACAATTATACAAAAATAAGGTAGAACACCATAAATGTAAAATATTATAATTCTAAATTTGAATCATCTACAAAACTGGAAAATTTGCAGTCAAGGCCGTGACAATTCAGACAAAGTGCAGAGCACTTCCTAGTAGCGGCACATTTACATTTTTTTGACACCTATCCTGACACTTGCAATATATTAATTGTAGCAGTTCTTGGGGAGCGGCATCTTGGGTCATAGTGACCGGAAATAATTTAGTGCCAACCATTTTCCACCCATAATCTGTAGCAGGTAAATTGTTTCCCAGCCAAACTTGAACCTGATGATAAGTCCTAGAAATTGAAATAAAATAATGGGTACATATGCACTGCACACGTTAGGAAGCGTTTACCTCAAAATGTGTTGGTTAAGGGCGTCCTCGGTTGGTGGTAAACTGGCTAAATTGAAGTCTCTCTCGAGTGTTTGTTTCGCTACAGCTTTGTTGTAGAGCAAATATCTTTGGTAATTGATTTGTGTTCCCATTTTCAGCCCATACAGACAATGACAAAAATATCGACCTGCTTCAAGCAACTCTTCATTGTTTGCATTGGGCTGATTGAAAATTGCCAATTTCTTTCTCAAAGATGGTTGTTTTTTGAGAACTGCCATACCGTTCGCTTTTCCTTTCCGGAAAATATACGAGGTTGTATCGCAGCCGGTCATAGCATGTAAGAACAGGTTTCGGCAGAGGTTAAAAATATTGAAAAATTGTTCTCCAGTTTTACCGTGAGCTGGCTTTTCTAAATACAAATTTTCCAATGTTGAATTAAGAGCAATTGCAATCACCAGTAAATCGGTATCCTCCCCTATTATCGCTATAGGCTGTGTTATGTGGCTTTGGGCCCCTTTTATAGCAAGGTTGACTATTGAGGCATCCGCGTCGGCGAGGGCTTCATGCGCTTCGATGTTGTGATCCAAAAAAACACTCAATCAGTAATGAGCGTTGATTGAGTGTTTTTTGGATCACAACATCGAAGTGCATGAAGCCCTTGCCGACGCGGATGCCTCAATAGTCAACCTTGCTTTAAAAGGGGCCCAAAGCGACATAACACAGCCTATAGCGATAGTAGGGGAGGATACCGATTTACTGGTGATTGCAATTGCTCTTAATTCAACATTGGAAAATTTGTATTTAGAAAAGCCAGCTCATGGTAAAACTGGAGAACAGTTTTTCAATATTTTTAACCTCTGCCAAATATATGGTGATGAAATCTGCACTAATTTACTGTTCTTACACGCTATGACCGGTTGCGATACAACCTCGTATATTTTCCGGAAAGAAAAAGCGAACGGTATGGCAGTTCTCAAAAAATAACCATCTTTGACAAAGAAATTGGCAATTTTCAATCAGCCCAATGCAAACAATGAAGAGTTGCTTGAAGCAGGTCGATGTTTTTGTCATTGTCTGTATGGGCTGAAAATGGGAACACAAATCAATTACCAAAGATATTTGCTCTACAACAAAGCTATAGCGAAACAAAAACTCGAGAGAGACTTCAATTTAGTCAGTTTACCACCAACCGAGAACGTCCTTAACCAACACATTTTGAGGTACACTTCCTAACGTGTGCAGTGCATATGTACCCATTATTTTATTTCAATTTCTAGGACTCATCATCAGGTTCAAGTTTGGCTGGGAAACAATTTACCTGCTACAGATTATGGGTGGAAAATGGTTGGCACTAAATTATTTCCGGTCACTATTACCCAAAATGCCGCTCCTCAAGAATTGCTACAATTAATATAATGCAAGTGTCAGGATGGGTATCAAAAAAAATGTAAATGTGCCGCTACTGGGAAGTGCTCTGCACTTTGTCTGAATTGTCACGGCCTTGACTGCAAATTTTCCAGTTTTGTAGATGATTCAAATTTAGAATTATAATATTTTACATTTATGGTGTTCTACCTTATTCTTGTATCCTTGTTGCCTACTATGGCACCTAACACACAATTTTAAAAGTTTTCACGGATAAGTTATAAGGGCCTTTTTTCAACACTTTATGAGCTTTCTATTAAAAAAAATATATATTAAAATGGTTAAGTGGGTCGCGAGATATAGGCCGTTATTTAAGTGCCCGATTTCAGCCATTTCTTCAAGATGGCGAGTTACGCGTACACGGGATTAAGTGGGAACTTCAGTATGTGATAGAGGATGAAAAGAGCTTTTTATCGATGTATAGAAACCTTAGCATCAACTTTGAGCACTTTTCCTCATTTGCCTGGTCTAATATAGTCTGGGTGCCAAGTAAGGTTTTTTACCCTAACCTGGAAGTAGGGTATAGTAAAGGTTTTTTGGCTGTTTTTTGTTCTTCAAAGGATCAACATTATGATTCCGATTGATGCCACTTTGACACCCTCGGGCATTTTGAGATATTCAAGATGGCGACTGGCTTAGAGTGAAAAAACAGGTTTTTCCAAATATTTCATTATATGGGTGTGTGACACCGTTTTATATGTTTTTAAGGTCTGTGAATTGGTATTTGAGGTTAAAAATCGTGTAGGAAATAATCTTTAAGTGTTGCTAATTTACTGTATTAAGAGAGCGGCTGATTCGGAGAATAAATTAATTTTTGAAGCGAAAGAAATAGTACCTACTAGTACCTATGCAACCAGGGCCGCGCCGTCCATAAGGGCAAGTCGTGCGGCGCACGACGGCGCCACGTAACTAAAGGCGCCGGGAGTTTTGAAATTTAAAATTAAAAAAAAATTATACACGTTTAGTTACAATATAGCACGAACTAGGGCCGGATTATCCAGCAGATAAACTAGGCAATTGCCTAGGAGCCCCAACGCGCGAGTGGGCGCTCCAGCAGTTCAAAACTAACTAATTTTATCTCCCGACAGCCGATGGGCGACGTTTATCGTTTACCATTGATCTGTTGGAAAATAAATTGTATCATTGGCGGACCTAGAAATTTCAATAATTTTTTTCTCCTCTGTGGCGCATGGGACCCATACGAAATATGGGAAATAACATCTCGAGAAGCACTTCTTTAACGACCCCTAAAAAATTTCAAAACAGCAGTTTGCGAAAATTTTTTTCAAAATTCGGTTACCCCCCAGGTCTGTTTAAAATTATTTTTTTTTGTCATATGCATTTTACTTTTCATGAAAATACAACAATACGTTTTGAAGTTGATGAAAATATTTTCATTACTAACTGAGATACAACGAATTGAAATTTTGTGATTTGTTAAATTGTAAATCACAACTGAAGAGAGAACTGTTTTAAAATTACAGCAGCTCGAAATAAAAAAAAAAAAATCGAGTTGCTGTAAACTTGTAAACAATTGATAGTACAATAAACAATTTTAACAGAAACTTTGAAAAATTATATAATTATACAGGGTGATCTACCATGACATGCGGAAAATTTATCAGTAGGTTTCCCCACCAAGGAGTTAAAAAAATGAAAATTTAAAAAAATATGACCAAAAAGATTACCTCATTTTTTTTTGTAGAAATGCGCCGCCAATGACGTTAACCAATCTGACATAACGCAGTACAACCATATCACTTTCCCTACCCTTTTATCAGATTTGGGATTGACAGCAAAGCTGGAGAGGGTAGAAGTGACTTATTGGTTTTCATCAAATCACACTACAAAAAGAGCGAAATACGTCGAAAAGACTCTACAACAACAAGTAGATATAAGAGATATTTACTTAAACCCGTCGATAACACAAAAACACCAAACTTTGGCGGCATTTTGTACCTGCCGGTGTCCTGATTGTTCGACCGAAAGCAAGAAATGCGGCACTTTGACCGCACGCACCAGCTTAACTTTTTATGCCAATTAAGGAAATGTAAACATCTCCGAATATGTTCTTTCGTAAGTAAGTTCATTGTTCTATACTGACCACAGACAAGTAATAGTAACGTATCTTTGCAAGTTTTAATGCAAAAAAATTACTAAATTACATCGGATCACTCTAAAATTTTGCAGGGACTTTTCCACATAGAAGACTAGTACACCATTTTATTTTCCGCATGTCATGGTAAAACACCCTGTATAATCTACAATATTGATAATAACTAATTAATACGTAGGAGCAATGGGGACAGAGATAATTGCAATAATCTACAGTGAAGCATACACTTTCACATTTTTGGGTGAGTGTAAATCGAAAAGTATTAGCAATAAATAAAACTGTTGTATTGACAGATAAGTGAAAGTTAGAAAAATTCGAAAAAAATCCATTCTTTTAAAGAAATAACACTATGGTAAGTCAGTATTATTGATTATAAAAAATTAATAATAAATATGAATAACATCGTAACAAAGGAGCACACATTTTTTCCGAAATTCAAGAATATTTTTCAAACTTCAAGCTGCTGTAATTTCTTAAAAATTGACCGTGGAAGAAAATTGTCTAAACAAGGGATTTGAGAAATTTTATGATCTACAATATTGGTTACTACATAGGAGCAACAAGGGCAGAGATAATTGCAAAAATGTGCAGCAAAGCACAAATTTTCACCATTCTGAAGGATGCAAATCGCAAAATATTAACAAGCTAAAAACGTACTCTTCGCCTGTTCTCTGAACTTTTTATATAATTGTTACACATTCTATAGGATACTCTTCGCAGTTGTTTGTAAATAATGTTAGTTTTAGACATTTTTAATTTTATAGTACGAACTTAGTTGGTAAAAGACTCGGTGTAAAATAAAGTAAAAATTAAAAAACTATACCATACCCCATTTGGGTTTCGAACCCGGGACCCTTGGATTCCGAGTCAATTTATTTGCCAATTTACTAATTTTTATTTTATTTAACTATGCTAACCTTCTATAAGTTGTATTTCAATATGTCATTTGACAATAATTATTAACGCTACGTTACAATACGCGACTAAGCGCGCGATGCGACGCAACGGCCGGGTGTTGTCGGCTAAACGACTTTCAGATATGTTGGTAGAGATTTAAAAGACGGCCTCAGAGAGTTAAGCCGTATTACGAGTAAGATATCCAAAGGATTTCACATTTAACATTTAAGAAATAATTTTGAAGAAGAGTAAAAGTAATATTTTAACTATGCAGGTAAAATATATAAAAACCCTGCTGCATCTGTCAAGTTAAAAACAATTTATTCTGCACTAGGCAGTTATTTTATGCTTTTATCAGCAAGGGGGGTAGAGGGGTGAGGATTCCGAGTCAAAAGCGTAAGAACTACACCAACACTTAACAACGTAAAAAAACGTAAATTTTTACATTATAAGAGAAGAGCTAAAATTATATTTCCACGGTTGTATATTACATTATGAAATGTATATTTGTAAAATATATAAACATTAAAATATTAAAATGAAATATCATTTCACCAGATTTCTATTCAATTACAAAAACATAAAAAACAAAAAAAATTTTTTTCAAATTTAAATTATTAATAACAATTTTATTTACTGATCCGTTTTGTTCAAAAACAATAGTGGTCTTCCTCTAGCTAACACTAACTTACAGTACAATTGGATTTTTCTTTCTTGAGTTATCGTGCTTACAAGAAACGTGACGGACGGACGGACATTTTGAAAGTTGTTCAGAATTCGTTCACTAACACAATGATATGAAAATTTTTGTCTGCGAGCGATATTTACGGTTTTAGAAATGTGCCGATCAAATGCAATATACCCTTCGTTTTGGTATTTGTGAAGAGTATAATAATAGAGAAAAATAGTTTAAATAAAAGGCGTAACTTTTTTCATTTTCTACAATATTGGTAATATCTAATTTTAGGGTAAATCTAACTGGAAAAGAGATAATTGAGATAAATTTTGACAGTCGTTTTTTCAACATGGCGCAGTGTGGCAAAACGAACAAAAATCGCTTTGTGGGTCAACTTTTGAGCTATCAACGTTTTCTTTATTTTAAAATACTTGCAAAGGAGTCTGAAAAGCTGAGTCACTGCCGCTTTGACGAATTTTATTTTTTTTACCAACTTTAATAAGTGAGTAATGGGGGGTGGGGGTGATAGTGGGGGTGGCTGATGCCAAAAAAAAATTCTGAGACCTTAGCTTCTCGTACATGCTCTAAATCCCAATTTTATGGACTCCTACTTGCTTGCTTTACCTACTTACCCTCATTTACCACCATTTACCACCGAACCCTTCAATGGAATTTGATCAAATTATAATCTAGTTCCAGATCTCGTTATAATACATAAGTGTACCAAATTCCAAGTCAATATAATAAACGGTTCCAGAGTAAACGTGCGCATAAAAGACAGACCGACAAACGGGCAGACAAATATTTTTTTTGGTTCAAACTTAAAATCTCGACGATTCATAACATTCTAAGCCTATTTCAACAAAAAAAAAATATTTTTTTTGCGTTATTACACTTTCACTCCACTACGTGGATGTGGAAGTAAAATTCGTCAAAGTGGCAGTGACTCACTATTTCAGACTCCTTTGCAAGTATTTAAAAAAAAAAAAAACGTTGATAGCTCAAAAATTGACTATCAGAGTGATTTTTTACCGTTTTATAACACTATGTGGCGGTCGCAGCGGACACGATGTTTTTTAATTATTGAGAAAAGAAAATCTCTTGTAGGAATTATTCATGGGTCAGCATGAAAACTGCATGAAACTAATTGAATAATTGGAAACGTCAAATTTGACAAGTAATAAATACATTATAAATTAGCATTCACACCACTCAAAAAATCTTGGATAAGTAATTATATTGTCTGATAGTCTTGAGTACATTATATTTGCCAGGTACTTTTCTAAAACTGTAAATATCGCTCGTAGAGGAAAAAATCATTTGTCATCGAATTCTGAATAATTTTCAAAATGTTCGGTTGTCTGTCCGTTGTTTTTTGTAAACATGACAACTTAAGAAAGAAAACTCGGACTGTATTCAGATTTGGAAAATAAGACTGTTTGTGAAGCTTAAAGAACCTTATAGTGCAATAAAAATAAGTCTAAAAGTATACGAATCTTGAAAAAATTAGTACAAGCAAGAAATTTGGTGGAGATGTTGCAGTTATCATCTCATTGAATATACTAAAAGTCCCCTAAAATCTAAGCTGTGCTACGCCCGCCATATTGAAAAATGGCGGCCCATTTTCAGATTCTTGTATATAAATCCTTTACCGTTGCAGATAGGAAAAGAAGTTTCAAATAAAAAATGTAGGCAATAATAAAACAAACAATTCTTGATATTAACATTTTTTCTCTAAATCGAACGATTTTTAAATTACACAGGTCTACAAAAAAAAAATCAGCTGCAAGGACTAAACCTATCATGCCTTAAGTATTTTTACGTGCTGAATCCGAATTTTCAATTTAAAAAATTTTCTACCGCGTAGATTTCGAGTAAATCCCGATTTTTAATCTCAAAAAACCGTATTTTGACGACAAAAACCGGGATTTACTCGAAATCTGCGAGGTAAAAAATTTTTTTAATTGAAAAATTCGGATTGAGCACACAAAAATACTTAAGGCATGATGGGTTATAGGCTTCATAACTACAGTATATGTTTCTTCTGTAATGGTAATATACCTAAAAAAATGTTTTTTGTTTTACTTACAACCTATAAACACGCATTTTACAGTGTATTTTGTACAAAATTGTGATTTTTGAAAATTCAATAACAATCTGCACTTCATAATTCAAAAACCGTTCGATTTAGAGAAAAAAATGTTAATATGAGAAATCGTTTGTTTTATTAATGCCTACATCTTTTATTTGAAACTTTTTTTCCTATCTGCAACGGTAAAGGATGTATATACAGCAATCTGAAAATGAGCCGCCATTTTTCAATACGGTGGGCGAAGCACAGCTTCGATTTTAGGGGACTTTTAGTATATTAATTAGGATGGCAAGTGGAACATCTCCATCAAATTCCTTGCTTGTACTAATTTTTTCAAGGTCAAAATTTATTTTTCCTGCACTATTATTGTTTTCGAAAAAATTGATCAGTAAATATAAGACTACAAATATAAAAGTTATGAAACATATGCTATTTAAAAAATGTACATAAATAAGAGTTGCAACTTTTGATAAGATTCTAGAAAAACAAAAATACTGCATAGTACACTGACAAGTATTTCGCCAATCAAGCTAGAATCATCAGAAAATGATTACAATTACAAATATAGCAATTATACCCAGAAAAACAACATATATTCTAAAAATTGCAAAGAGTAAGTTTTTTATTTGAAGGAACGAAATTACATAGAATTAAAAAATGCCGTATATCAACTAATTAAATAATTTATCATCCGACAATGGAAAAATAAAGTCCCCTTATTAGATCTCTAATTTAGTTTATAAGGGTGCAATGACTATTAACATGAAACATCAAATAAATCTAAAGTATGCTGGCTTGAATCAGTTATTTACCTATTTAAATAATCTATTTGCAGAACAGGCTTACTCAAGTTGATCAAGTTAAAATACCCACCCTAGAACAGTCCAATAGTTAATTTAAATTGATAAATAAATATATTTTATTTGTGTTAACTGCAAGTCTTTTATTAAACAAACATACAGATAACTTATCTATTTTAAATGTAATTTAACTTCAACAATCAATATGTGTATCTGTTTTATTTGGAATCCACTTTCAATATAGTCTAGGTCCCGCGTACAAAAATGCAATTTATATATATCCTCGTATAACTTCTTGTACAGCATAATTGCGCCTAGTCTATTACTTTTTTCCTCTGGGAAAATTTTCGTAAACGCGGCGTTCCTCCTTGGCATAAAAAAGACGATTTCCACGCTTCGGACTGGAAAACCGGCAAATATATTTTGTCCGACAATTTGAGAATTGGATTCTACGTATATTATATTTCTACAAACTGTCCGACAAAAATTTTGGAACGTTAAGGGTGTATACCACCCTAAATATAACATAACATAACTTTAAAACATTTATTGATAACCAGCTGATTTTTTCAAGATTGCTTAATAAAAATATGTAGAATCCAATTTTCGAATTGTCGAATTGCCGATTTTCCAGTCCGACGTGTGGAAATCGTCTTTTTCATGCCGAGGAGAACGCCGCGTTTACGAAAAGAGGAAAAAAAGTGATGACTAGGCGCAATTATGCCGTACAAGAAGTTATACGAGGATATGTATAAATTGCATTTTTGTACGCGGGCACCTAGACTAATAAATACTATTATAATGCCTCATATATTAGCAGAAATATTTTGCCATTAACTGGCAATTGATTAAATAAAATTACATTTTGATTCTTTGCCACGATCATGGATTCAGCTTTTTAGTATTGTAACTAGAGATAGGTTTTAACTTCGGAATAATTTGTTTTTTTTTGTTTGACAATTTAATAGTAAATGCACAGAAAAATGCCTATATTCTTAATTTATAGGGGATGGTACCTAAAAAAATACAAAAGTAGAGTTTAAGTAGAATCAAATTTTGAAAAGAAAAATTTCTATTCAACTTTTCATATAAATGAAAATTGAAAATTGCGATTTTAGCTTGAAAAAAAAAAGCTTGCGCTTTAGCTTGGTTATTTCAAAACGGCTTTCGTCAAATAATTCGAAAAGTATTACAGTTAGCGTTTTTTTTTTTCAATTTCTGTAGGAGTAATGGTTTTGGAGATCTGGAAGTATGAAGATGGCGTCTAAATGTTTATAAAACGATGTATTTAGTTTAAATGCTAAATATCTCAGAAACTATGGCACTTACATCAAAAATACTAAAAACCAAAATTAAAAAAAAAACATTAATTAAGCAAATTACTGTTTTTTTTTTAATGTTTAAATAGCATAAAAAACAAAGAAGTTATGATAGAAAGAATGGGCTTCTTCACATTTTTTTAAATAAAAATATCGCTATATTTTGTTACTAGAAGTAGACAGTAACTAAAAAATATTCTCAAATATTGTTTTTCGTAACATATATATATAGCATGATCTAGAAGAGCAATTTTTTTCTTCTATTTGCAGTACTTACACATTTTAATCAATAAAGTGATTTTCGAAAAAAACGTATAATTCTTGTTTCTTGGCATATATTTCAATAAATATGTTTAAATGGTAAAAATCGCGGGGATCAAAAATAAGGCTCATAAACTGAGAATGAACTTGTTTTTTTATTTATTTATGTAGGATTAATAGTTTCGGAGAAATTTTGGTTTAAAGATGGCATCCGAAAGTATATAGATGAAGTATTTGGTTTAAATCTTAGAAACTATTACACTTGCGACATAAATTCTAAGAAGCAGAAATAAAGATAAATAATCAAGCTTTAAAATGATTTTTTTGTTTGTTTCTGTATCAC
The DNA here is from genome assembly GCA_936432065.2 of Rutpela maculata. NCBI lineage: Eukaryota > Metazoa > Arthropoda > Insecta > Coleoptera > Cerambycidae > Rutpela > Rutpela maculata. Next base: position 68,540,387 of record OW386287.2, on the reverse strand, counting down.
AAAAAAAACAAAGAAGTTATGGCCGAAATAATGTGCATCTTCACAACTTTTTAAAACGTCGCTATTTTGTTACTGTAATTATTGTCCACTAAATAAAAAAAAAATCTCAAATACTGCTTTTTGTTAATCATTATCACCTTGATACTCAGTTTTTTTGTCTGCTTAAAACATTTGCTTTACAAAAATTTCCATCCGCCATATTGGAGCCGGCATTTTGATTTTTTTAAATTTTGACTTCAGATTCGTAATCAGCGATCCAAAAAATACTTTTTCAAATAAGTAAATCTAAATTTAGGGGGTAAGAGTAAGTGTCGGGACCATATAGAAACAGAAATTGATACCTTTTACTTCAATAATAACCCATAAACAAAAAAATATCATTACATATGAGACCATTCCTAAATTTTACAAATTTTGTACCTCTAGATAGTGTACTAATTACACATATCCCATTTCATTACTTTGAGTATGTCTCAAAGAACAGGTATTTTTGTTAGTTGATAGTATATTGTTAACGGTATATATTTGAAAAATTGTCTTGAACAATAATATAAGGGTTGAAAAAATAAATAAATAAAACACACCACATGAATCGCAACATTCAAATTCAAGAAGCAGAGTTTGCATTTAACTGTGGCCAGTTCAAAAAAAATTAATTCTCTTGTTTTTATTCTGTTTTTAACTTCATCAAACAAAAACAAAAAAATTCATTAATATATTATTTTCATTCATTTTCATACATTCACCTTCCTCTCAGATTTTAAGTTTAAAATGAATTATCAACAAAAATTTACTTTTAAAATTATTATTATAAAGGAATAATATTTAAATCAGTTTTTCACTGTACAAAGAAACAGTTAAAGTTAATGTATTTTTAACAATGTCTGCTCTCACAGGTAAATTAAAATATAATATATTTTTATTATCATGCTGTAATGGCAATTATTTAGATAAACGTGAATATATCTCATACAAAAAATATTTAAACTATTCACTGGGGTGGCTATTGTAACTTTTATTATCAAATTCATTTAAAAATACTGACTGTGTAAGAGTTTTATATATACATGAAATCTCAATAAGAATTTTAATTGAATCTGCTTCATCATAAAATATGCCCCATATAAAATAGAAAGGAAAATTTAAAATTACTTATGAGCACCCTGACCATGTTTTGAGAGGATTTGCATCTACAATGAGTTTTCATTACTCTTCCAAAAAGACTAAAAAGGGTATACCCTACTCTATTTTTTATGTACAATAAAAATTTGATAATAATTTGTTTTTCATAAAGTCAACCTTACATTGTATAGGAAGGAACAGTTACATTACAAACTAATTTAAAAATTCACATAAATTATAAATATTTTGACAGCAGAAACATGTTAAAATTTGTATTAAATTCAAACAAATTCATAAGTTTGTTGCATTTTAAAGTTAAATATTATTAAAAAGTAAAAGTAGAGAGGATATTATTAGGTGTTTTGTCCTACAATTAAGTATTCTTTAGGTAGGGTAGAGATATACGATATCATCTATAGTGACTTCTAAAGACTTTTAAAGAATAGATAATTTATTTATTTTTCTTATTAAATACAAAACATTAATTGTATAAAAATTACCTGCTAAATTCCCAAAATAACATTTTCCAATAATTATGAAATTATAAGATATTATTCTTGAATACTTTTAAAATTAATTTTTAATTTCATTGCAAAGGAAGAAAATTTAAATATTATTTCATCATAGAAAGAAAGAGTTAAAGTTAATATACTTTTAATAATTTCTGGTTTCACATGCAGTTATAAAAACCCGGGTTCAAATATGGAGATCTGTGATCATAATATAACACACCACACTACCATACATCGAATTATTCAACAAAATAAGGTAAAAGATGTTTTTTTAAATTAATTAATTGATTAATTTACAGGACAAGCCTTTTTTACAAGAATATAAAACGTTTGTTAAAACCCTTTCAGGCATGGTGGTACAAATAATGTACCTCATATTGTTTATGCACAGTGGACTGTATACACTGTACTATAATGTATACTATGTATCTGGGTACCACGCGAAAGTATATACTTTAAACAAAATATAAATCTCCACAAGTGCAACCAAAGTATATTTTGTTGCTTAGCAATCCCAATAACAAAAAAAAAACAGATGAATTAGAAAAAAAAATATCCCGTGCAGCAACGGGGCTTTTGGTACATGATTTCCCTTGCCGGAAAGGGTTAATCAAAGTACACTATCTATTATACACTACGTACATAAAATTGCACAAATAATATAAATAATATAATTTGAGAGCTTGCAATTATTTTGATACATTTGAACATATCTCATATCTCTCTGTAAACAATTATTGTAACTTTTATTACCGTACTAATTAAAAAATACTGAATTGACTAAAAAATTTAAAACTTACACCAAAGATATAAGAGAAGAGAAATTATTGATAATAATTTCTCTTAAATATAAGAGTTTAATATATACAGCAAATCTCAATACTCCTACAAATTTCATTTGCCTTGTTATAAAGTATGGCTCATATAAAATAAAATTAAATATTGAAAATTACTTATAAGCACCTTCACCACCTTTTGAAAGGATTTGCATCTATAATGAGTTATTATTACTGTTCCTTATTTTCCAACAGAGTATTCCGTATTCTATTTTTCTATGTAAGACAAAATACAAATATTTGTTTTTGGGTAAATAATTCATCATTTTAGGTCCTATGTAATTTGGAGAATTATTAGCAATGTTTAATTACTTTCATACAGTAGAAGTATAGTACTTAAAGCAAAAAAAAAATTGAAAATGTTTACCATTCAAATACATCGAGATTTTAAGTTTGTTTGTCTGTCGTTCTATCTGTAACCTTTTTGTGCGCACAATTACTCTGAAACCGTTTAAGATATTGACTTGAAATTTGGTACACGTATGTATTTTAATGAGATCTGGTACTAGATATATTTCGATTTTATTCCGTTGAAGGGTTGGGGGGTAATTGCGGTAAATAGGTAAATCAAGCAAGCAACAAATACAATCTGTGATAGTGGAATTTCCCCAGAAACAGGCACCATACCTTAGCCCAGAGTCTACTTGGGTATAATATAGGCTAAGTAGTTGTTTCTTAGTACACTTGTAATATTTTTAAACAGAAATGAAGTTGAAGCCAATTTCACAGTGTGATTTCCAGTTTAAAAATGTATCAGCTTTTGCTCAAAAATGTTATATTTCCAATTTAATGTAAAATTAATTATTAATATTAACAGAAATAGATTTGCAATATTTCCGTCTATTATGAAATTGAATTAGCTGTGTTTTATCTACATTAAAATACAATTTACATTACCTGAAAAAGGTCAATATTTTATTTATAATGCTAATACATTTATCTTTTGATTACTATGTAATCTAAACTAATCATAGGAAGATGATCAACATACACTGAAAAAATTCATTAGTTAAAATGGAATCAAGGTCATTCCCATACAATATAAACAACACAGGGCCTGAGACTGACCACTGTGGTACACTCTCATGTTTAAAAGAGAAAAACAGGATCCTGAATTGAACCTGTTTATTTTAGTAGTAGCAGTAGTACAAAGTTTTATTGGAAATTCCAATTAGCTAACGACCTAAGTCTTCCACTATATTTACAATGCTTCCTAACCTAAGACAAATATAATACAGTTTTAAGTTTATGTTTTTCCAAAAAAAAAAAAAAAACAGTAATAATAATACATAAATAATATTGTGAATGTATTTTATATTATTGTTGATCACGTAATAACATGTTTACTTAATTTTTACTAGAATGCTATACACTAACATATTTTCGGCAGTTTTCTAAAAATTATTTTATTCAAATTAAAGACCTTGTCTTCAAGCCCTCCACATACATCACGGACCCCGGTACCAAATTCACTGGCGGGTCCCCGCCCCCGGGGAGAATGTGAAAGAATTTTTTTGTCAACATCTGGGCTCCTAAACTCAGTACCCAATAGCACCCCCGGGCCTGCTTGTCTTGCTCTAATAGTAGTCAACTAGTATGGGTGATAACTGTGAATTATTGAGGTAGATCAAAAAATATTCTAACAGGATTTAACAGCATTTAAAATCACATTTTTTTTTCTATCAATGTATTTTCTATTTTACTTCCACATCCAGTGGAACTATAGTAACGACAAAAAAAATTTAAAAAATTTGTATTGTTCAAATAGGCTTAGAATGTCATGAAACGTCGAGATTTTAAGTTTGAGCGAAAAAAAATTTCTGTCTGTCGGTCTGTAACTTTTTCTTGTGCGCACGTTTACTCTGGAACCGTTTGAGATATTGACTTGAAATTTGGTACACATATGTACTTTAACGAGATCTAGAACTAGATTATATTTTCATCTTGTTCCGTCGAAGAGTTGGGGGGTAAATCGGGGTAAATTTGGGATAAATAGGTAAATCAAGCAGGTAAGAGTTCATAAAATTGGTATTTAGTATATACAAGAGAAGGTAAGGTCTCAAAAAAAATTTTGGCATTAGCCACCCCCATTACCACCCCCACCCCAGTATTAAAAGGGATGAAAAAAAATTATGATTTAATGTGTACAAGAACCAGAAACCTCAAAATATTTTTTTACTTTATCCACCCCCACTACCACCCCCTATCACCACCCCCACCCCACTACCGATGTGGGGTATCGTTTTATGGGTTTTTGGAGTAGAGGATTTCAAATATTATTTTATTAAAGTTCCATAAACAATTATTTCCACATACAAAATTTTTTCGTTGTAAGTGACTTGGATAGAAAATCTGGATGTGGAAGTAGTGATTCCTTGGGCAGTGGTTTTTATAATTTTATTGTATAAAATAATTTACATGCACAATAATTTAAATTTGTTGTTAAAGGTAAAATGAAACAATTATAAGAGAAATGCCCAAGTTCTTGTTTCAAAATAACAAATATTTCAACATTATACATAAATCAGTATAAAAAAGCAGTAGAACTCGAATTCATTGGTTTCGCTGACATTAGACTGTACATAGGTACAAGAATAATTATAAATAACACAGCCCCACAAAAAAAAAGTATATTGTCCAAGACCACCATACCCCCATGTATTTTGGCGCACTGATGCATAGTTAATGGAAAAAAAATTTACTGTATACAGGGTGTTTCAGCTTCGCATCGTACAGGTATCCTGGCTTTCTCATAGAAGATATGGACCATTTTAAAAAACAGGATAATTAAGGGCAGCACCGGTGTACAGTTTTAAAATATTTTGAAATATACATGGTAATCCATATCAACCGATTTGGGTTCCTAACTTGAATTCCAGAACTATTAGGAAATGAAGCACCTGCCTCAGAGTCATTCATCTTCAGTGATCACAAAAATAAGCAGAAGCAAATTGGATGAGCCATAAGGTGGCTCCAATGGAAACCATACGCAGAAAATGTGTTAATTTTACTTCCACATCCACGTAGTGGAAGAATAGTAACCACCAGGAACCGAAACCGAAATTTATTTCGGTTCGGTTTCAGTTACGGTTACCTGAAGCACACTATTTTCGGTTTTTGTTTACGGTTTCGGTTATCCGGGCAGTGACAATTGGGTTTTCGGTTATGGTTTCGGCTTTGAGGGTAGTGACAATTCTGTTTTCGGTTACGGTTTCGGTTTTTAAAATGGAGATAAAACTTTGGTAACTTATATTTGTACATTTTTGCAATACTGGAGTAAAATATTTGAGGGACATTTTTTTGCTGAAATCTAACGTACCTACACAGCTAAAGAAGTATGCAAGTTTTGAACTTGGGACGAAGTCGGGAACATATTTGTTTAATCAACTGAAATTGCAAAACATCGTTTTTTCTCGTTTTTTTGCGAATATCTTCGGTTGCATTGGTCGAAATGCAAAAGTAAAAATTGAAGATTGTTCACATTAAAATTTTGAACAGATTTATATATAAGACCTTTATTAAATATGTACTTAACCTAAAAAGAAAAATTAAAAAACCAATAAGTATATTGCTTTTAAAAAAAATATGCTCTCTGCGGATGTTAACAACCGCAGAAAGTTTCAGATGGCTAAAAAATAATAAATTGCTTAAAACTAGAGCATATTTTTCCAAAATTTTATCTAAATCAATACATTATTATTGAAGCTATATTAAATTGTCTAAAAATGCTATATATTAGCTCTTATTTTATTTTTTTTTATAAGGCTAAGTACATATTTAAGTCTTAAATATATCTAGATCTGTTCGAAATTTTATTACGAGCAATCTCCATTTTTTATTTTTGTTATACAGCCAATAAGTCCGGAGATATATACAAAAAAACTAAGAAAAAACAATGTTTTGTAATTTTAATTGCTTAAACGGATATATTGCCGACATCGCTCGAAGTCTAAAACCTGCAATCATATTTCTTTATATGTGTATTTCAAATTCCAGTAAGAAAAATTCCCTCTTTATTTCGATTTTTAGCTTTATTTTTACTCCACTACAATTTTAATAAATCATTTAAAGTGAAAAGTGGATGAAATAATAATTTATCATAAATACATTTATTTGAATAATATTAGATAAAAATATATCTCTAGGTATTACAATGAAATGGAGATTTTAGTATATCTGCAACTTATCATTTACCGATAACCGAAATTAAGAATTTTTCGCCACACACCGTTTACACAGTTAAACTAGCAGACCAGATACCAGATGACCACTGCACTGAATAAGACAAATTTTAATTTCAGTTTTGGGTTTAGGTTTCCGTTTACCAGAAATTCTTATTCCAGTTTTCGGTTACAATTTTGGTCTCTGGTAATGGCAAAGAATTTTTTTTAAAATGTTTTTCTTCAAAAAGGCTTAGAAGCCCTAAAACGTTAAAATTTTAAGTTTGAGCACAAAAAAAAATGTCACTCTGTAACTTTTCTCATGCGGACGAATACTCTGGAACCGTTTAAGATATTGACTTGAAATTTGGTACATCTATGTATTATATGGATCTGGAACTAGATTACATTTTGATTTTATTCCATTGAAGGGTTTGGGGTAAATAAATAAATCAAGCAAGTAATAATCATAAAATTGGGATTTAGTGTTCGTACCAGGGACCGAAACCGAAATTTATTTCGGTTAGGTTTCGGTTACGGTTAATTTACGTACACCATTTTCGGTTTTCGGTTACGGTTTCGGTTTTCAGAGCAGCGTTAATTTGGTTTTTGGTTTCGGTTTTCAAAGCAGCGTCAATCCGGTTTTCAGTTACAGTTTCATTTTTATATACGTATAATTAATATAATGAACAAACAAAAGGTTTTTTATCAAAAGAAAAAAATATAAATGAAATAAATTTAAATAACAAAAATTATAAACATAAACTGAAATAGGGCATTTACTGAATACCTAATCTAAAAATACAATATTTTTTAAATATAGCCCATTAAAAGCTTTTCAAAGCTATATCTGCATAAAATACCACCAGCTGAAAATGCCCTTCCTCAATCGATATTGGTAGGTCGATAAGTTAATAAGAATTGGTAATAACATACTTCTAAATGTATTCCACGGATATTTGCGGCAGTGAAATATTCAATTTCCTGTTGCAAGATATTGTCAATGTCTCTCTTGTATTTCTTAGGGCTTGCTGTTTGGGTTTCACTTTTTATAATATTATTTATTTATTGTTAAAAGTGCTCAGTGTTAGGACAGTCACTCTGTATTTAGTGAATACTAGTCAGTGACATAAATAGAAAAGTTGAATACGTGACATATCATAAGTTCAGAATTTACAGAAATAACCGGTAAAAAATTTTAAAAAACCGGTAAATATCATCATGTGTTTTTTTTCCTGTATACCGGTTAACCGGCTAACCGGTATTGCAATCCCTAGTTTTTGGTTTCGGTTACGATTAGGAAAAATCCGTAATTACGGTGTGGTTTTCGGTTAAAATTAAATTAATGCTTGCAGAGACCGAAAACTAAAATTATTTCGGCTCGGTTTCGGTTACCTAACGTACACCATTTTCGTTTTTCGGTTACGGTTTCGGTTTTCAGAGCAGCGTTAATTTGGTTTTTGGTTTCAGTTTCGGTTTTCAAAACAGCGCCAATTCGGTGTTCGGTTATGGTTTCGGTTTTCCAGAATCTTACATTCCGGTTTTCGGTTACGGTCCCTGGTTCGGAAGACAAGATCCCAAAATTTGTTTGGCATCGGCCATCCCCTCTACTACCCCTACCCCATTATGACAGAGTAAAAAATAGAATTGTGATTTAGTGTGTGTGCAAAAACCAAAGACCTCAAAAGTATTTTGACATCAGCATCCCCTCTACCACCCCCACTACCATGTGGCATATTGTTTTATGGGTTTTTGGGGAAGACAATTTCAAATATTATAGTAGTAAAGTTCTATGAACAATTTTTTTCACATAGTGGAGTGCAAATATAGCATAAACTTTTTTTTCGTTGAATAGACTGGAAATCTGGATGTGGGAGTCGTGATTCCTTAGGCAGCGGTTTTAGCTAAATGTTTTGTCTATTCTATATTTATGGGCGTGACTTATAATAATTTTGCTTTTTAGTGCTATGTATAGCATCAACTGCCAATAAATTAACTCCCTCTCTTTAATTAGCACCAAGAACTAGCTCCTAAACAAACGAGATTTGTTTGCACAACACCCTGTATACGCCTAGAAAATAGAAAATACCTACTTCTATTAATGGTCTCCTTAAATTATGGTTTCAGAATTTCTACAGTTTTTTAAATCGCATATTTTTACCTGAAATTTTACCAATATTGTTAGATATCAATACTTTTTTAATTTTGAAAAAAATTACTACATTATTCAGCTAGATACCTCTATAAAAAAATATATAACATTCTTATTGAAGATAAATAATTGCTTTATTACTCAGAAATTTACAGGTAAAAATTATCAGAGGCAATTAAATTATTCATGATGATAAAAGAATATAATTAAAATTTTTATCCTAGTTGTAATATTGAAGCATTATCTGACCAATAATTATCAGTATTATACCTAATGACCAATAGGGCACAATGGGGGGTAGGGATAAAATCCACTACCATAAATACCTCAGGCACAAGAACAATATTATCAGTTGTGTGGCATCTCTCTCCAAGATTCACTTTTGTGTTTCTTTGGTGATCTGGCTTTAATGAAGTTCTGCACCATAAAGCTAGATTCAGCAAAGAAATACGGGAGTGACTGAGCAACGATAATAAAGTAGTGTAGTGTTTGCCTCGCATGGTATACATTTCTTTAGAGAATTAAGGAACTATTGGTGTGATGTGGATTATTTAAAAAACATATCACAGCCTTTAGTTGCTTTATTGGGCTAAAGAAACTTTCTTCGGATATGGATTAATAAAATACATCAGCGGGACTTTTCGTTATAGGGTAGACTCTACCCAGGCCGGTGTTATAATTTATCATCACTGGGTAAGAGTTTGTCCGACAACGAAACGTATACAACACCAAATATTTTTGTGCTAATGAAGATGGGATTTGAGTAATCGATTTCTTGGTAAGATAAACTATATTCAGTTGGTGTGGTTTGAGACATCACTGGGTATGAGTTTGTCTAACAAAGAAGTTTGCAATCAACATAACGAAGCCTACTGGTAGAAGATTTAGTTAACATCTGATGGTTATTGCTCTGGTTACGTTAATTCTTATACGTCACCGGGTGATAATCATCCTATGTTATCTAAACATCAACATGCACCTAATGTGGAATGTGGTATAAATGATGAGGTGAGTTACGGAAGAATTTGTGTAAATTTTGCATCATTTTTAATATTTACAATGTAATTTGAATTTTTTTTCATAGTATTTAGCGAACAGATGAAAAAATATAATTTATGATCTATCAAATATTTAAATTTATATATTATAATATTAGTTTCCAGTATTTGTATTTTTATGATAACCTAAATCTCGGGCTGTCTTAAATAATAAAAGACTAAATTGAATCTATTACATCACAAAATAGTGATCTAAAAATTTTCTTTGAAGTACAAAAAATACTAACCTCAAAATCAATCTTTTATTTTATTTCTTTAACGTATATATTAATATCCATAACAGATCTAAAATGACAGAAATACATATCAAAGAAATCAATTCTAAAGACTGATTTTGTGGTTAGTTTTTTTGTACTCCAAAGTAACAGCCAGGGGGGCAAACGGGCAAATGTCATTTATAAAAAGTTAACCTAATTTTGTATGTTCGTCCCAAATTCTGCAAAATAGATTGACATTGACAGGCGGTAGCAGTCTGCTCTAGACCGTGGTTGAGTCACACTACATGTTAGTACTTTGAACTTTTAAATAATTTCTGCAATTACCTACATGAAAAAGAAAAGGAAAATTCGTTTGACGAAAACTCGAATTTATAACTTTTCATTTTAGAGCGTTTGACATTGAAAAATACAAAATTTTTTCATGCGGCCCACAAAAAAAAAATAGATCCTGCCCTGGTCCACCAAAATTTGAGGTTCTAGTTCCATGCCTGACTGGGCCGTTTCCCTAAAATTGCCAGGGCCAGTTAGACTGACCTCATCCGCCCCTGGTAAGAGCCTACTTTTAATGATAGTGAAAGAAATAGTTCTTCAGCCGTTTGCTTAATATTATCTTTAGGTATAAGCAAACTAAAAACTTTCAAAAAATCAATTGAGGAAGCCGCTACTTGGTGATAGTTAATCATAATGATATAAGAAAGAACATTTTACTTCGTTTTCTATCACTAATTTATTGTAACATACACGTTACTGCAGTTTCGGCACATTAACGTGCCATTTTCAAACGTTGATTCAAATGAATGAAATAACAAATGGCTGTGCATATCTATAAACAAAATCTAAGATACATAACAATAAACATTAAGAATATTAACATTATGCAAATAAGTTTACAAGGGATTAAAATTTAAACAAATCTTAGAAATATAACAATTATTATATTTCTAAGATTTGTTTAAATTTTAATCACTTGTAAACTTATTTGCATAATTTTAATATTCTTAATGTTTATTGTTATATATCTAAGATTTTGTTTATAAATACGCACAGCCCTTTGTTAATTAATTCATTTGAATCAAGGTTTGAAAATGGCACGTTAATGTGCCAAAACTGCAGTAACATGTATGTTACAATAAATTAGTAATAGAAAACAAAGTAAAGTGTTCTTTCTTATATCACTAAAAACTTTCATTTAAAATTTTGCTATTTTAATCCAGTCAGTTTGGGAAAATTAGAGAAAAATAACTGATAAAATTTTGAATCTTGGCAAATATGTTCATTCAGCTATACTATTACACATACTAGTCCTAAATAAATAAAATAAAATTCTCTACAAAAAATATAAATTTTTTTTTTTTCAAATCTATTTTTATACTCTGCAAATATGAAAACGGAGTATATTGCATTTGATTAACAAAACTGTAAATATTGCTTGTCATTTGTTATCAATGTTGTCATTTTTCCAAAATGACAACACACAAGTTCAACAGTTTGAGTTCAAGACTTTTAATATGTTTAATAATACGCCAAGTTTCTCAGTCGAAATTTGTTACCATTGTATTATTTTTATTATTAGTTTCACATTTTTATTGCCAGGTCATCTTGTAGAATTAGCAACTAGCCATTGTTAGCCTGCCATTGTCACTGTAAAGCTTTGTTCTATTTTTCTGCTAAATTATAATTTGTCGAAAAATGCATTAATAAAAGAATTTTTATGGCATTTTCATTGTAAAATTGTAAAATACACAAGATAGTTTCTGACCAAAACAAGAAAATCACACTGAAACTATTTGGTAACCATGTTTGTAACATGTGTCATTATAACAGAATTAAATAATTCATTGGGAAAATTAAATTGGTGAAATTAATACTACATGGATCCTTAGCATTTGACAATACAAGTTTTAAATAAAAATTTTCTGACGAGGGTGTATCCATTTTGCAAATTAACTTAGAAGTCTAATTTTCTTATTTCCTGTTTTTAAGATCCTTTAATTTGACAAAAAATGAACTTAATGGTAATTGTCATCGCCTGGAAACCATCCACAGTGTGCTTGAAGGTGGAAAAATTATGATGAAAATGAGTCCAAAATCGGTTTGCGCAGGCTGATTCCACATTAAAAGTAGATTCAAAATTTATGAAATTTAAAATCTTAGCTGACCCCTTTCGCGTTTTATCCACATTTTTGGATTTTAACCCTTTGCAATACAGTAACTCGTATACATCAACTTTTTCTTCGAGCACTTAGCACTTTTAGAAAAAAAATTAGTAAATGCTTTGTATAGTATGACGGAATAGACTTTCTACCTACGTTACATCTTACAAAATTAGTTATTTTTCTCATTTGATTACATGAAACTCCTAAATTTATTCTAAAGTTATCTAAGCTCTCTTCATCAAATGAAACACTTTTTTTAATCCTCGGATTTAAAACAACTTTTGTCTCCCGACCACCAGCAGATACATTAAAACTAAAATTTTCATTTTTCTTAGTTGTAAGAAGAGTAGCAGATTGAACCTTTTTTTTTTATAATAGTACTTAGAATTTGATTTTGATTTTTTTCAGTGAGCTTTTCTACAATTTTTAATACATTTTCTTCGCTATTTTTACAAATGTGACTTTTACCCCTTCCAATCTCTTGAAAACAATCACTACACAACAAATTTCTAGTATCTTTACTCTCTATAGATGAAATCGGCAGGCTATCTATTGCTGAACGCCCATAAAGTCCCGTAGAAACATCAATTTTGTTTTCTATCTCTTTTATGTCCTTTACCTTTATCAATTTTAACGTGGCCTTTGAAACGACCAGTCAAACATATATAAAAGTTGCATGTATTTTGTGATGTACGAGTATTCTTTGGTAATATGACATCTGTATAATTAGGCATTTTCTGAAATGGTCTTTGAAATTTACCCCTGTTAGCATCAAGTAGTGTGAGAGAACAAGTTGTACATATACTTAAAGGATACTTTTCATTTTTTAGATCAAAGTCCTCAAATATAAATTTTTGTATCAATTTCTCAGTGTTTTCATTTATGAAAAATTTTTCTGTTTTTTTTTTCCCAAATATAATTTTTTTTCCACATGGAGCACATACCTTTTTTCGATTATCCTAGTGAGAAGATTTATTTCCATGGCTCATTTGAAATCGTTATAATTTGACAGACTTTTAACTAATGAAATTTTTTTTTATTTTTTGGTTCTGCACTCAAAGAAAATGATAGGTAAATTCAACCAAAAAGAGCATATGAAATCGCGCCTATCTAGTTTCATAGTTAAATCAATCAGTAAAGAATAGTCATACAACTTTATTTGTATTCGTAAACAAATAGTAGTTTAATAATCATATCTTCTTGTAACAAATTAAATAGTACAATGACATTTTTTTATGTTCACTAACCATTTTCAATTTGGTCTACAATTAAATAGTACAACGACTTTGTTTTTTGTTCACCAACTAATTTTTAGGTTGATCTACACTTTATTGTATGATGAAGTTTTTTTTGGTTAGTCAAAATCTCAGTATTGAGACATCAGACCACCCAAACCAAAGAATAGAGATCGTTTATAAGATCCATCCAAATATATCGATGATCCCTGAGAGAATTTGAACACTGCAATCATGTTATTAATTTTCTATAAATTCATAAGAGTGTAAGATAATGCATGATTGATTATTGTCAGTGATTTGTATGTGGCGTCATCTGGGAATAATTTCTGTAATAGACTACGTGGTAAGCAAGCAAATTTTATGGTAATTCTTTTAGAACTTCTAGAAGATTACAATTCGATAATAGTTAAAAATAAAATATACTATTATCTAGTTTAATTTGACAGAATTCAACAAAATAATAGTCAGACGAACAAAATAATAGTCTTATTCATCTATTTTTTAAGTTAATGTTTGTTTTGTTGTACGACAACTTTTTATTAATTAAAATAACAATCACCTCTTGTTTAAAAATACCATCAATATAGTTTGGTTTAACAAAATTAACGATATTGTTAGTTAACCATTTTTTTTTGTTGAATTTACCCATACTATTTCTTTGAGTGTGGAAAAAAATATACTATATACTTTTGAGATTTACACTTTATGTTTGGAAACAAAATACGAGTAGCTACCTAGCGCCAAAGAGTGTAATCCAAATAAATTATTTTGTCAGTAATAAAAAAATGTATAAACATTAAAACACCTACAAGTAAAAAGATAATTAAATTTTAATTAAACGTTTTTATTTCTTGGTTATTTCCAAGTGTTTTACAACAAATGAAATTTAATTTTTAGTCATGGAATATTATCGAGTAAGTTTTTTTAATTCAAGAACTGTATTTACAAGATATAATAAACTTATTTACGATAGTTTTATTTCTAAAAGTGCTAAGTGCTCGAAGAAGAAGTTGATGTATACAAGTTACTGTATTGCAAAGGGTTAAAATCCAAAAATGTGGATAAAACGCGAAAGAGATCAGCTACGACTTTAAATTTCATAAATTTTGAATCTACTTTTAATGTAGAATCAGCCTGCGCAAACCGATTTTGGACTCATTTTCATCATAATTTTTCCACCTTCAAGCACACTGTGCATCTGTGTATTACAATATTATGACAAAAAAAAAATTAAATGATACAAAAAATGAGTTTTCTAATATTAAAATCTTTTTAATCGGGGTTTGCAGTGGACTCCTTTAGCATGAAGTATAAAGCTCCCGAAATTAGGCAATCCACAATGCGTGGATTAAAATTAATTTGAGTAAACAGAAGTCTCACATTTCAATTAATTTCATTTTTAAGTATATGAAGTATTTAAACATTTTTACTTAAATACAATAAATTCTACATTTGTTCAGAATATTATGTAGTATGTAGAAATCATTAAATATTTTGTGTACTGTACCCGTCACAGATCTTGGCGAGCGGCAGGGACTGTAGGGGAGCGCAGGCCTATCGGAATAATTTATCAGTGTGCAACACCAATCATGGTAGAGGTGAATGCGCTGGGCCTATACTACTCTAAATATTTAATGATTTCTACATACTACATAATATTCTGAACAGATGTAGAATTTATTGTATTTAAGTAAAAATGTTTAAATACTTCATATACTTAAAAATGAAATTAATTGAAATGTGAGACTTCTGTTTACTCAAATTAATTTTAATCCACGCATTGTGGATTGCCTAATTTCGGGGGCTTTATACTTCATACTAAAGGAGTCCACTGCAAACCCTGATTAAAAAGATCTTAATATTAGAAAACTTTGTTCGCCAACACTCGTGGCGATTGCAGTAAGTTCATCTCTACTGCCAGAAGTTTTGTCTCGTTTACCAGTAAAGTTTACCATATAGTTTTAATAGTTAGCCGTACTAAAAAGTAGAAAATTATTTATTTCATTCTGGGAATTTTCAAATGGAAAGTTTCCTTTACCCATCTCTGCTTTTGATTGCTGTCAATAATTAATACTCTTTGCAGCACCATAATATTGATAGAAGAGATTTAATATTAAATATATTTTCCTAATATGGGCAAATTAGCATACAAGTTAGACATGTTAGTAGATTGAGAAGAAAAGAAATGTATTTCTTGAGTTTTAGCCACCTCTCGCCACTAGTAACGCCTCCTAGTAAATGAAATTTTTTGTTTTGATTTTTATCTATGCATGTTGTACGTTATGAAAAAAATTGAGATTCTAGACGTCATTTAAATATATCATAGAAAAAAAATTAGCTGCTCCATTCGAATTAGAAAAATAATAATAAAAAACTAATTTTATTTATGAAAATAATAATGATTCACGTACTTATGTAACATTTTTACCAAAAATAGGCTGACATGTAGTTTAATGACGGTTTTTTTTTTAATTTTTAGAAGTGGTGCACTATAGCAAAAAGAAATAAAAACTGTTATGACACAATGTACTAATGGCGCTTGAAAATTTATGTTGTCATTTCGTCCAGATACTGCTACAAAGGAAGACAATGGTCACCTCGAAATATTGGTCAAATAAACTTAATATAAACCAGAGATGGCAATGGGTTTTTTCCCTCATCGGGAATTTTCTCAAAAATGTTTTTTTCCTGGGAGGGTTAAAACGAAAAAAAGCCCGTTTTTTCCCCATTTTTTTTAATTTGCCGCCAATTTTAATGCAACTTTTAGTCTCAGTCCCCCAAAAAATTCGTTTTTTCATCATTTGGCATAGGTATAAAAATACTTAATAGTACTAATAATGTTACATTTCGATTTTTAACTTTGTTTTTCTGACTTGTGTAAATACATTTGTATGATAACACCAATAAATTATTATTATTATTATTATTATTAATGCTAATGAATAGTAATTTAAAAAATACTGAAACGAATTGTTGTTTTCAAATATGAGAAGAACTAAATCCGTTATTTGGGAATGTTTTATCAATACAGGGTTAGGTTAGTTTGCCCCGAGATTACACGGTAACTCTAGGCTAAAGTGTTTTTCAAGTCGGGTTAAAAGAAATCCTGGGCTAAAGTCAGAGGTAAATTAGCCCGAGCTTCAAAGTGGGGGTTATCTGTGTTAGCCCGAGATTAACCAACAAATTTACCAACCAATTAACAAATTTTATGTTTGCTGTTGACAGTTAGGTGAAATGTCAAACTTATTTTTTGGTTGAATTAATAAAAATGGAAACTTTCGACAAAATTAGCGATGAAGATCAGCAGATATTTTGGAATTTTTGGAACACAAAAGATATACTTAGTTTTCTAATGTAGATAAAAAGCAAATAGTAAAATCTATTTTAATGTATTGTAGAAATCGTTCAGCTTCTTTGTCCCTGCAAGATATTTCATTAGTTTTTTTTTATTGAACGAGATATTTATAATTATTTGCTATTTTAATTACTAATAGCAACTGCTCTGATAATGAAAAATTGGGACCTCTGACTATCTTTGTTGGGGTTTCACTCATTTTCTTAAAATAAAAATGTAACTATCAACCAGAAAATATTCTAGTTTATATTATGTTGCTCGTTGCTGTCACTACCAGGTGACTTTTTGACAAAAACAAATGCTTTTAACTTAGTAACAAAAACTTAAAAAACTGAAACAGAAAATCACTCATTTTTTGACCAATCACAATCAACCTAGAGCTGGCAACTCCGTAGAAAGCGTTACCAACCTCAGGTTATTCAAGGGTTTCCTAACTCATGCATAAAATGTTGTGGATAAACGGAAGCCAGTTTAACACTCACTTTGCCCTGAGGTTAAAGTTAGCCCAGGGTCAGCTAACAAACAAAGGAGGAGGGCCTATAAGGCCAGTTTTCGGCCCTTTTTATTTTTGGTCAAAAAATTTGGAATTTTTTTTGTCATATCAACCCAAACAGAACCCCCAACCCTCCCCCCTCCATGTATCCCCCTTAAATTATTAAAGAACCAGTTTACAAGTACACATGCTTAGATGTTTTTGAACTTAAAAATCATATTTCCTTTGAACAACCCACACCCTAAGCCCCCCTACTACTACACGACCCTCCAACACCCCAAACCCCAATGACAAGCACCCTCTCCCCCCACTAACACACTAACATAAACCTTTATGCTGCAACCAGGTATAAAATAGTTTTAAAAGGATTTTTTATTTATATTATTAAAAAAATGTCAGGGTAAGATTGGTAATAAAAAATATGCCCAATGCATTTATCACAAAAAAAAAATGGTTTTTTCCTAGGTTTTTTTCCCGTAAAAAAAAACGGGTTTTTCTCCATCTCTGAAAACAATCTACCTCATTATGGTTGTTTATTTCATTATTCATTAGCTTACATCAGAGGAATCCAATTATTTTACTATTAGTGGTTTACACAATATGTTATTTTGTACTTTTAAGATTCAAATCTAGAATAACTTATAATCAACTTTGCATCGAAGCAATAAGCCATGAAATTTTGCTGAAAATAATCATGACTGGTAACAAAAAAATATCAAAAATGGTCTTCCGACCCAAATTTTCTATGTAAAATATTTGTAAAATATTTGCAAAAGATTTTTTTTTTTTTTGAGAATTGGGAGAAAAATTGGTTGATAGATATTAAATCGCTTCAAAAATTTTGATTTTTTATAAAGTTCAAAGTTCAAAAAGCTCTATAAAATAATTAACATTTCTTAATGATATTTGAAATCTGTTACAATATTTCTACTGATTCACACATATGGTTTATTAGTATGGGGTCAGTCATCCCTGTGCGAAGCAATCTTTAAGCTACAATGAAGAGCTATAAAAATTGTTTGTGGTTTGGCCAGGAGAGGCTATAGGCCTTAAAACATGGTTCTCATTTTGTATTTGCTTTTATGGATAAAATATCTCATTATTTTGGTAAAAAACAACAATTGTTCTTAATGTCATCAGTTCATATAAATATAATTATTTGTAGACATCAATGTAGTTGTCTGTTACTTTCTAATATTCTGTTATAACAAATAACGGACATAAATATTTTTTTGTAAATATCACTATTGTTTTCTTTTTGCTACTGCAGTTTATTAATTACTGGACTACATTTTCAAGCCCTGGGAATATATAAATAAACTGTCAGGTATTAATATACTGCAAGGGATTACGTTAAGTAGCTAGCATTAAAAAACAGTGCGGGTAGGCCCATTGTTACATTGGACCGGTAAATAGTCTGATTTCCTAGATCTAATTGGTCGTTAAGAAGGGTAGTATTTTTGTTATTCCAATATTTGCAGCTTTGAATTGCTTCTAGAATGTATTTAATTACCCAGATTTTGTTAGTTAAATAATGCAAAACCTTAGTTTAATTATTGAAGGAATAATATAGGCGGTTTGCAAAATTTTAATTTTGCCGCAGCACTGAAAATAGAGGGTTAACGCCAATTTCGATCAGAGGAAGCCAAATTCCCATGAAATGCATGAAGTACCTGGGGGTTAGACTGGACAGGAGCATGATGTTTAACACCCACATTAAGAGCGCTCCGGAGTGTGGTAAATTTGCGAATCGTAATTACTGTAATATGAATCGTTATTTTAAAAAAATTTGGTTTTCACTATTATTTCTTTTGACATGCTAGAATTGTGGAAAATGAAGAAGATAATTAAAAAAATATATATATGCATTTATTTCCTTCAATTTTGTTTTTTTGGAGAAAATTTCAGCTTTCCATAAAGGGTATAATTTATTTAGGAATTATCCCTTTGACAGAATTAAAAAAAAATAGATTATATATTTTTAATTTACAGGCTAATATATAAAGAAATTTTGCTGTTGAATTACAGTCAAGATTGTCCATTTCATTTTTCGTTCTCTCTCGAAGAGAATCCTTGGGAACGATGAAGGTACACAAGGATCGCGAATAGCCATAAAATTAATGTGTTTACAATTTACTACGCATAGGCGGACAGAGGAAACCCTTTTTAATTTTGATATAAAAAACATATTTATATTTTACGTGCGAATAAATAGTAAGTATATTTACTTTTTAGATTTGTGTGGTGTATTATTATATACATTTTTTGGTTTTTTAAAATGGGAGGAATTGTTAAGAGGTCGATGGAACTCAAATGTATGTTTTAACATTATCAGCAAAAACAAAAAATCGTAGACTATGTTATGATAAGTTTTCTAAAAAATGTATACCTAAGTACATTTTTATTAAAAACTTGTAAAATAAATAATATACAAATGTGGGAGGCGAGAAATTTTAAAATTATAAACAAATTAGGAGCGAATTTTGATGAAATGGTTTTAATGAAAAGGTTTATAATTATTATTTTACAGATTTTTTTAACGTATTGTTGCGAAATATTTAAATTTTAATTTGTAATATGTAGGCTACTGATTTTCCTCAAATTTCGGATGAAAAATGTGCATCTTTAGAACTGTTGTTATGAGGCTTAAAACTTCAAAGAAATAGTTCCCAAAATGTGAATTTTTCGTCCGTTTGTCCATTTGATCATGTCCTTGTTCTCGGTGTCTATTAAATAAATAAAACAATTATTTATCGTTTGACTTGCTCTAACTCAAAAGCGGAACAATTAATTGGTGGTGTCATTTTTTTACTGCTCTATCAGTACACATTTATTAAGAAAAAATAAGGTCAAATTTTAATAAATATAGAAAATATGATTTTTTCCCAGGCTATGTCAACAAGATGCAGGGGAAATATAGCAAGAGAAAAACTTTTTATTTTTCGAAATAGATAACAAGTATATCGAAACGAAATAAAGATAAAGAACGAACGTAATTTTTATTTGATACTTCTTTTTATAGGATCACTAGCTTTCAAGAAAACTGCATATGAATTATTGTTGACAGGGTACTGCAATTAATTACTACTAGATTTCCATGTTCTTCGTCATTAAATAAGTCTTCAGTCTCCAATGGTGCAACTCCTTCACTGGTAGTAAATTGTTCATAAAAGCAAATTAACCACAAATTGAAAAAAAATCCAAAGTAAATATTATAGTCCTTGGCCGATTTATTAGGTATTTTATGTAGTTGTTGCAAAGTTTATGGGAACTTTTTTGGAAATAAGGTTAATTTTAGGCAATTTTAATTTTATGATTCAAACTTAATTGGTGAAACACTCATCTGTATAAAATGAAGTAGGAAAAAAAGTGACCACATCCAACCTATTTGTGTCTTGAACCCGCGGCACTTTGATTTCGAGTAAAAATTATAGCCACAGCACCATCATACTCCAGTCAATCTGTACATTCATAGGGCGTAAAAAAACATCTAAGCATAGGAATATTTTTTTAAATACTAGGGTAGGTATGGCCCTTCATTAAGTTTTCAACGCGGGTGGGGCCACTTTGTCGCCATGTTGTCATAAAATAAGTTTTTTCGGAATAACTCTTTTCCTGTTGACCCTAACTTACTGTATTTGGTATGAATTTTGTAGAGAATAAAATTCTGGACAACTCTTGTGCACATTTTTTTGTACGATTAATAGTATAAAAGTTATAGGGTCGCAATAATTTATTTTATTCGCCAATTATATCTGTAATGAAGTGATTTCTTCCGGGCGTTGCCGTGGTTGTCAGAAACAATGGCCCTGAGCTAGCATTCTACTATACTTGTAATGCAAAAAAATAAATTCGAATAATCCAATTTTAGAGTACGTCAAACTGCCGAAGATGCCGATCTTTTAATTATTCAAACAGCCATCGAAATGTCCTTGGCATACGAAATTGAAAACTTGGATTCTTAATGAGGGCCATCTCTCCTAGAATACTATAAAAAATACTTCTGTCTAATGATCTTTCAAATGCTTATATTGACAGGAGTATCACTTTTGTTTAGATTATTATTAATTGTAAATTTCAACATATAATCTATCTAGATGAAAATCATATCGACTGTTGAATATTGTTATTGTGAAATGTATATTAGTAAAAATATATAAAAATAATGACAGGAAATAACATTTCACGAGATTTGTATTTAAATGATTAATACCTTTTTTATCTATTGGTCGACTTTGTTCAAAAACAATATACTTCCTCTAACTAACTTACTGCCAATTTGAATACAATCGTACTTTTCTTTCGTAAGCTATCGTGATTACAAAAAACTTATCGGATGGATAGGCGGGCGCATGGAAAGCCAGACAAACAAACATTTTGATAATTGTTCAGAATTTGTTCATTAACACAGTGATATGATATGAAAATCTTTATGAGCGATATATACAGTTTTAGAAATGTAGTATACTCTTCGTTTTCGCATTTGCGAAGAGTGTAATAATAATTTGATCAGTGAACTAATGTTATACGCATAGCATTCATTGGATAAAACAACTTACGTGCACTTTTAGTTTTACGAATGATTATATATACTTATTATTAACATATTTCCTTTAGTAGATACATAAATAGGAAAATTTTTCGAAAAATGAAATTCTACCTAAATTAACATTTAAAAACAAATGCCTTCTACCGGAATTGGTAGATCCATATTGTATAAAGGATTTGGAAATAATGAATTAAGTTAGAGAAAAAAAATTAGTTGTTTTGTTAATTAGAATATCTATACCTCGAGCAAAAAGTATTGACAGTGAAGTAATGCGAGTTGGGGATTTTAAAAGTGGATCGGTACGTGCTTTAAGGGGTCTACACACGATCCAGCGGCAGGGACCCAGCCATATCGGCATGCTTTGAACTTATTCGTAAAAGTGAACTGGTCCGCTGGAATTCCAATTATCTTCAAAGCGTACTGACAATGTCGGGTCCCTGCCGTTGGATTGTGTGTAGACCCTTTTAGGATTCGCATGGCGTACACGACTGTCAGAATGGCGTACCGGTACACTCTTGGTAGTCCCACTCGTAATCTTTATATATATTTATACACACAGATATGAAAATGTACAAGGTATCGAAATTGCAATATTGTGTCTCTTAGATTCAAACAAACTTTACGTAGATCACGTCATATATCAATTTTAGTTTAAAATGCTATTCAGGTGTTTCTAGTATGACTGTTACAAAATAAACGAAAGTTTCAGTCGGACGTTGCCGATTGTGAATTCCTATTAAAAGAGATGACTTGTGCTAGGCGTAAAATTTTTATAACTTGGAAGATACGTAAAATAGCATAGCCCTACTGAAGTTGGGCCAAAATCCGTTATACAGGGGTCATCATCAGAGGCGCCTAAACAGTCAGGTGTTAGAATTATATTTTGTTATAATTTCAGAGCATAATTTACTAAGGATTTTACTTACCTCGCTTACCGAAGGGAAATATAATTATGGATAAAGCGAAATATTATGTAGATTACAGAAATTGAGGTCATTTATTTTGATCAGTTTATGTGTCTGTCTATGGACGCTATATTTGCAAAACTATTTAATGAAGAAAAGTAATATTTAATAGGTGGTAGTCAATTCTATTGAAAACGAAGAAATGGGATATAATTTTATTGAAAAAATTACGGGACACTCAAAATAAATAATAAAACCAATGTGACAGACAAGACAGGCAGGATAATAATATTTGGCATGTAGCTACCGCAATGGCCATGAAAGAAACCTGCTATACTTTTAGTGTAAGCATGAAGAGTGGTCTTCCTAAAAAAGTAGTCGATTAAGAAAACAAGGAAAATGGAGGAAAATTATATTTAGGGTGTAGTTGACAATATTCCCAAGGAAGGAAACCATATAATACTGTTAATGAATAGAAAAGTTTACTCCGTGGTTAGTGTTCACCCAAAAGAAAATATAAGGATATACAAGATATCGAGTCTTCAATATTGTGTCTCTCAGATCATATATCAGTTTTATCTTAAAAGGTTGTTAGAGAGAATTTTAATAATTATATTACGAAACAAGTGAAAGTGCAATAGGACTTTGCCGACTGCGAATGCCTATTTAGATAGTAAAAATAAAAAATGTTGGTTTTGTAGTTAATCTCAGTGGCACCACATAAAAGTAAATTGAGCCGTATTAAAGCAAAATA
Organism: Rutpela maculata; assembly: GCA_936432065.2. Classification (NCBI taxonomy): domain Eukaryota; kingdom Metazoa; phylum Arthropoda; class Insecta; order Coleoptera; family Cerambycidae; genus Rutpela; species Rutpela maculata. The sequence goes on along the minus strand of OW386287.2, from coordinate 68,516,879 downwards.
TTAATCAAATAGGTATTCGCAATCGGCCGTGTCGGCCACTCCCGACTGCAACTTCTACTTGATAATTATGTTATGTTTATTATAATATGTATTTAATTATATAACCTTATCTTATCTTTAGTTTTCATTTATTTTTTAAACACTACTGATGGCGCAACTTTTAAAGAAAAATATTATATACTTAAACCCCGTTTTGCGCTAACAATAAAAAAACTAAATATTTAATTGCTTTATTTAATTTATTTTTGTGTTCATTATTAGTAATGCTGATAATTTGACTGAGATATATTAATACATATTTTACAAGGTATAACACGCCTATGACTTATTGAAAATAGTTGTTAAAACTCTCGGCGACGCGCAATTAAGTAAACAAAAAATCCATAAAGAAAGGTCGTAAAATCATTTAATGAGAACACATATTTGATATAAAATATTTACAACGTATCTAGCCATTTGTCTAACAATACAATTGAGATAGAAAACTGTGATGACGTCATCGACTCCGGACAACTCTTAACGAGACTGTACGGACTGTCTATTCCTTGTCCAGGAGTTTGTACCTGCTCCTGGCCAAAAATAGCAGACTAAATCGACAAAATAAAAAATTAATCGATACAGTTGTCATAAGGCCGGCCATCACTACGCGGCACCAGTGTGGTGCAGCACATCGGTAACATCTCTAAAGAAGCTAAGAGTTCTGGAGCACTAATTCATGTGCCTCATTAAAAATTCATTCCTTAAGAGATCTTTATGCACATTGCCAGGACATAACCTCACTAGCGGACTAAGTTCAAATTTCTCAGAAATTTTATATGTTCCAACTGGGAGGTAACCCGCTAACAAACAACATAACGCAAATAAGAGAATATAATATTCCATTTAAAATTAAACACATCCTATCGTACCAGGTGTCGTCAATTTTTCGGCAACCGTTATAAACTATCATTATTTTTATTGTGATAAATTCTCTTCCGTTTCTTTTTCCTTGTTATTGTTTGTTTTCAAAATTAGTTTTTTCAGCAACACTAAATTCTACAGAAACACTAAATTCTATAATATAGGTAATTCTGTTTACATAGTTTAAGCATAATGGCTTCGCCACTGTTGTGGAATTACTAGAAGCAGGTTTTTTTCGTTGAGTCCTTTCCTGTCTTAGCAACTATAATTTATCGATACAAAAATCATTTTAATTTGCATCCTGTGAAAGGAATGTAGATTTTATTTATATTGTTAGGTTAAGTTTTGCCAACCGTGCCCGTCCAGCCTTTCAATTGCCACGGAGCTAATGCACCCGTGGATGTCTGGCTGGCTCCGGCCTAGGTGTTGGCAGTGCTATATGTATTTAATATTTCGTAATAAAAATGATGATGAATTGTTTTTACTATTTTTAAATATTTAATGTATTTTATATCAAATGTCCTTCTTATTTGACCGATGTAACAGCTATTGCATTTTTCATAAGAGAGCTTATAAACTCCAAACTAAATGTTTTCCGTTTTACATTCTAAAATGTATTTGACATTTTTTGACTATGTTTAAATGTTATTTGAAAGTTATTACTTGACATTTCGTATACATTTTTTTTGACAAGGGTACCAAAATGTTTTTCCCAGACTTTCCTTTAATTTTAGGACAGACTTTCTTGTTATCTTTTTTTTTGTGACTAAGCAATCTATTATATTTACTGAAAAACCACCGTTAGTTCCTATTTCCTTTATAATTCCCATTCAGTATGCAGCTACTTTGTGTGAAAAGGATGGCTTGAATCTATCAGTATAGTGGCACCTGAAAATGTTGTTCAGTAGATAGATTTATTTGTATTTTATCTATTTATGGTAAGATCTAAAAAGATTATTTTTCGATTACTTATGTTTTATTTCTATAGTAAATAAAATATTTGGGCGCAAACTGATGTTCTTTGTTATTCTTGAGTGTCTCCTGAATAACAAATTAGAATATTATCTACATATATGTACAAAAAAAAGATGTTTTCTGACAAAGGGGATTAAAAAATAGTTTTTTTAATTTCTTCCATAAAAAGTTCTGCCATACAGCGACTCAGTGGGGAACCTACTGATAGGCCCTCTTTTTGTTTGTAAAATGTGTTGTCAAACGAAATAGTGCTTGCTTAGGCATAGTTCAAATAATGTAATGATTACGTTTTTTATTATTTTATTTTTGATACTATGAATAGGTGTGAAATTAGTTTATTTTTGAATATTGCCATTTGTCTTAAAGGATCATTTATGTGAGACTACAGGTCTAATTAAGTTTATCTTTTTGTGTACTTTTATTAAACCATATAATTTTGAGGACATTGGGTTCATATTAACTAATTTGTATTTTTCCTTGTACATAAAAATTGCCTTAGTTTGTTTTTTTTAAACTTATTTTGAATTTTATTTGTTGGACTTGATTTTAAAATTGTTTTCTCTTTTTCTATAAAGTTATTAGTTTTTGAGTGTAATATTCTTCTAAAATTACTGTAGAATTTCCTTTATCTGCTTTTGTATTTAGGAAGTTGGTGTCTTTAATTTGTTGTTGTAGTGACATAATGCTGTAAATGAAAGATTTTTTTTTACAACTTATTATATACTGTTTAGCTTTTCTTCTTTGAAATTTCATTTTGGTTGATTTTGTATAGCTAATTCAAATTCAGACACTTACAATTCTTAGACAACTGTTGTTGGAACAATTCTAACAGCAACGAACAGTGTCAAAATATTACCAACTCATTAACTATTATGTAATAATCAAATGGGGGCCCTAAATACATGCACAAATTTATGAATAAGAAAAAAAATGGAAATGGAAAACTTGTGAATAAACATAACATTCCAGAACATGTCTCGGGGAATGTCGATCATTCCTTGCATATATCGAGTAATACACACTCTCTACTACATCTTTTTAAAGCAATGATATTATTAGCACAGGTAATATCAGTGGGAAGGGTTTAAAAAACCAAATCATTCCTAGTGTGAAGTCAAAATCAGGGTTGGCTCTAGGTCAGCGCAGAAAGATTTTTATGCAAGTATGACACAATATATCTTATCTATACTTTTACTTCCACATCCAGTGGAAGTATAGTAACGACAAAAAATTTTTTAAAAATTTTTATTGTTCAAATAGGCTTAGAATGTCATGAAACGTCGGAATTTTAAGTTCGAACGAAAAAAAATTTTCTGTTTGTGTGTCGGTCTGTAACTTTTTTTGTGCGCACGTTTACTCTGGAACCGTTTGAGATATTGACTTGAAATTTGGTACACATATGTACTTTAACGAGATCTAGAACCAGATTATATTTTCATCTTGTTCCGTCGAAGGGTTGGGGGTAAATTGGGGTAAATTTGGGGTAAATAGGTAAATCAAGCAGGTAAGAGTTCATAAAATTGGTATTTAGTATATACAAGAGAAGCTAAGGTCTAAAAAAAAATTTTGGCAATAGCCACCCCCATTACCACCCTTACCCCATTATTAAAGGGCATGAAAAAAAATGTAATTTAGTGTGTGTACAGGAACCAGAAACCTCAAAATATTTTTTTACTTTATCCACCCCACTACTGATGTGGGGTATCGTTTTATGGGTTTTTGAGGTAGAGGATTTCAAATATTATATTATTAAAGTTCCATAAACAATTATTTCCACATACAAAATTTTTTCGTTGTGAGTGACTTGGATAGAAAATCTGGATGTGGAAGTTGTGGGCATCGGTTTTTCTAGGGAATTCAGTAATATCCAAAGTTAATATGGTCAGTTTATTATAAACACTAATAATAATAATAATAATAATAATAATAATAATAATAATATTTATTTGTCCAATAGATCATTTTACATGATATAGGATAAGTCTAAAAACATTAAAATGTAACTATTTAAATATTAAATAATAAATTAAGTTAAAAGTCATCAGTAAAATATTCGTTCAAAGAATAATAAGATTTTTCCCTCAGTCTGGACTTGATCTTATTTTTAAATTCCTTATCACTAAGTCCTTTGTAAAGGTTTGGCAATTTATTAAACGCCTTTATAGCCATGTACTTGGGGCTCTTTTCATATAATGGTAGGAATTATTAGGGTAGTTGAGTTTCTGGTGTTATAGTTATGATTATAGTTAAGGGTGTTCAGATTACTTAATTCGGACTTTGCATAGAGTAATAAATTCATTAGAAATATGCTAGGGAGTGGTAGAATTCCCAATTGTTTGAAAATGTTCCTACAGCTAGTTCTCTTATTTATACCTGCTATATAACGCACAGCTTTTGTCTGTAGTTTAAACACTCGTACGGCCTCTGGTGATGAACCCCAGGCAATAATTGCATAGGAAATTATTGAATTGAAGTGAGCATAGTAATATGTTAGCAAAACTTGTTGGTTTGTTACATCTCTCAACTGATTTAAGCAATAGCAGACCGGAGCAACTTTTTTTACAAATTTCATTAATATGAATAGTCCATGAGAAGTTGTCAGTAAAATGTAGACCCAAGAATTTGGTTGACCTAACTTGTCTGATTGTACTTATATTTGATTTAATTAGAAAGCTGTGATCAAAGTCCACATTACCAGTATTGAAACGCATGAAGATAGATTTATTGTTGTTTAAGGCTAGTTTATTTTCAGTGAACCAGGTGTGTGCTTCACATAATTGCTGATTGACCATGTTAACTACCATTTTTGTATCAGTTGCACTAACAAGGATAGATGTGTCATCTGCAAACAGAACCGAGCTATTGATATTAAAACTATTTACATAAATGATGTAAAGTAATGGTCCTAAGACGGATCCTTGCGGAACTCCCACTGACAATTCTAATAGATTTGATTTGCATTGTTCAATTTCTGTGTAGTGTTTTCTCCCACTCATTCGAATAGGAGGAATTGGGGGATGTAACATTGAACTAACACACACGTGTAATTTTTACTACCTTAAAGTAACACACACATATGTAATTTTTCATGACCTATAAGGAATATAAAAGTATACTATTAATATTTGTCCAAGAAATTGTTTTTTTGCAACTACAATAAAGATCTGTTCCATAAAATTGCAGTTCTGGAAAATCTCGAATCCACAAGTATACTGCAGCCTGAGAAGCACGAGACATTTTTGTATACTGTCGACTGTATAATTTCATGCTAGGTTTGTAGATATACGGCTAGATTTGCACTGCGGATTGCGAAACAGCGATCTCGGATGGTCTACCACTTCTCTTTATTAAATGTTGAAGTAAATGCCCAGAATTGCATAGTGTAGGTTTAGTAAAAGGGATTTTGTCAAAACAATGTTTCACAATTTCAGCGGAGTCGCCTAATTAAAGGAGATAATAAAACCGGATTAGTAAAAAACATATAAAAGTACCGCCATACACTGGAATCTAATGTTGACACTCGATCAGGATCGAATGCCTTCAACACTGCAATAGTAAAAGAATCAACTACGTCTTTAGGTAATTGTCAGTAAGTTTCACAAATGCAGTAGATTTCCGATAAAAGTAGGTTATGTATTAACATTTTAAAATGAAATAAAATTCACTTTATCAAGTTGTGTACATTTGTGATGCACACGGTACATGGCAGTTTTATGCCAATAATTCTTAACTTTGATTGTTATGCATGATTTAATTATATAACAATGGTTTATTTTATTGGGAAAAAAATGTTTTATGTTGCCAGCAGCTTATTGGATTTTTAAATATTTAATTAATGTGACAATAAACATAATAAATACGCCACACTTATTAAGGTGGTGGTGCGGTGAACGTAATTCAACAATTTCTCCTACACCCTGTACCGACTGAAAAAATTTTTTTATGGGCTTTTAGAGACAACTTTATAGAATGGTACTAGGCTATTGAAAATGAAAGAAGGAAAAAAAATTTTTCTCGTGCGAAAATCAAAAAAAAAATATTTTCTTGTTGATTTCAAGTCTGGTATCATTTTATCAAGTTTTCTCTAAAAGCCTATGAAAGAATTTTTCCAATGGGTTCAGGGATGTAGAAGAAATTGTCGAATTACAAATTCATTTTCTTAAGCACGGCATCGCCAGGAAAGTAAGTGTTTAATTCAAAATTGTTTTCTTATTTGCTAGATATGTATTAGGGTGTCCCAAAAAAATTAAAGTTGTTTTTTTTTATCGCATACCCTCTTAATTTTTTCGTATTATGTTAAAACAAATGTAAATAAAATTTCGTGTACCTAGGACCACGGCAACCTGCATCGAAAGATGTCAGTACTTGCACGCTAAGGCAAACGCAAGCTAATGTGTTGATGTGCTTGTAATAGCTTGGTATTCTGTTCGTAAATGCTTTGTTTTCAATCAGTCAACATGAGTGTATTTTTGATAGGGGATGTAAAACATCAAATCGAATGGACAAGTTCTGGCAGTTTTGTTTTACAACATTCGCGAAGTGAATTTAACGTCAACGAAAGTGCAAATCTCACTATTGGCGAGTGTATGATTTATTGGGAAAAGGCGCATATACCTACTAAATCTATATCTAATAGTGTCAAGAAGCTTGTGAACTTATATCAAGTTTGGAGGGACAAAAAAATGCACAAAAAACACAAGACGTTTTTAAGCAGCGCCGACAAGAATTTGTCAACGATTTAGACAATTTGACATGGCACACGTCGACGCGCTTCAATTAATAAAAATAAATGAAGACAGTGCCGCGCCACACAGTGGGAAATTTTTCAATTTTTTTAGGCAAAAATCCGTCTACAATGCAAGTATTAATGCATTTGAAAAAATTTTTTTTTAAATAATTGTTAGGTATCACTCGATGTTTGAGCACTGTCCAAATTTTAAAAACGTTCAACATAACCTCAAAAAATCCTATAAATATATGAAATTCGTGTATTTTACTTAAGTAAAAATGCGAATTTCTGTTTTTTAAAAGTTTTACTCAGGAAAATATCCTATATAATTTTTTTGGGTCGCTGATTAAGAAAAATGGAGTCCCGCTAACCAGAAATTGATATAACACCCTTAAAATACCTAATAGGAATTTTTTCGAAATATTCTTTTTAAAAATATAAAATAGTCTAGTAAAGTGTATTTTTTATATGATAAATATAAAACCTTAGTTATTCAAATAGTAATTCAGTAAACATTCACCCCAAGGGTTAATCAGAAAACAACCTCCATTTTGACAAAAAATACAAAAATATAGTTACAATGGTTATTTTTTAATTTTTGCTTCAAGACAGGGTAAGAGAGACATTGTGACTATGAGAGTGTATCTCAACCCCCTTTAAGGGTGAAAACCACCCTTAAATAGCTGTAGAATTTGAAAATAGGTTTCTAAATTTTTTGAAATTTTAGAATCACGTCTTCTTCGATATTTTCACTAAAATCAGTCTCCGAACCTTGTTTGATAAATTAAAATTATTTTAAAGGTTAAATTAATCATTTCTTATATACTTTGACAATGTGAATAAACAACAATTCAATGTGAGTGGAAACAAATTTTAAGTTCTTCAACGTTTTTAAGAAACTCGTAAGTTAGAAATCGCATTTAAATATTCCCCATTTTTGTTAGCCTCTTTAGCTTAAGTCTCCTATTTTTTTTTGTAAATATTATTGAATTTTCTTATTATATCTTTTTGAATTAAAGGTTTTACTTAAGAACACCTTGCATATACGATTTTTCATATTTTTTAGAGTATATCAGACCACAATATGAAGAGGAATATAAAAAATATTACTTTTCCCACAGTTTTCATTGCAAAAAAAAAATCATTCAGAATAGTCACAAAATTTTCATATATTCTAATCTATGTCAACAGTTAAAAAAAAAAACAGATTTTTTATTAAAAGTAAAGTCATTAGTAAACAAAATTAGTACATTTATTTCATTAAACTCTATAGTATTAACAATATAAAATATGGATTCAATTATTATTTACAATTATGAGATTTAACAACAACTGCAGATTCAATTCTTTATCGCAGTTTTTTTCTTTTTACTATAAATATGAAATAATTGACAATTATTATCAAAGCTTTAGCATTTAATAAGATGATTGATTGTATTTTTTCCAGTAATTTTTTACTACTAAGTATACAATTGATAAAAAAATTTAAAAAAAAATTGATTAACATTCATTTTAATGTCCATTTTTTTTCATTATTAAATTATCTTAAGACTATCTTAAAATCTGTTTTTTTTAACTTTGGATACTTGTTTTACATGGAGTAGAATGTATGAAAAATTTAGATGTTTACTAAAAATTGGATTGTTGCTTCACATTGCATAGAATGGATGAAAAATTTTCATTTCATTTTAAATATTTTTTTTTCTTTCAAATGGAAAAAATGCGATTTCTAACTTACAAGCTTCTTAAAAACGTTGAAGAACTTAGAATTTGTTTCTACTCACATTGAATTGTTGTTTATTCACATTGTCAAAGTATATAAGAAATGATTAATTTAACCTTTAAAATAATTTTTATTTATCAAACAAGGTTCGGAGACTGATTTTAGTGAAAATATCGAAGAAGACGTGATTCTAAAATTTCAAAAAATTTCGAAACCTATTTTCAAATTCTACAGCCATTTAAGGGTGGTTTTCACCCTTAAAGGGGGTTGAGATACACTCTCATAGTCACAATGTACTCTCTTACCCCATTTTGAAGCAAAAACTAAAAAATAACCATTGTAACTATATTTTTTGTCGAAATGGGGGTTGTTTCAACCCCTCTGATTAACCCTTAGGGTAAATGTTTACTGAATTATTGTTTGAATAACTAAGGTTTTATATTTATCATATAAAAAATACACTTTACTAGACTATTTTACGTTTTTAATAAGAATATTTCGAAAAAATCCCTGTTAGGTGCGTTTTTCGGTATTTTAAGGGTGTTATATAAATTTATGGTTAACACCCAAAAAACATGTAATGAAGGATATTTTCTGAGTAAAACTTTTAAAAAACAGAAATTCGCATTTTTACTTAAGTAAAATACACGAATTTCATATATTTATAGGATTTTTTGAGGTTATGTTGAACGTTTTTAAAATTTGGGCAGTGCTCAAACATCGGGTGATACCTAACAATTATTTAAAAAAAAAAAAATTTCAAATCCATTAATAACACAGGCCCACAAAAAAAAAAGTTGTCCGCGCCGCGGTATTGACCATACCTATCCCTTGTATTTTGACCCGCTGAACACGAATCTGACCTTAGTTTTTCCCCTATACTTCAGGTTTTTTTTTTAAAGCAAAAAAGTCTAATATTTATATAGCAGTAGTAGTAGTAGTACAAGTTCTTTATTGGTTACGTTAACAACCAAATGGCCATCGACCGAAGTCCTTCAGCCAGTGTGATTCATACATATGTGTCTGGTTAATTACATTACTTAGTATGTAATATGATATGAATAAATACATTTCATTTGTAAAAAAAAAAAAATACAGAATTTTTATATAATTATACTATAATATATATTCAGTTCTCCAGTGCCAGGGAGGAGAGAATTTCTTGGAGTGTTCTTGTAGGATGTTTGTATTTAGGCCTATCTTCTGTTCTTGGTATTAAAAGTGGATCTAGATGTTCCATGTTATGTGCTTTTTTGGCAAATTTGGTAGAAAGTATTGGCAACCTTTGGGTGATCGGGAGAATTTTAGTTTTGTTGTATAGTAAAGTATTGGATGGGTGAAGGAGTGGATTTGCAGGATGGCGAATTTTTGTGATAACTCTAAGAGAGGATGTTTCAGCAACTTGAATGTTTTTTAAGGCAGGTTTTCTACAGTTCAAATAAAGTGTGTGTCCATATTCAATGATTGGTCTGCAAATTGATTTATAGATTTTGGAAGCAGCAGACATATTGATGCCTTTGTTTTTGTATGTTAACGTCCTGAAGTGTTTTGCTCTGGATATTATTTTACGCTTTATTATTTTTGTGTGGAGATTCATATTCAGTTTGTTATCCAAGTTCATTCCGAGATATTTCACACTTGTTACTGGACGAATTATATTATTAGAGATAGTTATTGATGGGGAAGAATTTGAAGGTGTGTGATTAAAAATCAGCAAGTGCGATTTAGCCGGGTTGGCCTGTAGATGCCATTTGTTAAACCATATCTGAGTTTCATCATAAAGTAGTTGTATTTTATCTACCGATTTTCTTGCTGTTTTGTCATGTGCTACTAAAGCAGCGTCGTCAGCGTATTGCAACATGTATCCAGCATTAATGAGTTGATCCGTTGGAGTAAATATATCATAACAATAAATATTAAATAGTAAGGGAGAGAGTGGAGATCCTTGAGGTACTCCTTGCTCTGCGGTAAATTCTTCTGATATTGCGTTATTGATTTTAATTCTTAATTTTCTAGAATCTAAAAATGTTTTGATGAGATGAATGAGGTAATCAGGTATATTAAGTTTCTTTAATTTATATAATAGTCCTATGTGCCAGATGTTATCAAACGCTTTTTTGATGTCAAGAAATAAAGCTGCTGTTTTGAGGTTATTTAGTTTAGCAGTTTCTACATTGGAGGCGAGTGCAGTAATGGGAAGTATCGTCGAGCATTTTGCTTTGAACCCAAATTAATGCGGGGGAATTTTTTCTTCTACTGTCTGCAAAATATTGTGTTTTATGATTTTTTCCAGTAATTTTCCTAAAGCGGGTAAAAGTGTTATTGGTCTGTAGTTACTAGTTTTGGTGTGGTTACTGTTAGGTTTTGGAATAACGATGATGCGACCTTCCTTCCATTCGTCTGGAAAATATGCATGTGTCAAACAAAATTTAAATATTTTAATGATATATAAATGTATAGTATAATCCAGTTGTTTAACTACTTTCCAGGGTATGTTATCATTTCCAGGCGCTGAATTTTTTTGGGCTGATAAAATTTGAAAATATAATTCTTCATCTACGTTAATTTCCTCGAATGTGCGTTGATCATGAAAATAATTGTGGTACCAGTCGTTCACCTCATCAAAATTTTCTTGTTCAAAGTCAAGATGAGGGAGTAGTGTGCTGCAAAATTCTGAGAAAAAATATTTGCCTTTTCTTCGTCCGTGCGATATTCCGTGTTATTCTCCTCAATGGTGGGTATTTTATGTTTATTTTTATACTTTGATAGTTTGTTCACTTGTTGATAGAAATTTTTTCCTTGTGCTTTGTTTATTTCCTCACATACCTCTAACCATTTGTTAGTCCTGTACTGTAATATCATATTATGGATGTTTTTACTGAATTCATTAATTGTTCTCTTGACACCTGGAATGGGATTTTGTTGATAATCACGATACATTTTTCTCTTCGTTTTAATTAGTTTAATAATGTAAGGTGGCAATTCATGTATAAAGTATTTTATTGCAAACTGAGGTGTGTTTTCTTGAATGGTCTCTTTTAGAGTCATATTAAACTCCTTTATTGTATCGGTGGTAATTACATTGTCCTCTTTACTTGAAATGAACCTATGCATTTTATCATTTACTTTTTCAATGTCACATTTGTCATATTTGTATCTGTTGTTAACCTCTTCGATTGCCGGTTTACTTAAATCAAAATTAATCTTAATAGAGAGGTGATCTGATCCGACATCGGGGATGAGTTCAATTTTCGTGAAGTTTTGTGAAATATTTTTAGTATATAAAAGTGCATCTGGGGTAGTGTCATACTGACCACACCTATCCCTTGTATTTTGAGCCGCTGAACACGAATCTGACCTTAGTTTTTCCCCTACGCGTCCAGCAAAAAAAGTCGTGTTGAATCATGATATTTATATATTTATTTGCTGTTAAAAAAAAACCTGACGTATAGGGGAAAAACTAAGGTCAGATTCGTGTTCAGCGGCACAAAATACAAGGGATAGGTATGGTCAGTACCCCGGCGCAGACAACTTTTTTTTTTGTGGGCCTGTGTAATTGCATTGTAGACGGATTTTTGTCTAAAAAAATTGAAAAACTTTCCACTGTGCGCCAGAGAGAGCCAGGTCGACCTGGTCACTTAGCTGGAGTAGACAAAAAACTGACTGAAAAAGAGGAAAGCATACGCCTCAGAGCTATAGAGGAAGAAAAGGGGCGTGCTAAATATTTTTCCGCACCAACTCCTTGTCCTCGTTCGACATCGTTTTATGAACCATTGCAAAACGATTCGTCTTCTGATTCTAACGAAGACATGGATTTACAAGAAGATTTGCCAACCCTGATCGAAACCACACAACCCGGAACAAGTAAAACACATGTGCGGAAAGATTTCGTTACTTCAAAATTAATAGCAGCGCTTGATAGATGTCAGTTAAGTATGAGGGATTCTGTGTTTATTCTTGAAGGCACTTGGACTTAATATTGATGAGTTTCCGATAAGCAAGTCATCAATTCAAAGAATTCGTACTGCAAAACAGAAGGAACGTGCAGAAGCCATAAAAGTTGATTTTCAAAACGAGGTACCAGATGTTGTGACTGTTCATTGGGACGGTAAGCTCTTGCCTTCTTCAGATTCCAGGAAATCAAAAGAAGAATGACTTCCAATAGTTATTTCATATAAAAATAAGGAACAACTTATTGCTGTGTCAGGATGTGAACTGGTGCAAGCTGTTTGGAATGCTATTAGAGACTGGAATCTTGAAGATAAAGTACAAATTCTTTGCTGTGATACTACAACTTCAAACACAGGTCGTCTCAATGGTACCTGTGTGCTTCTTGAACAAAAACTTAACAAAGAAATGCTAATTTTTGCTTGCCGCCATCACGTGTATGAATTGGTGTTAAAAAGCGTGTTCGAAGTGAAAATCAGTCAAGTGACTACAAGCCCCGATATTCCACTATTCAAAAAGTTCCGAGATAACTGGAAAAGTGTCGATCCCAAAAAAATACAGTGCTACAGAGACGAGCTCACATCATACTTAACCGTTTCCGAAACTGACAATTTGCTTGAATTTTACCGAACTGAACTGACCAAAACAATAGTCAGACATGACTATCGAGAATTGATAAAGCTTTCTATAATATTTTTAGGCGGAGATGCAGAGAAAATTTAAAATTCGACCTCCAGGTGCCATGCATCAAGCTCGATGGATGGTGAGAGCGATATATTCCCTAAAAATATCATTAGTGAACAGTCAATTCGAAATTACAAAAAAGGATAAGGCAGCACTATTTGACGTCTGTTTATTCATTGTGATATTTTACGTCAAGCCATGGCTTCAATGTATTTATGCAGTAAAAGCGCCCTATCAGGATTTGTGTTTTTTGAAGTCAATGAAGGCCTACGAAAAAATTGATAAGAGCATCTCAAAAGTCGTTTTACAGAAGTTAATCCACCATCTATGGTATTTGAGTGATGAAGTATCTGTCTTGTCACTATTTGACGACGATGTGGACAATGAAACTAAAGTAAAAATAGTTGCAAATTTAACCAAAGAAAATATATCAAGCCAAGGTAAACGTTACATCCCATCGAAGGAAGAATTGTATGGTAAGTTTCATAAGTAAAGATATAAATAAGTTTTTTTTGTTTATTTAACATTTTTATTAACTGTCTTCTTTTTGTTTCAGAGAAAAACATTGTGGACAGTTTCCTCCACGAGTGTCCGACTTTGTGGTCAAATAACATTTCGTTTCAAGAAGCCAAAAATAAGGTTTTGTCTCTCAGGGCTGTAAACGATACAGCTGAAAGAGCGGTTAAGTTGATGCAAGATTTCCATGGTTTAATCACGGTTGAAGAGGAACAAAAGCAATTTTTATTACGTTGCGTACAAGAACACCAAAAGATTTATCCTGATAATAAGCAAACTTTAAAAAGAAAATTTAAACAATAATGTTTTGGAATAGAAAGTATGAAATGATTGTAATATACGCGAATTTTGTATTATTTTCCCAATAAACTAGTTTCTAAGTCTTATTTTGGCATCAAGTCGGCACGGATTATCATTATTCAATCGAAATAATATTTATTATTTAAGTTATTCAGATTAAATAGAATGAAAATTGAGGATATGCGTATCTAAATTCTCGGAAAAAAAAAAATTCTCCTTTATGTCTTGGGACACCCTAATATGTATTACATGTTTTTGTAAGAACCATTACCGTTTTTAGGTTAAATTAATTACCAAAAATACATTGTAGCTGGCAATGATGAATAATTCACCATTTCATCGTTTTTCTGAATGTTTCAGTAGGTGTTTGCCATATAATATTATGTCTATATGAGAGCCGTCTCTGGCGCCGAGATAAAATTACTGAGCCTTGAACATAAGTAACTAAAAAGAATTTTCAAAAGCTAAAATTTTGGTTTAAAAACTAAACATATGTTCATCGACTTCCTCTACTTTACTAGTAGTAGCACCAACGTTTTCCTTTATAAGTTTGACAGTGATGTCACACTGGATTAGAACCCCCTGCTTGTCACATTTAGTTATTAGTTTGAAAATAACATAAATGTTAAGCTAATTCCAAGTTATATAAAATATTTCCACAAATTTTACATCACATTTCTTATCAGACTTTGCAAATTGGTAAAAAAAAAAACAATTTAGAAGGAGAGAAAAAAAAAAGATTAGGACAATAAATCACTTACCTTATTTGTAAGACAATTCAAAAAGTCTTGCTTCATATCAATAACAGAGACTCTATCATTCGGTCTCTTAGGTCCACTCACAGATGACACCACTGTGGATAAATCAAGCCCAACACTTTGGGTGAATACAGGGTCTTCGCCTTTTGAATAAGTACGTAATTGTTTTGTAGCTTTAAGATAGGCTTCGATTAATCTGATTTGTTCCTCTGAGCGATCTAAAATTTGAAAAATATATATTAGTATGAGATGTTTTTCAATACAAAGTGATACATACTAGTTTGCCTCAAATATGATAAAGAATTTTCATCTACTGGAAAGAAGCCCACAGTTGCTCCATACTCTGGACACATATTTGCAATGGTTGCACGATCCGCAATTGATAAAGCAGTTACACCGGGGCCATAAAATTCTACAAATTTGCCTACCACTCCTAACTGTCGTAGATTCTGAAATAAAAGATTTGAATCAATCAAAATAGACTGTCTCTGTAGATATTCTTATGATGGATTCCTGATGGCTAAATTATTTTTCAGTCAAGAAAGAGTGACCTTAAAAATCGCCCATTTTCTCGCCCTCGAATTTTGTTTTAAACTAATTGCTAAATTATTGTTAATAATGAAAATATCCTGAATAATTTCACGATGAGCATATCTTTGGTTTTTGAGATATGAGGGATTAAAGTTGTGATAAGCGTGATGTAATATAGAATATTACATTAAAGTAAATTCTGTCACAAGGATAATAAAGGGTGCTCTCCATAAAATTAATGTCCTAATGGTCTGTTTTCAAACTTCACGTGAATTTTATAAGAAGGTGGAGGTGCAATGGGGTGAATATCAGAGACATCACAATCGCTGTATCACATTACCGAAAATCCTGGAACAAAAGTTCTCAAGAGTGCTCTTTAGGAATGTCATAGCCTAATGATTCTTTCTCATTGCTCTAGAAAAATTCATGGGGGTTAGAGGAGGTGGAATCTGAGCAATAGGGTTTTCCCACTAATTTTATTTTAACACTTTATGTTGTGAAAATGATATAATAAAACATTCTATTAATTTACAACAATTTACTTTTCTAATAAGAATTACTTCTAAGAAAATATCGTTAAAACAACTTGCTGATAATTTCAGGGCTTTTAAAACGGGCATTTTTACGTGCCAGAATTAAGTATCTACCCGGAAAACCAATGAGATTATGGATATAACTTTGTGTTAAAGGAAGCTTTCCTCTAAAATTCTCAGAATTTCCTCTTTTATTGCTTGTACTGTGATTGGTCTAAAGCAGTGGACTTATAAATATTGTCCAATCAGAATCCAGATAAAAAATGTCACACAAGTATTCGTAAAACCATTGGACGTTGATATTTTATAGTTTGGGATTAACCTTCACCCGCTTCTGACTGACGGTACACATCAGATGACAGATGACTAACCTAAAACTTTATTTATATTTTGATGAAATATTTGTTTAGATTTTACAGCAGAAAACCACTGTTTTCGTGTTTCAATATTAAGTGGTACTGTCAAAGATAATATTGAGGGAGCATTTTCACTAGTGTTATTACACAAAGGTAGAAAACAAACTTTTTTAGGCATTTTGATAATCCATTACAACTCATAATAATATTAAAAAGTGCTGTTAATAAATAGAGGTTATGTTTTATATTTTTCACGGCTATCTTATGCAACAATGTAACAGACTTTTTATTGGATTTCAGGGCGTTGACGTCACAATGCGCTAATTTATGGCTGTTTCAAATGAACTCAATATTTTTCAAAGTTTTTTTTTTTGTCACTATTAGTAAAATTAAAAAGATAATAAATATGCCATAAATCATTTTTTTACGTGAATTAAGTACTTCAGCAATAATTTTTTTCTGAGAAAACCCTATTTTACAATTGAAAAAAATTCTGACATAAAGGTAAGTATCCCTTTCCCGAACGCCACAGTCGCCCTTTTTATCCCTTAAGTGGATTTTATGAGGCGGTAAGGGTGTGAAGGGATGAATATCGGAGCAATCTCATAATCGCTGCATTACATAAAAAAATACTGATGTAGCGTTTCCAAGAGTGCTTTTCTCTTGTCAGGGCCTCTTGATTTCTTTTCATCCCCTAAATGATACCGACGGGGGGTTAGGGGGTGAAGATCCACCAAAAAGTTTTCATCCCGTTCCCTTACCTCATCGTAGGTGTGTCATAAAATAGTTACAAAAATTTTAGTTATCGTCCACATTCATACCTACTGCAATCAAAATGCGATATCTGGTACATTCACTATTTTTCCGACTCAAATTCATAATTTAAGATAAGGAGTAGTTTTTTACCCTGTAATGGATTGTTTTCGTGTACTAGGTCATAACAGATTTATGGTTCATTCTTATTAATAAAGCTTAGAGGGTTCAAGCTTTTCCACCATTGGAGCTTTTGTGCACTTTGATATTGTATTGGGGTAGTTTTCACCCCCTTAAGGATGTGTCTCGATTTCTTTGTGTGAGCCTTCATTCATGTATTCAGATAATAGACTTATATTTCTGTTCATGGAAGCTCTATAACTCAATAGCATCATTTTTTGCTATTTTCATCCTTATATAGGGAATTTTTTTGGCTCTTCTGAATTAATCAATGGATATACGGATTTTGCGATTTTAGATTTCAATTCTGCGTCAAAAAATTCTAAGAATATCTTGATTGTTCTGCTGATGAGTATTCATTTTTTGTAGGGTTGTGTATTTTTTGATATGCTCCATCACGCATATCACAACTTCAATCCCTCATATCTCAAAAACCAAACATATGCTCATCTTGAAATTTTGTATTCAAGATGTTCTCATTATTAACAATAATTTAGCACTTAGTATAGAAAAAAAATTTGAGGGCGAGAAATTGGGCGATTTTTGGCCTATTTTTGGGGTAATTCTTTAGGTTTGAGAAACTCTTATTGGGTATAGTCATTGCGTTTTGGTGTCTGTGAAAACTATTTCTGTGCTAACCAAATGTGGACATTGTTACCCACATTTTGTTGCTAAAAACTGAACATTTTCTATACTACTCTGCAGATATATAGAACCGGTTGCTACTTGCTCTCAGTACATTCAAATTATATATAAAAAAAAAGGACGAATATATTTATAAGTCAACAATCCTAAAATATGCAGATCGTTAATTTGAATCACAAAAGTAAACATTTCGCCCTTGTTTATATAACAAAATCTGTAAAGGTAAGTGTTTTTCTAATTTTGTTTTATTTTCTCTTAAAATCCTTGATATTTTCATAATTTTTGTTTGTTTGCCTGTCTGAATGTTTCGCCAGAGATTCGAAATGACTGAATATACTTTCATGAAATTCTGTACATGTGTAGACATCTTTCCACCTTAGCAAATATATGCTACTTTATATCATAAGGGGGTGGAAAGATAGGAAAAGATGGTTCGAATGTGGAACCAAGAAATCATTATTAATTTCTATACGTCTCTTGTCAGGTAACGCACTAAATAGACTCCTCCTATCCCTCCAGTGACATTTTGTGACTCTTTGATGAACATCCTGCTTTCCTTAAACATATCACGTGTTTTACAGGCAGCCTCTTTTGTAGTTTGAGCTTATAAAAATTACTAGAGGTAAAAGTTTTTTTCTGCAAATTAAGATTCCGTAAAAAAAAAAGATTCCATTTAAAAAAAACAAAGGTTACACCGCAATGACCTTGACAATGTAGCCAAGATAAAAAATAATGTCAACATTTTGTTTCCCGCCCGGGCAACAGACAACTTTTATTTGGAACGTTTTGTTCCAAAATGCACAAATGTCGAGACATATGGCTGTCTCAAGTTATATGGTGCCTCTGATATACCCAATGATTTAAAATGTTTGTCATCAAAAAATAAATTTGTAGATAAAATATCGATAAACCGATTAAAACACGTTTTCCTTAGGAAGGTTGCCATCATTGATGGCCAAAACATGTCTATAAAATAATTTCCAGGATTTTATAAACTGAAACTGCATCACATGAGGTTCTTATGAGGCCAGTCCGGATTTTCCATTCCTATTAATAATGTGGTGTTCTATAGATGGGAATACAGTCATTATATTGTAACTTTAAATATAGGTAGGTAGGTGTTGAAAAAAACAATAAATTGTAAAAAAGAACTGTAAATGCCTTACCTTTGTAACAGTTAGTACTAAATCTGTGGATGTGACGTACTGATCTAACTCTCCATATAACTTGTAACCTACTACTTGAGGTAACAGCATACTGATTGACTGACCAAGCATTACAGCTTCAGCTTCAATACCACCAACACCCCATCCCAAAATTCCCAATCCATTTATCATGGTTGTGTGTGAATCTGTACCCACCTAAAAAATACAATATATTTTTTAGAATCATATCTTAACAACAGGTATTATTGCTAAGTAAAATTTTGCTAATTTGAGTAGTTGAGCCAATAAAGTAGATACCACAGTATCTGCAGTATCTGCAGATATGTAAATCAGGTTTTAAAAAAATTCTTCTACTCTACCACAATTGGGTTGTTGCACTAAGTTAAAATTTTAATAGAATCTGTGTTTAACAATAACATTTCTTCATAAAAAATCATTAGAAACATGTAAAAGTTGAAAGTATTATAGTATTACAATAATAATTTTAAAAATACATGCATTTAAAACGGAGGTGACAACATAACGGCAGTCTGCAGAGAAGTTAGTTATTAAACGACGAAAAAAGGATACGAAGTTATAAACTGTTGATAGCGACGAAGAAAAAAAGAGAATAACATCAATTGAATTTGACCCTATATTTAATAAGTTTGTTCAAAAACCCCACACTATATGCAACTTATGTATAGTCTCACTCTATCTCCTTCTATTATCTACACTGGTGCAGTAGTTCAGACTGTGGGAACAAACCTAATGTCAAATTCAATTGACGTTTCTAGGTTATATTTCAGTTTATTTTAGTGGCATAAAATTATGGATAAATCTAAGTTTAAGTGGTGTTTTGTGCTGTACTGTGTAAATAATACCACCAATTCGCCGAAAAAACTTTTCTTCGGTGTTCCAGTAATGAATGGTGAACGTAAAAATGAACAGTTAACTGTTTTTCTAATATTTATAATCAAAACTATAGCTGTAACGTACCTTGCGGCTTTTGCACCTCTACAATGCTAAAACAATCATCTCTTTTTAAAAATTTGCTGATCATAAATATATCTATAGAAGGTAAAATATCAGAATTGGCTTTTATAAATCTTGCCTCAGTCATTTTGATTGAAAATAGTTACCAAACGCTTAAAACTTCTAATTAAATGTCAAATTCAATTTTGACATTTGAAGTTATTTTCTTTATTGCCAACAATGTCAACTTGTTCCTCTTCTTCTGTTCTGCATATAACTTCACATCTAACTGCCATTATGATGTCACCTCCGTTTTCGTGGTACATTCAAACAGTCGAACTTTAATAATTTTTTTTTAACATGTTGCGCTTAGAATTTTTCTTTCAAAGTAAACATATAACTAAATTAACGCCTCCACAACCATATTTCACTATTTTTGAAAATTCGTCAACAACCCAATTTAGAATAATTGATAATATTCGCGAAAATCATCCACCAACAGATGGCGCTCTTATAATAGTGAAAAACAAAGTTTTGACATATAAATGGCATATGTGACATTAGAAAAACAGTTTAATATAGTGAAAATTGCGTTTGGTAGTGTTTATAGCTTCCTAAAGTATTTTAAAAAATGGTCAAGTATGAAAAAATGCCTAAAATAATTTATCAAGTGAATTTTCTGAGATTTGTTTTGAGTTTCAGCAAAAGTCAACCTTCCATCAAATGTCAATAGAAAATGGATTTGTTGTCCACTATTATACAAGTTATACTGTGAGAATGTAATTTTCGTGAATATGGTACTGAGCTCTGCCAAATTACTGCCTATGTCCCTTCTTCTTCTTTTGAATAATTAACAAATATCAGAATAACATTATTTCCTGTTACGTTGTCGTCATATATTCTGCCATCCAAATTGATAGCCAAGTTTAAGTTTTTCATGAAGTAACCCCATTATAGCTAGATATGAAAAGCTGTGCTGAGATAACCATACCCACATTGTAGAAATAGGAATGTGTGATAGTATTTAGTAAATATTTGTAGTTTCATTCTAATTTATTTTTTCTTGAAATCGATTGGTAATCTTTATTTATATATTTCAGTGGTAAAATGGTAAAGGTGTAGTCAATATTACAAGAAAATCAATTGTTAAGAAAAAAGCCGACATTGCGTCTTCAGGGCATGTCTTAAAATAAAGACGGAACTAATATTTTTATCAATCTGTAGGACTTTTGCACCCACTGGCACGCAAGGCCTGTTAGGCACAGGTCTGCTTTACCTCTCAATATACCTATGGATAGTTATGATCCACCTCATCGGTGATCTCAAGAAGGGTCCCTTTGTATTGCACTAGATCGCATCTATGGTGCTATACAATTATTAGGTAGTCCTATTAAGTAGACAACAGAGTTTTATTGGAGGAAGTATTATTTGTTAAAATTGCTGGTATTATTTCTCTGAATACGAAGAATCATCGTCATTTTACTTTGGGAGTCTGAAAGTGGAATAACAAATGTAGACAAGATTCATTATCCTCCTCTCATCCTTCACAGAATAAATCATTTTATAGGATCATTAGATGTTTATAAACTTGAACATATATTTTCTTTGTTGCTTTAAATCCCTTTTTTGTGCGATACCCAAAATACCAGACAACTTCATTGATTCCTTTAATCAAATTATCCAGCGCCTCAATTTTTATATATCAAACTAAAAACTAAGGTTTATAATGATTGTTTTCTTATTTGCAGTTAATATTTCTATAAACATAAATAAGCGCCAAACACCAAAAAGTTAGGTTAGGCGATCGATGCTCACATTATCGAAAGCAAATCAGAAACCAGAATTATAGTGGAAAGCTGAAAGTCCCCATATAAATTGGTAACTCTGGACTACCAACAGTTAAATGCAGTTAGGAAAATACTGACCAATCGCTGATTTTGGTTTATACAATGTGCTTGCTTTGATCCACAGCCAGATCTCGGAATACAGATCAACTGGCCCTTGTAGAGTGTAGATTGTTTAAGGGGTCGCTTGGCCCTCAGTTGGCCTTTCTTCACTTTGACCTAAAAGGTCTTTTGTGAGTTACCCTACAATTAGTTGTTGCCCAGGAATCCAACATTTTTTGGAAAGCTTGTGGCTTTCCTTGGGAGCTAATTTCATTATGTCTTCAGGCGTTAATTCCACCTGTTCTAGGTACTTCACCCTAATGCGGATTAGTACCTTGCATTCACAAAGTATATGTTCTGCAGTCTCAGTTGCAGCTTCACAGTATCTGCATTTGTCATCTTCTGCCTTGCTCATGTTTTTGAGATGATATCTCAAGGGGCAATGGCCAGTTAGAAGGGCTGTGAGCAGCTGTAAGTCGACTTTTCAAGTTCGAGAAGCCTTGTGGCATTCTTTGTTGAATAGGTTATAAACCTTTTCACTTGTCTTTGGTCCTTAGTAGTGGTTGTAGAGGACTGCCTAGTCACCTACCGCCTGAAGCCACAAATGAGTATAACACTGCAGCCTATCAGTATTTCGTGCTACCCTATAATACTTATATTTCATTTAACAGCCTTGTTTAATTAGCTGTTAGTTGAAAAATTATGCAATAATTTGCTACCCGAATCATTGCCAAAATCAAACAATGTTATATTTATAGAAATTCAACATAAAATTATCTAAAAAAAAAAAAAAAAATCTTAGGATAGTTAGATTTAATCAAATAAATTTTTTAAGAATGAAATCACATGAAATTTGGCTAATTAACATAAAGATAAGATAGAATTATTGTTATTACGTTAATTCTATAAAACAAAAAGTGGGGAATTTCTGTTTGGTTAATTGCACGTTCAGGATAAGGAAAGAGTGATAAAATCAAATGATAGATGAAATACTTATCTTGTACATTTTTAAAAACAAAGTAAATAAACATATTTACAAGTTTCTATAGATGTCAATGTTTCATATGAAATTATAACCTAGTAAGTACCACTTCAATCAATATTATCTGCCAATGCCGGAACAGTCACGTTTATAGTTTAGTTTGATGATAATAACAAGAAATTATCTACTAATTAAAAACCACAAAAACATTGTACTTACCACAGTGTCAGGGTACAATATGGAATCCTTTCCTGTAAAGACAACTCGAGCAAGATATTCTAAATTAACTTGATGGACAATACCACTTCCTGGCGGAACAATCAACATGTTGTCAAAGGCTTTGGCACCCCACTAAAAACAATAACATTTAAATCAAGACAAGTGCGATTTTTCTGTTATGTGGATTCTTAAAGATGTGCTTTAATTGAATAATTTCTTATTTTCAGATATTTCCTATAATAGAATCGATTATATATACATACTATACTGCATGTGACAATACATACAGTAATACAGTATAAGATATAGTCGATCCAGTTGTAAATTACAATTATGTTCCTTGTTAAATGGAAATCTGGATGTCAATTTATTACTTGTGGTATATATTATTTTGACAATTTTCATTATATTTTCAGTTAGTAGGAACTTTAAATTTATAAGGCACAAACACTATGAAACTAAGCATGAATTGATTAACTCTATTTTTTAGCATTTTGGTTAAAGTTAGCACTAACAGTATATTGTTAAATAGAAATAGCGAACTAATGGAATTATGCCGTCCTGTCAGTAAAACAGAAACCACACTATTGTCTAGTGATTTGCAAAATTTGATTTTCTAGAATTGGCTAAGCTGTGCGTGTACAGGGCCCTATGAATTGTATTGTGGCGTGGTCAATGCTGTTGAAATTAGTACCTTACTGAACACAGAGTGAAACAATTATTCAATTATACTTTTAATGACAAGACCATGTCTTAACATCAATATGGACAATTAAATCAGTAAAAGTTCTTTTAAACGCCATTTCAAGCACTAGACATGAAAAATTACGAATCCGATCCTATTTTTACCATTTTTCTAGTGATATTGGAGCAGTGTTACCACTACGGACATTGGTAACAAATTCTATCCTATCCTCTAGCAGTAAAATGTTCTACTAACATATGCCTAATTCAGCAAATTTGAATTATTATCGATTCATCTTTAATAGGAGCAAATATTATGCAGACTTGTTACTTTTTTTGTGCTGCATTATATTTCATTTGAAAATTTAAGTACCTTTAATGAATATAAAATAATTCAAGATAAATTTGGGATGAATGAGTGGTACGTTCGCGTTAAGAAATCAAGAGGGGAAAATTCTGAAAACTTAAATAATTTGGAATTAAAATACAAAATATATAATGCTTCATTGCTTTAACTTTACTAGTTCGCATAACTAAATAATTTCTGAATTCTGGTGATTTATTTTAAAGAATTCTGTTTATCAAAATGAGGATGCCAAACGTCATATTCAAACTTCGTAACACAGCCTTAATATTATTTTATTTATTTATTCCTTATATATTTAAGGAAACGTATAGAGGAGTTCGACAAAAATATTTCACTAGTAAATATTCTGCCCAGGGACCGAAACCGTAGCCGAAAATCGAACCGTAATTACGAATTTAAAGTTAAAAAAATATGGTTGAAATCAAAGATTCAAATCTTTAAACCGTGATGTAAAAAAATCAAATTGTATGCTGAAAACCCTATCTAAATCGATTCGTCCATTATAAAGATCAAATAAGGTAAAAGGCACTTAAAAATCCCCCCAAGGACCGAAACCATAACCGAAAACCGCACCGTAATTACTAATTTTTTCTAATAGAAACCGAATTGCCGCAGATCTGTAAACCAAAACCATAACCGAGAATGGAATTGTCACAGATCTGCAAACCGAAACCATAACCGAGAACGGAATTGTCGCTGCCTTGAAAACCGAAACCGTAAATGAAAACCAAATTGTCGCTGCTATGAAAACTGAAAATGGTATGTATACGTTATTTAACCGTAACCAAAATTAACCGAAATTAATTTCGGTTTCGGTCCCTGATTCTGCCCTCCAAAAGCATACCTACTAACAGCTTTACACCTTTGATAGTTACACCCTTAGAGAGACAGACAGACAACTTATTGATGCTTTTGAGATGTAGGTCTGGAGACGTTTGCTGTGAATTTCTTAGACATCCTATTGCACCAACAGATTGATTCTCCAAGAAATATGTCCCCCAAGGCGACTCATCCGCATTGTATTCATCCAAATCCTCTCATTTTTTGGTCATATAAACCGGAGAGCAGAAAATATAGAACGATTGATACGATACTCGTCAAAACGCTGGACTGATCACCAAGGAGTTGACAAGAAAATGCTTTGGTGAGGTTGTCTTACAGGAAATGAGATGGCATTACACTGTCAGATGTGCCATACAGTAAGCGGGGCCAACTAGAATAATACACGGATCACAAAACATCTGCCAAACAGTTTTTGTAAGTATATTATGTACTGTATAGGTACACAAAAATTGTGTAAAAAGTGTATGATTTCAGATGTACACATTAGGTCTTTTTCTTTGCACTAAAAGTGTAGCACTGAGCTGCACTGGTGTAATACCGTCTCTCTTTAACTTATGATATTTGAACTGATGCCATCTCTGTCACTCAAAATTAGTGTCACACTTCTTGTGCAAAGGAACGGGGGACCTATTACTTATAATTTGTAAACAGTAATGCCGGAATTTTGAATCTTCAATTCCTTTTATGTAGCTTTCATACAAAATGTAAACTATTCAAGTAATTGGCGACTATGCTTGGCTAATTAAAATAAAAAAACCGCTGCCCAAGGAATCACTACTTCCACATCCAGATTCTCTATCCAAGTCACTCACAACGAAAAAATTTTGTATGTGAAAATAATTGTTTATGGAACTTTAATAATATAATATTTGAAATCTTCTACCCCAAAAACCCATAAAACGATAGCCCACATCGGTAGTGGGATGGGGGGTGGTGATGGGGGACCACCCCCCCTAGTGGGGGGTGGACGAAGCAAAAAAATATTTTGAGGTTTCTGGTTCCTGTACATACACTAAATCACAATTTTTTTCATCCCCTTTAATAAGGGGGTGGGGGTGGTAATGAGGGTGGCTAATGCCAAAATTTTTTTTTGAGACCTTAGCTTCTCTTGTATATACTAAATACCAATTTCGTGGACTCTTAGCTGCTTGATTTACCCATTTACCCCAAATTTACCCCAATTTACACCCTAACTCTTCGACGGAACAAGATGAAAATATAATCTAGTTCTAGATCTTGTTAAAGTACATATGTGTACCAAATTTCAAGTCAATATCTTAAACGGTTGCAGAGTAAACGTGCGCACAAAAAAAAGTTACAGACAGAAATTTTTTTTTTTTCGCTCAAACTTAAAATCTCGACGTTTCATGACATTTTAAAATTGAATTGAAATGAATATGGTCACAAATAAAAAAGATACAGGGGGTGTCTTCACGAGAAATAAAACAAAATTTTTTTTTAAAATATTCCGATTTTCACAAACTTTTACAGGAGGGTATATCAAGTGATTCCGAACAACTTTTATTAACAAAATTTTTGTCTATCTCTATGATTTCTCGAAAATTGCTCTTTTCTTTTTATCGCAGTAGGCCGGCGTTTTAGATCTAGGCGGGATTTATGTGTTGAATAAAGTCGTCTTATGGAGTTGTGTGGCTGATAAAAATTTGAAATGAATTCAGTCACAAATAAAAAAGATACAGGGGTGTCTTCACAAGAAGTGAAACAAAATTCTTTTTTTGAAAATATTCCGATTTTCACAAAATTTTACAAGGGGGCATATCAAGTGATTCTGAACAACTTTTATTAACAAAATTTTTGTCTATCTATAAGCCTACTATGATTTCTCGAAAATTGCTATTTTCTTTTTATCGCAGTAGGCCGGCGTTTTAGATTTAGGCGGCATTTGTGTGTTGAATAAAGTCGTCTTATGGAGTTGTATGACTGATAAAAATTTGAAATTAATTTGTCCACAAATAAAAAAGATACAGGGGTGTCTTCACGAGAAGTGAAACACACTGTATACGTGCAAGAAACTACTTTTTGTTGTCATCATCATTTGGACGAAAAAGGTTTTATTTTTGATTTCTTACTTAAGGTACTTGTATACTGATAAGAGCTAATCTAGCGGTGGATTTAATGAACTAAAACGAGAGAAAGATAGAGTAAAATGATTTGGCAACACTGTATTAAATACGATTGTTATATACTAATCTGTTTGTCACTGCTTGTTAATTTTTGCAAAATGTATTTTCAGTTTAAATTAAGTTAGAAATAGATAATAATATTAAATAATATTACAACATATTTAAAAATGTCAGAACAACTGAAATATAAAGGCAATAGTCGGGGAGCCCTCCCTAGCTGTACGTGCAGTGCAGCTAGGGTGGGCGGAAAAACACGAAAATTTGAATTTGCAGATGGCCTAGTTTCTAATTTATTACTATGTATCTAAAACTAAAAGCCACTTTACATTAATGCAATATTGCATGTGGCATGCAAATTTTTATTGCGCGCATGCGTACATCGAGCTATTTCGATCAGCTGATGGCAATATTTTTCATTGCATTGAATTAGCGCGTGTTCTAATTTGATTGCATGGCAGATGCAATATAGTTACTTTATTTGGGAATATTTGGGTTGCCAACCCAAGTATTAAAGGAACTGAAGCAACAAACATAAGTTATATTTTAGAGTTATTGTTTGTAGAAAACACAATAGAACACGAAAGTAAACAATAAGCACGTCACTATTTTGTACCAACAGATCAGATTCGGGGATTAATAATTTGCTTGTTTACTGCGAACATTACCTCATAAAAGTTTTTCTTTTCGTTTAGTTGGTAGGCCCAAAGATTTCACAAAATATTGCAGTAGTGTAAAGCGCTTTCAAGATGCAAAAATTTTCGCGCAAAGTTTTGCATGCCATCCTTTTCATTGCATTGCATAAATGTAAAGCCGCTTTAATTTGAGTAGATTTTTAGCCAAATCGGTGAATATCTAGCTGGCCCCCCAGGGCCTTGAAAATGAAAGAAAGGGCCAATTTTTCGATTTTAAACATTTTTTAAATTGACATTTGAATTTTTTTTTGACTCTTTATTAATGCCTAAATGCGTGTAGCAAAAGTTTTTCGAATAAAATATTTTTCAGTTCCAGGGGAAATAACAAGTAGGCAGTAGGCCTGCGTTTTAGATCTAGGCGGCATTGATGTGTTGAATAAAGTCGTCTTATGGAGTTGTATGGCTGATAAAAATTTGAAATGAATTGGGTCACAAATAAAAAAGATACAGGGATGTCTTCACGAGAAGTGAAATACACTGTATATATATATATATATAGCGCTCAACAAAAATGTTAATTCTACATTTCATTGCATTTCTATGTATATTATTTACAGCATTACAAATTAAGCAACTATTGGAAGAATTTTGGGTTTTAACATTTAGCCTTAAACAAAGCGGATCATTTTCTATAGCTTGCAACTGCCTTACAATAGACAAATTGCAATTATTGCATGCATTATTTTCTCCAAGAATTCTTACCACTACTCTACGAATAAGCACGTTGTTGGAAACATAACAGTCAATATTCATAATGAATACAGAAAAAAAAATAATCGAACCAGAAACAGAAAATAATAAAAAAGAATTTTTAAACACCTACACAAAATAGATAGATGTGGGGTATAAAGATGTGCAATTGCAATAAAATTTTCGCGGTTGAGAAGCTCTGTAGTGCATTAGATTAAAACTTAAACTCTGATATTTACATAGATTACACAACTCTCTGCAAGTGACAAAAATGTGAAGATATTTCACACTGAAAGTAGAGTTATATAATTTAATTTAATCGCCGGAGATAAACACAACTCTACTGCCAGCTACCGGTGTCACTAGTCTCGACCTCAAATATGACGCAATTCGCTCTCATTGGCTTAGAATAATGAGTGTATACAAACTCGCTTCTGCATATTTTCATTACAAGGATCTTCTCATAGTAATACTACTCTAACACCTGTATAACTCTAACGACCACATGCCAAATTTGAAAAGGACTTTTTCAACTTCAAATATTAACTAAAACTTTTTAATTTAATTTACCTGTTTTAACACCCTGTATTTTGAAATAGTTCCATTTTTCAAATAAAATTTATAGCAAACTTAAGTTATTTTTCCTCTAAAATCTGCCTTATCTTCTATTTTCCAAAATGCAATTAACACAGAATATACATCTATATGTAGGATGGCAAATAGCCATTTTTAAATTCTGCGCATATATGAGAAGTGCTAGAGCCTATGTCTACTTTGTCCATCCATAATTTTGCACTTGCCTTGCACAAATGAAAGACAAAATACTTTGTCACATCTTGACGTGATGCATCTTATACCCTAATAAGCAATATGATTGTTATAACTGGTTTATATTGATGTGTATATTATGCAGATATCACTGTGAAGTGCTTATAAATCTTTCTAAAGATTTTATCATGTTCTGCGTTTATGGACAAAACTAGCGTGATTGGAGTTCTATAGAGGATCGCTCCATCTACGAAAAGAGCATTATACTAAAATGGTGATTAGTTATAACTTGTTTTTGAAAAATGGGCTGATGTTATTAAATTGAAAAAACATTCTCTAGTAGATAAATGAGGATCCAGCGATGGGCCGCACTAAAGGTATGCAGTGCATATAAAACGATTTCGTACGAGGTGGCGTTAGTAGTGGCAGGGATCCCCCCTTTGGATCTGAAGGCCAAAGAACGGCTAGAAATCTCTGAAGGAGCCGGGAGGGCAGAGGCCAGGGACAGGCTGTTTGAAAGATGGCAGAGGCGGTGGGACACTGCAGTCAAGGGAAGGTGAATGAGACGCCTCATCCTGAACATCAGAGCGTGAATGGAACGGTGGCAATGGTGAGGTAGGCTATGACCTCACCCAAGCCTCAAGCGGACATGGGTGCTTCATGGAGTACTTATATGATATTGGCAAGACTGACAACAGAGAGTGTGCATACTGTGGAGAGGTCGATGACATGGAGCACACCGTGTTCGCATGCAGCAGATGAAGAGAAGAGAGATGAGACGGTGGGGCGTCATTATTGTCTCCGGAAGATATGGTAGGGAGGATGCTAGAAATGAAGAGAACTGGAGAAGGGCGGAGGAGGGAATAACTTGCATTATCAAAAAGAAGGAAGGGGAGGAAAGAGAGATGGGTTTGAACCCATGGAAAAACGCCAATTAACACCGACAATCTTAAATGACCTGTGGGTCCGATGAAAAGCGAAAGCAGTCCCAGGCCAACAGGAAACATGGAAGAGAGGGAATCCAGCACTACCCGTTCGCGATAGACTCTAAGCGACGGATGTCCATGATGATTTCCCCTCTCACAAAAAAAAAGTAAATAAATGAGTACCACAAGTTTACTGAAAAATTTTTTTAGTTAATATTTGATATTAGGAAAATCTCTCTTCATTAGGAGCATTGTTCCCTAACAAAATTTGCACCATTTTTAATGGAAGTGTGAGCCGTTTAAAAAATCTTGTTGAATATATTCTTTAGAATAATGTGGTCTGTATCTTAACGCTAGCCTCCTAGCCGTCTCATCACTGAGACAGGCACTCACACTGTGTTCCATAAGATCCATTATCAAAAGTATATAAATATTATGCAATAACAATGACAAAAATGTGACATTGAAGGATAAGAATTTAGTTAGGTCAACTCAAAAATTGTTTATTTTGCAATACATTAGGTACCAGTTATCTAACACGATGACCAAAACTTCAAAATAGGTTTTTATAACCAACTGTTAGTAATTTGATAACAACTGATAACCAATAATACAATATCATTTTGTTATGTAAATTTAAAATTTTGAGATTATCCATATAAAGATGTTTTTAATGTATTTCTATCAATAACATCTTATGAGCGATAATATGTCAGGAACGTTTTTTGATTTAGACTCGGTGTGAACTTTTAACATATTTGTGACTCCACCGGTTTTCCTTTTGTAACTGATTATTCATGTAGGTACCTTTCTTCAAAAATTTCCATATATAAAATATTTATTACAAGTAAAATTTATGATATCGACCAAGTAGATACAATATACTTAGAAAATTATGGTGATAAAAATATCACTTTAGTTTATAGATAAAATATGTAATACAATTATTATGCAAATATGTTTGTTGTCCTATAATAAACAAGATAATTATGAATAACCCTTCTGCTTGAGTAAAGTTCTACTCAAGATGAATGTATGACCTTATAAAATAGTTATCGGTTACTTTCCATTTTTAAGTGTTTATTTTTATTAATTTACTTAAAAATAACCCATTATTAGATTTTTAAAAACATGATATGATGATTAAATAATAAAATATACATGCTTTACGTTAAAGAAAGAAAATTATGCAGCTACACAAACTGAAAACTACTATATTTATTTGTCTTTTAGTTTCCAATTTATTTACTAGATTTTAAAGTTTATAATTCATTGGTTATAACAATCAATTACGGTTATAGGGAAACTTCGCTCTCAATTTAAATTTATAAAATATACAGAGAGACCCATTTAAAAGCTGAACACCTCTAAAATTTTTATTTATTATGCGATTTGAATTAAATTTTACTTAAGTATAGAACAAATTAGGATCTAATTATGACCAGAAAAACATTCGCCTCCTACAAATGCGCAGTCACCTGCGGTACCAAAATATTCGGAAAAAATAAAAAAATCATATTAGGCATTTTATTGTTGGTGAAACTTGTTCGGAATTGTCCAAAAACATAAGTCGCTATCTTGATTGAAAGATGCAAAAAATTGGTTTTTCCAAAATAATTTGGCAACGCTCAATCCTACGAGAAAAATGTTTGAGAAAGTTGAAGACTTTTAATACAAAAAAATAATATAGGAAACTTTGTCCTCTTCAATTCCGTTTTCAACATTTTTCTCGTAGGATCGAGCATTGCCGAATTATATTGGAAAAAAATTTTTTGCACCTTTAATTCAACAAAACTTAGCAGACTTAAGAAACTTAAAATAGTGTGAATTTTCTTGGAATTACCCTAACCACTTCCCATGATACCAATTTTAAATCATCAAAAAGTGTGTTTTGGTAGCTACTACATTCAATTTAATAAATATAGTGATAACTAGTGTTTA
Organism: Rutpela maculata; assembly: GCA_936432065.2. NCBI lineage: Eukaryota > Metazoa > Arthropoda > Insecta > Coleoptera > Cerambycidae > Rutpela > Rutpela maculata. Next base: position 68,485,086 of record OW386287.2, on the reverse strand, counting down.
TTACAATTTTTATGAATCATTTTATTTCTATTGGAAATCCTTGGTATTTTATTATACCCTTACTAATAAATAGAATATATTATTATAAACTACATAGGTATCTTTTCATATTACATCTTATCTGTGAAATGAAATAAACTATAAACAATTGTACCTTGTACCCAGAGAGAAAATGAAAACAAATCGAAAATCATTGGCTACATCTTGATCTTAGTTTTACTACATGACCATTTCATCAACTTACTTTAAAATCGGGTCACTATACATACAATACCTTGTAGATACCTATTTATGTTTTTTATTTAGTTTCAAATATAATCAAATGAACAATAATATATTAACAATTAGATATACATATTACAGTTCATGAATAATGAAATATGGATGATAATCATATATTCAATATTCAAATGTAAAATTAATAGCATGCAGACTTCAAACAAAACAAAATGCATATTTACTTACCTTTAAAAACATGAACCTTTCCTTGTTGCGTTCAAATTCCATATCCTCGTTTTTTTGTAGAGCATCAGGTCTAAAAAACAATAACATAAACTGCCTTATATTTGTCCATGAAACAGCTAATAAGACTTACGATCTTATAAAATCTACTTGTATAGAATGGTCAATAACAAGATCAACTGGACATATAGGATTAATTTTCTCTGGATCTCCTTCAAGCTGTTTTACGGCATCTCTCATGGCTGCAAAATCGACTACAGCTGGAACTCCAGTAAAATCCTAAAATTCACTTATTATACTTTGTATTTAAGTCTAGCCAGAATGTGTCTTACTTGCAAAATAACTCTGGATGGTTTAAAAGGAACTTCAATACCTCCTTCGATATTCTGATTAGTTTCCCAATTTAAAATATTCTGTACATCTTGATCTTTAACTTGAAAATTATCACAATTTCTAACTGCGGATTCCAATAATATTCTAATGGAATATGGTAGGCGATCTAAACAGAAAATATCAAAGTACTAGAAAAGATTTATCAACAAGTAAATGCCTTAAGTATTTTATGCTTTTACACTTGGGCAGATACATTTATTTTTTCTTTTAAATTGGACTATTTGGACTAAGAAGTTTATCCTGTATATTTACCCATAAAATATAAATTTAACAAGACAAATTTCAGTTATTCTAAGATCATTATAGTTAGTACAAGGATCTTAGAATTCTTGGAACATGTTATGAACATAAAAAAATCTTTACATTTATAGGTAAATTACTTTCAAAAATAAACATTAAATCGGACATTTACATAATTTATATAAATCCTAAAATAAAAGAATATTTACCATACTGATCTCCAAGAGCCGATATATCATAATACTTGTACTCTTTTCCATCTATACTTAAAGTTTTTAAATATTTGCTATATGGATTATTGCCTAAAATATAGGTTATGTTAAAGATCACTCTTGTTTTTTTTTTGAAGTGCTTACCGGCCATAGTTTATTGGTAAATAGTCACGTACTCAGTGAAAACTATAAAATGTATAAAAAAATATTGAAGAATTGCCGCAATTCGCGATGAAATTGTTTTGCTTTAACAGCTGATATTTTTTTAAGGTGTCACAATCATCTGTTCTGTTCATTTATCTTTCGGATCTGTAGGTATTTAGATATCCGATTTGATTGAAATGGAACAAAATACACCTATCGCGTTACAACCGTCGTAAGGAATTTTGTACAACAGAATAAAAAAATTAAACAACCTATATAAAGCCGAATCAGCAACTCGTTTGTCAAATTTCTCACTTCGTTTGATTTCGTCCTTCAATATCATTTATGAATATGGATCAAATATAGGCAACCATTAATACCACTGTAACTTCATTGGGTCACATATATTGAAATATAATTCTGGAACTTTCTGCTTTCTATAGTACGGTGGCTATGAGGCAAATATTCCCAAAGTCGGCTATTACTGAACTTCTAATTTTGTACATAAGTAATCCCTGTTGCGATAAATATTATATTTTCTAGCAGCGCCAAGCAAAATAGCTTCCAGTTTCAAAATGACGACTTATTTTAGAAATATATAAATAAATATCAGTCTTTATAATACAAAAAGAATTGTTCTAATTAAAATATAAATTGGATAGATCAGCATGGGCGCAGCCAGAGGGGGGGGCATGGGGCCCGGCCCCTCCCCATGCCATCTTCCATGAGCCAAAAAATAAAGAAGCAGTACAAAGCAGTATCTAAATTATCACTTGAAATAAATATATTTTGTAATTAATGCCAATATTATCTAATAGAGGAATCTACATACACATCCGTTTTCAACCATTTTCTGAAAAATTTTCCTCATCCTCTGGGGAAGCCGGTTCTATTGCCCCCGCCCCCCCCCAGATGAATTTTCTGGCTGCGCCATTGTAGATCAGTGCTTAAATTAGTGGATAACTCTGATGTACTGACTGCGAGGTTCTGAATTTTGTATGCACAAACTCTGAATTTAAAAAGTAAAATTGGTAAAACCAAAAGTGCACACGTAGTTTTTTATCCAATAAGTGATATGCATATAACGTTAGTTTATTGGTCAAATTTTTATTATATTGTGATGTGTTGCAACCTCTTAAATTAATTCAGATGTATTTGCACCTACTCGAGAAAGAACCTACCAGTAGTAGCTCTAGAGTGATGACATCTGGAATTATCTAGAGAATGATGGCGTCATCACAGAACAATCGAGATCTGTCATTTTTAGGTATAAAAGACCGCATTCTCGGAGGGTAGTTCAGAAAGTACAGAAAGTTTTGAAGTCTTGGATTTGACAAGTGAGAATTGAGGTTAAGACTCCAATGTGAAAACCAAAACATTGCTATTTTTAGTCAGTAAAGTTCATTCAAGTTAATAATCAGTATTGTGAAGTATCCAGTAAATTATTTAATAAATTGTGTTAGTGTACATCTCTTGTTATAATTTTTGGAACCCACGGAATTTGGAAGGGGGAGTTTGCTAAGGGTGGAAACACGTTACAAATTGGTGTCAGAAAGCGGAATTTATGACAAGAGGAGCTCTGAAGTTGTGCTGGAGTGTTCGAGAAGTATTCTCGAGGGTTAGTGCTAACACAGAGGACTAATTTACTGGACATTGTTCGAGGGTTATTTTCGGGCAGGAAAATAGTGTTAAGTGCATTTTTGAGACGTAGAATATTTTATTAGGACATTAGTGTGATAATTAAATCCTTTAAACTGAGTAGTGATAGAGACACTGAAAAATACTCATTTGTGTTAGTGAGTGAAAATTTCTAGAACTTTTCTATTTGGACATTAGTGGAGATTATTAAATTCTCTGAACTGGATAGTGACAAAAGACTCTGGATAAGACTTTTTCGTGCTATTTTGAGATTGTTCTGGAAAGTTCCATTACCGATATTGACGTGATAGTTAAATTTATTTTATTTTAACATAATCGTATGCCCGTAACAACAAGAAGTATGGCAGGAGAGAAACAAATGCAGGACCTACTTGCAGAGTTTACGAGGATGATGACGCAGCAACGCCAGGAAGATAAAGAAGAGCAGAAGAAAAGACGTCAAGAGGAAAAACAGGAACAAGAAAGACGACGTCAAGAAGAAAAAACCGAACTGAGAAAAATTATAGAAGACCAAGGAAAGCGACGTCAGAAAGAAAAAGAGGATGAAGAAAGAAGACGTCAGGAAGAAAAAGAAGAGCAGGAAAGAAGACGTCAAGAGGAAGAAAAGCGGCGTCAAGAAGAAAGAGAAGAGCAAGAAATAAGACGCCAAGAAGAAAAAGCCGAACTGAGAAAAATGATGGAGGACCTGAAGATACGACAGCAAGAGGAGAAAGATGAACAAAAAAGACGACATCAAGAGGAAAAAGAGGAGCAAGAAAACGCCAGGAGGAATTAAGAAAAATCCTAAATGAACAAATGAAAATACAACAGGACGCTATCATTTCCACCACTGAGGAACTAAAAAAAGAAATCAAAGATGAGATGGGTAGCGTTAAGACTGAAGTCAGTAAGGTCGAAGGAAAAATAAATAAGGTCGAAGATAAAGTAAACAAGTTCGAAGAAGAAGTCAAAGGAGAAATAGACCGGCTTAAACTACAGTTGAGAGATAGAGGAAGCCAGCAGGTGGTATCATCGGCGACTAAAACCTCCTTCTTTTGACGGCCAAAGTTCCTGGACGACGTACAAGAGGCAGTTTGAGGCAGCAGCGGGTGCGAACAACTGGGATAATGAGGAAAACGCCATGGCATTAGTTCTGGCATTAAGGGACCAGGCCTCGGAGTTGCTTCAGACTATCCCAGTGGATAAACAAAGGGACTTCAAAGTCTTGGAAGCTGCTTTGGACTTGAGATATGGCGACCAACACCTTGCCCAAGTATACCAGGCTCAGCTTAAATCACGGACACAAAAAGCTGGGGAAAGTTTACAGGAATTCGAAGCTGCCATAGAGAGACTGGCACACCTAGCGTATCCGAGTGCACCTAGAGAATTTCAGGAACAATTAACCGTAGGGGCCTTTTTAGATGGCATAAGGGACGAAGAGGTCAGGAGAGTTCTGAAGCTGATGAGACACCAAAGTAGTAGCGAAGCTTTGGTACGTGCACTGGAAGTAGAAGCAGCTTACAGGGATACGCGAAGGTCGAGAGTGCGAGCTGTGACTCTCAAAGAATCGCAACCAGAAATGAATCAGAAATCTATGTTGACTGAGATGCAGAAAATGTTTACCAAACTATTCGACAAACTAGATGACATCGGAAAGCAGAAAAAACAACAAAATAAAGGAAAGCCGAGTGGTGGTATTAAATGTTACAACTGCGGCGGGGTGGGACATATGAAACGAAACTGTCGACAGCAGAACTCGGAGAGCGGAATAAATGCTGTGAATCTTGAAGAGAAGCAGGAAAACAGTACCAGCGGGGTTCTGGCTAGGGAATGCAGAGAAATAAAGACTTCCCAGCTTCGAGAAATTTCGAATAGTCTGCTGTTACAAGGCTATGTGAATGGAAGAAAATGTTTGTTTACCATCGACACAGGTACTACGTCATCAATAGTATGTCCAGGATTTATATCGGGTATAAAGATTACCAAGAGGCAAAATGAAGTGCATGATCATCCGGACGGCTACGGGGGACAGGGCTACGGTTCATGGAGAAGTAGACCTGGGTTTGCAGATTGGGCATGTAAGGTTCGACCACAGGGTCATCGTGGCTGACATCACGGATGACTTCATTTTGGGACTGGACATTATGGAACAGTATGGATTTATTGTTGACGTAGGAAAGCGAGTCTTAAGGATTGGGAACGAACAATTTATTCTGTCAAAAGTGAACAACCAATGCGAGAAAACCAGGCTGTTGACAAAGCAGGCAGTCAAAACTCCTGCATTATCCAGAAAACCAGACAAGGAAGATTGCAAGCGCTACGCTCAGGTGAGAAAATTGCCGAACATGGTTGAAGTCAACACTGTCAAGGCCGATCTTCCAGACAGTTAGTCAGAGGAAACTCTGAGGCAAGAGCAATTGCGCGATGTAGAAATCGGACCCATATTGAGAGGAAAAGAAGGGGGAACACGTCCAGCATGGAGGGATGTTTCGAACAAAGAAGTGGGGCTGAAGGCTTTATGGTCACAATGGGATTCACTTACGGTCATAGACGGGCTTTTGAGGAGAGCGTGGGAAAGCCCAGATGGGAAGCAGGTTGCCATGCGTCTAGTGATTCTCAGGTGTCGTGTACCAGGAAGCGCATAATGAAACGTCCAGCAGATACTTCGGCATAAACAAGACATTGAGTAGAGCACGGGGGAACGGTTCTATTGGGTTAATAGTCACCAGGATGTGGAGGCCTGGTGTCGCAAGTGTAAGAATTGTGCTGCCAATGGGGAACCATTTTCCACGAGCAACTACAGAAATGGAAGTCGAGAACAGCCGAAGAATGTCCGAGAGCAGATGAACAAAACTAGTAACCGATTGAAGGCTCGTTATGATCAGAATGCCAGTACAGGGGGATTCAAGGCAGGAGATCTGGTTTGGCTGTACAACCCACAGCGGAAGGAATGGAGACCTCCGAAACTTCAACCTCCTTGGGATGGACCGTATACTGTTATTACCCGAATAAATGATGTTGTTTATCGGATTGAACGAAGCAAAAAGTCCAAGATGAAGATCGTACATTTGGATAGACTGGCAAAATACACCGATGATTCCAAATTGCCTAACCGGGACGTTCAGGCTTAAGGAGGGGGCAGTGTGATGTGTTGCAACCTCTTAAATTAATTCAGATGTATTTGCACCTACTCGAGAAAGAACCTACCAGTAGTAGCTCTAGAGTGATGACATCTGGAATTATCTAGAGAATGGTGGCGTCATCACAGAACAATCGAGATCTGTCATTTTTAGGTATAAAAGACCGCATTCTCGGCGGGTAGTTCAGAAAGTACAGAAAGTTTTGAAGTCTTGGATTTGACAAGTGAGAATTGAGGTTAAGACTCCAATGTGAAAAACAAAACATTGCTATTTTTAGTAGGTAAAGTTCATTCAAGTTAATAATCAGTATTTGAAGTATCCAGTAAATTATTTAATAAAGTGTGTTAGTGGACATCTCTTGTTATAATTTTTGGAACCCACGAAATTTGCAAGTGCGGTTTCCTAGGGGAGGACACACGTTACAATATTCTTCGCAAATACGAAAACGATGAGTATACGACATTTATTGAATTTCTTTCATTCTCACTTCTATAATAGCAAACGATGTCTGTTGGACGTCGGTTTTATGTCCATTTAATGTACTGACGTCCATGGATATAAATTGGACGTCTACCGGATGTCTATCACCGAGTTTAATTTGAAATTGTACGAAATGTACGTCTTCTGAATGTCCATTTTATGTACGGGAAGTATGTACATTTTATGTCCATATAGGCATAGGGACAAGAGATGGACGTCCCTTTCGTGTCCGTTGATTTAAATATTATATTTTTTTAATAAATGATATCTCCATACCGCTTTCTCTCCAACACGTTTCCGAGACATGTATACATGTTAGATCACGATTCACATGAGTGACTTTTTAAAAAGGATTTATTTATTTAATGGAGCCAACGTTGGCTCTTGGAGAAGAAATTAGAATAATAAATTAGAAGTGTTGCATTCTAACTGAGTTTAATAACTGATTTTACAAAGCATGTCTAGTCGTATTTATAACATACAGAACCTGAGCAAGCAAAATATAGAACAAAGGAAATGCAATTCGACAGTCAGCATAAAATATGAGAAACAAAGGTGAAACATAATATCTCTAAGATAAGCGATTAATAAGAGAAGTCGTTATCATGTAATATGATATACCTGTGAAGGTTTGTTATGGCTAAGTCTTGGTAATAAGCGTATAATTTTACATAACAACTTCCCCCTTAATAAAAAAGTTGATGTTATGCAGCAACTTTTGAAAATTGTTAGAAACGTTAAATGAATATAATGCAAACTAAATTGAAACAATGTTGAATGAATACAAAGCAAAATAATAAAATACATAATAGTTAAAATTGGTAAATGATAATAATAATAAGCGAGTAGTACATTACATAAATGTGATAAGAATAAAATACAATGGTTTAAATTAATAGACAAGGGTAAAACTCCACATATGAAAGTCTATGTTAACTCGATGTCCTCTTCTTCTTGAGGTTTAATACCGGGTCGCTTTCTTGGAGGAATCAGTCTAGGAAATTTGGTAAAAACTCTGCTTCGCTCTGAAGGAGGTGAAGGAGGGTTATCCGTTGAGGGTTGGATTCGCAATGCTCCACATCTTTTTCTGCATTTACAGGTTATGTAAAGTAGAACTAATAGAATGATGAGAGTGATTATGAAATATGTGAACCAAGATATGTGTTTGGTCACAAAAGGTTCGTTTATGAGGTCATCCAGGTCTTTGGAATATTGGTCCAATCTGTTTTTGGCAATATCTAGGTCTTCTACGTCGAGGCTGTTTAATTTGAGAGGTTTTAATTTTGGAATTTCGATTTTGTCGGGCATGTGATTACAGCATTCAAAAGGAATTTGGATAGGATGTGAATTGTCCTTAATTTCGGAAAAGTCTGTGGCACTGGCTTGTATTCTAGTAATGCCTGCATAGGCGTAACATCCTGGTTGTAGTTTGATGATGGAATTTTTGTTGATTAACTCTGTCGTGGATTCTCTCTTTGGACAGTTGATGGTAATGTGAAGTGGTTCGGAATTAATTACTAGCCATGTGTTGTCTTTAAGTTCTTGGACGTTGTATCCCTGACTAATAATGAAGGAAGTTTGACAGTTCTCTGGAAGTTTCGGCAATGGTTTTAGTATTCTGGCTTCACATATGGCATTTTGGTCGATAGGATATGCAAACAGGTTCGAACATAGTTTGGTTCCAAAATAAAGTGGTTTGCAATCTTTCAAATTTTGTATGGTATGTACATTAAAGAATCATCGTCTCTCGCGATATACTTTTTGTGAAATAGATAAAATGTGATGTAGACCAGTTCTGTTATCAAGTATCGGGATAGGGTATAGGCGATAGGTGTTATAATTTTGGGGTTCAACAAGTGGTATTGTTAAAACAAATACTAATTTAGCATCCATTTGAAACGCTTGTAATTCAATAATATCCAAATACTTAGCAACTGCCGATAATTTAATGGGGAGAGGCAAATTGTTCCTTCGTAAGCTCTGTGAAACTTCTTGTAGTGCTGTCACAAAATGATTAGGGGTTATTATTGACGTGTGAATGATTCCTAGTCTGGCAAATGTTATTGAATTTAGAATGTCGTTTAAATTATCTTCGATATACAAATAGCTTGCCATTAGTTGTTCGAAAATGTATATAAATTTTAGTTTTATGTGAGCAGCCTCAATAGTTTGAGTCATAGTTTGAATTGTGTGTTCGATTTCTTCGAGATCTTTGTTAAACGTTTCCTCGTCAATTTGTAATTTTTGTATAGTCGAGTTGAAGTTTTTAATAACAGAAGTTGTAACTGAAATTTGATTTTTGATTAAGTTTTCCAACTGATGTTCGTCATTATTTAGTTTATTTATACAATTAGTATAGTACTGGCCATCTTCAGCATCTAGGTTTCCGGTTATGGATTTGAATATTGTACCGATACCGTTAAGTATTCCTCGTTTATATCTTTTTGTATCTGAAAAGATTTCGTCAAATTTCATTTTTATAGAGTTGGATATTTGTGTTAAAAGGTTAAAGTCTGTTTTAATTTCACTCGTAAAAATAATTGACTTATGATCACCATTATTGAGAGTGTACAAGATTTTGTCTAAGATATTTTGATTTTTGTCAAAAGCTAGTTTGAGGGATGAAATGTTTTTATGCACTAGCAGAGTCCATTTGTCATTTGTCACCATGATGTCCGTATCTTGGTGGTAGTATACACCAACAGTGTTATTGATCGGGGTAATTTTGTATTGACAGAGTGCTGATCCGAACAGCAGGAGAAACCTGAAAATAAATTTAATTTTCAGTATATGGTTTCATTCTATCAAAATTTACTTTGGTTTCTTGTTTCGTTTCGAGGTTTAATAAGGTAGCAGAATTTTGGAAAATTTCTTTTATTTTAAAAGGACCGTTAAATTTGTTTTGCAATTTGTTTTTGATTTGTGATTCTTTTACGTAAACTAAGTCACTTGTACTCAGATCGTTTTTGGGGAACATTTCTGTCGAAACGAACTTTTGCTTTCTCTTTTTGAGATTGTGTTCGACTACGGGCTATTTTATAGTAGTGGGATATTCTGTTGTTTAAATCTCTAACGTATTTGGTTATTAACTCTTTTTGGTTATATAAAGTTTCAGGTGGTCTGTTAGATGTATGACCAAAGATAAGTTCATATGGGGTGAAACCGTGTGTTTTATTTACCGAATTGTTATAGCATATTACTGCATAAAATCGTGAAAGGATGTTCGTTTGGGTTTTCAGTTTTGTGGATTCTTATCATTTCGGCTAAAGTAGCATGAAATCTTTCTATGGATCCGTTCGATTGGGGATGTCCTACGCTTGAATAAGTTAATTTTATGTCGTAGAGGGTGCAGAGATCTTTGAGCAAGCGGTTGTCAAATTCGCCACCGTAATCGCAATGGATTCTTAATGGAAATATAACAACAAAGTGTTTACGACAGATTTTGCGGATTTATCCGGGACTGCATATGCTTGCGTGAATTTAGTTAATTCGTCGCGAATGGTTAAAGCGTAATTTCGAGTAGGGAATTCAAATAAATCGATATTGATTCTTTCGAATGGTGTTCTTGGGGTTTCTGTGACTACTAGAGGGTTATTAAGGTTTTTCCGGCATACTTTAGCCTTTTGGCAAGTTTCGCAATTTTTTATAAAATTTTCAACGTCTTTAGTTAGACCTTGCCAAGTGTATTTTTCTCTAATTCTTCGAATCGTTTCATTTATTCCGCTGTGTAGATTATTTTTACCAAAATGATTTTGCTCCAATATAATTGGAATTTCATCTTCGTCGACAGTTTTGACGATATCTTGACAAATTACTACTTTTAAGTCTTTTTCCGCAAAAATGAATGATAGGATTTCAGGTATGGGGAGGTCTAAATTATTTTCGACAAAGTATGTTTTAGAGAGATCTAGGACATCTTGATTTTTAAATAATACCAAAAATAGACGTTCAATTACAGATTCGATATCAAAAGGTAGAGGGATGATAAAATATCTCCTATGTCTGACTGTTTTGCTCGATACAATATTGATTTTATCGTTATGAAATTCGGGGTTTTCTTCGAATATGTCCTCGATAATTTTGTGATGTAGGTCTTGTAAGTTGTTTTGTTGGAAAAATGTTCTCGATACAAAAGTTGTTTGTTCGAGGCCTTGATTTTTGAATAGTCAATTAAAGATGTTGTTTTATATAGGTTGGTGAAAGTTTCAAATTCTCGGGAAATTTGTTCGTTAGTGATTTCGTTGTTATCGTCTGGGTTTTCGTCGTCGTCTGACTCTTCGTCATTCGCAGCTAGAACTTTTGAATAGAATTTGGAACATTCGGAAAAATGATTAATTTTGATTCTGGAAAGTGCGTCTGCGTTCTTATTGCCTTTGCCAGGTTTATAAATTATTTCGTAGTCGTACTCTTCTAATTTGAGTCGCCAACGGGCAAGTCTACTTCCTGGGTCTTTTATAGAGAATAGCCAGGTGAGTGGTCTGTGGTCGGTTACAAGCTTGAACTTTCTACCGTACAGATAGGGTCTAAAGTGCTTTACACTCCATACTATCGATAAAAGCTCGCGTTCAATCGTTGAATACTTAGGTAAATCTTTGCCAATGGGCCCCTGGCTCAGCACTGAGCCGACGGCAAATGCGCTCGCATCAGTGGTTAGAACGAAAGGTTCTTCAAAGTAGGGGTAGATTAATATCGGAGTTGTTAATGTTTGTTTCAAATTTTGAAAACAATTTATACAATCGTTGTCGAAGAGAAATGGTACATATTTTGTAGTAGTTTTGTTAAGGGCTTAGTAATCTTGGAGAAATTAGGGATAAAGCGCCTATAATATCCGGCTAAGCCTAGAAATGATTTAATTTCTTTTGGATTTTTCGATTGAGGAAAATTTAAGATAGCGTCAACTTTCGAAGGGTTCGGTTTTACGCCGTCTTTTGTAATGAGATGTCCTAAATAAGCGACTTCCTTGCGAAGAAACTCACATTTGTCTGGTTGAATTTTGGGGTTGGCTTTTTGAAGGCGTTTAAAGACTTCAGTTAAATGGGAAATGTGTTCGTGAATTATAGGGGAGTAAATAATGATATCGTCCATGTAGACGAGACATCGTTCATTTTGAATACCTAACAGGATGTTATCCATAACTCTTTGAAATGTTGATGGAGCGTTTTTGAGTCCAACTGGCATTCGCACGAATTCATAATGACCGTTCTCAACTGTGAAAGCAGTCTTTTGAATATCTGCGGGATTAATTTCGATTTGGTGGAAACCAGAAGCCAAATCTAAGGTTGTAAAATATTGGCATTTGCCAAGTTGGTCTAAAAGATCGGAAATGTTGGGCAGAGGATATTTGTCACCGATTGTAACCTCGTTGAGTTTGCGGTAGTCGACTACAACGCGCCATTTCTGTTTACCAGAAGCGTCCAGTTTTTTGGGAACTACCCAGACAGGAGAGGACCAAGGTGAGATTGAGGGTTGAATAATACCTTGACTTAACATTTTCGATACTTGGGACTTAACTTCTTCTTTATGGACCTGAGGATAGCGATACGATTTCGTAAATATCGGTCGGGAATTGTCGGTGTCAATAGGGTGTTTGATTTCGTTGGTAAAGGTCAAATTGTCTCCTTCTAAATAGAATATATCTTGAAAGTCTAAACAAAGCTGCGTTACTATTTCGGCCTCTTCTTCGTTTAGATGATCCAAGCGCAATTCTTTCCTGATTTCAAAGGATCTGTCCGTCGTTAGTTGTTGGTCAGAATTAAGCGTGTTTAAGTTAAATTTTTGTAAAGGTTCTAAATTTAAATTGGAAAAATCGACAGTCTTCGGGATGACATTAGCATTGATTATTGTTGTTAGAAATTCTCCGTTTTCGTTTACTTTAACAGGAGCATTAGGTAAACGGACTTTTTCATTCTCTTGCGCTTGCAAAATAGCGTCAGTGTTTCTAAGGTTACATTTTAGTTTATAAATTTTTTCGGTATGGCCGTCAATTTGGATCTTATTTTGGTTAGGGTTGTGGTTTGATTGGGTTTTGTCTCATTCGGGTTTCGACGAATCGTCGGTTTCTTTGAAAAGTGGGACCGTTTTGAAATTGGTTATTAATCGTTTATTTCTTATGTCGACGATACAATGATAGTGCTCTAGGAAATCAGCTCCTATCAGTCCATCAAAATTGATATCTAGGTCGTAGATGTAAACCTTATGTGGGTCGTTATCCGTAAAGGGTATAAGAACATATTCACTAATAGTAATTTTCTGATCGGTTATACCTTGTATAATTACATTTTCTGAAAATCTCCGTTTGTAATTTTCCGCTGTTTTTGGTTTAAAGACCTGCACCAGTATCGATTAGAATTTTGAATTTGTTTGTGACGTCTTTAATGTAGTATAGATTTTTTGAATTTACGGTCAACAATGAGTGTGAAAGCGTTTCTACATGAACCCTTGTTCCGGGAAGTTCAGCGACGGGTCGAAACTGTCGTTGAGATTCATCGTTCGTATTTGATTTGTTATTTGGTCGAATTGGTCTGTTTGCTGTGTTGGAGTATCCGTGGGGTACTCCGGATCTAAGCGAAAATCCTGAGGATTAACAGTATAATCCTCCTGTGGCGTTTGAGAATTAGCAGTATAATTCTCGTACTGTTCATATTGGGAATTAGCTGTATAATTCTCTGAAAAGCTTTGAGCGTTTTCTAAATCGTAATTTTCATAACTGTCACTTACATTTTGATAATCGGGTGAATAGTCATTGTATTGATTATTATAATCACATTGATCGTCATAATGTTCATAGTTCATGCGTTTTTTGCTGATTAAAGCGATTAAAATTTGGGTTAGGTTGGATAGCAGAGGGTCTTTGTTGATTGAAATTCGGGTTTGGCCTTATGGCTGAGGGCCTGTTTTGCTGTGATTGATTTGGCTGATTGTTTTGAGGGAATGTCCTCTGGCCAAATTGATTGTTTTGAGAGAAATTTTGGAAATTTGGGTTTCCTTGATAATTTGGTCTCTGGAAGTTTGATGTCGATGGCATAGACAGTTGCTGTTGCCTTGTACGACATTCGTTTATTACATGTCCATTGCGCTTGCAAAATGAACAGAATTTTTGTTGGAAATTTGAAGTTGGTCGTTTTTGTTGTAAAGCGGGATTTTTGACCGGACTATTTTTCGGAAATTTCTGTTGCTCGAAATAAGAGAGTTTTAGTTCTCTTCGAATTCTACTTACAGCTTTCAACATAGTTGGAGGGTTGCTGGCACGTATGATGAGGCCTAAGTTTGGTTCTAAGCCCGTTAGTAAATTATTTAAAGTCATCGTTTCGATGAGGTCGGATTGTGCGGTTCTTTGCGTCGAGGTTAAATTTTGCTTTTGCACTGCAGCGTGCATTTTCGCATTGTGCGTTTGTAAACGCGAAACAAATGTTAAAGCAGATTCACCAGGCAATTGGTGAATTCGTTGTAAGTCTTGGATAAGAGCCGTTAAGTCTCGAGAATCTCCAAAATGAGTTTCTAAAAGTGCCTTTATTTCTGGCCATGTACCAGAGTTTCGTGAATTTGTAAGTTCGGCAGCTCTGCCTTTTAATTTATTCTTGATATGCATGGTTAATAGAATTTTTTGGTCATGAATTGCCATGCCTTGGGCACACTGACATGAATTTAAAAACGTTTGCAAATTAATGGCATTACCATCGAATTCAGGTATTAGAGAAAATATTTCAGAGAGCTTGTAAGGCTCAATTTGCTCTGGTTGTTGTTGTTGTTGTTGTTGTTGTTGTAGTTGTTGTTGTTGTTGTTGTTGTTCTTCGGCTGATGCCGGTGCTGTTGGTTGAGCTGTCTCTGGTTGAGCTCTGTCTGGCATTTTGCTTTTTATTTAGAGATTATTTGAACTAAAAGAATTGTCTGCGTATCAGCAGTACGATACGAGAATTAAATTAAAATTAGCTTGTTACGTTGCGTGCGTAAATGGATTGTATATTAGCTGTATAATACACAATGTTTCGTAAATACGAAAATAAATAGACTTAAAATTAAATGAACTTGTTTCGTTGCGTTTGTAAAGGAATGGATTTCACTTTGACAATAGAACTGGCTTTGTGCGCCGAGTGTATTAGCAGTATAATAAATACACTTTTAATAAAATAAGTTGCGAAAAATAATAAAATAGTAAAATGGTACGAGATGATTCTTAAAATGACTTCGTTTCCATGGGTAGGTTCTTCGTCCGTCAAGGGATTGGGATCCGCCACCACCAGTGAGGAAGGTCTCCTTGTTCAAGTAGATGTACACGCACTAGTTAGGCACCTTCTGCAGATGTTCTCCTTGTTCTCTTACGCTTCACTACCAGTTAGGCTTCTTGTTCTGATGATGTTTACGGATCCTACCGACTGCGCCAATGTTAGATCACGATTCACATGAGTGACTTTATAAAAAGGATTTATTTATTTAATGGAGCCAACGTTGGCTCTTGGAGAAGGAATTAGAATAATAAATTAGAAGTGTTGCATTCTAACTGAGTTTAATAACTGATTTTACAAAGCACGTTTAATCGTATTTATAACATACAGAACCTGGGTAAGCAAAATATAGAACAAAGGAAATGCAATTCGACAGTCAGCATAAAATGTGAGAAACAAAGGTGAAACATAATATCTCTAAGATAAGCGATTAATAAGAGAAGTCGTTATCATGTAATATGATATACCTGTGAAGGTTTGTTATGGCTAAGTCTCGGTAATAAGCGTATAATTTTATATAACATACATATCAGCGAATACTGCACTGAACGTCCAACAAGGGACGTCCTTATGTTCGGTAAGTACACACATTTTAGGTCCTTATAGGGACAGCAGTAGGACGTCTATTTAATATAAAAACAAAAAAAAAACGTTAACAAAACCGGTTTTTCAATTTTACAATGTTTTTGTTTATATTTGACAGTTATTTCTGAAAATTTGTAGCAGCCTACGGTCAAACTTAATAGAGACCATTTATAAAACCGCTGTCCAAGGAATCACTACTTCCACATCCAGATTTTCTATCCAAGTCACTCACAACGAAAAAAATTTTGTATGTGGAAATAATTGTTTATGGAACTTTAATAATATAATATTTGAAATCCCATAAACCAATACCCCACATCGGTAGTGGGGTGGGGGTGGAGGTGGTTGAAGAAAAAAATATTTGAGGTTTCTGATTCTTGTACACACACTAAATCACATTTTTTTTTCATCTCCTTAATAATGGGGTAGGGGTGGTAATGGGGGTGGCTAATGCGAAACATTTTTTTGAGACCTTAGCTTGTCTTGAATATACTAAATACCAATTTTATGAACTCTTACCTGCTTGATTTACGCATTTACCCCAAATTTACCCCAATTTACCCCCCAACCCTTCGACGGAACAAGATGAGAATATAAGCTATCTCCAGATCTCGTTAAAGTACATATGTGTACCAAATTTTAAGTTAATATCTTAAACGGTTCCAGAGTAAACGTGGACACAAAAAAGTTACAGACAGACAGACAGAAATTTTCTTTCGCTCAAACTTAAAATCTCGACATTTCATGACATTCTAAGCCTATTTGAACAATAAAAGTTTTTAAAAACTTTTCTGTCGTTACTATACTTCCACTGGATGTGGAAGTAAAAGTACAGAGTCTGAAAGTCATTTGCCAATAACAGCCGGCCATTGCGTAACCCGCGCACTCAGACGCGTTTATGTTACATAATGTTTAAAGATTGAATAAATGAAATGATACAAAATGATCTGTAAACGATATAATAGTTAAACAAAATAAATACAATTGTAATTTGTGTAATAAATTGGCTTACAAATCATGAGGTGGGAGGTTCCATCCCTGCTCATTCGGTTTTTTTTTTAATAATTGGGATGTACAAATATTGTCCAAACTTGTGACATTTGGACGTCCCTCTAGTAGAGTGCATTAATACGCTTATTGTGACTTCCGTGGGGGTTTCGATGTTACAAGCTGAATTTGATATAAAATTAATGATGATATTCTGATGTTTCAAAATCTCAAAGCCGTCAAAAAATGTCCTACCCAAAAGGTCATTGTAATCAAAAAAACGAGTTATTTCTTAGTGAATTAGGTGTTTTGATATTTCTACTTTTGAGTAATAGCAAATCCTTTTAACCATGAATAGAACTAGTCAAAATAAGTAGATTCGATAGAGTATAAAATTTTGCATAAGACCCTCCATTTGCTTTTTGCTATTTTCTTTTTTTTAAGGCCCCACAGCAAAAAAAGGGTGAGGAGGCCTTCCAACAACGACACATGTTTGGTATGGTCTTTATTTTTTATATCTTGTAGAATTTTGATTTATTGGTCCGTTTTAGAGGTATAGCCAAACATGTGTCGTTGTTGGAAGGCTCCTCACCTTTTCTTTTGCTGTGTGGCCTTAAAAAAAGAAGACATCAAAAAGAAAATGGAGGATCTTATGCAAAATTTTATACTCTATTGAATGGCGCCAAGATCATTCTTCTAGCTCCTACCATTTTTGAAAAAAAAAAAATATATATAGGTAGCTCAACTGGTTAAGGCGTATTGAGTGGCGAATATGCTGATCGACTGCCTACCGCGCTCTGGGTTCGACCCCCAGCCCCGGTATTGACAACACCGGTGGGTGTGGATGTATGTCTGCGTTTTTCCGAATGTGTAACCCCCTTCCCCACAGCCTTGGCTACTATTTGTAGTGTGTTTATGTTTATGTTTATTTTTTAGATACAGGCAGCCAATTTGAGGGTGGGCAGGGGGAGCAGGAATGATTTATCGAGGTGAGTTTGTTCGAAAATCTACTTATTTTGACTAGTTCTATTCATGGTTAAAAGAATTTGCTATTACTTAAAAGTAGAAATATCACAACACCTAATTCACTAAGAAATAACTCGTTTTTTGATTATATATAATGACCTTTTGAGTAGGACATTTTTTGACGTCTTTGAGATTTTGAAACATCAATATATCATCATTAATTTTATATCAAATTCAGCTTGTAGCAACGAAACCTCCACAGAACTTATTTTTATGCATATATCTGGGCACCGAGCACTCTACTACTCGGTTGTCCGTCAGATATACTTTGAACCAAAAATGAACGTCCGTGGGATGTCCTGTATGCCCGTCGAGGATGTCCTTCGGATATCCATAGGACAATGTTGTGCTATTAGGGACATTTCTAAAATCATAAATGTCGCTCTTATCACTGTGTAAGTGAACGAATTTTGAACAACTTTCAAAATTCCTATTTGTCTGTCCGTCCTTCACGTTTATTGTAAACACGATCATTTAAGAAAGAAAAGACTGATTGTATTGAAATTTTGACAATAATTTACTGCTCGCAGGAGAAAGAATCCTGTTGTTTTTTTAACAAAATCGATCAGTAACTAAAAAAGTTCTGAAAACTGCTGGAATCTTCGGTGTGACTCTGCCTCTGAGTAGTTTCAAAGACATTTGAACACTACACTCGAATACTATCACTCGACAAGAGTTTCGACAAACATGTTGGCATCATCAGCTGAGTGTCAATCATCTCCAGCTGATACCAAATGCTTGGCAAAACGCACGTCGAGTGATAGTATTCGAGTGTGGAGTTCAAGAGTTTTGGTGTTTGTGGAAACTACTTTAGACGCAAATAAAAAAGTTATTAATTATTTAAATTTAAAAAAATTATCAGCTATAATATCTCTAGGATATTGATAATGTACGAGATAATTTTATGACAATCGAAAGCACATTGTTTGGTAATACCAAGCAACGTGCTTGAGATTGTCATAAAATTATGAGGCATTTTGTCAATGTCAGAGGGATATTCGGTCAGAAATTTTTTTGAAAAAATAAAATCAAAAAGTCGCAACACAACAAAACAATTATTAATTTATTTAAAGTACAGTTGGTAAAGGTACAGTTACTAAAATTTAACGCAGCAATAAATTGGTTAAAGTTAAATAATTTTATTATCATAGTGATTGAAAATTTCCCTGGACGGTGTTATCAGCTATAATATCCCAAGGACGTTGATAATACGAAATAATTTTATCACAGTTTCCGAAAGCACTTGCTTGGTAATATCCCGACGCCGCAGGCGGAGGGATATTACATTTTATACATTACAATACATTTTAATCTAATTTTATTATTAAAAGAGCTCGATATCTGAACAAATAAATTGTCGAATCTTTGCAAACTCTTTCGAATATAAATTATTTTGGATATAATTAGTAGTGTATTAGTCATTATTCTTTTCGTAGTTTTTCATGATCATCTTATTCATCGAAGTTTTTCATTACAAAGAAAGACATATAAATTAAGGTATCATTATTTCTGAGAAACAAATAGGTACTTAAATAAATATTTGTATTTAGTATACCAAAATAATTACAATTCCTAGTTAAAAATAATAACCACTGTTATAAAGGTATCGCATCAAAATTTTTTTGTGGAACGTACCACGAACGTTCTTTTAAAATATTATAGAAATATTTGATCAAAAATGTTTCATGAATATTCCAAACTAGATAAAAATATTTATGGAGGTTCTAGGAATATTTCAGGTAAATATTCTGTTTACAGAATATTGTCACTTAATGAGAATATTCTGAAAATATTCTGTGCTGTGTGGGATAGTTGATAGGCTCCTGCTGGAGCCATTGTTGTCTAAACGACGTTTCGGCAGAATCCCATCTGCCATCTTCAGGTTCTCGCTGAAAGCTGCCTACTGGTGCTCCTCGTTGCTCGAACTGGACTGAGGAGCAGCAACGAGGAGCGGCAGTAGGCAGCTTTCAGCGAGAACCTGAAGATGGCAGATGGGATTCTGCTGAAACGTCTAGCTAACACTGAGTTTTAAGGCAAAGAAATATATTGAAAATACTTAAATCATTAATTGAAATTCAGTCATTTACAACAATTTTTGAACCTTTCATTCTATTTCAACTCTAGAAAAGTTGTACCTACAAGTTTTTTCGAACTTGTTAGTTCTCATCAATGAGGATCAGTAGAGTATGGGAACATTTATAGCCGTGGCTATAATAAAATAAAAATTTCGTGGAAAATAGGTGTATATTCCAAATATTATAACATGTTATTTTATTTTTGTTTGTAAAATATATATTTTGTTTTCTTGTTATTGTTTTTGTTCATTTGTTTTTTCGTTTCCAGAAAACTCCTGACTTGGTAGTAAGTGAGTGTCGCTATATACACCCCCTCGTTAAAAAAGAGAACAGTCAATCAACCAACGAGTCGATCGCGAAACGCACTTTTTTAATCAGGTTAGGCAAAGTGTCACATCTGTCAACTAACACAAAAGCTGGTTTAACCCTATCGATATTGAGAGTTCAGTTATGACTTTGTTTCCTTTATTAAAGGTAAATAACTTATCTGTACGTGATAAAACTTTAAAGGGTCCTTCATATAAAGGAGTAAACGAACGTTTAAACCGTTCCTTGCGAACAAAAATAAAATCACAAGAGGAAAGGTCTGAACTAACAAAAGTTTTGTAATTGACGTGAGAAATTGGAGGAACAAATTTTAAATTATTACAGCAAATGCGTAATTTGTCAATGAAATAAGGGATATCTGGGGAATTATACGATTCAACGAAAAATTCGCCAGGCAAACGAAGGGTTTGACCATATATAAGTTCAGCAGGTGAACATTGCAGATCTTCCTTGAGAGTCGTCCTAAATGCCAATAAAATGATGGGTAGTTCATCTGTCCAATGCAATGTATTGGCTCTAGTCAACAAGGAAGTTCTAAATGAGCGATGAAATCTTTCTATTAAAGAATTCGATTGAGGGTGGTATGCAGTTGTACGTATCCTATGAAAGCCTAAGAACTTTGCAAATTCATTAAATAATCTTGACTCGAATTGTACCCCTGGTCTGTCGTAACCGTCAAGGGGACACCAAATCGACAAACAAAATTTTGAAATAAAGTACGCGCAACTGTTTCCGCTGCGATATCGTGAAGAGAGTACGCTTCCGGCCATCTAATGAATCGTTCAATCACCGTAAGAATGTAAGAGTTACCTTTGGATGGAGGTAATGGTCCTACCAAATTTATATGGACGTGGTCAAATCTGCTTTTCGGGATGGTGAAGCTACCAAGAGGACTTCTTGTATGTCGGCTGACTTTGACAGCTTGACAGTTAATGCACGATTTTGACCATAAATTGCAATCGGTGTTCATTTTCGGCCAAAAATAATTATTAGAAATCAACAGTCTAGTGGCTTTAATACCAGGATGAGTTGTGAAAAATATCGAATATCGTTCGTCTGTAAACAAGTGGAACAAAAGGTCTAACTTTTGTACGAGAAACATCACACCAAATAAATTCATTTGAATCTGGAATTTGTATCTTTTTTAAAATGAAATTGGTTTTAGCTAGTGATGATTTATCTGATAATAAATAGTTGAGATTTGAATCTTTCTCCTGAGCTTCACTAAGCAACTTTAGGTCAAAGTTAACATTAAGGAAGGGAGAATTTTTAAGTTGAAGTGGTAAAATATCTTGTTTTAAAGAAGTGCCGTAAATACGTGACAAGCTGTCAGCTATTACGTTATAGACTGGCGGTACATGACCAGTCAGGTGCAACGTTTTTAAAATGCATGCCAATCATATATATGATTGAAATTACCATGAATATGCCAGAAACGCAAATTTTAGGCAGTCGTCGCGTGCAGAAGGGTGTGCAAATCGATTTTTTTTGTGTTTTTTTTTAATTTTAAAATGGATACCAATAGTGCCAAACGAAAAGCTTTGAAAAAAAATCCAAAATCAAAATCATCCAAAATCAAGAACACCAAAAAATTTTACGATTTAATGTGCGCATCAAAAGTTGTTTTGCGCGTGGAAACTGCATGCCAATGAATTTCCGCTGGATTCTTTTTCACGGCTTTTCGTTTGGCACTATTGGCATCCATTTTAAAATAAAAAAAAACACGTAAAAAGAAACAAAAAATCGATTTGCACACCCTTCTGCACGCGACGACTGCCTAAAATTTACATTTCTGGCATATTCATAGTAATTTCATTCATATATGATTGGCATGCATTTTAAAAACATTGCACCTGACTGGTCATGTACCGCCAGTCTATTATGTTTCCCTTTAACATGTTGTATTTTACAAGAAAATTGAGCTATGTATTCTAAATGACGTATTTGACGAGGAGATCTTTCTGCTTTTGTGAATAAAGCGTTGATTAAAGGTTTGTGATCTGTAAAACAATTAAACTTTTGACCTTCAAGTATAAATTTAAAATGTTTAATTGCAGTATATAATGCTAAAAGTTGTCTGTCGAAAACCGAGTATTTGGTTTGTGCTATGGTTAGTTTACGGGAAAAGAATGCTAATGGAGCAAGAATTCCCTTATTATCTTTTTGCTCTAAAACTGCACCCATAGCAAGGTTAGAACAATCAACTGAAAGTGATAAGATAGTATCGTCATTATTGCAAGGATGAGCTAAAACTACTGCATTACTTATAGCGTTTTTGACTTTCGAAAATCCATCTAAACATTCATCAGGCCAACTATTTATCTTTGTAAGTTTATCTTGAGATAAACTGTTACAAAGAGAATATAGGGGAAGTAAAATTTCAGCAAAATGGTGATAAAAATTTACCATACCTATGAAACGTAGTTGTTTGAGAGTTGTCGGTAAAGGGAAGTTATTAATGACTTCGACTGAGATAAAAATTTCGTGGAAAATAGATGTATATTCCAAATATTATAACACGTTATTTTATTTTTGTTTGTAAAATATATATTTTGTTTTCTTGTTGTTGTTATTGTTCATTTGTTTTTTCGTTTCCAGAAAACTCCTGACTTGGTAGTAAGCGAGTGTCGCTATAACATTCATTCCCACAAAAGAAAAACAAAAATATAAAGAAAAGTGGGTCTTAATTCTCGCTCACGATTTTTTTTTGTGGATCTGTGTTATTTACAAGCCTATTCTTGATTTATTTTTACAACATAATTATTTTCTTGTTTATTTGCTTTCGTCATGATTAGAGAGTATTATCTAAGTATTGATCAAATCACAACTTGCACACTTTTTTATTCATTATGAAATTACCTACTTTCTATATATTGTTGCCATAATCTGGGCACGCTAATAAACTAGTTGTAAATACTTTAAAATAATCATTTTATTGAAGAACCAATCAAAGCAACTACTCTTCTAGCTAATACTGACGAATTATTGAATTACAGAATAGGATTCCTAGCATTTTAAAACAAAAAAAAATATTAAAAATAATTAAATTATTTATTTAATTTCAGTCATTCCTTTTTTTAAATTTAATATGAAGAAAAGTTGTAGAAACCCACACGGGTTGCCCATCTCACTGGAATGGGTCTGAGTGTTAGAGTCAAACTGACTAAAACCCCTCCTCCTGGGGCTCGTCTGTAAAGAATATTCTGAGGGCACGCAGCCTCCTGGGCTTATTGTGATCTCCCTGTCTTTGTTTACACTGTCCATTTTAATATTCCTGTATTACTGTCAAGGTGATATAAGTCTGAAAATGGCCGAGTTTTGATGGTTCCCGGGTCTGTTGGTGTTTGCCCGTAGTGATTATATTTTCTGCGGTCCAACGCATCGCAGTCATGTATAATATGTTCTACAGTTTCTGGTACCTTACCGCACAATCTGCAGTTAAGGTCTCCAGCAAACATTCCGGTTAAATGCAGGTACTTCTTAACGGGAAAGTGTCCGGTCAGATGACCTGTTATGGTTCTCAACTGGATCCTGTTCTTTAAGAGCAGTTCTTCAGTTTGTTTTGAATATGGTCCATTAATAAGTGTTTTCCCATCTCGATTTCCTGGAATATCTCTCCAGTAGTGCTTATGTTTACTCTTGACCTAGTCTTTAATTACCCTTCTGGCTGAGCCTTTTGTGATGCCCAGCGCGGGTTCAGTACCATAAAATATCCCAGACAGCACTCAATAGCCTCAGGACAACCAATGGCCATATTTGGAGGATAAGCGGGACGTCCTAAACTGGGTTAATCCCGATTTCGGACCTCCTGTGGATATCCTTTTGGTGCAAATCGGGTTTGTCCATGGACGTCTTCAATGGGATAGACCATGGTCGTCCATAGGAAGAAAAAGGGACCAATTTGGGTTAAAATCTGGACAACCTACAGACATGCACAATGCGATAGCCCTTGATTGTCAATAGGAAGAAAAAAGGACCAATTTAAGTTAAAATATGGACAACCTACAGACATCCACAATGGGATAGCCAATGGTTGTCCCCATAGGAAGAAAAAAGGACCAATTTAGGTTAAAATCTGGACAACCTAGACATCCACAAAAGTTGCATCCGGTTATTCATAGGTTTTATCTCTCTTTCTAAAATATTGTGATTGCCGTTGACAACAATTTGAAATTCTGGGTATATTCACTCACCCTCCCTTGGGTAATAAAAATAAATAAATCTCATATTGCAAAAGAATAATAAATAATAAAACACGCATTTGCAATATGTGCATTTTCTTGTGTAGTTTCTGACTTTTTGGCAGTAAACACTGCTGACTAGGTGAGTGTATCGCAACAGAAGTAATTTGCAAATTGCAAGGAGAGCCATCTACCATGACTTATTGAAACTAGCGCTAAGAACAAGCTAGCCAATATATAAATATTAGGGTTGTTGATGTACTATATAAAATATAGGACATCAACTAAATATATGTCACGATGAAAATATAATGTAAATAAAAACTAAACAAAAATTTTCTTATTTGTACCTTACGTGAATTATGAATTATAATGTATTTGGAACCTACAGTAGCCCAACGGGTTGATCTATGAATGGCCCTCGGGATAGCTTTCGGTTATCCCTATATAGGTTTTATATAGGACATCAACAACCCTAAAGGCTATCCTATCTTTACAGGTTATCCAGTGGATATCCCTATTCTGGCTATTATTAGGACCGTATTTTATAAGTAATGCCTTCCACTAATAAAATTCATTCTTTCACGATGAAAATATAAGGTAAATAAAAACTAAATAAAAAATTTCTTACTTGTACCTTACGTGAATTATGAATTATCATGTATTTGGAACCTACATTAGCCCAACAGGTTGACCTATGGATAGCCCTTGGGATAGCCTTTGGTTATCCCTATATAGGTTTTATATAGGACATCAACAACCCTAAAGGTTATCCACTGGATATCCCTATTCTGGCTGTTATTAGGACCGAAGGATAACCATTGAACTTCCTATCGTCATCTCTAATGAACAATCCATTTATCGGATATGTGGGATGATTTTAGGATGTGTCGGGGTCATCCTGTGCTGTGTGGGATGTCAGCTGCTCCTTGTCTAGCAAGTTCGTCAGCTTTTTCGTTGCCTTCTATACTGGTATGTCTCGGCACCCAGAGTAGTCTTTCTCTGTTCCCATAATTTTGAGCTCTTTGTGGCAGTCCTAAACCAGTCTGGAAGACACCTTGTTAGAGGCTAGTGCCTTAAGTGCCGCCTGACTGTCTGATGCAATTGAGATCTGCTGGTGCACATATCGTCGTTTAACATTCTCGTGTACAAACTCGAGTGTAGCCAGGATTTGGAGTGCAGTGGAGTGCTGTCCAAGAGAGAGACTTATACTCGCTTTTGGCCTTTCACCATGTATTCCTGCTCCAGCTCCTGATTCCATACTGGACCCATCGGTTATATCAGACCAGGCCTTTGCTAAAGCATCACCTGTCGCCCAGTCCTTCCTATTCCAATGGTGACAGTGAAGGGCTTGTTGAATATAATTTTTGGTGTCATGTAGTCCGACCTCATCTTCAATAGAGGATCAGCTTCAATATTTATTATCCTCATGTGCCCCGCGTTGCCTCCAAGAGGAGTTTGAGAATTTTGTAGCCTGTAAACTCCCATTATGGTGTCCTCCTGAATCACTAGACTCAGTGGAGGTAGGTCTAATAGGGTTTCCATGGCTGCTGTTGGGCTTTGTTGGTGCTTTTCATTGCACCTGTAATTCCCAGGCAGGCCAGTCTCTGCACCCGGCTCAGCCTGTTAGCTGCTGTTATTTGAGAAACCTTGGGCCACCAAACTAAGGCTGCGTATGTGATGGTAGGTCTTATTACACTAGCCCACACAGCACAGGATGGCCACGGGATAACCTAAAATGATCCCGTATATCCGATAAATGGATTGTTCATTTGGGATGTCGATAGGAAGTCCACTGGCTATCCTTTGGTCCCAATAACAGCCAAAATGGGGATATCCATTGGATAACCTACATGACTATCTATAGGATAGCCTTTAGGGTTATTGATGTCCTATTTAGAACCTATATAGGGATAACCAAAGGCTATCCCTAGAGCCATCTATTGGTCAACTTGTTGGGCTAATGTAGGTCCCAAATTCATGATAATTGATAAATTCACCTAAAGTACAAATGAGAATTTTTTTATTTAGTTTATATTTGCATTATACTTTCATTGTGACAAATGGATTTTATTGACGGAAGACATTACTTTTAAAATATGGTCCTAATAACAGCCAAAATGGGAAATTGTCTAGCTCGTTCTTAGCGCTAGTTTCAATAATTCATGTTAGATGGCTCTCCTTGCAAGGTGCAAATTACTTCTGTTGCGATACTCACCTAGTAAGCCAGAAACCTCAGGTTGTGCAATCTATCCACTACGCAGGAAATGCACATATCTTGCAAATGCCTCTTTTACGAGAGTTAATTTTTTTGGAAGATGAGATTTATTTATTACGCAATTTTAAATTATCTACAGTAATCACGATTTTATACAAGATCAATTTTGATCCTGTGTAGATACTATGAGTAACTGCTAACTATGCAACTATGTGTGGATGTCTGTGGTTGTTCAGATTTTAACCTAAATTGGTCCCTTTTTCATCCTATGGACAACCACGGGCTATCCTATTGTGGACGTCTGTAGGTTATCCCGATTTTAACCCGAATTAGTCCCTTTTTGTTCCTATGGACGACCATGGGCTATCCCATTGAAGACATCCACGGGCAAACCCGATTTGCACCAAAAGGATATCCACAGGAGGTCCTAAATCGGAATTAACCCAGTTTAAGACATCCCCATGACGTCCCGCTTATCCTCCAAGTATGGCCAGTGGTTGTCCTAAGGCTATTGAGTGCTGTCTGGGAGTATAGAGCCAGTGCACGATACCAGGCTCGCGCCCCCATATCTTGTCATACAATCGTCTGCACGTTGCCAGTATAGCAACAGACTTATGCATTACTCTGTCCAGGTAAGTTTGGAGTCTATAGTGACTCCAAGGTATTTTACCTTCCCCGACCTCTGTGGTTGTGCGTCTTGGAGAACTAGAGGACCCAATTCCTCTAAGTTTCTCCTTCTGGTAAATGGGACGATTCTGGTCTTTTGAGGACTGATTTTCAGCCACTCCTCGTCGGTCCATCTTTTCACCATATTCAGGGACTTTTGTGGATGGTCCCTGACTATATTGTTAAATTTTCTCCTAACTTTGATGACTATGTCGTCAGCATATCCTTGGGCTTCGAATCCCTCGTTTGTGAGTTTCTCCAGTAGATCGTCAACTACAGTCACTACTTCATAGCAGAGGGAAAAATACACTCCCCTGTGGGCAACCCCCAGCAACTTACGTGCCTAAGGTTTCATCCATCATTGTCGTGAATACCACCCTGCCTTTGAGTATAACGCCTACCCATCTGTAACAGGAGTCCTCAACGCCACGCTCTCTTGCAGTTCTAATGATTGAGTTAAAAGAGGTGTTGTCGAATGCTCCCTCTATATCGAAGAAGGCACCCAGCACCACCTCCTTGTGTTTCAATGCATCTTCCACCTTCTAAATCCCTGATATGTATGTCAAGCATTTTTTCCATTGTCTTAAATTGGAATGACATAAGACTTATGGGCCTTAGGGACTTAGCTTGATTATGGGAATTTCTCCCAGCCCTTGTATAAATACCACCCTAACTGACTTCCAAATTTTTGGTATGCAACCCAGCGCTAGGCTCGCCCTGTAAAGTGTATAAAGTTTTGACGCTAACAAGTCTATGCCTTCCTGTAGCATTATTGGCCAAATTCCGTCATACCCCGAGATTTGCATGGCTCAAATGAGTTTATTGCCCATCTGATTTTGAACTGATCTTTTGTCATTGTCCAGTCTATCCTAGTAGCCCTGTTTCCAGTAGCTTCCAGTTCTGTTCCTAGCCATTCCTCAGGTAATGTATCAATTATTGTGGATCCCGGAAAGTGCACGAGGAGTAATTCCTCCATTGTTTCCTTGCCTGTCTTGGTATATTGACCTGTCTCAGTTAAGATTGTCCTTCGAGAGAATTTTCTGGAGTCAGGAGTATTCCGAGGTACTTTTTATACTCTCGCAATGCTTCCTCTAGGCATCTCTCTTGGCCTTTCTCAGTGCTCGGTTATACTCAGTCAAAGAGGTCCCGCAATCATAATTGCTGATATTTTTGCAATGTTGAATTTCTTTCGCACTTGCCTTCCCATTGTTTTGAGGTCCTTATTCCACGTTTCCACGTTCCTGGTGGATTTCTTCATCACAAGGGAGCAGTTGTTCTCGTATGCAAAGATAATTGCGTTCTGTAATTTTCCCGCGGCTACTTCCACATCCTCCTCGCTTTTGATATTAATCGTAACCCCAGCAAGTTCCCGGGCAAGGTCATCCTTGTATCCCTTCCAGTCTGTCCTTTCGGTTACGCGCTCCACTCCCGTTGTGTTGAATCTTATAGGCCTGTGGTCCGAACAACTCTCTTCCTTATTGTTTACTTACTTACTATAATTAAGTTACACGCATATGTTGTTCCTATCGTTATATCTAACACTTCTTGCCTTTGTGTGGTTACAAAGGTCGGAGTATTCCCTACATTTACTATATCTAAATTATATTCCATAATAAATTCAAAAAGGTAGTCATCTCTTTGGTTGGTGTTGGTGCTCCACCAGACC
This sequence comes from Rutpela maculata, assembly GCA_936432065.2. Taxonomy (NCBI): domain Eukaryota; kingdom Metazoa; phylum Arthropoda; class Insecta; order Coleoptera; family Cerambycidae; genus Rutpela; species Rutpela maculata. The sequence continues at coordinate 68,456,424 of OW386287.2, read as the reverse complement.
ATGTGATGCGCGTTCGCATCACTTCCTATGATGACCTGAGATCCTCTTCTTCTGCAGTTCTTCATCAGTTCTTCCACGGCCATGGTTGGTGGTGGTTCAGTATCATCGTATGGATGGTACGCTGAGCCCAGTATTAACTCTCTCGGCATACCTCCACACGAAGCCCTGATTTTAACTGCCCCTAGATCCCTAGAACAGAAATTAGTTAATGACATTGCTTTATAATTATTATTAACAATTATGCACGCTCTAGGAGTCTCGGTGGCTCTACTGTACTATACTGTAGTACAGTTCTCCACCGACATCCTTCAAGTCACTTACCTGTCCCTTGTGAATGGTTCCTCAGGGTCGGTTCTAGACATTTTTCAAGTGTAAGCGGACAATATTTTGGCGCCCCCCATCTCAATGACAATAGTGACTTGTAATGGAGAATAATTCTGCAAATAATTATTACAATTGTAATTTTCTTCAATATCCATAGTTTCCCCAAGTCTATTTTAGCGGGGAAAGGGTGTTCATTAGTGTTTGGCGCCTTTCCCTTTTCCTGTTTGGCGCCTCTTTCAGTTGGCGCCTTCTGCGACCGCGTAGTTCGCAGGATTGAAGATCCGGTCCTGAGGTTCCTGGATCAGTGCCACATCACACCCCTGCATCACCTTAGCAAGGGCCGCTGTAGCTGCCTTGCAGGTTTATCTGTACCACCTTCATTCTGAATGGTCTTCTTTCCTCCTCTTTCAATTTCTTGTAGGTTACCCTCCCCAGGATATAGTATCCCAGACAGCACTCGATAGCCTTAGGACAACCACTGGCCATACTTGGAGGATAAGCGGGACGTCCTGGGGACGTCCTATACTGGGTTAATCCCGATTTCGGACCTCCTTTGGATATCCTTTTGGTGCAAATCGGGTTTGCCCATGGATGTCCTTAATGGAATAGCCCATGGTCGTCCATAGGAAGAAAAATGGACCAATTTGAGTTAAAATCGGGATAACTACAGATGTCCACAATAGGATAGCCTGTGGTTGTCCATAGGAAAAAAAAGGGACCAATTTAGGTTGAAATCTGGACAATCACAGACATCCACACATAGTTGCATCTGGTTACCCATAGCACAGAAGACAGGAGCTATACAGAAATGAAAGCTTGCTGCGGTACCTTTGATATCGGGTGTCTGATTCCTGTGACCTCGATGTGAGAGTAATATGCCTTACTACACTCAGAGAAATGATGTACACAAAAAAATATATCAATATTTCGGTCCAATACACTGTACACTGGGAAAACTGTCTTGTTTTATATTTAGTAGATAGGTACATTAATGGGAATATGTATATATGGTATTAACGAAGTTGGAGGCCCAAGTCATGGTGTATTGCAGAATGTTCAAAAAAAAGAAGTACACATTTATATGTATATCCCGTATTTCAGGCATCATTAATCATAATAATACGCTTTTAAGCCAATGCATTTTTTTTCATAATGCTACCAGAATAAGAAAATACTATCAATGTATAGATATACTACGAAAGAGACATATATTATGTAGCTTAAAATTAAATACAAGATTTGATGAAGAATATATTTTCAATATTGTTGAATAGAATATTACAAATCAAATAGTACAGTGAAAAAAATGTTTACGTAAAATAACAATATACGTAAATAGGGCATGTGCACGTGACGTCACAGCTAACCTCAAAAATATGTATTCCTTAAGATTTATGAGTATTTCGTAGCTGTTATTAAAATTTCAGCTTGGTTTTCATACTTTCAACTAAAATCTAATTCAGTGTAATGTTTATGAAGTTCTAAATACTTTCTCCTAATAAAATAGGACTCTTTTTGTAGGTTGGAAATCTAACCTGTAATCAGCAGTCTATTTTTATTAACCAACATTATTGAAAAATTATTAGCCTGAATTTTTAAATATTTGCTTGGAGCCAGTATTGCTCCGAGCTGAAATGAGTATACAAACATTAAAAATGAAAATAAACCTGAAAAACTTAAAATTTGAGGTTATGTTAGTTATATGATGCACACGCCCTATTATTGATTTTTTTTAATTGATACAATGAAAAGTTCTTTAGTGGTACGAGTTGAGAGTCATTACTTAATTACCTTATTCATGGTCACAATACAATTCTGTTCATTAGAAACTCATGAACATATTCTGTAACTTATTGCATTTCTGATAAGAAAATATTTCCTTTCATACTACTTCTTTTCAACTGCTAATTGTTTAGTATATCTAACATTACTTTCTAGTTGTTTCAGTAATATAAATTTGTACATACCTTTCAGGATCTTTTGGAAATAGAAATAAGCTTATTGTTTCACCTTCGAAGGGCATGGATGATAAGCCCAACCCCTATACCCTTTAGAACTCATTATAAACAAAAATCAAATAAAAAAATTAACTTAAAATAAAAAATTGTCGAAAATTGGAAGAAAAAGCCATGAAAATAACCAACCACCATGTAAGAGTTTCAAAGACTGTCAATCGCACAACGTCAAGAATTATCATATGGTTTTTGACAAATATATACCTTATCGTCATGGCGACTATGAACAAATTTGGTCTCGCCGAAAGGCTTGCTTTCGCTTCTGTACAGTTCATGTCTTCTATGCCCGTAGTATCTACACAGGATCAAAATTGATGTTGTGTAAAATCGTGATTACTGTAGATAATTTAAAATTTGGGGTGTACTCCTCCTTGCGTAATAAATTAATCTCATATTGCAAAAAAATTAACTCTTGTAACAGAGGCATTTGCAAGATTTCCTGCATAGTGAATAGATTACACAACCTGTATTTCAGGCTTACTAGGTGAGTATCGCAACAGAAGTAATTTGCACCTTGCAAAGAGAGCCATCTAACATGAATTATTGAAACTAGCGCCAAGAACGAGCTAACCAATATCCCCATTTTGGCTGTTATTAGGACCATATTTTATTTTAAGTAATGTCTTCCGTGAATAAAATTCATTCATCACAATGAAAGTATAATGCAAATATAAACTAAATAAAAAAATTCTCATTTGTACTTTAGGTGAATTTATCAATTATCATGAATTTGGGACCTACATTAGCCCAACAAGTTGACTATGGATGCCCTAGGGATAGCCTTTGGTTATTCCTATATAGGTTTTAAATAACCCTAAAAAGGCTATCCTATAGATAGTCATATAGGTTATCCAGTGGATATCCTTATTATGGCTGGTATTAGGACCATATTTTATAAGTAATGTCAATAAAATGCATTTGTCACAATGAAAATATAATGCAAATATAAACTAAATAAAAAAATTCTCATTTGTACCTTAGGTGAAGTTGACCTATGGATGGCCATAGGGATAGCCTTTGGTTATCCCTATATAGGTTTTAAATAGGACATCAATAACCCTAAAGGCTATCTTATAGATAGTCATGTAGGTTATTCAATGGATATCCCTGTTTTGGCTGTTATTAGGACCAAAGGATAACCGGTGGACTTCCTATCGACATCCGAAATGAACAATCCATTTATCGGATATACGGGATCATTTTAGAATATCCCGTGGCCATCCTGTGCTGTGTGGGATAGAAGTCCAGACCTCTAAGCACTTTAGCCGATTTTTCGTCTAAGGAGTAGGCCAGCGTTTGCGCCTTCTCCTCTACTTTGTGACTCATCAGTAGCCAGTTCTCCGTGGTCAAGCCTGCATTTTCTTCTTGAGCCGGTCCCTGACTATTGATTCCTCAACTGGCTCAGGAACCCAGACGAGAAACTTAGGGCGCTTTGGGAGGTCCTTGATGTTGACCACGGTCAGAGACATCGTCTCCCCCAGCTCCTCCATCTACCGCACTGTGTCCACGAGCCAGTGGTGGGGGAGGGGGGTTTGCGCAAGTAATATTGAGACTCAAATTTTGGAAAACGCTGGAATCGCGGAGCTGCCTCCCCAAAGGAGATGGCAGTTATAGCGCCCACTAGCTTGTTCTGAATCAGGTCCGCCTGCTCCTGATTGAGCATGGTATCAGGATGGTTGACGCTGATCACAGCCATTCTGATGCCTGTCATGACATCCCTGTAGGAGCCAGACGGCGCTCCCAACCCTTTTGGGATTTGGTTTGGCCGGGGAGTCTGACATTGGTCTCTTGAAAGAGACCGGAACTGCTCCCTTGCCCTTATTGGTTTTTGACTGTGGCCGTGGTCTGTGTGCCGTCCACGTGCCTGCTTTTTAGCTTTCGTGAACTGCTTTCTTTGAGCCCCCGAAAGTCTTTTATTGGCAGAACTTCCCCATTACTGCCTGCACTGTGGAGGAGACGCTCCCTGAGGAGTTCCCCTTTTTGTTTTTTACTAGATGGTCCATATGTTTTCCTCAAGTGTGGGGGAAAAGGTGGTCACCACTCACGGAGCCCCTGCGCACCTGGAAGACATTGATACAATGGGGTGGTCGCTAGTGGCCGGGCTCCCCCCGACCATGCGGCCCTTCGGCGCGCAGGATACCTTGGGATTGGGGAAATTTTTATGGTAGCGATTCATCCAGGAAACGTCGGTTGATTTGGATGAATCTTATAACGGTCAGGTTAATGATCATTATTCTGTGGCTGGCCCCAGCGACGCGACCAGACCGTTTTTTTTAAATTTATTTCCAGCAGTGTCCATTTCACAAATTTTTATCAGTTTTGACACAAACTTATGTAATTAAGTTGAATAAAGCTATTTTCAAGTAAAAAAAAGATTTTATGATTTTTTTTTAGTAATGGTACGGGTAAAATTTCGTATTTTTTCATTTTTTCTCAGATCTGGTTCAAAATTGACATATGGGGTCCTCGCTGAATTAGAAGCACTTTTTCTTAATAACATTTTTCGATACTTTGTCAATTTGACAGATGTATCGGTATTACCGTCAACTATTTCTTACATTTCCGTCAAACCGGTGATCACATGTGACCTGTGTCAAAATGTGGACAGAACGAAATCACAATAGAGTTTTTTTAGAAATCTCAATAATACACATTTTTCTCATATGTAGCCAACTTTATGGCGGACTCTGACAGGGGCGGATACAGGATTGACTTTTGGGGGGGGGGGGGGGGGGGCACCGGAAGAAAATTCATAGTAATACTCGTTATAAATGTCTCTTTCTTGGATATGTCCACCTTAACACGGCATATTTCACACTTCTGGGGGAGGCACGCGCCCCCGTGCCCCCCCTCCCCCTAGATCCGCCCCTGGACTCTGATTGTCCATTCATCTCTACATTGCGGATCATTCTTTAACCCATCATACATTGGAAAATAGAGACCTCCTAGAGCCAGAGCCCTCACGATTCACGTGTCATTTTGCACCAAATTGGTTTATTATATATTTCAAATGTACATTTATTTCAGTTAATCAAAAATAGCTTACATGTGGTCATATAAAAGTCGTTAATTCACGTCACAAAATGACGCATCTGGGCTGTGATATACTCACGTCATTGTTACGTCACATCAGAGGTCAAAATGAGGTCAGAATGACGTCAGTCTCCTGCCTGGGTAATATATCAGATGACCATGCGGTACAAAGGTTCACGTCAGAATAGCTGTTGTTCTTCAACTAATCATCCCATAAAATATGACGGATCACTCCTCCAGTGTCGTCGGGGGTGTCTGCTATGGCCAGTGTATAATGGATTGCTTATATATCAGTGAAAGTATACATAGTAGTCTTTTATTTGCATGAGAATCAGGTCACTTCTGAGTTTGGTCACATAATTCAGAAGTTTGTCATATTTTATTTACAAATGATCTAAAGTCAGAAGTAATCGGGTCAGATCCCCCCTTCCCGATGCTGCTCCACCCCGCACAGGATACTCACTTCTGAACTTTTGGTTAGTTAAGTGGTGGGGTAGAAATACCGACGTTTGACAGTTTTTTTCGTCGAAATTCTAACCTAAAAATATCCAAGAATGAAATGCTACGTACAATCCCACAAACCAAAAATATTGAATTAACTTTTTAAGTTGTCAAAAGTCAAAACAAAACTGTTTTATTTTATTTGCTTCAAGTCAGGTCAATTTTGACCCGGTCAGATGTGACCCAAGTGAACTAATCCTCATGCAAATAAAAGACTACTAATGGAACGAATTTATGAGCAGAAAAATTGACAGTGACATTGACACAATTAATTTGATATATTTTGACAATAATTCAAAATTTTTAGTATAAATGCATTTTACAAAGAATGCTGGCATGCGCATATCATTCGGAACTTTTATCAGAACCGGAATATGGAAGAGGTAAAAAAATACATATTTGGGCAAATGGAGATGTATACAACAATGATTATGAAGTTTATATAAATCCAAATCGCCTTCGAACATGGAATGCTATTTTACTGCATATAACAAATAAAATAAATGCTAATTTTGGAGCCGTGCGTAATTTAGTGTCTGTAAAAACTAAGGAAATCGTGAGTTGTTTTGCTGCTCTGGAGAATCATGCAAAATATATTGCGACTGGTGCCGCCCCTATACAATTCGAAAGGTAAGATCACATTTATCTTATTTAGAAATCATTTCATTTCATTTTCGTCACACTTATATAGGTGTGCTTATAAAGTTCAGTCATTTTAGGATAGCGAACTGGCACATAAAATATGAGTAAGTCAGGAAATATCTCCTTACTCATTTCATCTCATAAGCATCAGCCGATGAATACGCCCATGTTGCACATAGCGTAACGTTAGATAAGGTAGAAAGGCAAGGTGCCTATTTAAACATAAACATAAACACACCACAGATAGTAGACAACCCCCAAATCCAAAGCCAAAGCTGTCCGGAAGGGGGTTACACATTCGGAAAAACGCAGACACACATCCACACCCCCCGATGTTGTCAATACCGGGGCTGGGGGTCGAACCCAGAGCGCGGTAGCGAGTCGATCAGCGTATTCGCCACTCAATACGCCTTAACCGATTGAGCTACCGTGCCGGTAATTGAGCTACCGTGCCGGTATATATGCTGGGCTTCCCTTTCTAAGGGTAAAAGAAAACCGAAATGCCGAAGATGCTACGCAGCTAGAAGTTCAAGCCGCAGTTTCAGTTGATGCATCGAAGCCATCAATTTGTAAAACAAACCTGTACATTTAAATGTGACCGCGCATACCGAGGATACTAGCATCTTCGGCATGTTTTTACCCTAATCCATGTTAATGGACCTTTCCCACGTAATGGAACTTGATGATTATTTTTTCATAAATCATTTATTAACACCTAATAAATACTGTATATACACGTCATATCGTATAATATTTTAATTTTAAATGAATATTTTAAAAATAAAAATGTTGTCTTATTTACTCCATATTTCAAACAAATAAACGCGCTCAAATTACGTCATGAAGGGATTCTCCAATCAAAATAAACAATTTCTGGCTTCATAGGGCATCTGCACGTGGCGTCACAGCTAACCTCAAAAATATGTACTTCTTAAGATTTAAGAGTATTACCCCAGATATTATTAAAATTTCTGCTTGGTTCCCGTATTTTCAACTAAAGTCTAGTTCAATGTAATGTTTATGAAGTTCTAAATACCTTGTCCTAATAAAATAGGACTCTTTTTGTAGGTTGGAAGTCTAACCTGTAATTAGCAGTCTATTTTTATTAATCAACAATATTGAAAAATTATTTCCGTGAATTTTTAAATATTTGCTTGGAACCAGTACGGCTTCAAGCTAAAAATGCGTATACAAACATTTAAAATGAGAATAAACTTGAAAAACTTAAAATTTAAGGTTATGAGGCAGATGCCGTATACGAAAATTAACCGAACCTCTTGATGTTTCTGAATTTTACATCTCGTCTAGAAACCTGCCGATGAGACTATTTCCATGTTGCCTAATGTATATGAATGTTTAATGTTAGAGGAAATGCTTTAATTATTTCACTAAAGAATGTCTACTTTTTATCTCCGCTTTTGAAAATAATGAATTTCCATTGAATAATACCAATTCCTATAATAAAAATGATAAGAATTAACAGAAGAAACACACTTTCGACATGTTGACTCCCTACAAATAACTGACACTTGACAACAATGATGGAAATAAAATAAATAGATAGGTTATGTTCTCTTATTTACGATTTACGTTGTGATCGCACGGATTTAGTATTTTGACTTCATAACTGTGTTTCTTAATTATTTGAAAGTGTGTGTGTGTGTGTGTACTGTGTAGACATAAAAAAAAATGGAGACAGAAGGCAGCAAGTGATAATCTCCTTATTATTGACAGTGAAATGGTGAATGACAATCCTGTTTACTTAAATAAAATAAAGGCGAGTTTATAAAAAGAGTCCTAGTCCTAACTTAGCCTATCTTAGTCTTAATTTTTTACCTAAAAAGTTAAATGTACAGGTTACCCGTATTCTGTTTATAAAAGTCCTAATCCTGTCTTGGTCCTAACTTAACCTAAAATTTTTAAGTTAATTTTTCCTAGGGGCTAATACCACAGAATAGAGTAGAAATCAATTCCAATTGGCGTGAAAAGTTCGTGTATCTATTTTACGATCAACTTAGGACAAATGCCAGTTCTGATAAACCAGTCTTAGGACATCAGATATGTTTTAGGGAAAAATTAAGACTAAGATAGGCTAAGTTAGGACTGGGACTTTTTTTATAAACTCGCCTTATAACTCTTACTGATAAATCTTTAGATTTAATAATGATTTTAAAAATTATTCAATAAATGTAAAAGAAAATAAAACACTTAAACCTAGTTGTTTATATTTATTAACTGTAATTTGTATACTACAAAAGTGAAATGAATCATATTTTAACGTTTTTATTCAGTTTTTGTACATACCTAGGTATTTAGTTTTATAAATTCAGCAGGTATGAAATACCTGGTAACTATAAATGTATTATTATATATTAGTACAGTAACTAGAAGTTTTAACTTTGGAATAATGTCATATGATTTAGATTTCATTCATTTTTGGCAACTTGATACTAAATACATCAAAGAAAAGTTTCTGTAGTTTCACACGTCACTAGACTAGAACCTCCGATTAAAGAACTTATATCTAGATACATAACAGGCTATCTTTTCACTATATACCTTATTTGCTCCTAACATAGTCACATTATATGTCCATTAAAATGGATAGATGAACATCACATCCCATAGGCAACAGTGGCGTTGTGTGTGTAGAAAATGTGTAGAATGGTAAATATTTTCATTAAAATGAATTATTGCAATTCCTGCATTACCGGCTCTTTATATAACGTGATGTAGGCATACGATATTACAGTAAGATAAAACAGTAAGATAAATATGTATTGAAAGGATATTAAAATTTAATTGCTATTTACTATATAACTGTAAACTGAACTTCATCATGTTACGACTATGGAACGATCGATTTTCTTCTTTTCTAAACTGCTTTCTGCAAACGGCACAGCACCTCACTATTTATTTGCACAAAATATATTGTCACTAAACTGTGTAAATATGAATAGAGAATATTACTTAGGTATTAAAAGCAAATCACAATTTAAAATAAAATTACTTTTTCACCAGTTTTTGGTCGGAGAACACGAAAAACATTTATTGACATTAATGGCCGAACTGTCAACTGCGAGTATGATAATCGAACTGAAGCCGATCGTGCACGAGCGGCCGCGAATACTCCGATGGGCCAATCAGCAACTTATGGGAAGAAGTGCCTTAGAATGGGAGTCTTTCAGCGACAAATAAATCAATGCCATTATGTATCTAGATATAAGTTCTTTAATCGGAGACTAGAACTAACAAAGCTTGATGACATGTCTGTCAATTTGATAGAAAGATACACATACAATCTGCTCATATGTAGCCTCCACCAAGGGTGCTACAGTATACTGATTGGTCATTCCCCCCATTTCGTCATCAGTGCAGAAATATTGCCGCCAATTTTAAATTCGTATAACATAATAATTTTTTCTGTAGAAAAGAAGCAAATTTCGTAAAAAAGAAAAAATACGGGTGAGTTTTTTTAAAGAGAACTTTTGAAATATTCAATAAAAAAAAAACGTGGGAAAAGCCCATTCTTGTTGATATTAATTGTTGACGTTAGTAGTTGATAAATTAGGGACGTAGTACAAGCAGATTAACGTTCTCTTTTGTAAGCGGAAGAATGATCATGATCTCTGTTCTTTCTTATTGCCCAATTAGCCATCCAAAAACAACTGAACTTTAGAAGCAAATGATGTAGGTAATTGATTCATCTGCATTGTGCATATAATCCAGTCATATGGGAATTCCACCTTGGAATGAAAGATAATAAGCTATAAACTTGTATAAACCTTTATTTTGGCATTTTATAAGTTGGCTCAAAAGTCTCATAGAATCTTGTGTACGCGAGTCAAGATATTCAAGATCAAAGGTCGCAAGAATCGGTTTTTTGTAAATACCTCGTTTTCTACGCTCTAAATGACATTTTGATTTATTATAAAAGTTGTAGAGCATAAAATTCTCTACAAATTTTGTTTCAAGCAATATTTTATACATTCAACCGTTCTTGAGACAGAGCGTGAAGAGTGGGGAGCGCTTAGCCGTATATATCATAACGCGAGATCAACTGAGGAATCCATGTTCTTATCGTCGAAACAGCCATTGCTGAATCTGAATGTCAAAGGACTGCCTTCATCATAGGAGGAGATATTGATCTGCTAGTTCTTTTAATAGGACGTACTCAATCACACCAATAAGAAGTTTTCTTTAAAAAAATTGGCAAAGGCAATCTGAAGACACAAATATATTTCTCTGAAAGCTTCGACAAATATCCTCGTTCTAAACAGCACGTTTTATTTTTGCACGTCTTCAGTGGCTGTGATACGACTTCTGTGCTTTTTACAAAAGGAAAAAAAATATTTCTTAAAACGTTAGAGAAACTTCCTAATTTGTCAAGTATTTCAGCAAGAAAACTATCCACTAGAAACATTGTTTAAAAATGGAGTACGTATCTTTTTAGCAATATATAATGCTCCAAAATCAGAACACAATATTGACAATTTTCGATATACTCAATTCATCAAATCAACACTTAATAAACCGGTGCAGTTTCAACTCTTCCACCTACAAGTGCAGAAGCTCGACAGCATATCAATTGTGTCTACTACCAGATCCAAACTTGGTTAGGGAATGATTTAGAACCCCAGGAATGGGGCTGGGTACTGCAAAATGAAATCCTGGATCCGATAACAACATTATTACGACCAACACCAAATGAACTGCTCAATAAAATATTTTATTATTTATGTAAATTAAATATTATTAAACGAATATCTGATGTATGAATAATATCTATAAATATAATATATCAAATAGTAAATAATCGAGGTTTTTTCATACTTAATATTTTTAATAAATAATTAACTTTATAAACCGTATTATTTATTGGATTCCCTTGCGTTATGATATATACGGCTAAGCGCTCCCCACTCTTCGTGCTCTATCTCAAGAACGGTTGAATGTATAAAATATTGCTTCAAACAAAATTTGTAGAGCATTTTATGCACTACAACTTTTATAATAAATCAAAATGCCATTTAGAGCATAGAAAACGAGATATTTACAAAAACCGACTCTTGCGACCTTTGTCCTTGAATATCTTGATTCACGTACCTACACGAGATTCTATGAGACTTTTGAGCCAACTTATAAAATGCCAAAACAAAGTTTTATACAAGTTTATAGCTTATTATCTTTCATTCCGAGGTTTACCCCTTTTTTTACCCCATACACTCAAAGAGAATGATGGGTAAATTCAACCAAAAAGAGCATATGAAATCGCGCCTATCTAGTTTCATAGTTAAATCAATCTGAAAAGAATAGTCATACAACTTTATTTGTTTTCGTAAACAAATAGTAGTTTAATAATCATATCTTCTTGTAACAAATTAAATAGTACAATGACATTTTTTTATGTTCACTAACCATTTTCAATTTGGTCTACAATTAAATAGTACAACGACTTTGTTTTTTGTTCACCAACTAATTTTTAGGTTGATCTACACTTTATCGTATGATGAAGTTTTTTTTGGTTAGCTAAAATCTCAGTATTGAGACATCAGACCACCCAAACCAAAGATTAGAGATCGTTTATAAGATCCATCCAAATATATTGATGATCCCTGAGAGAATTTGAACATTGCAATCATGTTATTAATTTTCTATAAATTCATAAGAGTATAAGATAATGCATGATTGATTATTGTCAGTGATTTGTATGTGGTGTCATCTGGGAATAATTTCTGTAATAGACTACGTGGTAAGCAAGCAAATTTTATGGTAATTCTTTTAGATGTCTTATTGTATTTATAAATATGGTGCGCAAAATTTTTTGCGATAAGGTTTTCCAACATGGAGGAATATTACTGGAATTGAAATTTATTAAGTCTTTGTAAAATTCAATTTATTACACAATTTAGGACCATCTGTGCCCCAAGCATTTGACAAGATCGCAGAATTTATTCTAAAAAAAAATATGCAACACCAACGCGTCAGAAATACATTTAATTTTTGACAGATATTTTTCTCCCTCAATAAAAGATTCAGAAAGATTAACTTGGAATATATAGATTAGCAATCAAAAATGATTTGATGAAATTTGATGAAATTAATTCGATATACAGTGTGTGCTCGGAAAAAGTTTGCTTATCTTGGGAAGTCATAAGAAATTGTCAAAGCTATCATAAACTATACATGGTGTTCTAAAAACTAAAGAATATGAAATCGACCCTAAGTAAGACATTTTATTCTATAAAAAATTTTACTCCAAAACAAATTTGTTTAACGTACTACTTTTTGTAATAGATGTGAATCGAGATCATGCAATAAAGTTGGTATGCCGGATACTTCCGGCAGTTTTTGGGCCCGCATACCAAGATATTTTTAGAGATCACATCGAAACGAACTTAAAAAAAAAAAAGTTTGCACGTTATAAGGGGGAAATTTCATCCCCCTTCACAGACTTCAAATAGGTATGCCACACCCGTCCGGCCAAGTAAAGTGGTTTGCGTAATTTTTTTCTGAAAGAGTACGACATTTTCTATCGAAGACACTACAAATAATCAATATCCGCGATGACGGTAAAACATTATTGCATTTTTATAATAATTAATTTTTTTAACATTTTTTCGGCTTTTTAAATCTACGCATGCCAAGCTTATTTTGTTCGTATAATTTTTAACTATCAATTCACATAAAAATTTTTCGATTCCGCTATGAGGGGGCTTTCAGTGTCACCGGCTCCGGGTCTATAAGTAAATCTCTATTTGTGGTACCTCTAGAACATTTTCGTATATTTAAGTCTCAAAATCATCGACAATCTTTATTACTATAGTTCCTTGAGGTAAAGCTTTTACCCCAAAAGTTCTGCGACCGGACCGCAAGACACGTACCCTTCCGTTTTCGAGGGTGGAGAACACGATGGTGACACTATTTTCCGATCTAGCGTCCAACTGCTACCCCTAAATCGAAAAAAACACCCATTTTTCCGATTTTTTGGGTGCTACGCTTGCGAGGGCTTGTCGGACCGGTTTTTTAAGCCAATTTGGATAAAATAAGTAAATATTGATCACAGAGAAATATTGTCACCATCGTCTTCCCCGCCCTCGAAAGCTGATTTTCGTTGTTTTCGTGGCAATTCGTTATTGAGGTAGCCTCAATCCCGGGGGTGAGTTAGGTCACCTGTGGTCAATATTTACTTATTTCATTCGAACTTACAAAAAAAAAAAACGATAGAACATGCTCGCAAGCCTAGCACCGGAAAATAGGAAAAGGGGGTGGTTTTCATGTTTAGAGGTGAAGGGTAGGTCAGAAGATATTATCACCATCGTATTTCTCACCCTCAAAAACGGGGGTATACCGCTTTCCAGCTGATTTTCGTTGTTTTAGTGGCACTTTGTTATTGGGGGGTGATGGCAGCTTCAATCCCCGGAGGTAGGTTAGGTCATCTGTGGTCAATATTTACCTATTTTATTCGAATTGACAAAAAAAACCGATCCGACCAGCTCTCGCAAGCCTAGCACCGGAAAATCGGAAAAGGGGGTGGTTTTTTTTCGGTTTAGAGATCGTGGGTGAAGGGTAGGTCGGGAAATATTGCATCGTATTCCCAGCCCTCGAAAACTGAGTATACTGCTTTCCAGCTTGTTTTAGTGGCATTTAGTTATTGGGGGTAGGGATAGTTTCAACCCCCGGGGGTCGGACTTTTTCCGATTCCATATACGAATCTCAAACAATAATCCTGAATTTTCTGCATGCGTTCAGAAGAAATTGCTGTGAGACAGGGCCCATAAACAGCATATCGCCATAAACAAACAACTTACGAATCGTTTTCATCCAACCTAATTCTTTTAATACTTTCTAAATCTAAATCTTTGTTTTCATCTGGTTCGTCTGGATTTACCTCACTATCTATATCTATATTTACATCGTCATCGTGATCAGGTAACTCAATGTTACAAGTTGCGCCACGACAAGCAACACAAATACTTGTACATTCAAACCATGTTTTTTACAGCTTGCAAGTCACATGCGCAACTAACTATTTTCAATAACTTTTCTGGAATAGGCTCATTTAACAATTTTTTATTATTACATATTCTGAAAGAGCTTGGTGAGTATAGTAAGTATGCCAAAAATTAGAATTTACTGACGCCGCCTTCATGTATAAAAAATTTTTTAAAGTCGGCGCGCTTAAAAACGCTCGGGATAACCATGTAGTCGAGTTGTGACGTCAGATGGCTGAACGCCGAGTGAACACGGCTGTGAATGCAAGTGGCTAACTCGTTCTGTAGAGCAGCGATTTCGTAAGTCTATCGTGTCGTTTTTTTTTTGGCGTAGAACCAGGTCAAACATGTTAGGTTCCTTTGAGTATGTCACCGGGCATATGAAATCATATTTTACGACATTTTTTTGTGGTCTCGAACTTTTTAAATCAATAAAAAGTGAAAAAAGTGTATTTTTAAAGAAAATTGTTTTTTTTGTTTCCACCGCCATATCTTCAAAACTATTAAAGGTATCGAAATTTGTTTTGTGTCAAATTAAAGCACACACTGTAGTGCTTTTACCAATATAAACGGTTTGGGCACAATTCCCACTTTCATTTCTCTAAAAATCAGATAAACTAAAAATATATATTTTATGTATTGAAATCTTCACCAATCGATTAAACTTTTTTATTTTTGAAAATATTTATATGCATGCAGCGAAGAAAATAAAGCGTAATAATCACAAAAGTTTTTGAAACAATATATTTTTTCCTAAAATGTACCGTTTGGCAACAGCGATTTTTTTTAACAGCGCTAAATGCGACATTGGGACGCAATTAATACTCCTCGCATGCAGGGTTGGTCAGAAGAGTCGCGTAGAAGTGGCGGTTGTCGAAAAATCATTAAGTATTCATTGTTCGGATAAAATTTGTGATAATCGAAAATGTGCTTGTTTTAAGGCCTAAAATGTTGCAACGAGTGCAAATGTCGTTCCTGTAACAACATTATTAAAGATTTCCAGGCAAATATGAACGAATTAGAATGCTATTAATGTAGGGCCTACATAAACTACATACTACATATTTATCTATCCAAATAGAAAATTTATTTCAACAATGAAACTCATTTTATGCGTACGTTTTTACTTCCATTCATTTAAAAATGTCTAATAGACTTACTAATTAGGTGGGTAGTTAGTAACACTGATTGATATTTATAGATTAGATATTTATATCTACCTACCTGTATTTTTATTATTAAAAGGAGACTATTTTATATTTATTGTACAATTTCTTAATATTAACAACATATGATCAATACTACTGTACAATATATGAAATATTGAACAATAATATTGATCCCCTAGATGCTTTTGATCACTACTGGTTTTGTATCTATTGATATAGTTAAACTACTGCATACACCCCGACCGGGACCGTCAGATCGTTGCAGTCGGCAGGCTTGCCACAGCCGAGCGCACAAGAATATGACTTTGGCCCGTTAAAAAAAATCGCTGACTCGATACTATGAACGGGACATGAAAAATTTTTATCCTAAAAACTTTTTTCAACTATTGGCTTCAATTTGTACGCAGCATGTATATACAAATTTTCATAAATAAATTTTTTTCTCGATTGTCTAAAATTACGCTACTGAAAATAACAAGTTTGAGTTTCCTATTATTTTTCCAACTTAAAAAAAAAATTATCGGGTTCACGTGGGACGTTGTTCGAAGCGCTATTGTGTCTACTTTAATCTAAAAAAAATTGCTTGATAGCACAAATATTTTCAGAGATATAGCGGTGGAGACGTAAAAAAACATATTTCATTAAAAATCTATTTTTTTGAGTTTTTCCGAAATAAAAAAGTTCTCGACCACCAAAAAATATCGTAAAAAATGATTTCGTGTACACGATTATCTTACTAAAGAATCCCACTAAGTCTGGTTTGGTTCTACGTCGGTTTTTTTTTTCTCGAAAACTAAGCGACTTTTACTTCCAGATTAATATAGGTATCGGCGCACGCCAAGTGACGTCACTCTACGGACAGTTGACCGTCCGAGCGTGTTTCTATTCAAATGCGAATATCTCTGTGGCTATTGATTCAATTGAGCTGAAATTTTTTTCTGAGGCTATTGGTTTGTTATACTTTAAAATGAGGAAGAAAAAGTAGGAAACTGCCATATCACTAAATGACCCTGTTAACATTT
The DNA here is from genome assembly GCA_936432065.2 of Rutpela maculata. NCBI lineage: Eukaryota > Metazoa > Arthropoda > Insecta > Coleoptera > Cerambycidae > Rutpela > Rutpela maculata. Next base: position 68,439,724 of record OW386287.2, on the reverse strand, counting down.
CTTCAGTATAAACTGGATTTAGACCTTTTGGAGAAACTGTCCATCCATATTGAGCAGGGCCTAATTCATTTTCTAACCAAAATTGTAATTGTAAATATGTCCTCAAAGCATGTTGTTTTACGGCCCCTTCAGTCGGTGGTAATAATTCTAATTTAAAAGATTTCTTACAAGTTAATTTTTGAAATAAGAAGAAGCGATACTCATTTTGAATGTCATGTTTTTGTGTTTTAGTCCGTATAAATGGCAAGTAATTTCGTTAGCCGAAAAATTTGTTCTGGTATTGCATTTGAATCATAAAACAACATTAGCAGCTGTTTGTAAACTCCCTATCGTTATTTGTAATTATTTTCAGGAGTTTATTTTTTCCCTGGCCATAAAAGCAAGACGTTGTATCACATCCGGTAAAAGCATGACAAAAACCAACTAACTTTTCTATAGATTCATATAGAAAACTGTTACTATTGTAATATCTATCAGCAACTTTTCCTTTTCCTGGCTTAAGTAGAAAAATGTTATTCTTTGAATGTCCTAATTGATTTAGTATCATAAGTAAATCTGTATTAAAAGAATTAGGTTGGATGAAAACGATTCGTAAGTTGTTTGTTTATGCGATATACTTAGGGTGACCATATTTTTTTCTAGAAAAAAGAGTACCTAGAATGATAGAAGGGGTCTCTTATTTAAAGGTGAGGGTATGGTTACTAAAAATGCGCCGCAGGGGAAAATTTTGAATTTTTCAAGGTCAAACCGCCTTAAATTAAAAGTTAGATATTTGATAAAAAATTATATTGTCTTCAAAATGTAGGTCTCGTGTACGCAAGATTTAAAAATATAAAATGCCAAATATATTTTTATCAAGTAAAAAAAAACAAATAATCTATATATTCTAATAAAAATATAAAGAAATAACAAATAATCTCTTCAATTTTCCCTCGACGTGCCTGCAACTACAGCACTCGGATCATCAGGTTGATGCCAGTCGTACTTCTGGGAACTTAAAATTGCCTTCAAAATATGTGGTCTGTTCTTCAGGAACTGGAACATTTCGCTGCAAGTCTCACTGAAGTTTGTGTAAACTTGCATCACAGTTTCTAGTGACGATATCTTCATCCGCGATTTTTCTGAACTTCAATAGTTATTAATATCGGAGAACAGCCGCTCAATCGACGCACTTGTCCCAGGAAGACAAAAAATAAACTCACATGAAATCTCCAAATTTTTTAATTTATTTTAACTTGATCCAGACTCTCGAAAATATTTGAACACTTCAAGCCATCGATATCGGTAAATCCTAAGCTAAGAACTACGTTGCAGCCGACCTAAGCGCTTTTGATCTGCAGTAAAATGAAAGAGCGAGATAACGAGATAAGTGACACATTCGACAGTCGATGCTAGACTCACCGTGGCATCGCAATCGGTTGATATAAGTGAGCCAGAAACACTTGTTTTCGTTTCGTTCGGTACGTTTTATTTTATACCGTGCGTGTAATTTCCCATTAGGCATGTACATTCACGTAGCGCGAGAGATTTGACAACACCGGCAGCCGTAAATTCGTCCGTTGGTGGAGCATTCCTGCTCTGTTATTTCATTGCAGCCAGCTGGCACGCGCGATGTTGTAATTCTTCTCCCCATGCCTAGCCCGCGACAACACACACGGTATGTACTTATTATAAAAATAAAACATAAATGAAAATATTTATTTAGAATTTTTGTGTACCTCAAGAAAAAAGAAGTACATTTACGTGTACTTAATGAACTTTTTAAGGACAGTAGGACATTACTCGAAAAAAGAGTACTGTCCTACTAAAATAAGTACATATGGTCACCCTAATACTGTCTCACAGCAATTTCTTCCGAACGCATGCAGAAAATTCAGAATTATTGTTTGAGCTTCATATATAGAATCGGAAAATGTGAAAATGTCAGTCAGAAAAGGCGCATTTACACGCTTCCAGTAATTTAGTCGAGTCGTTTAGTAATTTAGTACTCGACTAGTACTCGACCAATGCGGACAGAGTGTTTTAGTCGAGTGACTTAGTGGAAAGCGAGGTCCGCATTGGTCGAATACTGGTCGAGTACTAAATTACTAAACGACTCGACTAAATTACTGGATGCGTGCAAACGCGCCTAAATTACCAGAAGCCAGAGGCCAAGTGGTTAAACATGAAAAATAAGCGTAAGCTACATTGCGTTATATTATACTGTAAAATAATATTGTTTCATAATCAGATTCAGAAAAATTGTATTTCAGACTGATGTAGACAACATAAATATTAGACACAAGGGTACTCTAAAGGCGCGTTTGCACAAATTCAGAATTATTATTTGAGCTTGATATATGGAATCGGAAAATGTGAGCCAGTCAGCCACAAAAGGCGCGTTTGCACGCATCCAGTAATTTAGTCGAGTCGTTTAGTAATTTAGTATTCGACCAGTACTCGACCAATGCGGGTAACGTGTTTCAGTAGAGTGACTTAGTGGAGAGCGCTGTCCGCATTAATCGAGTACTACTCGAGTACTAAATTACGCGCCTTAATACGGCCGGTTCATAAACTGCGATAATTGAAAGTTCGTTTTCTCAAAATATTTCTACTATATACAACTCCATCCTAACTGCAGTTAGGATGGAGTCTCTCTGTTTCTTCTTTTCCCAAAAATGTCTAACGTATTTGCCTATCATAAAGTGTTGCCACATTGGGAAAGGAAAAAAAGAAAAAAAAATTGCGTGTGTATTTCTGTTGTTTAGATATATATTTCTATTTTAAAAATTTGTTGCCTTGTTGTTGAAGAACAGCTTTTACAGGGTCTGTGCTGTACTAAGCTGAACTTCACCCTTTCATATCATTACTGAATAAAGTGTATTATTATTATTATTATTATATATGTAAGCGATTTATTTGACGAGTGTATGAAATTAATTTAATTTTTTAAAATTCTGTATGAAATAATTGTGTATATAATTACAACTGCCGTCACATTTTAAAAATATAAAAAATATAAACTAAGTAGCTATTTTGTCTCAATTATTATGCCAGAACGTATTTTATGAATGTCCAATCCGCGCACCGCTACGCTCGCGCACACTGCTTTTTCATATTTTTCGAAAACCAATTATCATAGAGTAATGTTTTTTTTTAGGTGAACTAAAAAAATAGCACTTCAAAATGGTACACATGATTTTTCGACATTGCATTCCATTCAAAAGATATTTAAGTAACTTTAATTGGATTTTTTTATGCAAAAAAATTTTCTATTTTTTCAAAGTAAATCTTCACCTCCTTTTTCTGAATGATGACCATATAGAAAAAAATTGCAAAAATTGAACAACTCTCGAAGAATAGAATTTTTCTTCTCATAGCAAAATCTGACAGAAAGTGAAGTACTTACAGCCATTTTGCGAAGACCATTTTAAAAAAAAAATTGAATATATCAAGAAATAATGCAGATATTGATCTGAAATTTTTATCAGACGTTCCCTCCTATATAGCACATATTTTAGTAAAATTTCAAAAATTCTAAAATATTGCTGAAATTAATTTTGTTTTTCAAAATTCCGGTTTTTTTGAATTTACTCCTGACCTATTAAAACTATTTTAACGCTCGAGGGCTCATTTATAGGTTTTTTAATACCTATGACTTTCCCATTTGAACTTTCCTCTCAGATTATTAGTCCAGTCAAAAAATCTCAAAAAATGACCCAACCTCCTGAAAAATCCGAAAGTTTTGAAACTTCGCATACTTATTTAAAAGTACCTAAGAATGAATATACCGAAAGTCCTCATGAATATGAGGCGAGCTCTAGCGGCAATTAGCGAAAATAGGGCACTTTCTTTGGTTTTTCGTTAATATCTCGAGAACCGTTGGTCGGAGGCAAAAGTTGATTATATACATAATTAAGGCTTATCAAATTTGCTACAAAAATGATTATATACATTTTTCTTGTATTCCCAATGGTTCCCGAATTATATACAGAGTTATAGGCGCTAAAAGAGAGCGTTTTGTGAAAAACCACGCTAGGGCGGTACAATATGGCATTTCTAATAATATTTTACCTAGATTTTTGTATACTAAGGATAATTGAGGAGATACACTTCACAACTTTGTATAAAAAGCACATGATGTATGTTACTTACGATGTATATTGATGAGGCACATTATGTAGGTATATTAAACAATGACATATATGAACAAACAAAATCCTGAGGTTATTCCAAGGAAAATTTTGTACAGAAAAATCAATCAGCTCTGAATCGCTTCTTGGTAGAAGGCCCTGCAATTTGATTATCTTGGCCAGCTTCTACACTTGCTGCCTGAAACAATAGGTAAGTATGCATGAGATGAAGCTGTGAGAGAACCATTATACAAATAAAAACATGTAAGTAAAAGAAAGTATATAAGAAATAAATAAAACAGAAGAAGTAAATATAAGAAAGTAGTAAGCGACCAATAAAACAACATATGAACATGACAACCGATTTATGTATACTATTGCAAGGTAAATGAATAATAAAAAAAATACAAATGTGCAATCTCACCTGACTTCTGGTTCCAGCAAGCACATTGCTTTGACCTTTATGTACCAAATGTTCAGTGTTTGCTATTTGCACTGAATGATCTGCTTCTTCAAGGTTTATGACATCGGGATCATCAGGGTCATCAAAGTCTTCTTCGAGGTTGGAAGTAACACCATTCAAGCATTCGCCATGGCAGTTGTGACAAATGCTTGTACACATTATTCCTGCCTTTCGACAGCCACATATGTTCCCACATCCAGTTGTACATGTGCAACAAATGAGGTTAAGGACAGCTTCAGGTGCTGCTGGATCCTCTGTTATCACAGAGATTAGCCGATCGTTTTCCACCTTCCAATCCCACTGTACAGAAGGAAGTTCATTCTCAAGCCAAAATTGAATTTGGTGGTACACTCGAAAAGCATGCTGTCTTGCTGCTCCTTCTGTGGGCGGCAGAGCAGAAAGGTCGGGTTTAGCATTGGATACAGATTTGGTGAAAGCATTGTAACGGTACATGTTAAGAGAGGTTTGCTTTCTGGGCGCATTGTACAATGCAAGGAATATTTTGTTTCCAGCAGCAGCTACAGCCTCATGGGATGAACGCACGAAAATGTAATAAAGATACGAATAACCTCAATCAGACTCATGCAACGACGCGGATAGCAGGGAAGCCTGACTGGAACTAACTGCAGCTCCGCGCCGGTTTAGTTGTGGAAGGAAGGAAAGGTAGTGGGCATTGTAAGTACTATATTTAATTTAGTAACTTATTATTGTCAAATATTATTAGAAATGCCATATTGTACCGCCCTAGCGTGATTTTTCACAAAACGCTCTCTTTTAGCGCATATAATTCGGGAACCATTGGGAATACGAGAGAAATGTATATAATCATTTTTGTAGCAAATTTGATAAGCCTTAATTATGTATATAATCAACTTTTGCCTCCGACCAACGGTTCTCGAGATATTAACGAAAAACCAAAGAAAGTGCCCTATTTTCGCTAATTGCCGCTAGAGCTCGCCTCATATTCATGAGGACTTTCGATATATTCATTCTTAGGTACCTTTAAATAAGTATGCGAAGTTTCAAAATTTTAAACAGTGTTTTGACTGAACTATATTAGCCTTCTATTTAAACGCGAAAACCGACTTTTCAACTTTACGATCCCCCATCCCCCTTATCCAGTATGACATCAGCTGGCAAACTATAAGGGCTTGTTTTGAATGTCCAACCCACCATCTTAAAACAATAAAATCGTGGTTATGTATTTTTGCCATGTCAAATTACAATTCGACTGTACTAAAAGTTAGATATTCATTGTAGGTATGAAAGTGTTACCAAAAGCGAGTTCAAGGCAAGAAGAAAACGTAGAAAAATATTTTACTCCGGAGATATAGATGACTCGAAAAAAGAGTTTTGGTTTGAGACCAAGAAACGAAATTTGACAATAATATTTGTCCTGGTGAATGGTCGTATATGTCAAAGTCCTACTAAATTAGTTTTAACCGAAGCCGATATTGAAATGTGGGATGTTATTCTAGAATATTTGGCAAAACGATTGGATGTACCAGATGGAATTCATTGGTAAGTATGTGAAGTAAAAGGCAACATTCTTTTTTATTTTTATAAAAGTATTAATTGAGAATATAATCGTCATACTGGGTGAAAATTCAGTATTTTGTCAAGCGCCTTGTCCTTTTATTATAGAAGAAGTTAAAAGTTTTCTAGAAATACATTTATTTATAACAAACCTATTACTTTTTTGACAAAATTATTTATTCTTTGTGGAAAATTTATTTATTTTCGTATTTGTATGAAAAATGTCTTAAAACATTATTTTTATCAGAGCACACTATTTTAGTGGAGTGCACTTGGGTTTTGACTTGGAAATCGATGGATCCTGAAATTTTTTTGCAGAAAACTGATGGTCAGGGCTGGCTCCAGCTATTTTGCCGCCCCGGGCACAGTTTCATCTTGCCGCCCCTCTCTTATATAAATAACATATGGGTCAGGCGGGGTAAAAATGAGACAAAATGACACCTTTCAATTTTTAGGTTGCTTAGAATCGAGTCATATTTAATGAAAGATTGGTATCATATGTAAAAATGACAGGAAAAACTATATCTATATGTATTTTTTACTAAAAAGTACCGTTAATTGATAAACAGAAATAAACAATGTCTAATTTTTACCCTCCAAGTGGGGTAAAAAAAGACAGTGGAGGGCAAATGAAAGACACGTGATTTATTGCCATTCTTATTGACGTCGTACAAATGGACATGCAAAAATGAGACAGAGGGGGTTTTTTCTTTTATATGTAATTTATTCAGATTTTTTACTAAACAAGAAGGGGCTTGCAGAAGGGAGAGCTTCTCCTAAATTAGGATGCTGAAATGTGCCTGCTTCAGTCTGCCCATTTGGTTTCTTTAGTATCTTTTTTACCCCGCTTTTAATTTTTTCGTTAAAATCAAATTTTTGATGATTTAAAACTAGCGGATTAATAAACTTGATCACAAAATGTGAAGTATGACACTTCTAGTTGACGTCTGCCAAATACGGACAATGCAAATAGAGAAAGTATAAAATCCCCAAAAAAGTACTAAGGTGCGTTCAAAAATTTTTTAAAAGTGAATTAAAGAGTTTACTGAATAATATTTTTTCCCGCATTAACAGTATAGTCCAAGCAATGGGAGTTTCTATTCGCAAAAGGTCGGAAAGAAATGAAATTTGGTGGTATGGTAGACATGGGTGTCCTGACAGTACACCCGAGCTTTCGGGAAATAGAGAACAAGATTATGCACAATAATGATAATTAAAAAATGCCCATATAGGAGTATGTAGGGGCGCGCTTCAAAAAATCATATCTTTTATTATATACGACCAAATGTTTCAAATCGTGCATATGCAGACTCAAAAAATATTACAGAATTATTTGATAGTGATCTTCGTCTTAATCCGCGATGAAATTCTCATTTTGTTGAAAATTGCAAATCAACCCCCAACTTTGGCGCGCCGTAGAGCGAAAACTATTGGTCGTAGACGAAAAATATAAAGACCAAAATTGTGCACAATTTTGTTCTCTACATATTTCATTTGGACTTTTTTTCGATAGCACTTACCACAACGGCGCTATTTCCCGAAAAGCGTCGCGACGCAGAGTATTCATCCCCCCGAGCGGCAAACCCCCGAGGTCGCAAACTCAGGTGTACTAACAGGGGACCTATGTCTATCATCCCACCAAATTTCATTTCTTTCCAACTTTTTGCGAATAGAACCTCTTTTATGTACCCACTGCTTGGCCTAGCAGGCACATGACATGATTGGATAACATAAAACAGTTCTGAATGTGCAAAACAAACATGAGTAAAAAATTCAGTTTAATGTAGGAATTTCAATCGGGGTTGGATATTCGATATTCACCTTTTCTTTTATTTACCCCGCTAACTGTCTGTCTCATTTTTACCCCGCCTGACCATATCTTTTCAGTCCGTTATTTTTTATAACATTTTAAGAGTCACCTACTGAATATTCTTGATGGTTTGTTTTTTTAGTTATAAGGTTTACAGCAATTTTTGGATTTTCAGCAATATGATTACTGTATTTAAAAGGGTAAAATAAAATAATTGAAAAAACCGCTGCCCAAGGAATCACTACTTCCACATCCGGATTTTCTATCCAAGTCACACAACGAAAAAATTTTGCATCTGGAAATAATTGTTTATGGAACTTTAATAATATAATATTTGAAATCATCTACCCCAAAAACCCATAAAACGATACCCCCACATCGGTAGTGGGGTGGGGGTGGTGACAGAGGGTGGGAGTGGGGGGTGGACAAAGTAAAAAAATATTTTGAGGTTTCTGGTTCTTGTACACACACTAAATCACATTTTTTTGTCCCCTTTAATAATTGGGTGGGGGTGGTAATGGGAATGGCTAATGCCAAAAATTTTTTTTGAGACCTTAGCTTCTCTTGTCTATACTAAATATCAATTCTATGAACTCTTACCTGCTTGATTTACCTATTTACTCCAAATTTACCCCAATTTACCCCCCCCTTCGACGGAACAAGATGAAAATATAATCTAGTTCTAGATCTCGTTAAAGTACATATGTGTACCAAATTTCAAGTCAATATCTCAAACGGTTCCAGAGTAAACGTGCGCACAAAAAAAGTTACAGACCGACAGACAGACCGACAGACAGACCGCCAGACAGACCGACAGACAGACCGACAGACAGACCGACAGACAGACAGAAATTTTTTTTGCTCAAACTTGAAATCTCGACGTTTCATGGCATTCTAAGCCTATTTGAACAATAAAAATTTAAAAAAAATTTTTTGTCGTTACTATACTTCCACTGGATGTGGAAGTAAAATACCACACCACAGAAATTAGTCAAGAATTAAAATCACATATAAGAAACATAATGTATGTATGTACCCTACTTTATATACAAAAAAAACTATCAATAACAAATTATTTATATATAAAGTTAACATTACTATTACACTATATTAGTGTGAAACAATTGTTTCCTAGCTTTTTATATTTTTTGGTAACTGTGGATTTGAAGAATTTGCCGCCCCTAGAATTTTGCCGCCCGCTTCGCCCCCCCCTAGAGCCAGCCCTGTTTAGGGTCTCATGTATGTAAAAGAAAGTCGATCAAAATCAGCTGCGAGCTAAATATTTCAGGAGTGGGGGAAGGGGTTAAAAGTCGTTTTTTTACAAATATCTTGAAAGCTACGAATTTTACCGAAAAGTACTAAAACATACAACTTGAGAAATATGAAACTACCTTGCCAATTACTTCCACATCCAGTGGACAACGACAAAAAAATTTTAAAAAATTTTTATTGTTCAAATAGGCTTAGAATGTCATGAAACGTCGAGATATTGAGTTGGAGCGAAAAAAAAAATTCTGTCTGTCTGTCGGTCTGTCTGCCTGTCTGTAACTAGAACTAGATTATATTTTCATCTTGTTCCATCGAAGGATTCGGGGGTAAATTGGGGTAAATTTAGGGTAAATGGGTAAATCAAGCAGGTAAGAATCCATAAAATTAGTATTTAACCCCTTCAGACTCCATTTTTTTTTGTTAAGGGAAAAAATTATTTTTTTCTAAAAATCTGTTACAAATGGTGTTATGTGTAATATGCTTCACTTGATTATGCAAAATTTTGTATTCTTTTGAGAAAAAAAAATTGTGCATAATTATGCACAATTCTATTGGATTAACAATAAACCTTATGATAACTAAAAGAGAAATAAAGGAAAGTTAAAGTTTATTTTCATCTGATTATACAATATTTAGTTTATAACAATATAACTGTTGCTAAAAATACAACAAAAGTAAGAGAAAAATACAAAAATAATTAGTCCTATACTGAAGTACCAGTATTATATTATTTGTTGGTGTGAAAATTAACAAAACAGTTTCTGTCTTTTTTTATGAACAAGCGTACCTGGCACTTTTTACAAAAAAAAGCGTCTTTTTATTGCATTTATTATATTTACACCGCTTACCTTATTGATTTTCATCAAGAAATGGCAAGTGATCTACAGAATCATGTCGCAACTCTTCAGCATCTTCATTTAGATAGTTGTAGTGTTTAAAAAATTTAAAATTTAAAAATAATTTTAAAATAATTAATAATAACAATAATAATAATTATTATTTAAAATTGTAAACTTGAATTAGTTCGTTAAAAACTTTCAATCTCTGAAATACAAAAATTAACCTCTAAATTTCAAATAATTGATTGAAGTGACTTGATACCGATTGTGCATTATTATGAACATCAAAAAATCAGCTGACATGGAATCACAATAATATTATAAAATAATCATTTATCTATATTAAGTGGTTCCTTATACATTTGTCTTGCAATTGCAGCATGAATTTGTCTTACTGGTATACAGTAAACTATTCAATTACTAATAAATTTAGTGTACTTCACCTGGCTTCCATTTACTTGTTGACGCCATGTTTTCTGAACAAATAGTTTTGTTTGGATTTAATCAGAACTACCTCTGCTGGATATGTAACCAGTAACACTTTATGTGCACAATTGTGCGTAAATCGTCAAATGCACTAAATTTATATTTGGAAAGCATATATTGCGCGTGTAAATTAAGTGTGCATAATTATGACCATAGGGTCTGAAGGGGTTAGTATATACATGAGAAGCTAAGGTCTCAAAAAAAATTTTGGCAATAGCCACTCCCATTACCACCCCCACCCTATTATTAAAGGGGATGAAAAAAAAGAGAATTAGTGTGTGTACAAGAACCAGAAACCTCAAAATATTTTTTACTTCATCCACCCCCACTACCACCCCCTATAATCACCCCCTACCTACTACCGATGTTGGGTATCGTTTTATGGGTTTTTGGGGTAGAGGATTTCAAATATTATATTATTAAAGTTCCATAAACAATTATTTCCAAAATTATTTCCAAAATTTTTTCGTTTTGAGTGACTTGGATAGAAAATCTGGATGTGCATGGAAGTAGTGATTCCTTGGGCAGCGGTTTTTTTATACATTATAGGTATAAAAAACCGCTGCCTAAGGAATCACTACTTCCACATCCAGGTTTATTATATAAGTCTTAAAACGAAGAAAATGACGATATTATATTTGCAATTCACTATGTGGAAATAATTGTCCATATAATTTTAATAGTATAATACTTGAGATCTTCTACCCCAAAAACCTATAAAACGATATGCCACACGGTAGTGGAGGTGGTAGAGGGGGAACTGTTCCCAAAAATTTTTTTGAGGCTTTTTGTTCTTGTACACACTAAATGACAATTTTATATTTTTAATCCCCTTCAATAAAGGCGTGGCTGACAAAAAAAAATTAGGCCTTTTAGTATAAACGTTAATTTAATTGTTTTTTTCTCTTTTATAATGGAGTGGGAGTAGTAGAGGGGGAGCTAATGTTAAAACAAATTTTGAGGCCTTTGATTCTCGTATACACATTAAATCATAACTTTAACTTCCTTTAATAACGGGGTGGGTGTGATAGAGGGGGCGGCTAATGCAAAAAAAATTGAGGTAATTGGTTTTTGTATATACATTAAATCATAATTTTATTTTTTTTTACCTTCATTAACTATGATGTGGGGGTAGTAATGGGGTGGTAGAGGGGGTAGGCTATTGTTTCGCCTTTAGTTTTGGATATACGCTAAATAATAATTTTATTTTTTCCTCTTTAAAAAAAATTAAGGGTTTTGGTTTCGTATATAACTTTATTTTTGTATCCCCTTTATCAATGGTGCCGAATGGGGGTGCCGATGTCAAAATAAATTTTGAGGTCTTTGGTCTTGTATTTATGCTAAATTACAATTTTATTTTCCTACCTCCTTTAAAAATGGAGGTGAGGTAATGGGGGTGGTAGGAGTGGGGGCGGTTAATGCCAAAAAAATGGAGGCCTTTGGTATACACACTACTTCAATATTTTATTTTTTATTCCCTCTAATAATTGTATGGGGGTGGTGATGGGGATGACAGTGGAGATGGTTGATGCCAAAAAAATGCTGAGACCTTGGCTTCTCGTACATACGCTAAATCCCAATTTTATAGATTTTTGCTTGCTTGCTTTAACTATTTACCCATATTTACCCCCATTTACCCCTCAACCCTCCAACGATGGAAATAAAATCTAGTTCCAGATCACGTTAAAATACGTGTACCAAATTTTTAGTCAATGTCATAAACGGTTTCAGAGTAAGAATTTTTTTTGATTAAACTTAAAATCTCAACGTTTCATGACATTCTAAGTCTATTTGAACAAAAAAAAATTTCAATTTTTTTTCTCCACTGCACTACGTGGATGTGAAAATAAAAAATAACATTAATATTTTCATTTAAAAAATAAGATCACATGCAATTTTTCTTTTTGTGTAGAAGGTCAAGTAAAACAAGATGAATTTGAACCTAAATTATTGCTTTCTATAGGTAACTAATTAGCCCGTCACCATCCAAATCGACCAATCCAAGGGGCGCCTTCCTTTTTTGGCTATCGACAGGTTGTCTAACAATGAATCTTGAGAAGAAGTCTTTTTTAAAAATTCAAATACCTTTTCCTGTTCAAAAGAGCTTTTAAACTTTTAGATCCACCAATCTTTTTTGTGTATCATCAAAGTGAGCAAAGCGATCCTACACTACTTTTATGTTATTTAACCTTAAACTTATCTTTAATTTCATTTTTGGTGGCGAAAAATGGCCACTTTGATGGCAAATTGCTCAAAAATCGACCAAAAAGAAGTCCCCCTCCTTCCCTATACCCCCACCATACCAAAAATTTCAAAAAAAAAAATCTTTGGTAGTTTTGAAATAGTAGCTGTCAAATATAACGAACATATTTCTGTTGCTAATGTATATATAGGTCACCTAACGGAAATATTAATAATTTTTTACTGAATTTATCCCTTTTCTTGTATTAGATGACGTCATTAATAGATTTAAGTATATAATATTAACAGGGGATTTTAATATAGACAAATTATCAAACACAGAACAAAATAAATGCTTATCAGATATAATCGACTCCTTCTCTTTAAGATCCTTAGTAAATGAATCAACATGAATTGACTTGCGGGAAGGCTTCAATTCAAGGACAACTTTAGATTATGTTATTTATTAGAGGAGCGAAAAAGAGGTAAAATTGTGTCGTTTTTTTTTCAGCTTAGAACAAGATCAGACACAGTGGGTATTACCGACAACATCATTTTACACATAAAAACACGAAATACGACATTTTTTAGTGGTCACATATATTCTTAGTTAAAAAAAAGTGTAAAATTTAATTTTTTTTTAATCATGTTTTTTTGTACATCTATTGGCATATCTGAAAAATGAATTGAGCTATCGATGTGAACTTTTTTTTGTTATAAAACACACACTTAAGCGCTTCTTTCTATATATAGGATTGCTAATAAAAAAAATGTGAACATGCCAAAAACGTAGATGACCCTGAAAGTTTAGAGAATACGCCATCAAATTTTCACTAAGCGAGGAACTTTTTTGTTTTTGAAAATTTTGTGTAACATGTTATGAAGAAAATGAAGTCAATAGACTAAAAAAGTTTTTAGAAAAAAAATATTTTCATTATTAGTAATAGTTTGCTAGTTACGAATTTTTTAGTATGGAGGAATTTTCGAAGCGTACGCGCGCGGCACTTAAGAATAATAATGATTATGTATTGTGTGTAACGGAACTTTTCATTATTATTTTTTTATGTTTAGGACTGTTTTATCACGTTTTAGGATCTGAAAGGATAACTTATTTTTTCCAGTGACGCATTAAGGACTAAGGTTGGAGGTAAAAAGGAATTAAAAATCTTAAATAGAGTATCTGTGATAAAAATACATTGCATTGGGATCTCGGAAACGGTAAAAAATAATATTATAGTAAATGGAAAAAAAGTTGCGCAACTAAGGGGCTAATAAAATTTCATAAACAGAAGTTTAGGAAAAGTAATAATTTTGGAGTGTTTTGATAAAAAGTAAACTATCGAGTTTTCCTTTTTTTGCATTATTATTGGAGCTAAATAGAAAAGACTTCTTAAAGCACTTTTTTTTGAACGTGACAATGTTAATATTTGTATCCGACATTTCCTGTGTCAAGGTCCCTATCCGAAAATCCCATGCATTGCATTTTTACCCTAGATCCACACAATAATTGAGTAAACGTGTTATTTTCGCCTAAATTAGATAAGAAAAAAGAAAACAATATCCTAAATTAAGTCTCTTTTAATTTCCGCAGCCCTAATTATAGTTTCCATAGCTTGTGCACAAGTTTATCGTTCTCCTCTATTACTACGCCACATAAAATCCACTCCATTTTACAATGAAACTTAGATTGCTTTTTTATCTTAAATATTTTTTTAGCAGATAATCCACGCACAATTCGCACAATGGCCGTACGTTCTATAATATAATACAAGTGGTAATAAGGGAAAGAATATCGTTACACATCTTACTTCCACATCCAGTGTAAGTACAGTATCGACAAAAATATTTTTTTAAATTTTTATTGTCCAAATAGGCTTAGAATGTCATGAAACGTCGAGATTTTAAGTTTGAGCAAAAAAAATTCTGTCTGCCGGTCTGTCAGTAACTTTTTTGTGCGCACGATTACTCCGGACCCGTTTAAGATATTGACTTGAAATCTGGTACACGTACCATGTATTTTAACGAGATCTGGAACTAGATTATTCCGTTAAAAGATTGGGAGGTAAATGGGGGTAAATAGGCAAATCAAGCAAGTAAGAGTCCATAAAATTGGTATTTCGTATATATAAGAGAAGCTAAGGTCTCAAAATTTTGTTGGAATTAACCACCCCCATTATTAACTCCCACCCCATTATTCAAGGGGGCGAAACAAATAAAATTGTCATTTAGTGTGTGTACAAAAACCAAAGGCCTCAAATTTTTTTTTACTTTATCCACCACTACTACCACCCCTCTTCCACCACCCTCAGCCCCACTACCGATGTGGCATATCGTTTTATAGGTTTTTGGGGTAGACGATTTCAAATATTTTATTATTAAAGTTCCATAAACAATTATTTCCACATTCAATTTTTTTTCGTTGTGAGAGACTTGGATAGAAGTTCTGAATGTGGAAGTAGTGATTCCTTGGGCAGCGGTTTTATAATTTGACCTTCGACGAAAACGAATAACGTTGATCGTACACCGTCCTGAGATTAGTTAGTTTTAGTGGACGCGGGCGTATTAATACTCAATTTTTGCAATTCGCCCGCTCCAAAAAAAATCACTGTACCTAAACTATCAAAGACATAATAAGAATTATGCTATCAAAAACTTTTTTGGTCTTTTGGCTTTATTTTCTTCGCAGCATGTTATACAAAATTTCCAAAAACAAAAAAGTTCCTCGCTTAGTGAAAATTTGACTGCGTATTTTCTGAGGTTATCTAAGTTTTTAACATGCTTAAAAATGTTTTAATTAACAATACTATACACAGATAGAAGCGCTTAAGTGTGTGTTTTATAACAAAAAAAAGTTCATGTGGATATCTCCATTCGTTTTTGAGATATGGCATTAGATGTTCAAAAAAACATGATTAAAAAAAAAACAAAATTTCACACCTTTTTAAAAATAACAATGTCCGTGACCACTAAAAAATGTCGTATTTCATGATTTCTAATGAACATCGACCTACTTAACGAAATGGTATATGTCTCAGTTTGTTCTAAGATTAAAAAAAAAAAACTCAAGAAGGAAGCGACTTTTCCCCTGTTTTTTACTCCACTAATTACAAATTTAACAAATTGTGAGGTAATAATAGTAGATTCACACATATCGGATCATAAAAGACAATTATTTAATTATAATCTAATTGTTAATTATTATACTGAGCCTGTTTCAGATAAGAAGACAATGTGTAGAAT
Source organism: Rutpela maculata (assembly GCA_936432065.2). Taxonomy (NCBI): domain Eukaryota; kingdom Metazoa; phylum Arthropoda; class Insecta; order Coleoptera; family Cerambycidae; genus Rutpela; species Rutpela maculata. The sequence continues at coordinate 68,423,788 of OW386287.2, read as the reverse complement.
TTTCTCAGAACAAAACATGTTGAATTTTGCTAACCTATTTTATAATGATTTTGACCTATTTACTAAGGAACATGGCAATATCAATGACTACTTTTGTGAATTTTTGGCGCACTTCCAGTGGTGTTTGGACAAGAGTTGTAAAAAGAAAGTTATGTCAGTCAAGAGAAGTAGCAAACCTGAAAACGATTTCAGAGTGAGATAGGAATTAAATAACTTAAAGTATCTTTATTGCATTGCTAAGAACTCTGGTTGTCCTGAACTGATGAGATCCTTTAGGAATTATAAAAAATACCTTAATAATAAAATATCCAATATACGAATAGAAATAAATCCAGATATAAGTGAAAATTCAAATAATAAAAATAGAATTTTATGGCAAATGAGAACTGGTATAAAAGTAAATGATGAAATAATAAATGACGAAAAAAAATATGTGAAATATTTGCCAATTATTTTTCTACATGTGTTAAAGATGAAATGGATAACCATTTTGGAAATAACTTATCAAATAATTGTACAATATCCAGGAAAATAATTAATTCCACAATTTCCTTTGAACCTCTGACAGGAGACGAAATTATTAGTATAATTGATAATATGAAAAACTAGAATTCCACGGGCGTTGACGAAATACCTATCCGACTATTAAAGTTCTGTAAATACATTATAGCAGATTCTCTTGTACATCTTATTAACTTATCGGTAAATCTTGGACAGTTTCCAGATATTTTAAAAGTAGTTAAAGTAATTCCCTTATTTACAAAGGATGATCCGCACTTGGCAGAAAATCATAGGCCCATAACTTTAGTAATCTAAAATTTCTGAGAAAGCAGTTGCCAATAGAATACACCTATATTTAGAATCAAATAATTTATTTACTGACAGTCAGTTTGGTTATACAGGGTGTCCCGAAACTCCCGCCTTCCCCTTTAGGTGCTAATTCTCCATGCAAAAATAGTAAGAAAAGTTCCTATAAACATGTGTCCGGAAATGCTTCCTAAGGGAGCTACGGCCCTCTAAGGATGGCGCAAAAATAGGTGTTTTTACTAATTATCTCGGAAATGATTTGGGACAACTTTATGAAACTTAGTTAACTTTTTTCGATCAATAAAGCTTATTGTTTTACGCCTACTTTGAAAAATAAATAATGCGCATTTAGCAAACGAATACGCAATATTTCGTTTAGACCGCTTTTACTCGAAAACGGCTTGCCATATGGCTAATTGTAAAAAGGCCCTTTTTTATGCAGAATTAACCAGGGAATCATAATCAGACATTAAAATACTAAAAATGTCAAATGGAAAAATTAATATGTAGAAACAAAGAACATCGATCCCTCCTTTCTCCGCCCCTAGATAAAATTAATTTTGGCTAATACTGTAAAACAATAACCTTTAATAATCGAAAAAAGTTAACCAAGTTTCATAAAGTTGTCCCAAATCATTTCCGAGATAATTAGTAAAAGCACCTATTTTTGCGCCATCCTTAGAGGGCCGTACCTCCCTTAGGAAGCATTTTCGGACACATGTTTATAGGAACTTTTCTTACTATTTTTGCATGGAGAATTAGCACCTAAGGGGGAGGGCGGGAGTTTCGGGACACTCTGTAGAGACAATAAATCTACAGAACTAGCGACACAAGAATTTGTTCAAAAAAATCTACCATTACCTCGATAAAGGTAATAAAGTAGCTAGTCTTTTCTTTGATCTAACTACGACTTGTGATTCAGTTAATCCGAAATTTCTTGAGGACAAATTAAAAATAATAGGAATAACTGGAGACGTTTTGAAATGGTTAACTTCTGGAAAATCGGAAAAATTTAGTTTTAATAAACTCAGAAATGCCTAATATCGTTAATATGGAAATCGGTGTAGCTCAAAGTTCCGCACTCAAAGAAATAGTATGGGTAAATTAAAAAAAAAAAAAATGGTTAACTAACAATATCGTTAATTTTGTTAAACCAAACTATATTGATGGTATTTTTAAACAAGAGGTGATTGTTATTTTAATTAATAAAAAGTTGTCGTACAACAAAACAAACATTAACTTAAAAAATAGATGAATAAGACTATTATTTTGTTCGTCTGACTATTATTTTGTTGAATTCTGTCAAATTAAACTAGATAATAGTATATTTTATTTTTAACTATTATCGAATTGTAATTCTAACCCAGTATTAGTTCGCTGTATTATTGTACTTGGTAGACAAACCAATATTATTGTCGTCTTCTAGAAGTTCTAAAACAATTACCATAAAATTTGCTTGCTTACAGAAATTATTCCCAGATGACGCCACATACAAATCACTGACAGTAATCAATCATGCATTATCTTATACTCTAATGAATTTATAGAAAATTAATAACATGATTGCAATGTTCGAATTCTCTCAGGGATCATCGATATATTTGGATGGATCTTATAAACGATCTCTAATCTTTGGTTTGGGTGGTCTGATGTCTCAATACTGAGATTTTGGCTAACCAAAAAAAACTTGATCATACAATAAAGTGTAGATCAACCTAAACGTTAGTTGGTGAACAAAAAACAAAGTCGTTGTACTATTTAATTGTAGACCAAATTGAAAATGGTTAGTGAACATAAAAAAATGTCATTGTACTATTTAATTTGTTACAAGAAGATATGATTATTAAACTACTATTTGTTTACGAAAACAAATAAAGTTGTATGACTATTCTTTTCTGATTGATTTAACTATGAAACTAGATAGGCGCGATTTCATATGCTCTTTTTGGTTGAATTTACCTCTCATTTTCTTTGAGTGCGTTACTGATCCACTTTTATTTCTTATTTTAGTCAATAATTTACCATAGATTATATAACAGAAGGTAAGGCATTTATGTAAGCGGATGACACATTTGTCATAATCTACAGTGATACCAATGAACTAGAGAATAGAACTGTTACTGAATTCTCTAATTATTAACATGAAAAAAATGGTATTTTTTATTTTACAAATATTATATCTAATAATAGTCCTAAAATAGAATATGTTGAGACCAACATGAAAACAACATTCTTAGGCTCAGTGATAGATGCAACACTAAATTTTACTTCTCAAATAGATACTTTGTGCACTAAGTTAGCTAAAACAACATTTGCAGTTTTAAAAAAAGAATTGAACAAGCTAAAAACATACTCTTCGCTAATTTACTGAACTTTTTATATAATTGTTACACATTCTATAGGATACTCTTCGCAGTTTTCTTGTAAATAATGTTAGTTTTTGGACATCCTAAATTTTGTGATACCATCTTTGTTGTGAAAAAATTACATGAAAAAAAAAAATGAAAAAAATATCCGACCTGTGTGGGATTCGAACACACGATCTTTAGATTGCAAGGCAAAAGTTTATGGAGATGACATTTCGCAAGATTTCTATTTAAGTATAAGCGACAAAAATTAAGAAAATTTATTTTTTTAAATTAAATAATTAATAACTTTTTTATTTACTGATCGATTTTCTTCAACAACAATGGGGTTCTTCCTCTAGCTAACACTAACTTACTTTCTGAATTTCAATACAATCGGACTTTTCTTTCTTAAGTTATCGTGCTTACATGAAACGTGACGGACGGACGGACAGACGGACATTTTGAAAGTTGTTCGGAATTCGTTCACTAACACAATGGTATGAAAATTTTTTCTCCACGAGCGATATTTACTATTTTAGAAATGTGCCGATCAAATACAATATACTCTTCGTTTTTGCGAAGAGTATAATAATAATGCATTAATAACATGTTACTACTCTTTAGCATATTCAGCCATTAGTTAAAATATTAGTATATTAGGTCAATCAGCTGAGGTGAGTAGAGTTTTTGTAATGCAAAAGAGAATTATTCGGATTTTGTTTGGTTTTTACATTTAAGACAAAAAAATATGAATATTACGACGGGAGCCCCCCCCCCCCCCGATCCTTGGAGACAATGTTTTTCATAAAGATTAAAGATTAAAACCTAAAGAACAATTTTAGACATGTCCCCCAAAAAAAAAACTGGCTGTACTTTCAAAATGGCGTCCGTTTAAAAAAAAATTGCAAATATTGTTTTTGTCATTTAACACAAAAACTAAAAAAGATAGAGAAAAACTTTCTCCACAAAAAACAAAGTGCATAAAATTTTGTACAATTTTGCTGCTATACAATATTTGGATATGAGTTACTATTTTCCAGATACCATTGTTACCGTTTTCGAGATAAATGTCTGCAAATTATAATATTATTATTGTTATTAATTTTTTTCAGTTTATTTTATCTTTTGTTATGCTAATAATATAAAGTTATACGCCTTACAATAATTGAATAATTGTCACAGTTATTTCCTCTAAGTGATTTACCGATATATGAATTTCCATGTTTTCTTAATTTTGGACTCATTTATCTGGAAAATGGTAACTCCTATCAAAATATTGTATAGGAATAAAATTGTAGAAAATTTTATGCACGTTGTTTTTTGTGAAAAAAGTTTTTGTCCATCTTTTTTAGTTTTTGTGTTAAATGACAAATACATTGGCAATATTTTTTTTTTTAATTTTTTTTTAAGTGTATATTAAATTGAAGGAAATTTAATACTCTGCAACTTCACTTCTGACAATTTTAATTAGCTTTCATTTTTATTTAGAACATATTTTTTCTAGAGTCCACCGTTTCCGAGATATAATCGAAAAACCCACAAATGGGATCTTCCCCCCCTCCTCCCACAGTAAGTTCACCTCCCAGGGGCGGGGACTTTTAGTATGTTTACCTGCTAACTACTCCTAACGAAGTCCTGAAGTCAAAAAGTCCCGCATATTTCATGTACTCTACACCCCCCTTTTGAGCACTCATTGACTTATGTCTCCAGTCATCGGGGGTGGGGTGCACGTACAGTTAGGGAGTAATGACTATATTGCATGCATTTACAAATTTAAAATTTCTTGTGTCATGAACAAAAATTTAAATAAATTTAAAATAAATAGTGACAGGAGACGCACCCACCAGAACTGCGGAGAAAATACACATAAATATTTTCAACCTTAACAAATATAAAAAATCACCCCACTGTGCTGGTAGTGTGACGTGGTTTCTTCCAGTCGCCTAGCGCATAAACGAGTGGAAGTGACACTTTGACGCCGAGATCTACTTCGGTATCACTCGGGCGCCACCTTTACAATTTTTACGTGGGGCAAAGGTCCCACATTAGCCTCCTCACGCAGCCTGTTGCAGTAGGGCTGGGATAAACTCAGTGAAGAAACGGAAATGTCCAGGGGTCAAAATTTGACATTAGATTTTCAGGCACATTCAAACAGTAAAACTCAGAAATCGGTAAATAACAACGTTTATTAAAACATGATAAATTCAATAACAATAGTAAAAGAAAATGTTCAGGTACTCAAATACTCATAAGGAGTTTATCACAGATAAAACTTATGATATTTTATTTTACAATAGGTAAAGCATCGCGAATAACTAATCAAGCGGGCTAACTAATCAAGCTGACTAACCAATCAAGCTGGGAGAAGACAGATTAATCGATGTGTTGCAGATGTTAAGGTTACTATTAAACGTGTTTGTTACTAGTGGCAAGCGGGCAATCCACGGGATGCTAAGCAGTAGATAAGCAACAAAAAAAAAATGGTAAGCAGTATGCAAAGTAACAACAGGCAGTATATACAACAAAACATATACCGTGCGTGTAATTTCCCATTAGGCATGTACATTCACGTAGCGCGAGAAATATGACAACACCGGCAGCCGTAAATTCGTCCGTCGGTGGACTGGTGGAGCATCCCAGTTCTGTTATTTCATTTCAGTCAGCTGGCACACGCGATGTTGTAATTCTTACTCCCCATGTCTAGCCCGCGACTACACACACGGTATATAAAATAGCATAAAAAAAAGTTAGAACAGGCAGTGCTATAATTCGGGGTGGTAGCAAGGCAATTCTTTACAGCAATATAGGCATGCACGAAATAATAATCAGGAAACAGTATTAAAGAACACGACTTTGTTCTTTCTAATAATCAGGAAGTACGGTCAAAGAACATGGCTTTGTTCTTTTACTTCCGATCTGGAGGTTTGCCTGCGGTTTTCGGGGTGGCAAACGCCTGGCGGGAGATGTGCTGCCTTTAATAGCCAAACGCAAATTTGTCAGAGCGGTTTCAGATTATGTTACGTAGCAACATATGAAAAATAATTAATTTTCGGGATTGTCAGATTTTCGCGTCAAGTTCCCGGACTATGACAAAGTTTCATAAATTTCTCAGGGTACTGGATTTTATTGTTTATTCATAAAGAGTAGTAATTGTTAAAATACTTTAGCATGAAAACAGTTTCGAAATACAGTAAATTGTCTGGTATTATTTTATAACAAATTTTCATAACTTCTTCACAATACAGTATTTTATTTTTAATTTATATCAACACGACGTGGTTAAATTAAAGCAGGTAGAAAACAGATTCTAAATACGGTAAATTATCAAGCATTATTTTATCTCGTTGAACAGAAAAACACAGTACAAGTTAAAATAATCTGGTAAAAAACGGTTTACCGTTTTTCTCTCAAAAATGTCTACGTTTCATTTTCTTGGTTCGGTCCTAAGAAAATTTACTGGAACATAAGGTTAAGTGGTAGAGCACAGTTAGAGCACAGTTAATTGTGAACTTCGCCTTTTTTTGGTAATTTATTTGTTCTCAATGTATTTGATTGCTTGTTTGTTAATTACTGTACATTGTTACCGAAAATAAAGACATTATTATTATTATTATTATTATAACTGTTTTGGACAAAATCTCGAGAATTTATCAGTCTGTCTCTATAACACACCGACGTTAACAAAAATTATAAGTACAGTATCTGGATAAATCGGAAATTAACAATCGCATTTTCTGCATTTTAATCGAAATTACTTGAAATTAACAGTTGAATACACTTAATCATGTCGGACAATCTTAATAGCTGGATGTACGGGATCTGACAAATTTGCCACGGAGCTACCCACTTCATAAAATTAGTGCATCTTACCTTAACAAGAGCTGATACGGGAATGGGGAATGATCAAAATGCCTTTCCACTAACTTCGATATTCCCGAAATGAATTACGGCCAGCGACACTGGTGACAATTTTGTAAATTATATTGATATGTCGCGCTATCTTCTCACGGCGAGATTTAATACAATTTACATGAGATAGGATTCTACAACGCGGTTCTTTACTTTGGGAGTTCCTCAGTTGCACGGATGAGGGTGAGGAAAATCCATTCAATTAATTAAAACAAGTAAATTTTTCAGGTAAACGGGACAAGCAACGAAACGTAGGGTTAATTTATTGCATTTTATTATTAAAAAAAAACACTTCATTACAGTAGTTATATATATGTTATATAAAATTATACGCTTATTATAAAGACTTTGTCATAACAAACCTACACAGGTATATCATATTACATGATAACGACTTCTCTTATTAATCGCTTATCTTAGAGATATTATATTTCACCTTTGTTTCTCACATTTTATGCTGATTGTCGAATTGCATTTCCTTTGTTCTATACTTTACTTACTCAGGTTCTGTATGTTATAAATACGACTAGACATGCTTTGTAAAATCAGTTATTAAACTCAGTTATAATGCAACACTTCTAATTTATTATTATATTCCTTCTCCAAGAGCCAACGTTGGCTCCATGTAACTAAATAAAAGTTTTTAAAAAGTCATTCATGTGAACCGTGATCTAACATTGGCGCAGTCGGTAGGATCCGTAAACATCATCAGAACAAGAAGCCTAACTGGTAGTGAAGCGTAAGAGAACAAGGAGAACATCTGCAGAAGGTGCCTAACTAGTGCGTGTACATCTACGAGAACAAGGAGACCTTCCTCACTGGTGGTGGCGGATCCCAATCCCTTGACGGACGAAGAACCTACCCATGGAGATGAAATTAACGTAAGTCATTTAAGAATCATCTCGTACCATTTTTACCATTTTATTATTTTTCACAACTTATTTTATTAAAAATGTATTATACTGCTAATACACTCGGCGCACAAAGCCAGTTCTCTTGTCAAAGTGAATCCATTCCTTTACAAACACAACGAAACAAGTTAATTTAGTTTTAAGTTATTTATTTTCGTATTATACTGCTAATACGAAACATTGTGTATTATACAGCTAATATACAATCCATTTACGCACGCAACGTAACAAGCTAATTTAATTTAAGTTCGTATCATACTGCTGATACGCAACCAATCTTTAATTCAAATAATTTCTAAATACAAAAAGCAAAATGCCAGATAGAGCTCAACAAGAGACAGTTCAACCAGTGCCACCGGCACCAACCGAACAACAACTACAACAACAACAACAACAACTACAACAACAACAACAACCACAACCAGAGCAAATTGAGCCTTACAAGCTCTCTGAGTTATTTTCGTTGATACCCGAATTCGATGGCAATGCCATTAATTTACAAACATTTTTAAATTCATGCCATTGTGCACAAAGTATGGCCATTAACGACCAGAAAATTTTATTAACAGTCCACATCAAAAATAAATTAAAAGGCAAAGCTGCCGAATTAATAAACTCACGTAATCCCGGCACATGGCCAGAAATAAAAGCACTACTGGAAACCCACTTTGGGGACTCCAGAGATTTAACGGCCCTAATTCAGGACCTGCAGCGCATTCACCAATTGCCAGGTGAATCCGCCCTAACATTTGTATCGCGTCTACAAACGCACAACGCGAAAATGCACGCCGCAGTGCAAAAACAATATCTCACGGGAACGCAAAGAACTGCACAATCAGATCTTATAGAAACCATGACGCTTAATAATTTGTTAACGGGCTTAGAACCAAACTTAGGCCGCATCATACGTGCCAGTAACCCTCCAACTATACTAAAAGCTGTTAGCAGAATTCGGAGAGAACTGCAACTCTCCTATTTTGAACAACAAAAATTTCCGAAAAATAGTCCGGTCAAAAATCCCAATTTACAACCTAAACGACCAACCACTAACTTTCAACAGAAATTCTGCTCATTTTGCAAAAGAAATGGACACACCATAAATGAATGTCGTACAAGGCAACAGCAACAGTCTATGCCATCGACATCAAACTTCCAGAGACCAAACTATCAAGGAAACCCAAATTTCCAAAATTTCTCTCAAAACAATCAATTTGGTCAGAGGACATTCCCTCAAAACAATCAGCCAAATCAATCGCAGCAAAACAGGCCCTCAGCCATAAGGCCGAACCCGAATTTCAATCAACAAAGACCCTCTGCTATCCAACCTAACCCAAATTTTAATCGCTTTAATCAGCAAAAAACGCATCATTTGAACTATGAACCTTATAACGATCAATGTGATTATAATAATCAATACAATGACTATTCACCCGATTATCAAAATGTAAGTGACAGTTATGAAAATTACGATTTAGAAAACGCTCAAAGCTTTTCAGAGAATTATACAGCTAATTCCCAATATGAACAGTACGAGAATTATACTGCTAATTCTCAAACGCCACAGGAGGATTATACTGTTAATCCTCAGGATTTTCGCTTAGATCCGGAGTACCCCACGGATACTCCAACACAGCAAACAGACCAATTCGACCAAATAACAAATCAAATACGAACGATGAATCTCAACGACAGTTTCGACCCGTCGCTGAACTTCCCGGAACAAGGGTTCATGTAGAAACGCTATCATACTCATTGTTGACCGTAAATTCAAAAAATCTATACTACATTAAAGACATCACGAACAAATTCAAAATTCTAATCGATACTGGCGCAGGTATCTCTATCTTTAAACCAAAAACAGCAGAAAATTACAGACGGAGATTTTCAGAAAATGTAATTATACAAGGCATAACCGATCAGAAAATTACTATTAGTGAATCTGTTCTTATACCCTTTACGGATAACGACCCACATAAAGTTTACATCTACGACCTAGATATCAGTTTTGATGGACTGATAGGAGCTGACTTCCTAGAACACTATAATTGTATCGTCGACATAAGAAATAAACGATTAATAACCAATTTTAAAACAGTTCCACTTTTTAGAGTAACCGACGATTCGCTGAAACCCGAATGCGACAAAATCCAATCAAACCACGACCCTAATCAAAATAAGATTCAAATCGATGGCCGTACCGAAAAAATTTATAAACTAAAATGTAACCTTAGAAACACTGACGCTATTTTGCAAGCGCAAGAGAATGAAAAAGTCCGTTTACCTAATGCTCTTGTTAAAGTAAACGAAAATGGAGAATTTTTAACAACAATAATCAATGCTAATGTCATCCCGAAGACTGTCGATTTTTCCAATTTAAATTTAGAACCTTTACAAAAATTTAAGTCAATTTTTAACTTAAACACGCAAAACTCTGACCAACACCTAACGACGGACAGATCCTTCGAAATCAAGAACGAATTGCGCTTGGATCATCTAAACGAAGAAGAGGCCGAAATAGTAACGCAGCTTTGTTTAGACTTTCAAGATATATTCTATTTAGAAGGAGACAATTTGACCTTTACCAACGAAATCAAACACCCTATTGACACCGACAATTCCCGACCGATATTTACGAAATCGTATCGATATCCTCAGGTCCATAAAGAAGAAGTTAAGTCCCAAGTATCGAAAATGTTAGGTCAAGGTATTATTCAACCCTCAGTCTCACCTTGGTCCTCTCCTGTCTGGGTAGTTCCCAAAAAACTGGACGCTTCTGGTAAACAGAAATGGCGCGTTGTAGTCGACTACCGCAAACTCAACGAGGTTATAATCAGTGACAAATATCCTCTGCCCAACATTTCCGATCTTTTAGACCAACTTGGCAAATGCCAATATTTCACAACCTTAGACTTGGCTTCTGGTTTCCACCAAATCGAAATTAATCCCGCAGATATTCAAAAGACTGCTTTCACAGTTGAGAACGGTCATTATGAATTCGTGCGAATGCCATTTGGACTCAAAAACGCTCCATCAACTTTTCAAAGAGTTATGGATAACATCCTGTTAGGTATTCAAAATGAACGATGTCTCGTCTACATGGACGATATTATTATTTACTCCCCTACAATTCACGAACACATTTCCCGTCTAACTGAAGTCTTTAAACGCCTTCAAAAAGCCAACCTCAAAATTCAACCAGACAAATGCGAGTTTCTCCGCAAGGAAGTCGCTTATTTAGGACACCTAATTACAAAAGACGGCGTAAAACCAAACCCTTCGAAAGTTGACGCTATTTTAAATTTTCCTCAACCGAAAAATCCAAAAGAAATTAAATCATTTCTAGGCTTAGGCGGATATTATAGGCGCTTTATTCCTAATTTCTCCAAGATAACCAAACCCTTAACAAAACTACTACAAAAAGACGTACCATTTCTCTTCAACAATGATTGTATAAATTCTTTTCAAAATTTGAAACAAACATTAACGACAACTCCGATATTAATCTACCCCAACTTTGATGAACCTTTCGTTCTAACCACTGATGCGAGCGCATTTGCCGTCGGCTCGGTGCTGAGCCAGGGGCCTATTGGCAAAGATTTACCCATTGCCTATGCTTCTAGAACCTTGTGCAGTGCAGAAACTAAATATTCAACGATTGAACGCGAGCTTTTATCGATAGTATGGAGTGTAAAGCACTTTAGACCATATCTGTATGGTAGAAAGTTCAAGCTTGTCACCGACCACAGACCACACTCACCTGGCTATTCTCTATAAAAGATCCAGGAAGTAGACTTGCCCGTTGGCGACTCAAATTAGAAGAGTACGATTACGAAATAATTTATAAACCTGGCAAAATCAATAAGAACGCGGACGCACTTTCCAGAATCAAAATTAATCATTTTTCCGAATGTTCCAAATTCTATTCAAAGGTTCTAGCCGCGAATGACGAAGAGTCAGACGACGAGTCAGACGACGAGTCAGACGACGAGTCAGACGACGACGAAAACCCAGACGATAACAATGCAGTCACTAACGAACAAATTTCGCGAGAATTTGAAACTTTCACCAACCTATATAAAACAACATCTTTAATTGACTATTCGAAAATCAAAGCCTCGAACAAACAACTTTTGTATCGAGAACATAAAGATATTATAACCTTTTTCCAACAAAACAACTTACAAGATCTACATCACAAAATTATCGAGGACATATTCGAGGAAAACCCCGAATTTCATAACAATAAAATCAATATTGTATCGAGCAAAACAGTCAGACATAGGAGATATTTTATCATCCCTCTACCTTTTGATATCGAATCTGTAATTGAACATCTATTTTTGGTATTATTTAATAATCAAGATGTTTTAGACCTTTCTAAGACATACTTTGTCGAAAATAACCTAGACCTCCCCATACTCGAAATTCTATCATTCATTTTTGCAGAAAAAGACTTAAAAGTAGTAATTTGTCAAGATATCGTCAGAACTGCCGACGAAGATGAAATTCGGAGCAAAATCATTTTGGTAAAAATAATCTACACCGCGGAATAAATGAAACGATTAGAAGAATTAGAGAAAAATACACTTGGCAAGGTCTAACTAAAGACGTTGAAAATTTTATAAAAAATTGCGAAACTTGCCAAAAAACTAATGTATGCCGAAAAAACCTTAATAACCCTCTAGTAGTCACAGAAACCCCAAGAACATTCGAAAGAATTAATATCGATTTATTTGAATTCCCAACTCGAAATTACGCTTTAACTATTCGCGACGAGTTAACTAAATTTACACAAGCCTATGCAGTCCCGGACAAATCCGCAAAATCCGTCGTAAATACCTTGTTGTTATACTTTCAACATTACGGTACCCCGCTAAGAATTCATTGCGACTACGGTGGCGAATTTGACAACCGTTTGCTTAAAGATCTCTGCACCCTCTACGACATAAAATTAACTTATTCAAGCGTAGGACATCCCCAATCGAACGGATCCATAGAAAGATTTCATGCTACTTTAGCTGAAATAATAAGAATTCATAAAACTGAAAACCCGAACGAACATCCGTTCACGATTTTACCATATGCAGTAATATGCTATAACAATTCGGTAAATAAAACACACGGTTTCACCCTATATGAACTTATCTTTGGTCATACGTCTAACAAACCACCGGAAACTTTATATAACCAAAAAGAGTTAATAACCAAATACGTTAGAGATTTAAACAACAGAATATCCCACTACTATAAAATAGCCCGTAGTCGAACACAATCTCAAAAAGAGAAAGCAAAAGTTCGTTTCGACAGAAATGCTCCCCAAAAACGCCCCGAGTACAAAATAGGTGACTTAGTTTATGTAAAAGAATCACAAATTAAGAACAAACTACAAAACAAATTTAACGGTCCTTTTAAAATAAAAGAAATTTTCCAAAATTCTGCTACCCTATTAAATCTCGAAACAAAACAAGAAACTAAAGTAAACTTTGATAGAATGAAACCATGTACTGAAAATTAAATTTATTTTCAGGTTTCTCCTGCTGTTCGGATCAGCACTCTGTCAATACAAAATTACCCCGATCAATAACACTGTTGGTGTATACTACCACCAAGACACGGACATCGTGGTGACAAATGACAAATGGACTCTGCTAGTGCATAAAAACATTTCATCCCTCAAAATAGCTTTTGACAAAAATCAAAATATCTTAGACAGAATCTTGCACACTCTCAATAATGGTGATCATAAGTCAATTATTTTTACGAGTGAAATTAAAACAGACTTTAACCTTTTGACACAAATATCCAACTCTATAAAAAGAAAATTTGACGAAATCTTTTCAGACACAAAAAGATATAAACGAGGAATATTTAACGGTATTGGTACAATATTCAAATCCATAACTGGAAACTTAGATGCTGAAGATGGCCAGTACTATACTAATTGTATAAATAAACTAAATAACGACGAACATCAATTGGAAAACTTAATCAAAAATCAAATTTCAGTTACAACTTCTGTTATTAAAAACTTCAACTCGACTATACAAAAATTACAAATTGACGAGGAAACGTTTAACAAAGATCTCGAAGAAATCGAACACACAATTCAAACCATGACTCAAGCTATCGAGGCTGCTCACATAAAACTAAAATTCATATACATTTCCGAACAACTAATGGCAAGCTATTTGTATATCGAAGATAATTTGAACGACATTTTGAATTCAATAACATTTGCCAGATTAGGAATCATTCACACGTCAATCATAACCCCTAATCACTTAGTGACAGCATTACAAGAAATTTCACAGAGCTTACGAAGGAACAATTTGCCTCTCCCCATTAAATTATCGGCAGTTGCTAAGTATTTGGATATTATTGAATTACAAGCGTTTCAAATGGATTCTAACTTAGTATTTGTTTTAACAATACCACTTGTTGAACCCCAAAATTATAACACCTATCGCCTATATCCTATCCCGATACTTGATAACAGAACTGGTCTACATCACATTCTATCTATCTCACAAAAGTTTATCGCGAGAGACGATGATTCTTTAATGTACATACCTATACAAAATTTGAAAGGATGCAAGCCTCTCTATTTTGGAACCAAACTATGTTCGAACCTGTTTGCATATCCTATCGACCAAAATGCCATATGTGAAGCCAGAATACTAAAACCATTGCCAAAACTTCCAGAGAACTGTCAAACTTCCTTCATTATTAGTCAGGGATATAACGTCCAAGAACTTGAAGACAACACATGGCTAGTAATTAATTCTGAACCACTTCACATTACCATCAACTGTCCAAAGAGAGAATCCACAACAGAGTTAATCAACAAAAATTCCATCATCAAACTACAACCAGGATGTTAAGCCTATGCAGACATTACTAGAATACAAGCCAGTGCCAAAGACTTTTCCGAAATCAAGGACAATTCACATCCTATCCAAATTCCTTTTGAATGCTGTAATCACATGCCCGACAAAATCGAAATTCCAAAATTAAAACCACTCAAATTAAACAATCTCGACGTAGAAGATCTAGATATTGCAAAAATCAAATTGGACCAATATTCCAAAAACCTGGATGACCTCATAAACGAGCCTTTTGTGACCAAACACGTATCTTGGTTCACGTATTTCATAATCACTCTCATCATCCTGTTAGTTGAACTTTACATAACTTGTAAATGCAGAAGAAGAAGATGTAGAGCATTGCGAATCCAACCCTCAACGGACAACCCTCCTTCACCTCCTTCAGAGCGAAGCAGAGTATTCACCAAATTTCCTAGACTTACCCCTCCAAGAAAGCGACCCGGTATTAAACCTCAAGAAGAAGAGGACATCGAGTTAACATAGACTTTCATATGTGGAGTTTTACCCTTGTTTATTAATTTAGACCATTGTATTTTATTCTTATTACATTCATGTGATGTATTACTCACTTATTATTATTATCAATTACCAATTTTAACTTTTATGCATTTTATTATTTTGCTTTGTATTCATTCAACATTGTTTCAATTTATTTTGCATTATATTCATTTAACGTTTCTAACAATTTTCAAAAGTTGCTGCATAACATCAACTTTTTTATTAAGGGGGAAGTTGTTATATAAAATTATACGCTTATTATAAAGACTTTGTCATAACAAACCTCCACAGGTATATCATATTACATGATAACGACTTCTCTTATTAATCGCTTATCTTAGAGATATTATATTTCACCTTTGTTTCTCACATTTTATGCTGACTGTCGAATTGCATTTCCTTTGTTCTATACTTTGCTTACTCAGGTTCTGTATGTTATAAATACGACTAGACATGCTTTGTAAAATCAGTTATTAAACTCAGTTAGAATGCAACACTTCTAATTTATTATTATATTCCTTCTCCAAGAGCCAACGTTGGCTCCATGTAACTAATTAAAAGTTTTTAAAAAGTCATTCATGTGAACCGTGATCTAACATATATAGTATGTCCGCGGATGGAGTTTACAATAGGCGTAATGGCTAAAATTTTTCACTTTTCGAGAAAATGTTATTTTTTATAAAAGTTTTTACTTGCCTAAACAATAGTAATGACGTTTAGAAAAATTTATATTTTTTATGCGGGGTGCTCAAAAATTACAAAAACTCAAAATTCCGTAAGAGTAAGCTGGTTATATTTTTTTGTTTTGGAACAAAATAACATTGCTTCAAATTATATGGTCTGTCCAAATTTAAAATTTCATTTCAATATTGCAATGTTTCGAAATAAGTGAATTTTTAGTAAAACACTTGTCAAATTTTTATTTAGCTAATTGCATTCGAACAAGTCGAGTAAATATCAGATAAACAATTCTGAATTTATAAAAGCAAATACATATTTGAGAGTTATGACTTTATTAAATATCACAATTCAAAAATTCCTCCTCCAAATTGAACGCATATTTCCAATCGTTTCCGAATGTTGTGAAAACTACATCATACTTCAGTGCCGGTTTTATATATAAATTGTCCCTAGGCCCAGGTCACTTTGCGCCCCCCCTCCTCCGGAATAGGAACAAGTTAAATGTCTTGTATTATAATCTCTATGCTTGCTATCAGTTTATGGGCACTAACCACTACGCCCCCCGCAGAGTGGCGCCCCTAGGCAGAAAACCGGCCCTGTCTAACTTCCTCAATAGAAATTGATTGCACAGCTGCCGAAATGCACTGCTTTAGAATTTCACCGTCGTTATCTATGGTTGTCGGTATAGCGGAAGACCAGACCCTCTGAATTCGACACCCTCTATACAACTCGCGAACACCCACCTAAAAATAGGTAATCTGATGTAAAATAACCTGCTAAACTTAATTTTTGAATTCGCTCATTGATTTGAGATTGCCAAAATGACCAAATTGGCAATTTTCTAAAAAAATTATGTGTTATGTGTTATTTTTTGTTTTTCATATAACACGTCATATATTACTTCCACATCTAGTGGAAGTATAGTAATGACAAAAAAATTTTTTAAAATTTTTGTTGTCCAAATAGGCTTAAAATGTCATGAAACGTCGAAATTTTAAGTTTGAGCGAAAAAAAATTTTCTGTCTGTCGGTCTGTTTATCGGTCTGTCTGTAACTTTCTTTGTGCGCACGTTTACTCTGGAACCGTTTAAGATATTGACTTGAAATTTGGTATACATATGTACTTTAACGAGATCTAGAACTAGATTATATTTGCATCTTGTTCCATCGAAGGGTTGGGGGGTAAATTCAGGTAAATTTGGGGTATCGTTTTATGGGTTTTTGGGGTAGAGGATTTCAAATATTATATTATTAAAGTTCCATAAACAATTATTTTCACATACAAAGTTTTTTCGTTGTGAGTGACTTAGATAGAGAATCTGGATGTGGAAGTAGTGATTCCATGGGCAGCGGTTTTTTTATTTTACTTCAGAATTTTTTAATTTTTTTGCATAATATTCTCTAACTATTCTTTGATATGTTGAAAGTAAAAAATTTTACCTAAAAAATAATTAGTTGGCGAAAAAAAATAACAACTTTTCTTTGACGCAAAATCTTTAAAATTCGCAGAGTAAAATGTCCGATCGAGGTATCTTTTTTATTTTTAAAGTTAGGTGCCTACTATAACCGAAGAAAATGTTCCGAATGAACTAAATAAAATCTTTTAGTCATTTTTAATTTTATAGTACGATCTTAGTTGGTAAAAGACTTGGTAAAAAAATTATACCAAACCCCATTTGGGTTTCGACCCTTGGATTCCGAGTCAAAAGAACTACATCACCACCTTACACGTAAAAGAATGTAAATTTTTACATTATAAGACACTAGCTAAAATCATATTTTCACGGTTGTATATTACATTATGAAATGTATATTTGTAAAATATATAAATATTTAGATATTAAAATGAAGTATCATTTCACCAGATGATTTCTATTCAATTACAAAAACATAAAAATTAATTTTTTTTTTTTCAAATTTAAATCATTAAGTAATAACATTTTTATTTACCGACAGATTTTGTTCAAATAGCTAACACTAATTTACTGTCCAAATTTCAGTACAATCAGTACAATCGGAATTTTCTTTCTTGAGTTATCGTGCTTACAAGAAACGTGACTGACGGACAGACGGACATTTTGAAAGTTGTTCAGAATTCATTCACTAACACAATGGTATGAAAATTTTTTGTCTGCGAGCGATATTTACGGTTTTAGAAATGTACCGATCAAATGCAAAATCGGATGACATTTCTGTGGCTCTAAAACAATATTTAGAACAGAAAAATTTATTTTTATCACTAAATCCAGTTTTCACAATGTAGAAGATCTAGTCTGGGGTCCAACAGTACGAAATCGCTCTAAATTCCAAGTAACCTGTTCCGACATGACGTACATTTTTCAACTTCAGATTTGCAAAAAGGGTTATATAGGACACCAGAAATGACTTGTCGGATTCTTATCAGCTCTTGCATAACTTCTTAAATGATAAGAAAAGAGACGAAATGATAATTCCTAAAAAAATGTTTTTTAATACATAACACGTCCTGTAAAAGAAACTATGAGTGCTATCCATCTAATTTTTTTATAGTATACACTAAAGACATAAGCGCTCGGTTGAGGCTCGATGGCACTGTTTAAATATGTTTAGTTTTTTGGGAAAAAAATATGAAATCTGTAACTATAAAATATTGTAGTAAGAATTTCAACATACGAGCAAGTACTTCAATTTTAAATTTTTTGTGTATAAACTATGCTAACAAACATACCCAATATATTGAAAATGTTTTTAAGACAAGAACTAAGTTGATATTGCATATAGTATTCGAGTTGTGAATTTTTAAAATGGGTGCATGATGCGGCGCATGTAATAAAGGCGACAGTTCTCCTAAAATTCATAAAGCGCATGAAGACAGTTTACAGTGGAATTAGCTGGTATGTTTATGTTTACTAGGCGTATGTACTTATGTATATAGTGTGAAGTTATTTGTCTTAACATTTTAACATTATAAAAACTATTTGTGTTTGATTGTTTAAATCAATTGATTATTGTTTGCGGTTCATATTTATTATTTACTAGCTATGCCCGCGGTTACGTTCGCGTGGAATTTTGAAATTGACTAAAAAGCTTCTTTATAAACGACGTTTGAGGTAGAATCACCATTCTGGAATATTACAGAAAACTCACAAATTTTCTGGAATATTCCAGAGTACTCTCGAATTTTCTGGAATATTACAAAAGTTTAATCTTAAAAAAGTTTATGCCGTGCAAATACGCTTATTGTAGAGATCAAGCTGTATCTCCTGTTCTACTAGACCGATTTTCATAAAACTTGGCTTAGTCTAGGCCGATTTCGATGAAATAAGAACTAAATGTTACTCCAAGCTTAGATGAACCTCGTTGGTTCAGTTGATTCTGCGTGATGCGCGTTCAAACAGACAAGCAGACAAACAGAGAAAAATTCCAAAATCTGTCTTAATGTATTCCATTACTCATCTTACATCCCCCACATCAGTTTTTTGCAAATATTTTCAATGTACATACACGTCAACTTTACAAATGTATTATATGTATACGTTTGAAAATTATTAAAAGATAAAATAATTTAATAAAAGTGATTTACGCTCCCTCCCACCGACGGAAGACGCCTTTCAACAACATGTTGCAAATATTAGTTTTTTTTAAACAGTGTAGTGAACCGTCATTCAAATTACCTCTTGCACAAAATTTTGGATGCAGAATTGGAAATCAGGAGCTGGTACCGATAATGTTGACAAAAAAAAGTTTATCTGAACTTAAATTAAAAAGTGCGACTGTAAAATAAAATGCGACACAAAATATTCTTGTGAGTGGTATTCAGTTGCGTGCTCGTATGCTGCTTTTCCTGAAAATTGTTTTAAGGGAAAAAGCAATATGCATTATTTTATAATGATAGTGATTCTGACTAAAATGTTAGAATAGTTATACACAAAAATTACATAATATACAACATTAATGTTTTATTTAAAATATCTCCCTTTTCTGCTTTCTATTAAATATGCTAAATACCTAAAATAATATTTCTCACTAATGTTTTATTTCTTAAACAATATAAAAACGAGTAGAAGTTGTACTCAGGCATGGCTAATTGCGAATACTTATTTGATTAACATTTTGCTCGAACACACAATTCACTTTGTATCGATTATTATTCTTTTAAATGAGTGGCCGCAATCGGCAACGCCCGACTACTACTTTCATTCGTTTTGTTGTATCATTAACATAAAGTAATTCAAATTTGCAATTATATTGAACAATATAGTGCTTTTTACTGTTACACTGTACCAATTATCGTGTAGACTATTTTTATTTTAATGCTGCATAATTACGCGCCTCATAAAAAAACCATAAACAAAAAACTGTATACGTTATCGACAGGATCTTTTTTAAAAAAACTTTTTCAATATATGGACTATATTTGGTAAGCAATTGTATATAAGAATTTCATAAATTTAACATAGTTGTACGCATATCGAAATTTTTAGAACGTAAATATCAACCTTTTGATTTTAATTATTTTTTTCCAAAAAAAATATTCTTTTCAAAAATACCAATAGCTTAGTTAGAATCACGTATATCTTTTGAGTATACATACCAAAAATCAGATCGGTAGGTTACATAGTTTTTGTTTTAACGGAGAATAACCATTGTAAAACATAATTTTGTAATTATCAAATCCGCCATCTTTTTTGCGATTTCTGAAGTTGCGCAAGAGCAAAAATTAATCCGACAAGTGTTTTCTAATGCCCCAGGTAATGCTCTCTTCATTACTTATATCGACATTTGTACGTCATGTCGGAACAGGTCATCTTGATTTTGGAGTGCTTGGACCCCGGACTAATCGTATACCCGAACTGCTTATAAAAGAAAATCAGAAATTGTAAATCCTAGTACAGAGAATACAAGTAAAAAGGGCATTTCTGCAATGTACTATTTACAAGACAGCCTACCAAATTAAGCCCAGAATTCCAAATGTTTTAGATTTTGGATGGTACCTAAAGGAGAAAATCTTATTTCCAAAGATGATTTCAAAAAGCCCAAAACCCAATTTTATTGAGTTAACTCCATTTTGTAAATGTAAATTATATAACTGTACTACAAGCTGCAAGTGTAGCAAAGCAAACGTGCAATGTAACATAAGTTGTTTATGCGAAGGAAAATGTAATCTTTAGTACCCACTTGCTGTTATAATTAATGAAAACATATTTTTTAATGTGTATGTTTCGAGATTATCTACATAATTCTATAACATTTAATTGCAAATAGAAACTAAATAATCCGTAGACTCACTTGATCGCTTAAACGACACCACAGATTGGCGACGTTAACAGAAGTTATGCTTTAAATTAATGCGGACGAGTTGCGCGGCCGCATTCAACAGCGTCATCTAGTTACATGAGCCGAATTTCAAAAAAATCTCTTTATTATAAAAAAGTTTGTTTAAAGTATATGGAACATTTTTCTCGTTTATGCTATAACTCTCTCTTTAAAAATAAAAAAGTTACCTCGATCTGGTATTTTTCAATGCAAATTTTAAAAAACCGCGACAATAGAGAGTAATTATATTTTTTTTAGGCACTGTATTATTAGTTACACTATATTCTTTGCCGTCAGCCTGTCCAAGAATATTGGAGGGATAATGTGTAAAATATTGGTCTAAATCGGAATTAAAATAAAAAAGATATGATGTGTTATGTGCAAAACAAAAATTAATACATAATTTTAAAATTTTTCAAAAAATTTGCGAAGTGACCGATTTGGCAATCTCAAATTAACGGGCGAACTCAAAAATCAAATCTAGAAGGTCATTTTACATAATATCATCTGTTTTTTAGGTGGGTGTTCGCGAGTTGTATAGACTACTTTTAAAATGCTTCCTACAGATTGGCTGCTCTCCGACTAGTAGGTAATTTGTTTTAGACGTCCCCAGAGAAATGTATACGCAATTGTCAAATCTGGACTTCTTGGGGGCCACAAAACTGGACCATTGCGACCAATCCACCGTCGTCCAAATTTGCTATTAAGTCAATTATCTCGGGCTCGATTCCTTAACGAAAGTTGGGAATTTTCGGCAACAGATACCAACACTAATATTTTGGTGGCGTCATTTTGATCATACATTTTTTTTCTTTTTCTTTACGTCAAGCACTGAACCGGTATTTTAAAATTTTTTTGACCACTTTATGAATTGTTGAAGAACGTAACGGCATGAACTTTCACCGACTCCATAGCACTCCATAAAAAAAATGCTTTGCTCGACAGTTAACATTTTAAAAACTGTTTTTTAATGCAGATATGTCATGAAGTAGACGTAACTAGGTAACAACGCACCTAACAATCAAATAGAATATTACAGAAATTATACAGGATGTTCCTAAAATAGGATTCCATATTTCTACAGCTTGTAGTATTTCTCAAAATAAAATAAAACTAAAAAAAAAAGGACAAGTGTTTTAATAAAAATTCACTTATTTCGAAACATTGCAATATTTAAATGAAATTTTGAATTTGTACAGACCATATAATTTGAAACAACTTTTTTATTTCACATTTTGTTCCAAAATGAAAAATATAACTAGTTTACTCTTACGGAATTTTGAGTTTTTGTAATTTTTGAGCACCCCCGTATAAAAAATATAATTTTTCTCAACGTCGTCATTACTATTTTTAAGTAAGCAAAAACTTTTATAAAGAATTTTCTCGAAAAGTTAAAAATTTTAGCCATTGTATCTATTGCATGTAAACCCCATCCGCGGACATACTGTATAATGGACTTCCTATAGAAATAAGGTCACAAAATTCTTTTGAAAATGTTTTTGAATGAACATTGTTCTTATAACATGACCGAGTTTTTTAATCGATAATGGGGGATAACTTCACCTTTATATGTACCTATATGTACCTATATTTGTTAGTTTGTTTTTTATGTTTTCTTTTTACTTCCACATCCAGTGCAGTAAAGACAAAAAATTTTTTTAAAATTTTTATTATTCAAATAGTCGTCAAACGTCGAGATTTTATGTTTGAGCAAAAAAATATTTCTATCTGTGGGTTTATCCGTGACTTTTTTTGTGCGCACGATTACTCTGGATCCGTTTAAGATATAGACTTTAAATTTGGTACACGTATGTATTTTAACGAGATCTGGAACTAGATTATATTTCCAACTTATTCCGTTGAAGAGTTGGGGGATAAATTGGGGTAAATGGGGGCAAATAGGTAAATGAAGCAGGTAAGAGTCCATAAAATTGATATTTAGTATATACAAGAGCTAATGTCTCAAAAAAAAAATTTGGCATTAGCCACCCCCATTACTGCCCCCACCCTATTATAAAAGGGGGTAAAAAAAAATTGTGATTTAGTATGTGTACAAGAACCAAAGGCCTCTTGTATACACACTAAATCATAATTTTATTTTTTTCACCCGCTTTAATAATGGGATGGGGGTGGTAATGAGGGTGGCTAATACTAAAATTTTTTCGAGACCTTAGCTTCTCTTATATATACTAAATGCCAATATTATAGACTCTCACTTGCTATTTACTCATTTAGCCCCAATTTACCTCCCAAACCTTCAACAGAATAAGATTAAAGTATAATCTTGTTCCAGATCTCGTTAAAATACATACGTGTACCAAATTTCAACCCAATATTTCAAACGGTTCCAGAGTAATCGTGCGTAAAAAAAAATACAGACGACAGACAGATTTCTTTCCCTAAAACTTAAAATCTCGAAGTAATTAATTCCAAATGTATATTAACCAACACATTTTCTAGGTTACATACAATATTTGGAGATATTATATACAATCCTGCAGAATTACAACATGGGTATCTGTACGTGGCTGTTCCAGTTAACGAAAAATTTATAAAAATGGATTATGTCGAAATTTTTAACGAGTGGGAAGCCACAAGAAGGTATAAATCTTACATGACAGATATTACTTTATATTTGATTACTTATACCGAATTTTAGGGATGGACTTCAACAAAATATAAAACCGGTCGTCGGGCCGACGAAAATGGTGCAAACTGAATAAACAGGGTAAATATATCTAAGATGCGTTAGAAACTAGCAAAAATGTTACGTTCCTATATATTTAAGTGTATTGTAGTATTGTGGTATTTTTACTAATAAATAACGATAATTCTAGAGTTCTGATATAAAATAGACGATAATAATCTAGATTATAGACCATGAGCTGCCAATATAGGTAAGGTACCTTATAGTCATTCCTAAACTCAAATGCTTTGACATTTTCCATTTATCATTATATTATTAGTAATGCTATAGCATAAGTCCTGTGCATAGGAATTCTTCGCATATCTGATGAAGCAGCTCCAAATGCAGCTTCTACAGCTTGTCCGGGTTCTATCCTTGATGAGTACACAAGTTCACTCCTGTGGTTTGGCTGCCAAAATGATATATGATTGCCAAAATGTTTTTTTAATTCTTCTTTTAATTTATCAGTTTTATAATTTTCATTATAAAATTGTGGTGAATATTCCGTCATGAATAACAAATATCTCTCATGCAGCATTGCCATGCGTTCAACATTACCACCAACTTCTTGAACATAGTTCGTTAAATGTTCAAATGCTTCTTTGTGCGCCTTTTGCTGTGCAATTGACTCACTTTCTGGAGCGGCATGGGGTCGCCTACCTACATCTTTCAGTTCACATAACAATTTGTCATCTGCTTTTGCTTCTGCAGCTTGTATAATGGACAATCCCGCGATTTCAGTAACACATTTTGTAGGCAACTTGTACTTTTTTTTCGAAGAAATCCATTTTCGATTCTTGTGGCAAAAAATGCAGCTATCGCTCGGAAATAGATTTCCTGTAGGAGCTGATCTGTGGCTTCGCTTGGGTGTTGATGTGTGGCTTTCATTGCCCGATGGCCGCACACGTTTCGTAATTACTTCCACATCCAGTGGAAGTATAGTAACGACAACAAAATTTTTAAAAAATTTTATTGTTCAAATAGGCTTAGAATGTCATGAAACGTCGAGATTTCAAGTTTGAGCGAAAAAAAATTTCTGCCTGTCTGTCGGTCTGTCGGTCTGTCGGTCTGTCGGTCTGTCGGTCTGTCGGTCTGTAACTTCTTTTGTGCGCACGTTTACTCTGGAACCGTTTGAGATATTGACTTAAAATTTGGCACACATATGTACTTTAATGAGATCTAGAACTAGATTATATTTTCATCTTGTTCCGTCGAAGGGTTGGGGGTAAATTGGGGTAAATTTGGAGTAAATAGGTAAATCAAGCAGGTAAGAGTTCATAAAATTGATATTTAGTATAAACAAGAGAAGCTAAGGTCTCAAAAAAATTTTTGGCATTGGCCACCCCCACCCCATTATTAAAGAGGATGAAAAAAAATGATTTAGTGTATGTACAAGAACCAGAAACCTCAAAATATTTTTTTTATCCACCCCCTACTCCCACCCCTTGTCACCACCCCCACCCCACTACCGATGTGGGGTATCGTTTTATGGGTTTTTGGGGTAGAGGATTTCAAATATTATATTATTAAAGTTCCATAAACAATTATTTCCAGATACAAAATTTTTTCGTTGTGTGACTTGGATAGAAAATCCGGATGTGGAAGTAGTGATTCCTTGGGCAGCGGTTTTTTAATATGTTCGTAAACTTTTGGTAACACCAGCGATGGTAAAAATCACGATCTACATCGAGATCCACTGGCACATGTCTACACACACTTTCAAATCTATTACTTTTAGTGAATTCCTTCAGTTGCACTTTAACACACTCAGGAACTTTCTGAAATGATTGGACGGAAAATGATCGGAGAATATTGTCTGATTTATTTTCATTAAAATGAATGATACATCTCTTCCCCTTTGATGTTGTTGATTCTCCATCTCGCTTCAAACTTAAAGGCTTTTCATCACACATGGTTACAGTTTACCTGAAACAGAAATCAATTTAGAAATGAAAGTTAAATTGGAATATTAGGAGCAAAGAATAAAGTTTTTCTGTAAAAAATAATTTTCTCCGTATTTCCGTGGTTCTCCATGTTTTTCCGGGATATGTAATTGACAAGGGGCAAACAACTAAAACCTTAAAGTATATGGCAAGCAATACCAACAAAAAATATGTGAGTCAGAAATTTCCACGCTCTATTAGTTCAAAATGTTGAAACATTTTTCTGACTGGATTTTCATTTTGCGAATAATTTTTTGTGTTCAGAATTTTAAATAAACATTCTGTACCTGAGAAAGAGCTTGTAACGATCACGTGCTATAACAACTCATTTTTTTTACAACTTCGACCTTTCTGGATGGGCTTCCTGATATCACGCGCACCTTGGCGAATTTATTTAATTTATTTTAAGCACAAAAATTGTATGCACACAAAAAGTAATGCTGACATAATTTCTCTATTTTTTATACTTTTTAGATTAAAGAATAACTTTTCTTTTTTCTTCCTCATTTAGTATTTGAAGCTCCTTAAGTCGAATAACTACTTTACCTTTTTAGTAAACCTAACCGACTTTTATACAGGGCCAGTCAAAAAGTGAAAAATTGTAAATTTGGCTATTGAATAACATACACCCTATATTATGAGGTATCTAGCTAAAATTTTGTACAGGGGCATTTGAAATAACTGCGGATGACGCATGGTAACAGAATATCGGATCGGAAATGTAGGTGTTTGTGAGATGCGTTGTCGCATTGTGTCTCTTTTTTGTGTTTTTGCTTCTAGACTTCTACTTCTAAGTCTTCTGTTTCTTCCGTTTCTGATTCCGACAGAGCTTATATCCTTATGATTTCTTTATGGTATACCTTTTTTGCTTGCCGTTCTTTTCCAGTATACTTGATCCTTTCCCAGATTGTCATGATCCTCTCAATTATTATTGTTATCCACGTGCAGCATGGTCTCCCAGTGGCGGTTCGTGATATTTTGTGCAGAACAGGCTTGATATTTAAAAGACAATTAACTTGAAATATGATTACAATTTGTACATTTCCTCACCACCCCTGGATATGCTGCTAGAGGAGGCTCAGCCTCCCCTGCCTCTTCTGACGAGCCGCTATTGTGATCTCCCTATTTTTAGTTTATGACTGTTGATATAAGCTCTTTCTTCAGTTAATGCGTTGGATCCCTTCCTTGGACATACCCCCAATACTTCATTGTGCATCTTTCTATCCACTTCGCAATTGTTTTTCGTCCTATTATGTTGACGTTTTATGTCGTTGCTTTAGCCCCAATGATTTTTAAAGTAGGTGGACGATGTCTGTTTCAGCTCTTCTCAGACATCTTCTGTTGGTTTCTGTCGTTGCCACGTTTTTGACCCTATATATCATCGTTAGCAGCATGATATATATCGCCTTGGCAACATAAAGTTATATCTCTTACACTGTTTAGCTTAAGTTATGAAGGGCCTGCTTAGAAAGGTCTTGCCTCCGTCACGTCTAACTCGAGATTCAATTTATATTTTAATCATATTTTAAAGATATTTATTTCAATAGGGAAGTTGCATGATTTTTTTTATTATGAAAATCAATAGAGCATCAAAAAATACTTAAAAAATCATAGGAAAAACTTTACTCCACACATGGTCTAACGAAAACGGAAACACGCTGAAAAATCTAGCACACATGTTTGACCTAACAATAAGAAACACATGGAGCAAAAGCCAAACTTGCATTGAAGTAATGGGAGCTCAATCTCACAAATAGATCATTTCCTAGTAAGCAGAGAGATAAGAGAAAACATCAAGAACGTTAAAGCAAAAAGGGTAGCAGAAATCAATACAGACCACAAAATCCTATACGGAAAATTGGATATAAAAGAAGAAAAACGAAATCAAGAAAACAACAAAACACCACATAGTGGAGTAAAAAACAGGGGAAAAGTCGCTTCCTTCTCGAGTTTTTTTTTTATCTTAGAACAAACTGAGACATATACCTTTTCGTTAAGTAGGTCGATGTTCATTAGAAATCATGAAATACGACATTTTTTAGTGGTCACGGACATTGTTATTTTTAAAAAGGTGTGAAATTTTATTTCTTTTAATCATGTTTTTTTGAACATCTAATGCCATATCTCAAAAGCGAATGGAGATATCCACATGAACTTTTTTTGTTATAAAACACACACTTAAGCGCTTCTATCTGTGTATAGTATTGGTAATTAAAACATTTTAAAGCATGTTAAAAACTTAGATAACCTTGAAAGTTCAGAAAATACGCAGTAAAATTTTCACTAAGCTACAAACTTTTTTGTTTTAGGAAATTTTGTATAACATGCTGCGAAGAAAATAAAGCCAAAAGACCAAAAAAGTTTTTGATAGCATAATTATTGTGTCTTTGATAGTTTGGGTACAGTGATTTTTTTGGAACGCGCGAATTGCAAAAATTGAGTATTAATACGCCCGTGTCCACTAAAACTAACTAGTCTCAGGGCGGTGTACGATCAGCGTTATTCGTTTTCGTCGAAGGTCAAATTATAAAACCGCTGTCCAAGGAATCACTACTTCCAAGACCAGATCTTCTATCCAAGTCTCTCACAGCGAAAAAAAATTGAATGTGGAAATAATTGTTTATGGAACTTTAATAATAAAATATTTGAAATAGTCTATAAAACGATATGCCACATCGGTAGTCGGGCTTAGGGTGGTGGAAGGGGGGTGGTAGTAGTGGTGGATAAAGTAAAAAAAAAATTGAGGCCTTTGGTTCTTGTACACACACTAAATGACAATTTTATTTTTTTCGCCCCCTTGAATAATGGGGTGGGAGTTGGTAATGGGGGTGGTTAATGCCAAAAAAATTTTGAGACCTTAGCTTCTCTTATATATACTAAATATCAATTTTATGGACTCTTACTTGCTTGATTTTGCTATTTACCCCCATTTACCCCCAACCCTTCCAGATTTCGTTAAAATACGTGTATCAAATTTCAAGTCAATATCTTAAACGGTGCCGGAGTAATCGTGCGCACAAAAAAAGTTACAGACAGACCGGCAGACAGAATTTTTTTTTTGCTCAAACTTAAAATCTCGATGTTTCATGACATTCTAAGCCTATTTGGACAATAAAAATGTTCAAAAATATTTTTGTCGATACTATACTTACACTAGATATGGAAGTAAAATGTGTAACGATATTCTTTCCCTTATTACCACTTGTATTATATTGCAGAACGTATGGCCATTGTGCGAATTGTGCGTGGATTATCTGCTAAACAAATATTTAAAAAAAACAATCTAAGTTTCATTGTAAAATGGAGTGGATTTTATGTGGCGTAGTAATAGATGAGAACGATAAACTTGTGCACAAACCATGGAAACGGGGTTTCTATAATTAGGGCTGCGGAAATTAAAAGAGACTTACTTAATTTAGGATATTTTTTTCTTTTTTGTTATCTAATTTAGGCGAAAATAACACGTTTTCTCAATTATTGTGTGGATCTAGGGTAAAAATGCAATGCATGGGAGTTTCGGATAGGGACTCTGACACAGGAAATGTCGGATACAAATATTAAGATTGCCACGTTAAAAAAAAGTGCTTTAGGAAATTGTCTTTTCTATTTAGCTCCAATAATAACGCAAAAAAAGAGGAAAACTCGATAGTTTACTTTTTATCAAAACACTCCAAAATTATTACTTTTCCTAAACTTCTGTTTATGGATTTTTATTAGCCCCCTAGTTGCGCAACTTTTTTTCCATTTACTATAATATCATTTTTTACCGTTTCCGAGATCCCAATGCAATGCATTTTTATCCCAGATACTCTATTTAAGATTTTTAATTCCTTTTTGCCTTCAACTTAGTCCTTAATGCGCCACTGGAAAAAATAAGTTATCCATTCAGATCCTAAAACGTGATAAAACAGTCCTAAACATAAAAAAATAATAATGAAAAGTTCCGTTACACACAATACATAATCATTATTATTCTTAAGTGCCGCGCGCGTACGCTTCGACAATTCCTCCATACTAAAAAAAATCGTAACTGGCAAACTATTGCTAATAATGAAAATATTTTTTTTCTAAAAACTTTTTTAGTCTATTGACTTCATTTTCTTCATAGTATGTTACACAAAATTTTCAAAAACAAAAGTTCCTCGCTTAGTGAAAATTTGATGGCGTATTCTTTAAACTTTCAGGGTCATCTACGTTTTTGGCATGTTCACATTTTTTTTTTTATTAGCAATCATATGTATAGAAAGAAGCGCTTAAGTGTGTGTTTTATAATAAAAAAAAGTTCACATCGATAGCTCAATTCATTTTTGAGATATGGCAATAGATGTACAAAAAAACATGATTTAAAAAAAATTAAATTTTACACTTTTTTTAAATAAGAATATCTGTGACCACATCATCTGCAAACATTGTAACATTTCCATCACTGATATGTTCAGGTAGGTCATTAATAAAGAGATAAATAGTAATGGTCCCAACACTGATCCCCGAGGAACTCCTAGAAGCACGTCAGCTTGATTGATTGTTTGCTGTCGAATTATCACAATAAATTCATTATCAAGCATTAATCTGTTCTCTGAGCGGAAATTTGAATCCACTTTTTTCCCTATTCAGTTTCTAACCAAAAAGTTGTTTTAGTAACTCCATAATTTCTTTTTTTAACGATGAAGTTGCAAAAGAACACCAGCTGGACTATAGCTCTGTGAATTTTTATGTTCGAAAATAGTGTTTTACTAGTACCAAGTTAAAAATAAATAGTGACTAAATTCCGGGATTAAATTGAGCCGTTCGCTTTCGTCTTTTGTTAACATATATATAGATAAATCACATGAAAACAACACATTAACGCAATCTCAGCCAAAGGCTTTTTCGGGTAAATATTGGAACATCCTTTCATTTTGCTCTACTAGTGAAATCATACCAATGAACAGAGCTGTTTTTTTATTCAGGGTATTAATGGTGCGCTTACAAGTGCATTATACGATGACGTCACGAAAATGAATTCCTCTGAAAATTCATAGTACGCTTCGATTTGACAAGTTTGACATCTTCGACCTTGTCGCCATTGTTTTTCTCGTTTTGTTTTTATGTCTTCGGCCTGGGTCTTTCCCATGTAATGGAACTTGATGATTATTTTGTCATAAATCATTTACTAACACCTAATAAATATTGTATATGCACGTCATATCGTATAATATTCGACGAAATATAGCCTAATCCAGTAAGCATTTTATTGTGTGTCCGTCAATACCGTTCCGCGTCCAGAGAATTGAGCACGAAAAAAGCCTTTGCTGTAGTAAATTTGGAAAGAGTAAGGGGCTCAGCCCTCTCAGATTGTCATATATGTTTATTTTAAAAATAAAAATATTGTCTAATTCACTCCATATTTCGAACAAATAAACGTGCTCAAATTACGTCATGGGGGGAACTCCAATCAAAATTAAACAATTTCTGGGTTCATAGGGCATTTGCACGTGACATCACAGCTAACCTCAAAAATATGTGTTTCTTAAGATTTAAGAGTATTACCCAGCTATTATTAAAATTTCTGCTTGGTTCCTGTATTTTCAACGAAAGTCTAGTTCAATGTAATGTTTATGAAGTTCTAAATACCTTGTCCTAATAAAATAGGACTTTTTTTGTAGGTTGGAAGTCTAACCTGTAATTAGCAGTCTATTTTTATTAATCAACAATATTGAAAAATTATTTACGTGAATTTTTAAATATTTTCTTGGAGCCAGTACGGTTTCAAGCTAAAAATGCGTATACAAACATTTAAAATGAGAATAAACTTGAAAAACTTAAAATTTAAGGTTATGATGCAGATGCTGTATACGAAAATTAACCGAACCTCTTGATGTTTCTGAATTTTACATCTGATCTGGAAACCTGCCGATGAGACTATTTCCATGTTGCCTAATGTATATGAGTGTTTAACTTTAGAGGAAATGCTTTAATTATTTCACTAATGAATGTCTACTTTTTATCTCCGCTTTTGAAAATAATGAATTTCCATTGAATAATACCACCTCCTATAATAAAAATGATAAGAATTAACAGAAGAAACACACTTTCGACATGTTGGCTTTCAACAAATAACTGACACTTGGCAACAATGATGAAAATAAAATAAATAGATAGGTTATGTTCTCTTATTTACGATTTACGTTGTGATCACACGGATTTAGTATTTTGACTTAATAACTGTGTTTCTTAATTATTTAAAAGTGTGTGTGTGTGTGTACTGTGTGTACTGTGTAGACATAAAAAAAACGGAGACATATTTTGAGAAGGCAGCAAGTGATAATCTCCCTATTATTGACAATGAAATGGTGAATGACAATTCCTGTTTACTTAAATAAAATAACTGTTACTGATAAATCTTTAGATTTAATAATGATTTTAAAAATTATTCAATAAATGTAAAAGAAAATAAAACACTGTTTATATTTATTAACTGTAATTTGTATACTACAAAAGTGAAATGAATCATATTTTAACGTTT
This sequence comes from Rutpela maculata, assembly GCA_936432065.2. Classification (NCBI taxonomy): domain Eukaryota; kingdom Metazoa; phylum Arthropoda; class Insecta; order Coleoptera; family Cerambycidae; genus Rutpela; species Rutpela maculata. The sequence continues at coordinate 68,391,322 of OW386287.2, read as the reverse complement.
TTATTCAGTTTTTGTACATACCTATTTAGTTTTATAAATTCAGCAGGTATGAAATACCTGTAACTATAAATGTATTATTATATATTAGTACAGTAACTAGAGGTTTTAACTTTGGAATAATGTCATATGATTTAGATTTCATTCATTTTTGGCAACTTAAGTAAACACATAAAGAAAAGTTTCTGTAGTTTCACACGTCACTAGACTAGAACTAACAAAGCTTGATGACATGTCTGTCAATTCGGTAAAGATAGAAAGATACAAACAATTATACGTACAATCTGTTCATATGTAGCCTCTATCAAGGGTGTTAGAGTATACTGATTGGTCATTCCCCCCATTTCGTCATCAGTGCAGAAATATTGCCGCCAATTTTAAATTCATATAACATAATAATTTTTTCTGTAGAAAAGAAAGAAATTTCGTAAAAAAGAAAAAATACGGGTGAGTTTTTTTAAAGAGAACTTCTCAAATATTCAATAAAAAAAACGTGGGAAAGGCCCAATGTAATGGAGTTAGACTTAAAATATATCTTTTTACTTACCATTAAGCAAAATTTGAGCAGTCTCCGAGTCGACTGTGAAATCCCTTATTGTAATTTCGACTAGTCTTTGTTCCATTTTTATTTGTACACTGTCCAAATACACAAGCAAATAACCTCAAATTCAGAAAGAAACAATAACAAATGTGACGTTTATCCCCACTTTAATCCCGAATACGTATTTGAAGCGGTCTCAGAGGACGCTTTAAAGCGCATTAAAGCGCATTCATAAATGACCAATGAAATAACCAAGAAAAACCGTCCGCTTATAAGCATATCAATACGCTGAATCAAAAAAAACCAGCCCAGATTTATAAGCAGAAAAATTGACAGTGACATTGGCAAAATTAATTTGACGCATTTTATAATAACAATTCAAAATTTTAGTATAAATGCATTTTACAGAGAATGTTGTTATGCCAATATCATTCGAAACATTTAACAGAGCCAGAATTTGGAAGAGGTAAAAAAATACATGTTTGGTCAAATGGAGATATATACAATAATAATTATGAAATTTATATAAATCCAAATCGCCTTCGGACATGGAATTCGATTTTACTGCATATAACAAATAAAATAAATTCCAATTTTGGGGCCGTGCGTAATTTAGTGTCTGTAAAAACTAGGAAGCGCGTCAAGTGTTTTGCTGATCTGGAGAATCATGAAAAATATATTGCTGTTGGCTTCGACCATATAAGATTCGAAAGGTAAGGTTACATTTATCTTATTCGTTTACTACATTTCTAATTTTAACTAAAATGGACGACTTTTTTTATTGTTTTTGTTTTGAGTAGTCGAAAAAATTTGGTATGCCGCACGTAAATAAAGATATTTATATCCACAAGTATCTACATTCGGCCACACCCCGTGGCTTTATTCATATGTAGATTCAGATTCAGATTTGACAAGAGGAGCTGGCAGATTGGCCAATCACCACGGCCCTCGTGAACCTCTTGTGGCGCTCCTGTTCTAGTTTTACTTATCTAGCTTAGGCTTTTTAGGCCAGTCATTAGAGTAAAAAAGGTATGAAAAATTGCGAAAGTTTTTAAATTTTAAGACAACGTTGGAGAAGGTAAAAAAATAATGAATCCTCGTTTTGCACCCTCTTCCGCCCCCCGGAACATTGTTTAATTAATAAAAAACGTAACTTTTTGAAAAAAAAATCCGAAATTTATGCAAACCTTGGAGAACATTTTAATAATTATTAGACATCTTCTATCAAGTTTGCACCCTGTCACGATGACCGGAACATTGCAAATAGTTGTTTATTAACTTTACTTTCTTTATATTTAGTCGATTAAAAATTGCGAAAGTTAAGCAAATGATCGTTTATACGACAGAATAGGGTCACAAACCCGCCTGCAATTTTGCATAACTTTTTTTACCCAGGAAGATTTTTTTCATATTTTTTATCTAGCACTGCTATGATTTTGACGGTTTAACCAATACATGGGGGTCTAAACAATTGCGAAAGTCTTAAAATCGGGTTGCGAATGTTTGCGACAATAATAACTGACATAATCTGAATTTGCAACCTTGTAAATGTACCGGAACTTATTAAATTGCCTATTATTTAAAAAATGAAGTTATGCTTAACAAAAAAAAAATTGGAAAAAGGTGCAAATTTCATAGAACGTTCAAATAATATATTAAAATATTCCTGTGTATTTTCCACCTTGCAAAACATCCGGAATATATTTTATCTGTTTTCGCTATTCTTGTGATATGTTTTGCAGTTTATTTAAAATTTCTTTCGTATCAAAAAAATCGGGAAAAAATTGCAAAATTGTTTTAATTACGTCGATATATAGCTTCAGATCAATTTGCAACCCATGTATTAATACGGAACATGATTTAAATAAATTCGTTAAGGTTGATTCTACAATATATTTCGATTTTAACTATTTTCTTGGGGCGAACGCTCGCTTAATAAAAAATAGTAAGGCTTAGAATTTATTTAAATCATGTTCCGTATTAATAAATGGGTTGCAAATTGATCTGAAGCTACATATCGACGTAATTAAAATAATAGTAAATTTGCAACTCCTTCCGGATTTTTTTGATACGAATGAAATGTTAAATAAACTGTAAAATATCTGGCAAGGATAGCGAAAACAGATAAAATATATTCCGGATGTTTTGTGAGGTTGAAAATTTACAATACATTATTTGAATGTTCTATGAAATTTGCACCTTTTTCCAATTTTTTTTGTCAAGTATTACTTCATTTTTTTAAATAACAGGTAATTTAAGTAAGTTGCGGTACATTTCGAGGTTGCAAATTCAGATTATGTCAGTTATTAACAGTGGCGGCTAGTGAAATATCAATAATTTTTTTCTCGCCTGTAGCGCTTGGGACCCATACGAAACGTGGGAAATAACATCTAGAAAAGCACTTCTCTAACGACCCCTATAGTGGAGCGCCTGGGGGTTTTGACCTCGGACTTCTGTTACAGTGAATGAATTTATATGATCGAGGTGGGATTTTGTTTTTTATACTATAAATTTCAAAGTTTACCAAAAATTTTTTTGTGCTTTTGATTTTATCATTATTTGAACAAAAGACTATACAAAATTAATATTTTGGCATATACTTTTATTTTAAATAATATTTTTTTTATGTATACGTTGAATTTCACCTAAATATACACAGAAGAATATCTTTCAAATGTACCTGAGTGTAATAAGGGTCGTAGGGACCTTAAACAGGTAGTAAAACGTGGAGGGGAGAACGACAGCGACAGCTGCAATGTTCTACTTTACGGACGTAGTTCTAGATTTTTAATTGCAAAAATCAAGTTAGTTGTCCGTTATAGCCAAGATATTATTGAAGGCATAGAACATTTTTGTGATATATCTTCAAGAAAATTACTGGAGATAAAGATACAAATTGATACGATGCTTTTGAAAAAGGTTTAAATGTAATGAAGAAAACAGAGGGTAAAAATTTTCGCGAATTGAAATTATCAAGGAAAGATATAATAAATCCTTTATTGGCGAAAAATAACAAAATTAAAATTCATGACGATGTGATTCCTGTTGATTCATTGCTGCTGTTTCAACGTATTTGTATTTAAAAAAAAAAACGATGAAGAGTTTAAAAATTATATGAATTATGAACTCGCACCTTATCCGCTTGCTCTATTTGAAAATGGCGAACTGCGAAAGACAAAAAAATCAACTTTTTACGAGTTATTCCCGGAAATTTCCATCAATTTAAAAAGTCTAGACAATGTTCATTACGTCATTGATGGAGGCATGTTATTACATCGTTGCAAATGGCCAATAACAATTCTGCAAACATTAAAGATTTGAATATGTTGAGGTTCAATTCTTTCATAAAAGCAACGGCCAAAAATACAAGAGTTCTTTTGTCGTCATTACCTCCTACAACTGATGCAGCATTTGAACACCTAAAGAGAGTGTACCTGCAAATCCAGATATGGCTAGGAAATGACGTAGATTTTGAAAATTGGGGATGGAAGTATTCCAATAACATGTTCATCCCAATAACAATGAATCAATTGCCGGCTCCGGATAATCTATTGCAAATGTTATTTTGTAATTGCAAAGAGGGATGCGGAGCTGCTTGTGGATGTCGGAAGAGTGGCTTATATTGTAGTGTAGCATGTCTACAGTGCAGAGAAAATAGTTGTTTTAATACTCCATCTTTCATTCAAATAAATGAAGTCGAAGAAAATATTTGATATGGACAAAAATGTAAATTGTTTAAATAAACAGATATTTTATTAATAATTTTGTTTTTTATTTAATTTTCCTTAATTTACTTCTTTTCCCCGATTACTGTATTTATATAATAGATACGTTAACTTAATTTCGTTATACAAAAATACTCTACAGCCTAATATGTATTGTACTATTTGAATTGTAGTACAGTAACTAGAGGTTTTAACTTCGGAATAATGTCATATTGAACGGATTTCGTTCATTTTTGGCAGTATAATAGTAAATGCTTCACAGAAAAGTTTCTATATTGTACGGGGGCTTGCTAATTTATAGGGGGTGGATGCCATCCCCTCTTAAAAAATATTTATATTTATTGGAGCTGAAACAGAATCAAATTTTAAGAAGAAAAGGTTCTATGCAATTTTTCACATAAATTGATAGTTTTTAAGTTATAACGACTTCAAAATTATGATTTTAGCTTTAAAAAAGGGTATTTGGAAGCTCAATTAATTGCCTTTAATTTCATGTCTTAGCATGCGTTACAATTTCTGAGATATTTAACATTTAAACTGCATTTTTCGTCTTATGAACGTTCGGACGCCATTTGTAAACTTTCATATCTCCGAAACTATTAAATCTATGTCGCTACCTATTTTTCAATAAAACTAATATTTATTGAGATATTTGGAAAAGAAAAAAAAAAAGAATTGCGTTTTATCGAAAATACCTTTACAGTTTAAACTGTATTTTTTTCTAACGCAAGTATTGTATACAAACCAGACAATTTGAGCATCTACGTCATGCTATATATTAATGAGAAACAGTGTTTGAAATTCCTTTTTTTTTTAATTACTGGCTAATTACAGTAATAAAATGGCGACGTTGTTATTAAAAAAATATGTAGACGCACATTGCTTCGGTCATAACTTCTTTGTTTTTTATGCTACAGAGACAAATAAAAAAACAGTTGAAAGCATAATTAATAACCTATTATTCTACCTATTAGCATTCTTGACGTAGGTGTCACAGTTTCTGAGATATTTAACTCTCACCATAAATAATTATCTTATCAACACTTGAATGCCAAATGTAAACTTAAATATCTCCAAAATTATTAATCCTACATCAATAAAAAAAGATATAATTAATTCCCAGTTTGTACTTTCTATAATTGGTCTATAACATTTTTTCTATAAAGTAATACTTTTCGAGATACTTGACGAAAGCCGTTTGGAAATTCCTTTTTTTTTTAAGCTAAAATCGCAATTTTGAAGTCGTTATAACTTAAAAACTACCAATTTATGTGAAAAATTGCATAGAACCTTTTCTTCTTAAAATTTGATTCTACTTCAGCTCCAATAAATATATATGTTTTTAAATGCCACCCCCTGAGAGGGGGTGGCACCCACCCCCTATAAATTAGCAAGCCCCCGCACAATATAGAAACTTTTATGTGAAGAATTTACTATTATACTGCCAAAAATGAACGAAATCCGTTCAATATGACATTATTCCGAAGTTTTGCATATTTTTTACTTCTAGATACTGTACTATTATTGCAATTATCAATTTTTTTTTATTCAAATCAAGATCACAATTTTTAATAGGTAAACTTTTTTATATATATCATTAGCTAAACATTCCATTTTGAATTTTTAAATTTCATTCACTGTAACTGAAATCCGAGGTTTTCATGTTTTTAACGCTCCAGGCACTCCACTAATTAAGCAAATCACAACTTACACTTTAATTTAATATGAAATTAGCTTTTCTTATTATTATTAGAGTAGGAAATTTTAAGTTTGCGTAAAGCGGCAAATACTTTAATCTGCCACTGTATAAACCCAAATGACCGAGGGAATGCGAGCGCTGCAAAAAGTTAAACCATAGACAGGAAATCCGCCCCTGTCTAATTGCATTGAAAACCTTTGACTTGATTGACGTAATTGTCGTATTTATTATTTTTTCCGGAAGAATTTCGGAATTCGCCAGATTTGCGTTAAACAATTTAATGCTCTTTCAAAATATTGGGTGGGCATTTGCCTACCCTTGCCCACCCCGAATTATGCCTATGTTGAGAAGTACTTTTTTTTGAACCCACGTTACTACAACTTAAAACCATAATAATCATGAAGTGTACATACTTTTTAACAGTTCTCAATGAAGGAAGAATTCTTTTGAAGGGTTTTTATTTTTTTCTATATTTTTCATTACGACGATTGAGTTCGGGCGTGATAATACATATATAAGGGTTTAGTAAATTTGAGAGATTTCTTATGTTGTTTTTTGTTAATTTTTATTATTTGTTATTTTGTTAAATTTATTAATTACACATTCATTATGAAATATTTTTACTGTACTAGATATATGTAATTTAAATAAAAGGTAATGCAAATAGAGAACAAAAAAAAATATATGTTACTGATACCTACCTGGAGTGACTTTTCTCTCTCGATTTCTCATTAAAAAAATTGAATCCTCAACAATTTAACTTTTTAATTTAACCAATGAAATGGTGCCAAAATGTTTTTTACGGGATTTTGTATCTTTCTAGGTGAAATTAATATTTCTATAACAAAAATTTTATAAACATTATTCAGAGTGTTATTTTCTAGGGATAATTTAAAAATATTTTTATTCTGGGTTCAGCCCTGATAGTCTATTTGATGGTGAACGACTACTGTAACCAAAATACAAAATTTCATTGGATTCCGTTTACGCATTACAGATATATGGCAAAAAGAAAATTTTTCCAAAAATATAAAACACCCTCTATGTCCAAAACGGGACTACTTTAGCAATTATTGGAATTTAAGATCACCTTAATGCAGGGGCGGATACAGGATTGACTTCTGGGGGGGGGGCACCGGAAGAAAATTCATAGTAATATTCTTGTTATGGATGTCTCTTTTTTGGACATGGCTATCTTAACACGGCATATTTCACACTTCTGGGGGAGGCACGTGCCCCCATGCCGCCCCCCACCCCTAGATCCGCCTCAATGTTCTCTATTTCTCCTCACGAATATCCCTGTCTAAATATATTATTCCCATCCATCCTTTGCTTGTATTGTTTAAGACAATAAAGCATCGAAAAGCTACAATTTCCATCTTTTAAATGAACCAACACTCAAATTAGTCTAGTCAATGAAGCCTACAAATCGGCCAACAGTACTAATTACGATGAAACTTTTTTCAAAATATTTCTTATACTGTATTACTGGAAAATCAAAAAGAGAAAGAAATGAGAGAATAAGAAATATAATGGGAATAGCACATGACATTGTAGATGATATAAGAACCAAACAACTCGTATGATACGGGCATGTTCAGCGAATGTCACACGACAGAATACCAAAAGTTGGAGAGAGGGTATTGACAATGAAGTTCGGGAGAGAGATTTGGACGAGGAGATGTGGAGAGACAGAGACGGGTGGAAATTAGTAATCGGAAGATGGCGTAGAACGTTATAATACGATACAATATATAATATTGTGACGTGTTTCCACCCCTAGGAAACCGCCCTTGCAAAATCCGAGGGTTCCAAACATTATAACAAGAGATAGCCACTAAGACACTTTATTAAATAATTTACTGGATACTTCACAATACTATTATTAACTTAAATGCACTTTACTGACTAAAAATAACAATGTTTATCACTTTGTTTTCACTTTGGAGTCTTAACCTCACTTGTCAATTCAAAACCTTCTAAACGTCCGGCCGAGAATACGGCCTTATATACCCCTAGCGAACCTGAATTATTCTAGAAACGGCGCGGCGTTATCTAGAAGTCTCTTTTCTCTAATGTTCCAGAATGTTTCTATTGTTTCTACTGTCTCACACATGGCATAACGTACAACATGTATTTTGTGCTGCCTATCCCCGAGGGGAGGATATTTGTAACAATATATTACTTGAAATCAGAAACATTTCAACGAGCGGAATAAAATTTTTGAATTCTAATTTTGAAAATTGTGAATTTTTTCTAAATTCCATAGATACACTCACACATTCAACAAAAAAAAGATTGTGGGAGTTTTGGGGTCGCTGATTACTAGTACGTTGTTAAAAAAAGGTTTTAACTCTTAATCCAACGTAAATATTAAAGTAAAACAAATTCATTCTCAGTTTATAAGCTATATTTGTGATATCTATGATTTTTTCGCTTAAACTAATATTTATTGAGATATTTGCTAGGAAAAATTTTTTATTTTTTTTTCGAAAATCCATATATTCGAAAGAGTTTGTAAAGATTCGGCAGTTTTAAAGATATCGAGTTCTTTTAATAATAAAATTAGATTAAAATGCATTAAAAAGCAAAATCTAGTCGTTGCGTGTTCTACTATAAAGTCTTTAAGCAGGTATTCAAACAGAAGTCAGTGGTTGAGTGAGTTAAACATTAGGCGGCGAGGCAAGAGGTACGCGGTTCGATCCGTGCTCACTTCTGTCTTTTTTTTTTTTTGTTAAAATAGTTGCGAAAAAACTTTCAGTTGTTTTTTTCAAGGTAATTATTGCTTATAAAACCGATGTACGAATATACTTCTTTTCAATTTTAGGTCTGTTTTAGACCATTAAATATTCTATTTATGTTTCACAGGTTTGTATAAGTACTTCAACTTAAAACTTTAATTCTTAACTCAGGTGACACTGGTGACAGTTTAATTAAATTAAATAAGTTCTTAATAATTATAAATAAATAAAAATACTAGTAACTCGAAAAATTCAGGTTTGGGAACACGTAAAAAATAGAAAAAAAAAGAGAACTTGAAAGATTTTCATATATTTTAAATAAGGCTAGAAATTCAATTTCACACATAATAAAGACTTCATACACATCATAAATACTGCTTTTAGCATCCGAAATAACAATCACCACGATAGCTCAGTTGGTAGAAGCGTCAGTACTGTAATACGGACAACAGAAACGTGTAGGTTCGATCCCTACCCACCGCAATTGGCAAAGGTAAGTAAAAATGAATTTAATAACTTAATAAACATTATAATTTACAGGCAACCCTTGTGAGAAGAAATTGGAGTGATGGTAAACAATATTAGATAGTTAATGTAAATAAAATATACGGATGGCTAACAAATAAATTCATAGGACAAAACGTATATGCATTAATTACTTTATTTTTATCAAGTAGACTTACTAACTAGTATGTAGTTTTATATGTTCCCATTGCTAAAAACCTGTGGGGGGATTACCAAATATAACCTGAAAAAATTAACGTCTAGCATAAGACGTCATTCGTCTGACACATTAGGAAGTCAATCACTGTGCATCCGATAACACACTGTGGATCAAATTATTTGTGTGTATGTAAATGGTATACTGTGGCTACATTGTGAGGCGGACGTTTAACCTTTGTGCATACGTGTTTGTCTACAATGTGTAAACGTAGCACATTTACATCGTAGAATTGTGTAACCTTGTGTCTGCATCTAGATACATCGTCACAATGCGAACACTTCGTAATCGTTATTTGGTGTGCTGTATGGGATAGCGTTTTCATAAAAAAAAAAATGTGAGGGAGCACATTGTTTCCAATGTTCTGCATCCGAGCGAGATGTAGACTTCAGAATGGTTTTCTACACATTTTCACGAATTCAATAAAGAAAATGATCAATTTTGCATGTTTTCGGAGGTCCTCTCTGTTATTTTCATTAGAAAATTTTTATTCACATGTATCTTAAATAACTATTTGACGATAACTCTTAAAATGTGTCGCCTTCCTTATGTTCTCTATATTTTTGTGAATGCCAGTTTAGCCTGGATAGATATAATAGATTCATGGTGGACCATTTTAATCTATTATTGCAAATATCTCCTCGTGTAAGTCACCAATGGACCGCATTAGTGTGACGTCACATAATTATGCAACCTCTACATACTACTTTCATGACACATGGGTTGCCCGCCAAGTACACTAGAACTTGACCCTTAACGCATATGTTTATAAGGGGACATTTTCGAGGATAGAAACATAGCGTAGAATTTTATTTTATTTCTCCCTTGGAAGAAATGTTTAAGAACTTTCAGTTACCATTTATCATGCACAAGGTATAAGAAAATATACAAACGTATAAAGAATTACAAAAACTGTATTATGAAACTAAAATAAAGTTTTTATAAATCAAATGTGGATATATACATTTTAACGTATTTCTTAAATGTGAAATAGGTATTAGAAGTCCTTAAATATTTATTAGACGGGAGAAATAAAATAAAATTCTAGGCTCTGTTTCTATCCTCGAAAATGTCGCCTTATAAACATATGCATTAAGGGTCAAAGTTCCAGTGTGCTTGGCAGGCAACCCGTGTGTCATGACAGTAGTATACAGAGATTGCCTAATTCGTAACGTCACAACTAATTGAGTCCATTAAGAAACGACCTTTACAAAAGTTGTTTTGTTCTAAGGGGGCCATCTGATTCTGTGGTCGGACACTGGGTCCGTAACCTTGGTGAGGCCCCGTGATAGCCAACTTTGATCTTTTAAATTTCTTATTGCAGAATATAGTTCTACGGAAAAAAATACGTTCATATATTATTTTAAAAAATTTTTTCCAGTGGGCCTTATTCGGGCCCAATACCAACAATTGAAATCACAAGAATCCAATTATCTCGCTGGTTAGGCTAACAATTGACTTAAATACAAGTTATAGGGGGGGGGGTCATCTAATGCTATGGTTCAGTACCCGGTCCGGGCCCTTGATACGGCCCTGAGGCCCCCAACATTTTTTTTAAATGGAAATATCAATTTTTTATTGCAGATTTACATTCTACGGAAAAAAATACGTTCAAATATGATTTTCAAAATTTTTTTCCAGTGGGCCTTACTCGGGCCCAATTTGCATTTTTATATTTGTATTTGTATTTTTTTCCGTAGAATTAGATTCTGCCATAAAAAATAGGGATTCCCCTTAAAAAAAAAAAAATTGGGTATCACAGGGCCTCCACCAAGGTCGCGGACCCGGTGTCCGACCACAGAATCAGATACTAACAGGTATTTTGACAGAACTAACATATTGTTTATTTTAATTTACATACTTTTGTTTTTCATGGCTAATTTGATAAATTGTAAATTTACAGTAAATTAGACAAAATTTTTTCAAGATAAATACCATGTATTATATATAATTAAAAAGCTTTTTTTATGGCCTTTCAAATGGTATTAATGTATGTGGAGTGTCCCAAGGGTTTATATTTTTTTCTATATTTTTCATTACGACGATTGAGTTCGGGCGTGATAATACATATATAAGGGTTTAGTAAATTTGACAGATTTCTTATGTTGTTTTTTGTTAATTTTTATTATTTGTTATTTTGTTAAATTTATTAATTACTCATTCATTATGAAATATTTTTATTACTGTACTAGGTATATGTAATTTAAGTAAAAGGTAATGCAAATGGTATAAATGTATGTGGAGTGTCTCATTTAAAAAACCAAATTAAAGTTCATATCTCCGAAATGCGACTTTCAATTGCTATTCTGAAATAATTTTTGGTAAATACATGTGATTTTCTATGACTTTTATTGTACTTTTTTACGCAACTCCAAAAATAACGAAGGTAATGAGGTTCCGACGTTCGCGCGACCACCCTGTACATAGAATTTTCTCAATATCTGTTCTAGATCTTAAATTAGTAGGAGTTGTTTTGCTGATTGCTGATAAGCCTATCTGTCCTAGGCCTATTTGGCATATGTCTAAATGAATAACATTTTAAATGCATACCAAAGTTTATTTCAAACTTTATTTTGTTCTTATATAATAAAATAAACAATATTATATATCGGTCTGGTTTTTAATTTATCCAAAACCACTGTTGCTAGTAGTAATGATTTTGTGCTTTGTGCTATTGACAAATCTATGGGGAGAAAGCGTAAAAGGGAGTGAGCGAGGAGGGAATTGACCCTTTAAAAGTGGAGGTGTAGAGGGAATATCATTTTTTACTGCTGAGGTAAGGAGTAGAGAGTGGGAAGGGGGTGGGAGGGCGGTAGAAGTATAAATCCGCCACTGTGGATTCCAGTAATTACAAGCAGATTTGGGCAAATTTGGTGAAGAACATTGTAAACTTCGAAAATCACACAAAATTTCTTCTGCAATGCACGAAAACAGAAGTATTACCACAACATATTTTACACTGTTTCAAATTTACTGACAATTTATTACTGGACGATAGTCTTTTTGTTAATAAAACTTTTGATATTTTACATACTTTTCAAACCAAAATTTTAAACGTAGAAATTAGTCATGGTCATTGGAAAGTAAAAATGTTAGGCAAAGAATTAGTTTAAGTTAAAAGTAGGGTTCATAATCTAATTCCAATACAAATTTACAATCAATTTGCACATGATCAAAATTTTTTTTATAAAAAACAGTATAATATAAATAAAAAAACAGATAAATAAGCACAAAAACCTGATTAAACAACAAAGAAATGTTGACCCAAAAACAGTCAATGAAAAATATAGTTTTTAAATCTTCTCCCCCCCCCCCCCCATGAAATACTAAATAATGCACAGTATCTCTTAAGTTTAGATGACAAATTTAATTTTCCATAAGAAAAAAAAAATTACCTACTAGCAACTATTAATTGATTTTGAGTATATTGTAGATCAATTTGATAATGACGAAAAAATAAATACTAGAAACAGAGTCATCAACGCCATTACTAATAGTTGAGTGCATTAATACGCTTATTGTGACTTCCGTGGGGGTTTCGTTGTCACAAGCTGAATTTGATATAAAATTAATGATGATATACTGATGTTTCAAAATTTCAAAGCCAGGCCTGTAGCTAGGGGGGGCAGGACGGGCGGCGCCCGTCTCGGAATAAGTTTCGCCCGACCTACGGTGATCGTAATGGGGGTAATTTGAACTGTCTGTTCTAATTTTTTCGGATTAAAAAGTTTTTTTTGGATTAAAATTTTTTTGGATTTCTCCGCTCATCAAAAAATTTTTCGGACTTTTTTACGGGCCCGTCCTGAAAAATTGTTTGCCCGCCCTGAAAGCACTTTCTAGCTACAGGCCTGTTCAAAGCCGTCAAAAAATGTCATTATAATCAAAAAACGTGTTATAGCTTAGTGACTTAGATGTTTTGATATTTCCACTTTTGAGTAATAGCAAATCCTTTTAACCATGAATAGAACTAGTCAAAATAAGTAGATTTTCGAAAAGACCCACCTCGAGAAATCATGCCTGCTCCCCCTGCCCCCCCCCCCCCCTCAAAGGGGCAACCTGTATCTGCCTATATATATATTTTTTTCTCAAATACGGTAGGAGCTAGAGGAATGATCTTGGCGCCATTCGATAGAGTATAAAATTATGCATACGACCCTTCATTTGCTTTTTGCTACTTTCTTTTTTTTTAAGACCTCACAGCAAAAAAAGGGGGGTGAGGAGCCTTCCAACAACGACACATTTTTGGCTATACCTCTAAAACGGCCCAATAAATCAAAATTCTACAAGATATAAAAAATAAAGACCATTATTTTTTCACTCGATTGGTATATTATTTGTATATGTTATTTGTTTATATAAAGCCGTCAGTGGCGTACAAAGAGAAAGCTGCACATGTGCACAATGAATTTATTTAAAATAATTTATTATTGTTATTAAAAGCTAAAATCGCAATTTTGAAGTTGTTATAACTTAAAAACTATTAATTTATGTGAAAAATTGCTTCTTAAAATTTGATTCTATTTCAGTTCCAATAAATATATATATTTTTAAGTGCCACCCCCTGAGAGGGGGTGGCATCCACCCCCTATAAATTAGCAATCCCCCGCACAATATAGAAACTTTTCTGTGAAGCATTTACTATTATACTGCCAAAAATAGACGAAATCCGTTCAATATGACATTATTCCGAAGTTAAAACCTCTAGTTACTGTACTATATTCTGGGATCTGAAATTGCCCTGAAAAGTAAACAGTCTTGATCGATTTTAGAAAAATGTAATTTTCGTATTTCCGAAGATTATAATAATAGCTACAGACAATAGGCCAGTTGTGTAAAACCAAAAAATTAGACGAATCGGAAATAATTGCTACAAAAGGTTTTATTATTTTAATGGCTTCATTTGTTGCCTAACATGACTATCCTAGGTTTCCCCCCCGGCGGAGTTGTTGCATTTTTTAATATTATCTTTTTATATATTCTACAATTTTAATATTTTATGTTTACTAAATACAAGACTAGTACAATGGAGTGCTATAGTACTATGTTTAATATAGTGTAACTAACACATTTTTCATAAATATGTAAAATTTGTCCAACTTTGATGAGCACTAGTATGGGAACGGGTGGTCCAAAAAATATGCGTCTGGTTTCATTCAATGCAGAATTTAATGCCCTACAACTTTTAATAGAACTATGTTTTCGATATTGTGAGTCCTTTACGAGATATAACCGTAAAACCGTAAAAATACCCCTTTTGGGGATACATTTTTACCCCCCACCACTTAAGCACAACTCCGCCGGGGGGATAGTCATATTAGGCAACAAATGAAGCCATTAAAACAATAAAACCTTTTGTAGCAATTATTTCCGATTTGGATTTTAAGCCTACTGGCCTACAAAGAAGGTCCCGGTTCTTGGTTTCTCGTAACACATACATATACACGCACACACACACTTACATACACAAAACATTTCTTATTCGATATTTGAGTTCAGTCTGCTGTGAAACGGTTATCTGTACAAGAAATTTTTTTCTGCGATGATTATTTTTTTTTTCAATTTATAATAAATTTATAATAAAGTCAGAATACAGTCAAAAGATATACAATTCATTACTGAACCATAACAGATACAAAAAAAATTAATAGAAACCTTGTAGAAAATTTAGTCAGCTTTAATTATGCATAGTCACTTTTTGATTAGTGCTAACCCTTTTCAAGATATGAGCGAAAAAACAAAAACCGGGACCTTCTTCGTGCCCCCCTGCCTCCTAATTTCGGGGACTTTTGGTATGTTTACCTCCTAAATAGTCCAAACACAGCTCTCAAGTCAAAAATTGCGATCTCGGCATTTCCCCCTAGAAACCATTCATTGACAGGGCCTATATATTATGGAAGACATAATGTAATATATTTGTTGTAGGTATAAAACTGTTGCCAAAAATGAATACAAAATAAGAAAAAAACGTGTAAAAAGGTTTTACTCCGGAGATATAGATCTCTCGAAGACACAATTTTGGTCTGAGACTAAAAAACGACGTCTGACAATAATATTTGTCCTAGTGAATGGTCGTACATGTCAAAGTCCCACTAAATTAGTTTTAACTGAAACAGATTTGGAAATGTGGGATGTTGTCCTAGAGTATTTGTCAAAGATATTGGATGTACCAGATGGAATTCAAGAGTAAGTATATGAAGTAAATGGTACTGTCGTGCGCAAAAAAATGGGACAAGTCTTATAACGTATTTTTGCTAAAATCTAGTTGTGTACATCTAACTTTAATTTTTGTGACATTGTCAGTTATTTGTCAAAATTCATTGCAAGTGAGACAGATTTACAATAGAAAAAAATAGTTGTCCTATTTTTTTTTGCTAAAGACAGTACCATTCGTTTTTATGTGATACGTTTTTTTTTTTTGTGAAAATATTAATTGAGAATACATACCACTTTTACATTAATAACAAAATACGCTATATTGTAGAAGTTATATAACGTGTTACAGAACTGTATAGTTGTCTAAACTCGGTGTTATTTTATGCTAACAAGAGTACTACAGAACTGCACTTTAAATTTTTGCGTCAAGATAGGAATATCTTATGGATTGGTGGACGCAGTGCCCGTCCTTCGCGACATCGACAGATGAATTTAAGTGCGGCTCTGTTTATCTGTCACCCTGGTATTAACGCCGACAATAAACTCCGCGCCGTTCTAGTTAGGGGTGATTCGCGTAACTATGTCACATGTCTTAATTAAAAGATGCATATTTCCATTTATTTCTTATCCGAATCATGCCAGAACATACTTTACAAATAGTAGTTATGTTTTATCTATTAACAGCCAGTTTCTGCCCAGGCAGCAAGGTGCCGTCATTATGACGTCGTTTTTTCGGCGTTAATTACGTCAATTTCACCTTCAGCGTGACGTAAAAATGACGTGAAAAAGACGGCACAATGTCACAGCCCAATGACGTCATACATATGACGCCAATATGACGTATTGGTAATCAGTGAATTTTGCGATAAGGGATGCAAGCCTCTCATTATAATATTTTCCCACAATTATTAAACAAATTTTTGACGAAAAAAAAAAAAACCGGAATGTGCAGGGATCGAACCGCCGACCTCTTGACTCGCAACCTAACACTTAACTTACTGAACCATTGAACATCTTTATTTGAATATGTTTAAAAGCGGCATACCTAGTTAGAAATAGTAAAACAAAATTTTTATTATTATGTGGCAAAAATTGATCTAGTCACTAAATACTTCTATTTATTTTTATTTTATAATGATTTATTTCACGTCATTTTCATGACGTCAAAATAATGACCTAAAAGAAACGTGTATTTGACGTCTTCATGATGACGTCAGAAGTACGTATTAAATATCACGTCTCTGGTACGTCATTTATTAATGACGTCAAAATAATGACCTAAAAGAAACGTGTATTTGACGTCTTCATGATGACGTCAGAAGTACGTTATAAATATCACGTCTCTGGTACGTCATTTATTGGGACAATGACGTCGGCGACGAAAAATCACCTTTAAAAGACGTCATAATGACGTCACCCTGCTACCTGGGCGGTACATTCCGGTATCGAACTAATAGCTATCGCTTCCATAAAGTTATGTAGGTACCCGATAACTTGCAAAGCGTTTCTGAAAATGTACGTGTCGATAAATTTCAATCGATATTAATCCAGCTGTTAAGTTGGTTGAATTACTGTACACTACCCAAGTAGCACAGTGTGGACTATAGAGTTTTCGCAACTAAATATTGGCTGTTAAAACGTTAGGATGACCGTCGTTTGGCTGTAATTTGGTCTTCAAATCTCAAAGCCTTTTATTCCAAATATTTTTGTTGCTATAACGTTGCCGCAACTTAATTGAACAAACAAATAGCTGCAATTGCCATTTGAATGACCGAATCAGCAGAAACATGCCTTCCATAACTACCGCAACAGCTCAATAGCAGCTGTAACAAATAGTTGTAATTTTTGGTTGCAGTATATACTTTCTAGCAAAAAAAATGCCGTTTGACAGCTAAAGCAACATTTTCCACATCTGTAGCTATAGATTGGCTTTTACAACTGCAGATAATAGCAAGAAAAAAGTCATTTTGCTGTAAACATGCATATAATTTGACAAATAAAGCAATTTAGCAATGTATAACCAATACAAAGTAGTAGGTACCTAACTTATATATGCGTGTTATTTTGACAAACATGACTGATAGTCAATTTGTTTTCAAATTATTGCAACTGAAAAAGATAAAATAGAATTCAACATATTACAGAAAAACTAACACGGCAAAAAAAAGATGTGTAGTGTATCTGTAGAATTAACAGAAGTTATACATCAGTCTAAAATCAGAGCAGTGCCATCAGTTATTTCAATTCCAGAATCAGAAAGTGACAATAATTTATGCGACGGTCTTGAATATGCAGCCCATACAGATATTAATTATTAGTCTGAAGTGTACGTGGCACATTTGTTAAACTTAATGCAGAGTACGTCTAGGGAGAGTATGGACATGGACAAAGCGTTAGACGAGCTGATCGGCTCCATTTTTGGTTATATTTCCAATACTAGACCAATGAGGTGACAGCTTAATAGAGCGTAATTTAAAATGCTAGTTTATTTATGTTGGCAGTATATAAAAATAACATTTTGTAGAACTTCTCCTCATCTTCTTAAATAGCCATTAAGCTGTCAAACAGCTTCTATAACTGATTTGCAACCAAACGGAAGCTAAATAGTTACGATAGTCTATATGGCTGCTTAAAGGTTATCTTAATTTTTCACTTCATCTTAGCGGCCATATTTTCTGTTCAAGGAGGAGTGATGAGTGCATGAGAAACGCAGCCATTTTGAACAATATTTAATTTTTTGACATTCAATATCATTTTTGTAATATAAAAGTATTTTAATAGTTTCTAGTAGACATAATATTTAGAAATAAGTAATTTTGAACCATTATCCAAATAAAAAATTAAAAATCATAATTTGGAGGTCATTAACAATTTCTTTTAATTCAGGAAATTTCTGAGGCGCTTCGTACATACAGAGGTACAACTTCCATATTTCACGAAAAAATGACAATCGCATGTAATTTTATTCAGATCCATCGCCAAAATCGCTGATATATTATTATTTTTACCTATAGGTTAGGTAAAATATTAAAGAGTATACATCCATTCCTGTAAATAGTTATTACAGGCTAATAATTTATCTTGACCAGATTTGTACATGAAAACCGTAATGTTAACCTAAAACCTAGGGATTCGTGCAAACCATATTTTAAAGAATTTTCACTGCTTACTGTCCCATGTATATTTATATTAAAAACTATTATGTATGTCAAAAAGAATATACATCAGTTTGAAAGAATAAACGACATGCATGATTATTCTACACGTAATGGCACTCTACTTAAGATTTACAACCATAAAACATCTTTATTCGAAAAGAGCCCAAACTATATAGGCATTAAATTATTTAATAAATTACCGAAAGAAATTCGTGGTAAACAAAGTTACACCGCATTTAAATCGGCGGTAAAAAATATATTATTAAGTAGGTAAGTGCTATTACAGTGTAAAGGAATATTTTGACGATAATTTTTAAAATATAATTTGTGCTTGTATTCTGTGATATATTATTATATGTGTAAGTCTAAATGTGTTATGCATATATTAAGTAATGACACAGTATAAAGAAATACCTTGACAACTTAATTTATGTGCTCGCATACTGCGTCTTATAGTTACAAGTTTGTGAATATATGTGTAAGTCAGAATGTGATATATATACTAAGTATTATATATTGTAGTTATACATATTTATGTTTGACTTGTCTTATCTATGTAAATAGTGCACAAAACCAATAAAGATGATTATGATTATGATTAATCCAGCTTTTCTAACGTATTTTTATATCAAATGGAATTCACATCTAAATAGCCATAATCTTTCTTATTTTACTGTAAATTTGCCACAAATTTATGGCCATTATAATCCTTTAAATGCCATAAAATATTGTACCATTTTATTTGCCACAACGTTATCGCAACCTCTTTAAAACGTCAGCGCAGCTAGCCACGTCAGCCAAATGACCATAACTTTAGCTGCGACAACGTTAGCGCAACCAATTTACAACTACTTGTGTTACTTGGGTAGATCGACCTTTATGAAGATAACTTCATGTTATTATTTTTAACGTCATTTTAACTGTCTACTATCAGTTTTCCAATGTTAATAATGTTAGGTTAGCATTTGTGAATAATAGTAGAGACTCTAATATTCTTTTTAGCATTCATCCTCAATAATTCATATGTAGCAGTTCTTTTGATTTCAAAAAAAAACGTGGAATCGCAAAGGTACTTATTATATTATATTCTTCAAATGCATACACTTCTAATGTGAAAATTTCGAGGGTGGTACTTCAAAAACTTCGTCGTCTGAAGAATCAGAATTACTTAGGTAATCCATTCTAAAATGTTTACAGCTCTAATATTTTTTAACTTGCACTTGAATTGATACTATCTACTATCTCAAATTATAACTAACAAATGGGTTATATGTATTAATTTACAGCACAAGTTATTTTTAACGTGTAATAGTAATGTATAATAAGTTAACCTAACATTTAAACGTCAAAACACTTTGCATCAAAATACAATGTGTATACTGCGCATGCGTCAGGTAGTTATTGAAATAGATACAGATACCCCACCCTCATTGACAAGATATCTGTTCGTTACCCAGCAAACACACAAGCATCGGCCGAAATGCGGTTTAATTATGGAAATGATGGGGAATCGGTGGCATCAAATGCCAATTAAGTAACAACGTTTTTCTAGCGGTGGCAAAAAGTCACGTTTATGGTAAACGTTGGCCCGAAATTGGCACTTGAACGGCAGATTAGCATCGAAATCAAATGTCTAGAATTAATCGCATATTTATTGGGATTTGATGCGCATTATTTGATGTCATGGGCTAGTCCATATTCTGTGGGTATGGGTAAGATCAAAGACGATCCCAGTAAACATAGCAAGTCCGGCAAAGTGCCGGGCCAATGCATTTAAACTGTCGCTTGTCGTGTAACGTGTAATGATGCTGGCCCTGTGTCTTATAAGTAACTATAGGGCGATGATAAATATGCTTTGATGGCCCAACAACGATAAAATGCCAATTGATTGTTTCAAAATTAATCTGTTGCAATATGTAATATATCACTGGTAAATGCAAATTCACAATTGATGAGTCATCATGTCATCAACACAACGACAAAGTTCATGGACAAGGCTCATAAATAGCGTTATTGGTTATTTTTTCGAGTTTTGGAGTTTTACTTGTTTATTTATTGAATAGTCTTTATTGTCATGAAGAGGTAAGTAATTGATGGCTTTATAAAATATATCAGTTTATGGATAAATTATAATTGTGCCATGATTCGCTTGAAGGTTATGTTTACAATTTTTCGATTAATTTAATAATAAGTATTTTAATCTTATATTTTATTTTCAAAACGAAATTAGGTATGATTTTCTATTTATTTTTATTTTAAGGTCTGTCAATTACACTTTCGGCAGGATAAAATTGAAATTGAGACAAGCATGTGTACACAGGAAGGGAAAAGACTCACGGCTCCATTACGTCACCCCCGTTTGGTAGAAGGTTTGCTATACTAATTAATATTTAACTTCTTTTTAGTTAATTTTCTTTCTATCATGTGCGGTACCTAGTCAGTTTTCAAATTGTGTTCAGTATATGTCGAAGCCCAATAATATCCATCGGGAATATATATCCTACAGATGGTGTTGATTATACTGTTTTTCTAGGTTTGGTAGTGGTGATTGATTTGTTGGAATTTTCAGCAGACAGATGAGATAGTTTTTCAAATTAAAAAGAAAACTGGAGTCAACATACATCTACTTTTATTATGGATAAGTGAGTATACATATTACATAACATTAGAATTACTTGCTGTAGCTTTCCCACATTTGATTAATAATTTTTGTTATGTTTACAAAACACACGTGAAAAATTTTCAAACATTACTCTTTTAACAATATCATGCCATTGAAAATTAATGACCATTACCCTATATTTTTTTGAGATGTCGGTTACCAAAATTCCAAAATGAGGATATACACGTTATACGCACGAATATACAAGTAGGTACTTTAATTTAGACCCTCCAAGTGTTGTTTTCGAGGTGTTTTTTTTTACTCCGGATTTTACAATGGCCGGATCTACACTTGTTGTGTATTGTATATTAAATTAAATTCTTTATTACCCATTATGTGACATATTACATGCATATTTGGTAAGTCAAAACTAATACAAAAGTAGTAAATATGGGTATCATATTATAAGTATAGGTCATATAAATTGTAGATATTATAAAAAGGTACAACACGGACAGTACGAATGTATGTATAAGGTACAAAATATATTAAAATCACAATATGTGATATGCATATTAAACAATTCCGAATTGTCTGAAATTTTGTTGCATAACATTAAAACAAATATTCTGAATCGCACTGCTTTGAACCTGTAATATAGACTACCTATTAGGTTTAAATGGACATGTTCACGTTTTCTTAAATTTTAAGGATTTAAATTCTCGAGAATAAACATGTGGTTTGTTTTCAGGTCAAAAAATAAATAAATCCGGAAATATTATGTAAGAAAACTTGTTTCAGCTGTAATACGAAGAAATCCAATGGGAAATAGGAACTACCATAACAGGTTTGGTACGATCTTTTGCTAATCGAGAAGAGGAAGAAGATAATTAAAAGTAAAGGGGAACAGAAATAAGACCAGGAGAAGATATATACGTTGGAATATGAAATGTATTTTATTATGTTTTGATGATTTTTAATGTTAACGTATTGAATAAATTTTAATTTTTTCTTAGTAACTTGGACTAATGGACTCAGTTCTTAAGAAATAATGGTCAAGACTTCATAGAAATGTACCGGTTTTCAGTTTTTTAGAAGGGGCAAATCTAAAAACCACGTTATATTTATTTAATCAAAATTTCATTTAGGCGTTCCCAAATATGTCAGTTGACAATTCTAATCAAGCAGTATGTGTTACGTGATGCATGTGGTTATTAACTTACATGGGTAATATGTAAAAGAAGTTTTTAATATAAATATGCATATGGTGGTAACTTAATTTTTAAACTAGCAAAAAAATTTTAAACAAAAATTCTATCTTAAAGGTAATGGGTCGTTATTTATAGCCTAATGCAGGTGTCCCATATCGTTATGTTCAAATTTTGGGAGCATAGATTTAATTGTAAGATTAAAAAACAAAAGTGGTAGTGCGATTTTTATTCATTTCGAAGTTACAGGCCTATTCAATTTATGAACAGTAAATAAAAAAAAAACTTAATCATATGGGAATAAATGACAAAAAACGAACCATTTGACCACGGATGACATATCCTTTTTTTGTATTTACTGGTCAAAAATTTTATAGTCCTATAACTTCCATGTCTTGAAAACATTGCTATGATGAAAAATAAAAATTTTAAAAATAAGTAAGGTCCTCTGCATGTGCACTATTATTAACTTGTTATTTTTAGTTGCATTGGTTGATTCACAAGTATTGTAGATTGGTTTGCAGATTATAATGTTGAAAACAAAAAATTTAAATGTAGCATATTTCTTTTGCATGGAACATCCTCTATGTTTTCAGATATTTCCAAAAAAAAATTGTTTTAAATACTGAACAAAAAAAGTATAATAATCCGAACAATAGAAAAATTATGACAGTTTTTTAAATTTAGAAATATAATTTTCAGTGTGTCAAAATGAACACCTTATTTTTGTTCCGATTTTAATCTTCCGAAATATCGGAAATTATATGAGGCATTTCATTTTAAACATTAGTTAATTTCTAACTTTAGCTGGTTTGTGTTATGTATAAATATACATATGTGGTGTCTCTGATGTCTATGGAGGATCTAGTCTCTCGAGTCTAATAGGCTCCTAGGGGAGCCATGGTTGCTTGAACAACATTTCGACAGAATCATCGGTCATCTTTAGGTTCTCGCTGGTAGCTGCTTACTACGGACCATCGTTACATGAACTGAGCATTTCTGAACTAAGTCAGTTCAAATAAAGAGAAACCTCAGTAGATAGAGTAAACAGCTAAATGTCTTTGGTCACACAAATGATGTACATTGGCATTACATCGGTCTATGCTTAAATAACTGAATAGTCCAGATTACTTTTGAAAATCAGACCTGCATTGCACTATGCATTACCTAGGAAGCTCCTATATAGCAGTTTACCCCTGGAGCAGGGGACATGGTTGCTTAAACAATGTTTCGACAGAATTACATATGCCATCTTTAGGTTCTCACTGATATATCAGTGAAAACCTATAAAGATGGCATATATAGGTTCTTACTGATATATCAGTGAGAACCTAAAGATGGCATATGTAATTCTGTCAAAACGTTGTTTAAGTAACCATATCCCCTGCTCCAGGTGTAAAATGCTATATAGGAGCTTCCTAGGTAGTGCATAGTGCAATGCAGGTCTGACTTTCAAAAGTAATCTGGACGATTCAGTTATTTAAGCATAGACCGATGTAATGCCAATGTACATCATCTGGGTGACCAACGACATTTCGCTGTAGGCGAACCTTATTTAAACATTATGTGATAGTACGTAAGTCCAGCATTGGTAGTGAATCGTTACTTCTTCGAAAAGTACACAACAACGGCATCTTGCCTGAAGAGGACCATTAGGTTTGATGGGTTTAAGTTGGAATTAAACGTCGGACCGCTTAAGTCGTAAAAATAGTGGCCGCCGGCGCATTTTGATTCTGGAGATGCATTGGAAGCCAACATTGTACCAACGTTTCGTTTTCCGTCAAGGGGTTATTCCCCCGACAGCGGCCCAATGTAAATGTGTTTGTTGGGTAGTATAGGTTTATCGAAGCGATGGCACTTGTTGAACGTTTCGGAAACACAATTTCCCTACCTCCGATTAAAGAACTTATATCTAGATACATAACAGGCTATCTTTTCACTATATACCTTGTTTGCTCCTAACATAGTCACATTATATGTCCATTAAAATGGATAGATGAACATCACATCGCATAGGCAACAGTGGCGTTGTGTGTATAGAAAATGTGTAGAATGGTAAACATTTTCATTAAAATGAATTATTGCAATTCCTGCAATACCGGCTCTTTATATAACGTGATGTAGGCATACGATATTACAGTAAGATAAAACAGTAAGATAAATATGTATTGAAAGGATATTAAAATTTAATTGCTATTTACTTTATAACTGTAAACTGAACTTCATCATGTTACGACTATGGAACGATCGATTTTCTTCTTTTCTAAACTGCTTTCTGTGTAAATATGAATAGAGAATATTATTTAGGTATTGAGCAAATCACAACTTAAAATAAAAAGACTTCTTCACCACATTTTGATCGAAAAACACGAAAAATGCTTTTAACATTAATGGCGGATATACTGTCAAAAGTGTCAAACTGAGATTATGATAATCAAACTGAACCGATGGGGCCCGAATCGGTCGCGAGCAGATCGACTAGCCAATCAAGAACTTATGGGAAGAAGTGCCTTAGATTGTGAATCTTTCGGGATCACACAAAGTAATGCCATTATGTATCTAGATATAAGTTCTTTAATCGGAGTTCCCTACTTATAGATTTGTTAAGGCTATCGGATACATATCTGACGTTTCAGAAACTGGCTGTAAGTAATACATTATATGTATTGTTTAATACAGTGTAGAAAAATAAACCACACCCCGGTCTCCCCTTATATTCGCTCGGTCGGCAGCTTTGAATTTTTTATGTGCACTATAAGAATGGAGTGAACTATACTAAAAAATGTTTTATAGTAGATTTTTATGCTATTTAGCACGAAGAATGTTATCTATTTCTTGTCGGTAAGACCAAAGTATGTTAGATAGTATGGTATAATATCCCTGAATTTCATGTCTTTCTTCATTAATTTATAATCAATCCTTGTTATAAAGTACCTACTCAAAATATCGTCTTTTGAATCCTGGCTAAGGTATGGATGTGTAGTGGCGTTTTTCACGTGTTGCCGAGACGGTAGTAGTGGGCTAGACCGCGATTGTTTGAGAGACAACATGGCTAGTCGTTCTCCTCTCCTGAGTTCGAGTCTTAGCTGCGGCAGATGGCAATGTCGCAGGGAATGGGTATTGTGATGTTGTTTGTGTGTGTGTGTATGTCCGCTCTGATTGAGTGGTAGAATAGCCTACGGCTTAACTCCGCCAGCCCTGTCAAAAAATCCTATTTCAAACTTATAGATAATTATACATTTTTTATGGATAATCATAAGAGCCTATCTGGTTTATAAGGTTTTATACAGTACATTAATTTTGCCATATAGAAATTATATTGGGATGAATAAGTATCTAAAGGAGTCTTAATTGAGTTGGAATACCCATGTGGTAATTGGTATGTTTCCATAAGTGTTTATACTAAAAACAGTTTTTATATGGCATTACAACTTTTAATTTGATAAGTTCAAATAGGATCTGAATAGTGTTGAAACTGAAAAGGTTTCATCAGTAAAATCAAATACGAGTTCTGTAATCTTTTATAAGAAACAATTAGTATATGGTTTTTGTAAGATCTGAGAGGTTGTTATCAGTTTAGTTTATATAATAATTTAATGAGGATTTATAAGGATATGTATTAAAAAGTGTTAATAAGGTATTACATCGAATATTTTTGTGGCTTTTTATGGAATCTGAAGAGTAATGGAATTGAAAAGATATACTAAGGAGTTCCTAGTAGACATTTTATACATTTTTATAAGGATATATTTGTACTTATTTTTATAAGACTTCATGGGTATATATCAGTTTAGTTTATATAAGAAGTTAATGGAAACGTGTAAGGATGCATGTTTAAAAAGTATGAATAAGGTATTTTCGAATTCTTTCGTGAGTTTTTTGGAATCTGAAGAGTAATGAAATTGAAAAGATAAACCATAAGGTGTTCCTAGTAGGCATTTTATACATTTTTATAAGAATATATTTGTACTTATTTTTATAAGACTTCATAGGTTCATATCAGTTTAGTTTATATAAGAATTTAATAAGGATTTATAGAGACATTTATTAAAAAGTATTAATAATGATTTACAACTATTAATTTGATAAGTGTTCATGGGGTTCCAATAGTAGTAAAACTAATAATGCTTCATCAGGAAACCAGGATGTATTTTATAACATTTAATAAGAAATAATTAGTATATCGAAGAGTTATTATTAGTTTAGTTTTATATAAGAATTTAATAAGGATTTCTCAGTGCACCCATTGAAAAGTATTATTTACAACTATTAATTTGAAAAGTTTTTATGGGATTTCAATAGAAGTCAACCTAAAAAAGTTACAATACTTACTAAACTAAACTTACTAATACAATAGATTTCATATAATTTACATTAAAATCCATTGTAAGATTAAAATCCATTATAAGTATATATACATTGTATTTTAGAAAACCCTCTTATTCCCATAAAAGCATAAAAGTTTTACAAAAGACCTCAAGCGAGGAATATACATTAAAACTCACAGAATCTATAAAACTTTCGTGTTTCAAACGCCATAAAAACTTATAAATACTTATAGGCCTCGTACTGAGAGTTTACATTAACATCTTTCAAATTCATATAAAAACCTATAAAACTTCGCAATTTAATTACCATAAATACTTATAAATATACTGATAGACTTCATTCAGAAAATTTACTTTAAAACCCCATTGCATATCCTCATTGAATTTTATAAAAACTTCGTGTTTATTAAAACGTGCAAGTGCTGATAGACTTCAGGCAAGGAATTTACATTCAAAGCACATTTCAAATACTTCAAGAACTTAGACACATCTGAACCTTTAAAATTTTCGTATTTCAAACACCATATAAGAACTTACAAATACTGATAGGCCTCGTATGGAGAATTTTCATTAAAAATACTTTTCAAATACATATAAAATATCTATAACACTTCATATTTCAATTACCGTGAAAACGTATAACTACTGATAGACTTCATATAGGAAATTTACATTAAAAACCCATTGTACGCAGCAAATCTTATAAAAAATTCGTATTTCCTATTAATATATGCGAATGCAGGGAGACCTCAGGTAAGAAATTTACATTAAAAACACAACTCAAATAGCCACGTCAAACCATATTCAGAACTTAAAAAACTTCGTATTTCAAATACTATAAAAACTTAAATATACTAATACATATAATTACTGATAGACTCCATATAGGTAATTTACATTAAAAACCCATTGTACGCAGCAAATATTATAAAAACTTCGCATTTCCTATTAATATATGCAAATGCTGATAAACTTCAAGCAAGGAATTCACATTAAAAACACATTTCAAATAGCCGCACATCAGACCACATTTAGAACTTATAAAAAAACTTTGTATATCCAATACTATAAAAACTTACGAATACTAATAGGTTTCATACGAGGAATGTACATTTAAAACACACACATACATAATTAAAACTAATGAAAGTTTAGTGTAACATACTCCATCCTCCAGTAGAGGGAGCTGTTATACATGTCGCTAATTCATATCTAATCTAATGTGACCTAATAAACTAGAGTGGGCTTGTTAAAT
This sequence comes from Rutpela maculata, assembly GCA_936432065.2. NCBI lineage: Eukaryota > Metazoa > Arthropoda > Insecta > Coleoptera > Cerambycidae > Rutpela > Rutpela maculata. The sequence goes on along the minus strand of OW386287.2, from coordinate 68,363,194 downwards.
TAAAAGTAAAGCAGTTTCTTTTACTGCTAACTTGTTAACTGCGTTTAGGTTAGAACGGAGTATTCAGTGTTTACCACTATATTACTATTGATATTTGAAATATTAATAGTAAGTAAATAATAATTACTTACCTATGTAAGTTTATGGGATTTGGCATTAAAAATATATTTCAAATACACAACCAAAATCTGTAAAAAACCTATTTAATACTAATAGAATTTCTATGGGAAATTTACATTCAGAACACTATACAAACCTATAAAAACCTATAGAAACTTTTAATTGCATGTACTATAAAAACTCATCAATACTAATATATATCATTTGGGAATTTATATTCAAAACACTATAAAAACTTTTAATTAAATATACTATAACAACTCATCAATACTGGTAGATACCTTATGAGAATTTACAATTAAAACACATTTCAAATACACACATCAAAAATTATAAAAACATACATTTTTTTTATAAGTTTTTATCAGGATTTTTTGACAGGGAGGATATTAATATAAATAACACCATTAAAAAAAAGATTCACCATTAAAGACTTACTGCCATGACATTTTAGTTCATTTAATCACTTCCACTGTATCTGTATCTAGATAATAATAGTGAAGTCAAAATAAATTTCAAATGGAATTGTATTGCTGCAGCAATTTTATGGTTTTAATTTGTTTTAGATGTTACAGGTGTAATGAAAAGTTTTGGATTAAATCTGTCCATTGCTTCATATAAAATTTTAACAATTTATGTATCAACATTGAAATTGTCTGCTATTTTTTTTTATCTCCGATCCTAGTAATCGCATCACAAAAATAAAAATACCAAATTTTTCGCAATAAAATTTTGAACAAAACAAGGAAACTATGATAAAATTTTTTGATAATTCGTTAATTTGTAAAAAAATAGAAACCACCGCGGAAACAACTAAAACTTGTATTTTTTGGATAATTTAAGAAATATAGCGGGGATTATTGGCTGAGGTAGTATAAGAAAAACACATTTAATGCCATTTGGATATTTTGCAGAAGAGATTCCTAAAAATTATTTTTAAAAGACCATTCAGATAACCGTCTGATTTGTTACATGCTGAATGTAAGATACTCGATTTACGGCTACTTTTCTTTAAAACTGCCATGGTTTTTATGTATTCAAACCGACACTATACACAAGCAGTTAGTCATAGATATGAAACGCGCAATAGAACAGCAGTTAATTTAATTCTACCAAGAGCTCAAAAATCGATAGGACAAAGAAGCTTCATGCACATTGGTCCCAGAATGCAAAGTAGACTACCTGATTTCTTGAGAAATATAAATTCAATGAATCTATTAAAGAACAGATTAAGTAAATGGATCCTTACCAGAAACAGATATGAAATTCGTTCAATTATAGATTAATAATAATATTTTAACTCTCTTATTAGCTTTTTAACTTTCCCATAGAAAAAACTATACAGTATCGGAAGATTTTGGATTTGGGTGGCAGGCATAGTTTCAACGGCTTGACAGACCGCCTACAATAAAGGCGTGTACCAGTGCTCTAGTAGAGGGAGCAAATAATGACGCGCTATTAAGAAAACACGTACATCATTGCTATCAAAAATTTCAGTACCCTTTATTCAAAGGAAGGCTCTGTTCAGTATAGGTAATATTATTACGTGCTTTAATAACTGAAATTATTTAACTCGTTATACTTTCAAAACGAGTCAAATAATTCTTTACATTTCCCGCAGAGAGAGCTGCCCACGTACATGTGGTGGGGAAAGCAGGTGGCACGGGTATAATACAGGATGTATTATAGTACGTCGGATGGCTGGCTCTATCGTTCACTAACCCAATACCGAGGTATAACCAAATAAAACCTATTTCATTTTATTCAGCAGGTTTGTTTACATAGGAAATCACTTTTGACGACACTCTCCATTGGTCGAGACTGAAGTTACAAGAAAAAAACAAAAAAAAATGAAAACAACAAAATTCAAATTCAACCACGAATAACTTTCAAACGAAAAAAGATAAAATTATATATTTTTTTTAGTTTTATAGTACAAACGATTATCTTTAATTTGATGTATAATTTATTACAAAAATAATAACTTTAACATTAAAAAATTGACGTTGATTTGGATGGTACACAAATTGTCAATTTTTTTGAAAGGTCTAACTCATTGTAACTCGCTTATGTATTGAGCTATTCGAATGTTTTATTCACCAAAAACTGCCAAATTTCATAGACTTCATTTTGTCTCAATTAATGCTGGGTCTAGCTTTGTAAATAAAAGCGGTACAGCTTTTTAAACACAACGAAGCGCGCTACGGCGACGGAGTCGCGAGGCTTCCCCACTCGTTCCCGGTACATCCCGCGTTCACCATAAATCGCGCAAGGCTACAATCAGCGGCCGTAACAAAAGCTTTAAAATTATCTTCCTTTATTGTAAGATGATAAAATTAACAAATCAAATTGAATAATATGATATTAGTTGTAATAATCTGCTATATATGGTGTCGTACTACGCGGGTGGTGCATTAATAAAGTGAAAATAATAGGTAGGTATCAGACAGATATAACTGATTTTCAGATATATCATTGTAAAAACCGCTGCCCAAGGAATCACTACTTCCATATCCGGATTTTCTATCCAAGTCACACAACGAAAAAATTTTGTATCTGGAAATAATTGTTTATGGAACTTTAATAATATAATATTTGAAATCCTCTACCCCAAAAACCCATAAAACGATACCCCACATCGGTAGTGGGGTGGGGGTGGTGACAGGGGCTGGGAGTGGGGGGGTGGATAAAGTAACAAAATACTTTGAGGTTTCTGGTTCTTGTACACACACTAAATCACATTTTTTTTCATCCCCTTTAATAATGGGGTGGGGGTGGCTAATGCCAAATTTTTTTTTGAGACCTTAGCTTCTCTTGTCTATACTATCTATCAATTTTATGAACTCTTATCTGCTTGATTTACCTATTTACTCCAAATTTACCCCAATTTACCCCAATTTACCCCCCCAACCCTTCGACGGAACAAGATGAAAATATAATCTAGTTCTAGATCTTGTTAAAGTACATATGTGTACCAAATTTCAAGTCAATATCTCAAACGGTTCCAGAGTAAACGTGCGCAAAAAAAAGTTACAGACCGACAGATCGACAGACAGACAGAAATATTTTGAATTCTCGACGTTTCATGACATTCTAAGTCTATTTGAACAATAAAATTTGTTTTTGTCGTTACTATACTTCCACTGGATGTGGAAGTAAAATCATGCCAGCTAGTAAAGTTTTTACTTTACTTCGTATATTTTAATATTTTCCATAAAATGTCAGAGGTAATCACATAATCAAAACAATTATTTGCCATGTTTTCACTGACTTGTAGAGGCTCTGAACGATTAGTTGGATTTTTGTACATAACTATATTTTTTTTTTCATGTAAACTGGAAGGGTTAAAATCGGTTAAAATTGGATAGACGATCTAAATATGCTTGTGTAAATAGGCTGTTCTTTTTTTTAAATAATACTATTCCTAGTGGGATTTTTACCATCTAGCCTGTTTTCGTTTTGATCAAAATTATCGCTACGATAAATGTAATTGTTTTCTTCAGAACTTACTGGAGGAAGTCCAGGTGGTATAAAAATGTCGTCACCAGTTTTTACTAGTCACTACGTGACTAGCTAAAGACGTTAAAAATGTACGTATTTCATCGTAGGAATAACCATAGCTAAAAGAATAAAGCATATCATTAAGTTCTTTTTCTTTTGACGGCACGAAACACATGTAGTGATATGTAAAGGATTAAAAAAATGGCCTAAGCTGATTGTTTTTTTTTCCATAACTATTAATATAAATTCCATTACTATAGAAATAACGTTTAAATCAAATTTGTCTGTTCTGACATATTTAGTATCCACGACACAAATGTTTATAACAAATCTGAAACTTCTTGTTTACATTTATGTTCATTCAGATTAGTAGTTGTGTTTTTTTTATAGTTTTAAAACATCCAGCTATAGCTTCTCTTAAGATACCGGCAGCTTTATCAGGAATTGTCAATTCATTCTCATGAACCAAGTTTTCTTCGCCTGATTCACTTGTGACTGACAACAAAAATCCTTTTAGCTTTATTATCACTTGAATGAACTGTTGTTGTATTTTCTTTGTGTTCACAAAACACTTTGTTTGCTTAAATGCTTTTCTAATCTCTTTCTTATATTTCCACTGCTATAATAATCTAATTTTTCTTCCGTCATTTCTTCAAATATATCATTAAGGCGTGTTTTTAGAAATATTAGAGTTAAGAATTCTTTTTTGCAAAACAGCAAGATAAACCTCCTTAAATAAAATATTTAACGCTACTTTAAATTCATTTTTTTCTTTCAGTTGTTTAGTTTGTACACATTTATTTTTTTTTTGCTAATATATTTTGCATAATAAATTTTATGATAATTTCCATTAGCCCAAATAAATCTGAATAAATGTGTAACCTGCCTTGTATTTCTGTATCACAATGCGACACTGCAGCTTTAATATATATTTTTTTCTAGTTTCCGCACCCGTTCCTATACAAACTGGTATTTAAAGATGTTCTTAATTTATTCTTAATTTTTCTAGATTTTCCACAAATCAGACAATGCCATTTTATTTTAATCTGATTTTTTTCTTTATTATAACTACATGAAAGCTCACTTGCATTTTTTTATCACGTTACTAATATCAGAGACAATACGTATTATCTTTGCTAGTTATTTATTACAAAAAGATGTCGGACAAGAATAATGAAATCGGTATCGAAGGGTGTGCAAATAAGTGCCACCACTTTGTTTTATAAAAATTTTAATGAAATTGCATATTTTCTTTCATTTGCACAATTAATAATAGACTGATGCCAGTAACAATTGGTTTTTTACCATTAGATTTTCACTGCTTTCAGCAGTTTCGTAAAACAAACATGTAGTTTTTCTCCATTGATAAAAATGAATCTACAATATACATAAACTGTAATAGCCTACATGTAAGTAAAATAGTATATACTTATTAATATTTATCCAGACAATAATGAGGCCAGCAGCCGATACGTTTCTTGATGGGCCGAGAAAGTAGCGGGGGCGGGAAAGGAAGCCTCGCGTCTTCGTCGCCGTACTGTGCTTCGTTGTGTTTCAAGGGCTGTAGCGCTTTTAGTTAAAAAATAGATCCAGCATTAATCGAGACAAAATGAAGCCTATTAAATTTGTCAGTTTTTGGTGAAAGAAAAAATTGAATACCTCGTTATATAAGCGAGTTATGGCGAGTTAAGAATTAGAAAAATGTTGCTGATTTGTGTATCTTTTTGAATTTTGCTAGTTTTTTTATGTTAATTTTTTAATTATTGCAATAAATTATATTTCAAATTAAAAAGCAAATTTTTTTTGGCAAAACCAAAAAAAAAATTGTATTTTTATCTGTTTTAGTTCTAAAGTCATATGTGATTAAATCTTAAATTTCTAAATTTCTTTTTTTTTTAGTTTTTTTCTTATATCTTCGGTCTCGACCAATGAAGAGTGTCGTCAATTTTGATTTCCTATGTAAAATAACATGCTTTAATAAGTAGTGAAGGTCCCATCTGGTTATACTTCAGTATTGGGTAGGTCAAGAAAGAGAAGGCTTTTCGCGCTCTGCCCGACGGGCTATTATACGATAAAAAAGAATAGCCTAGTTGCTTCGCTCTCGCTTGCTCTCATTGCGGACCCAAATGAAACATTTTCTGACACTGTATGTATAGGTACATATGTGTGTACAATGACCCTAAAAAAAAAATATGAAAAAACCTGAAGGATGACGATAACATCGCATATAGTTAACACAACTATCAAGGAACGAAAAATATTCAAAGTGGTCACTCTAAAAGATAATTAAGAAATTATTGTAGAAATAATGTGTGACTGTAGTTAACACAACTATCGAGGAGGAAATCTGACTACTTTTGTTGAAACATATACAGGGTGGTCACTAAAAAATACGAGCAGAGGAAAATTATATTATATGTAGTTGCCACTATAGCCGGGAAAAACTCTGATATAATTTAAAAAAACATATGTACAGGGCGGTCATTCGACAGAAAAAATAATTCATAAATAAAAGATGCCAAACAGACAAGGAAGTTTTGTGTAAATACCTTTACAGATTTAATTTATAATCAATTTAATTTTTGCCCCCGATTGATTTTAGTTTATCTTAAAAATCTCGATGCTTGATGGCATCGATACTTTTCCTCCGATACGATATTGGGCAATACTGGTATCGATAAGTGTCTTTCGTTGTCGGTAGCGATGCAAATATCGATAGCTTTGTGGTATCGAAACATCTCTATTCATTTGATGCAATCCTCTGGGTTGCATAAAAGTTGCAGTTGATGAACTGAAGGTTCCAGCCCCCTCCAGAATCCATTTTTATCATTGCTGTCATCAAGTGTCTCCATTAAAGACATAATTCTGACTTATGTTTTTGTTGTGGCCCTTCTACGCCTTCATAACCGCCCGTCTCTTACATGCTATACATTTTTTTCGTAGGACTGATAGCTTTTTGTTTATTGCGAAAGAAAGTTTGAAATAAGGGCGCGGCTCACGCTTTTTCGCATTTTTCTCCATTGAAAAACGAAGATGTAGGTTTTTCCTGCTCCTACAAATTTCATACAGAACAATTTTCTCGTAGAGGTTACCCATATCAAGAAAAATGCGAGAAACCGGAGGCCGCGCCCTCATTTTAAACTTTCTTTCGCAATAAACAAAAAGCTATCAGTTCTATGAAAGAAATATATGGCACATACAACTTGGTAAATTTTACAACCTTTAATACGCCGTATTTGCTTTTTATGTAGCCCCAAAAGAAGCTGAGGTATTTGAAAAGACGTTTCTTAACCATTTTTTCAAGATAGCGGATAACTCCGGTCACGCAACGTGTCAACATTTCACCAATACAATCACCAATGACCCCCCCCCCCCCCCCCCCCCTCCATGCCTCAAAAGCTCCCTGACGTATCATGACTGTCGACCTCTACCTTAGTGATTTCATATACAGATTTGGCAAATGTAGTTTTATATATCCTGAGATAAACGAGTGTAAGAAAGAAAATAGAGAAATTAGGAAAAGAAAGATAGATGAACTGCTCCCAGCGCGTTCCACACCACAAATCTTATTTTGGCACGCTTTTATAACGACCTGTAACTATCTATTTATGTCTTGAAGGACAGGATTATGAAAAAAAAATCCCGACAAAAATTGCAAATGGGGGGTGATTTTAGAGGCTTTTGCGATCATTTTCCCGTGGCCCAGAAAATCCCAGCTGATCCCCTCTTCGAGAAAGCCCAATTTTTTGTTAATTCCCCGTTTTTATCAAAAATTGTCGCATTAACAGTACAATATTCCGCCGCTTACCTGTGCGATGTGGGTGTCTATCTGAAATATGAAGTTGTATGTCTGAAAACAGAAGTTTATGTTACCGTGTAGGCCTATATAGTAACATATTGCCGCTCAAATCTCCGTCTGGCTATATTTATGACAAGGATAAATTATAACAGTTTTTCTACCAATTTGGACAAATTCTTTTAGATTACCTTGGATTTTTTTATGAAATAAAAGTCAAATAATGCTTGAAAATACAATTATTTTATAAATCCAGCGATTTATTTTTCTACAATCATATGATCGCTCAATATATGATGGATCTTCAATCATATTTATTTTGTATTTATCCCAGAATTTCAGAAATTCTCGATGAATCACTTCCCCTGCTTGTTCAGACCCGAACCCGGCAGAAATGTTAAGCATTGTTCAATATGATCCAAAATAACGTGAACTTTGAGGGTTTTTGAAAAACCCTATGTCAATCATATACTCTGGCAAGGTCTGGTTCCACTGCTTGGTCGGGAAAAGGTATTGATCTGGCCAAAGAAGCTGAAAGTTATCCCCAAAAACTACCATGGAGAGATTTTCGAGGGCAATGCATGCCGGAAACTTCTTCAAGAGGCGGATAAACTGAACGACGTGGATATTTGCAAGGGCATCGGGCAGCTGCGATTAGTACCATTGATTTCAGCTTTCAAGGCCATGAATCTTGTCGTGTGAAGAGCTGTTTTGGAACTAATATTGTGGACATGGAAATTCTCCCCGATCTTATCGAGAATGTAAAGAAAATGCACATGGGCACCGGTGTTTCAAAAACCCTCAAAGTTCACGTTATTTTCGATCATATTGAACAATGCTTAAAATTTCTGTCGGGCTCGGGTCTGGGAATCATATCTGAACAAGCAAGGGAAGCGATTCATCAAGAATTTCTGAAATTTTGGGATAAATACAAAATAAATATGATTGAAGATCCATCATATATTGAGCGATTGCAAAAAGCTGTTGTTGAATTCTCATCAATTCAAGACACATTTAGTTATTTTAGTTATATTTTAATCAAATTTAAACATAAATTCATATGATTGTAGAATAAATAAATCCCTGAATTTATAAAACAGTTGTATTTTCAAGCGTTATTTGACTTTTATTTCATCAAAAAATACAATGTAATCTAAAAGAATTTGTCCAAATTGGTGGAAAAACTGTTATAATTTATCCTTACCATCAAAATAGCCAGACGGAGATTTGAGCGGCAATATGTTACTATATAGGCCTACACGGTAACAGAAACTTCTGTTTTCAGACATACAACTTCATATTTCAGATAGGCACCCACATCGCACAGGTAAGCGGCGGAATTGTACTGTTCATGGGCGCAGCCAGGGGGGGAGCCATGGGCCCCCCCCCAAGCCATCTTCCATGAGCCAAAAAATAAAGAAGTAGTACAAAGCAGTATCTAAATTATCCCTTGAAATAAATATTTTGTAATTAATGCCCAATATTATCTAATAGAGGAATCTACATACACATCCGTTTTCAACCATTTTCTGAAAAATTTTCCTCATCTGGGGAGGCCGGTTCTATTGCCCCCCCCCCCAGATGAATTTTCTGGCTGCGCCACTGGTACTGTTAATGCGACAATTTTTAGTAAAAACTGGAAATTAACAAAAAATTGGGCTTTCTCGAAGAGGGGATCAGCTGGGATTTTCTGGGCCACGGGAAAATGATCGCAAAAGCCTCTAAAATCACCCCCCATTCGCAATTTTTGTGGGGATTTTTTTGTCGTAATCCTATCCTTCAAGCTCAGTGTGTGTATGCATGTAAGTAAAAAGTTCGCCTGGTTACTCCCGCTATTAAACGTACTGCTCTCTTCTGTAATTCTCAACATATCGGGTGAAGAACCCCAGTCAATTAATTCATAAAATCGATTCAAAGAATGAATACTAGAAAGTAATTAACACTGCTTTACTAATCATTTGACGTAGTTGACCTAATACAGTAACATATTGGAGCTATTTTTTTTTTACCAATTTCATTTATATGTACACTGTGACAATTGGGAACCGGGTGTTTTTTGAACTCATAGTACGGAGCTTAGCGCGGTTAGAGGAGGGCAAATGCGATGTTACTACCTTTGTAATGTTGTGCCATTTCAGTAGCTACTAACAGCCATACGAAAAATGTTTCATAACAATGATCAATATGTACGCTAAATAAAAATTGAAGATTTTTGGAAGACATTTTTTTTTTAATTCCACCCCTACAAACTACAGATTGTTCAGAAATTAAAGGAAAGGATTTTGAAACTCGTGAGGATCTCGTGAGGATTTCGCTACGAGAATAGAAGTGATTTTGGAAGATAATTTAGGTCTGCAGCTTCTAATGAGCGACGAAGCTCATTTTCATTTAGATGGAGCAGTTAATAAACAGAACTTCAGGTACTGGGCTCCTGAAAATCCACGACCTCTTCATTCTGAAAAAGTCACAGTGTGGTGTGCCATTCGCCCTACTTGCATTATTGGTCCCTATTTTTTTAAAGAAGCCGCTACGTTCAGGTGATCCAAAATTTTTTTTATGCCGGAACTACTCAGAAAACGGATAAATTCAAGGAATGTGTGGCTCAGCAAGATGGTGCTACGGCACATACTGCCTACGCATCAATGGATGTTGTCCGCAATATGTTCCCAGGAAAACTCATTTCACGTTTTGGAGATGTGCCGTGGCCTCCAAGGTCTCCAGACCTGTCAATTTGTGATTTTTTTCTGTGGGAGTATTTGAGGAGTCGTGTATATGCTCACAAGCTCCGTAATTTTGCCGACTTTATGAAGAATGCCATTCGTCAGGAAATTATGACTATTGATGGAGCGATGTTGGAGCGTGTTATGGATGATTTCATGAAGAGGGTCGAAAATTGCAGCCAACGCGACGGACACTATCTCGATGACATTATCTTCCATACTTGATACATAACATCGCATTTGCCCTCCTCTAACCGCGTTAAGCTCCGTACTATCCCAGTAAACATTAATGTAACTTTACCTCTCTGAGAGGTAAGTTTAATAGAACATTTTTATATAAAATATTTTACACAACGCGTCAGTATCAGGCTCACGCAGCACGCCAGTGTAAAATGATGTAAAATCTAACGTTTGTGTTTTTGATCATTTTTGTGAAAAATTGTGGATGATCTCTTTTAATAACTTTGATGCAGAACTGTGAACCATAAAGCGTTGTGACTTTTTTAAATATTATTTTATTTGGACGTTTTATTAGTGTAGAGGTTAGGTGCAAACATAAACATGCCCTCTTGTTTGCGAATTTGGTGTACATGTTGGAGGTGCACCATTTTCCAGTGAATGACCCAAAAGTAAGTTTGTGTTGTACCGTTTTTATAAAGATATTTATTTAAATGAAACGTAATCTTTTTATAGGTTAGAATTATTTCAGGTGCAATCGTTATTCTCGACAGACAATTATATCATTACATGGATTTTGTTACACAAAAGCTGTATGTTGGTGCTGTTCCCACATTATTAAGTTCAACTGAATCCAGCGTAAGAAGTTGTAATTCAAGGAAACCCAGATCTTAATAGTGACCAAAAGCTTTTGCGAAGTACTATGCATAGGTATGGTTATTATTTACCGACATCTTATAGCACCTACTTTGTGTTCGTTATTGTATTGTACATATATTTCAAGGTTTTGTATGTGTAAAGTAGGCTAATATTTTCCTGCAATTTTTCTTTTCTTCAAAATTGGCTTCAGCACGTCAAAATACTTCAGAAAAATTAGATCAGAACCTTAGGACAAAACCATTGCCCCTTTTTAGGGGATAAAAGGGATGGTAACCAAAAACTGATAAATTCTTTTTTAATATCAGAATCTGTTTATGTTAAAAAACAGGATTAGATGGTTCTGATCAAAAGCGCAGCCCCCTTTTTTTGTTGTTGTCTTGTGATTAATGATATTGCTTGTATCGCCATTAAAAAAATTAATTTGATCATTATAAAACTACGAAGAAAACTAGAATTGTCTGAACCTTTATGTTAATTTTGTTGCAATAAATTAAGACAATTAAGATTTGTCATTATTAAAAATATGCTTCTGGTAGAATTAAATCATCTTGGTAAAGGACCCCTCACATTTTCTTATATCAAATGGCTCTCGGTGAATGTAATAGTATAATATAATTTAATATTTATACAAAAAAAAAGCTTAAGAAACAGTAACAAGTTCGAAAATTGAATCGTTGACTGTTTACTTTTCAGTAGCGTTAATTAACAATTTGTTTATATGACTGTTAAAGAAACTACTTTTATCATGGGATTCTCACAAAATTGATGCACTCGTCTACAACTTATGCATGAAAAAAGTACTGCTTTATACACTTGTTGCATAAATAAGTAGGTATTTTAAAATTATTTAAAACAATTTTTTGGCAATTATTTAACAAATGCATTTTTTTCACGCTTCACGGCTCCCAATTGACGTAGAAAACCCCGTTTTTTTAAATTGTTTCTTTTTTTGTGATCTTTTGAAGCATTCTAATAATTTTTAATTGTTTAATTCTGAGAAAAAAAAATTCTTTATAAAAAATTTAAAATGATTTTAAATAGTCTTAAAAAATTGTATTAACACCACTGAAGAGTAGGAGAAAAATCTACATTCTAAAACAAATTATTCTATGACTTGATGCACTTAAACAGTCAACGGTTCAATTTTCGACTTTGTTATTGTTTTTTTGGCGTTGTTATAAACATTTCCACTTGAAAGGTGTGATGATTTAATGGGCTTATTTAGCATATTTTTTTATTACATTTTGCAAAGAAATCTCTTAATTTTAGAGCGAAATTAAAAAAACCAGGATATTCTAAGATCTCTAGAGGCTTTAAAATTAATCAAGAATATAGACGCTGCGTGAAGTCATTCACTCCTAGTTGCATTTTCATTCCCCTTTTTTTCGGCAGATATGCTGCATACTTTTATGTTGAAATACTCCAATAGTCCCCAAATCACCATCTCTGGCAGATTAGACAAATCTGATTTTAAATAGCTGGGTTTTAACAGTGTAAACTCAACTTTGAGGCAGACTTTCGGATTGAATGACAGCACTTTGAGCACATCGGTTCATGTTTAAAGCAGTATACTTCTGAAACTTATCGGATCGACCTCAAATTTTCCATTCCATTGGAAGCGTGTTTTCGTAAAGTTTTGTTAAAATATATACATTATTATTTAAGCTATCATAAATTGTTTAATAACTTAACAAATTGATCAAAATAGTTTGCATCTAGTTTTCTTCACAATTTAGTAAAGGGATACAAGCTATATAACCAGATTTACTACACTATACAGGGTGCGCCACTTAAAACTCCCCAGACTTGTAACTTTTTTATTTTCGAAGCGATGACCATGTTGGGCACATCAACTTGTAGACATTTTTAAAGCCTTTAAATATCCATACAGAGTGATAATTTTTTTTTTTTGAATAGTTCAGAAAGGAAACTTAATTTCTTTGAATATTTTTTTACCTCACCCTGTACATGGACTGTGTTATGTTTTCTTATAAAGGTTTTAATTAGCTTCAATTTATGTTATTAAAATAAAAAAACTTAAAAAACACAAAATTTGCAATTTCCTACTTAGTACATTTTAATGTTAGTTTTTAAAAATATATTTTTTTATTTTTTGTTACCGTTTTATTACGCTGAATATTGTTTGTGATATGTCTTTTACAGATAAAGCATAAAATTATTATTTACATTCCTTTCAAAGTAATTAAAAAAAAAAAATCAGTTTGGAGCGTTTTTAATTCCTTTCTCTAAAACCAAAAAGAATTTCGAATATGACGTAATAATATAAATTGAAGCTAATTAAAACCTTTATAAGAAAACATTAACGCAGTTCATGTACAGGGTGACGTAAAAAAATATTCAAGGAAATTAAGATTTTTCTTAACAATTTTTTCAAAAAATTTTTTTTTAAATGCTTTAAAAATATCTACAATTTGATGTGCCTTAAAAAATAAGAAAATTATAAGCCTGGGGAGTTTTAAATGGTGCACCCCGTATATGAAATAGACTAATATTTCAATTATTTTCACAGGTTGTGTAACTGATGTTCAAGTAGCAAATGTCAGAGTGGCGAAGGCTGACCAAAGAACGAGTACAATCAGAAACGACCCGAGAAATGCTTAACACTTATTGTAGATACTTAGTTAACTTGAATATAGATTAATTACACAAAAGACACTAGTATTAATCTCTCCTAAATCAACAGTTAATAAAATAAATTAAATGAAATTTAAGCTTTACTAGGAATGCAAGGCAAGGTAGGTAGGTGGGTATACATCATTGGAGAAGAAAAAATATCGTATAGCTGCTTTCTAAAGAACATATAGATGACAACGTCGAGGACAACGCCTAATGCCTGGTTTACCTACTGGGATATGCAGAGATTAAGATGGAATTGAAACTTTGTTGATACTAATTAACTTAGTTTAAACTGTCATTCAATTCGAGAATCTTTCCTAAGCTAATATATGTTGACAAATCAGACAACCATATCTTGCATTATATACTTTTTATCTTTTTTTGATGTAGCATGTATGTATTTATTTTATATGTATATAAAACCTACCATAATATTCAAAATAGCACCCTATAGTACTTTTTAAATATTGATACTAGAGAACTGAATTCTTGGAGTTAAATATATGAATATAAATTCCTTATGAATTGTCCAGAAAAATTGATATTCTTTAGGAAATAACTGGAGGAGACATCAACTTTTATTTTTAAGTAGAATACCTCTGAACATTTTTAGTAAGTTAGATAGATTTATATTTTAAATATAACCATTTCTTACAAAAAAAAATTCATTCAAAATATAAAACTACTCGGCTCTCTAAATAAGGTATCCAACTTAAAAATAAAACTTGGTGTCAACTTCGGTAATTTTCTAAAAAATATATTTTTCTGTATAACTTATAAGGAACTTTATTCATATATCTAACTTTAAAAATCCAATTGTGTAGTATCAATATTTAAAAAGTGCTGGGATATGCTATTTTGAACATACGATAGGTAGATAAAATATATACATGCTACATCATAAAGAGATAAAAAGTATATAAGTTGCGTAGCGTAAAGTCACTATCAAGTGGTTGAATATACATATATGCTACATCATAAATAGATAAAATTAGTTACGTATGCTTTACATAGCAAGTGGTTGAATATACATGTACGCTACGTCATTTGTTCCATACCGTGAGGTCACAGTGTTACCTCTTCACTATGGAAAAATCATATGCACATGTTGCTGACATTTCGCAGAGTATGCACATATGATTATGCGTCACATTTTACATAGCACGTTACTTCTGCGAAACTTAGTTTACGTAGCATTTACGTATATGCTATATATTTATGTTTGCTGGGATGCGTTCCAAAAACATCCGGTTCCCGATTGTCATCCTGTACTATCCAAGTACAATTTTCTTGAATGTGTAAACCTAAAAAAGAGGACGTAACTTGTCGAATGGATCCATCATTTGACTTTAATAAAAAAGCATTAATTTTACTAATATTGTAACGAATAAAAATGGATTTACTACTATTTAGGATGAGGTCGTTCTCAGTAAACCAATTATGAACACTGCTTAATTGCTCGTTTACCTTTAAGACCGCGTCTGCAGATTTTTTGGCACTGATAAGCAGAGATGTATCATCAGCAAAAAGAATTGAATTTGTTTCACTAAAGTTGTTCACGTAAATTATGTATAGGAGTGGTCCCAGGACAGACTCTTGTGGCACAGCTACTGTAAGTTCCATTTGCCTAAATTTAATATCACCAATCTGTACATAGTGTTTCCTGTCACACAAATAACTCCTGAATCATTCCAGCGATACACCACGAATGCCATAACTTTCTAACTTTTGCAAGAGTAAGTTGTGATTAACAAGATTAAAGGCGTTACTGAGATCTAGAAATATCCCTATGCACTTGTTTTTATTATTTATTTAATTGTCGTATAATTCAGTAAAAAATTTGATGACAGCTTTAATAATAGAACGGCCTCTCCGAAAACGAAATTGATTATTATTATTAAATATATTAAATTTGTCAAAGAAATTTACTGTGATGTGTTGCAACCCCTTCAATTAATTCAGATGTATTTGCACCTACTCGAGAAAGAACCTACCAGTAAGTAGTTCTAGAGTGAAGAATGACATCTGGAATTATCTAGAGAATGGTGGCGTCATCACAGAAAAATCGAGATCCGTCATTTTTAGGTATAAAAGACCGCATTCTCGGCGGGTAGTTCAGAAAGTATAGAAAGTAGAGAAGTTTGGTATTGACAAGTGAGGTTAAGACAAAGTGATAAACATTGTTATTTGTAGTCAGTAAAGTGCATTTAAGTAAATAACAGTATTGTGAAGTATCCAGTAGAGATGCAACGGATATCCGGTTACTATCCGGTATCCGGCCTATCCGGCCACTTTATTACTATTTGGCTGGACACCGGATAGTGATCTAATATCCGGCCAAAACCGGATAGTTAAAAAATAAAAAGTGGTATAAAAATGAAACAGTTTTATTATTTTTCACTTATCCTGCATTACAATTATTACTACAAACTGGCAATATCTATAGACTAATTACTAAATTAATACTTAAAGTTTACCAATGGTAAATTATGGTGAATAAAGATGAGTTTTTCAGCGTTTAGAGGTACTAGACGATTGCGTTTCTTTTCATATACGTTGCCAGCTTCTGAAACGGGCCTCTCACTGTATACACTACGGCAAGGGGCTGAAAGATATATGTTTACAAACTTTGACAAAAGTGTATACTGATTGGAGTTAGTATACCACCATGCGTATTTCTTTGAATCCGTGCTACTTTCAAATAATAATCGATCTCCTCGTCCACTGAACTTTTCTCCGAAACGTTTTCATTAACGCTACTATTTTTTTCACCACTTCCTCAAAACAGTCCCAAAAAGTGTTGTGTATATCAGCAGTAGCATTATCTAGTGGGTTTCTCTTACTTTGTTTTTTGGAATGAGAAGAACCACTTACACTATCATGCTTGAATATGAATCATCACAACTATTTTTTTAAGCCTCCAGCAGAATAATTTGACGGAATTTTTCAGCCTGACTTTTATCGAAAAAACTTGTTTTAAATCTGGGGTCAAGAAGAGTTGACAGTAAGTATTTTTTGTCGTTGAGGTTGCCAAAACGTGTTTTCAATGTAAGCCGGATATTTGGCCGGATATCCGGTATCCGGTACAAGAAGTACGCCGAATATCCGGTATTCGGTATCTAGCCAAAACACTATCCGTTGCATCCCTAGTATCCAGTAAGTTATTAAATAAAGTGTGTTAGTGGACAATCTCTTGTTATAATTTTTGGAACCCACGGAATTTGCGAGGGTGGTTTCCTAGGGGTGGAAACACGTTACATTACTATTCTGTTCGTACATATTTTTCAAATACTTTGGAGAATGAACTTAGTATAGAAATAGGCCTATAGTTTTCAACTTTGTTTTCACATCAGTTTTAAGTCTGTCTGGAAATGTTCCCTTGTAAAAGGATAAATTAATTAGCATACATAAAGGTTTAATAACTGCTGGTAGACACTTTTTCAGTAAATTAATGCTAATATTGTCGTCCCCACGGGATCTTGAATTTTTTAAACCTTTATTAATTATATCTGTTATTTCGAGTTCATCAACTGGTTGGAAGAAAAATTAACATTTGCTTTTATCTATTTGTGGTACTGTATATTGCTGATTGATATCCCTTAATAAAAGTTTAGGAATGTTGTTAAAATAATCGTTAAATGTATTATTTACAGTCAACCGGAATTTAGAACATTATCAATATTTGAACTAATTTGTTTGTTACGCCTTTCTTTATTCCTGTTTATAATTATCCAGGCAGACCGAAAAAAAATTCAAGATAGCAAAATAAGGAACACTTATGGATATTGTTCTTAATAAAATGAAATTTTATTGAGAACAATCCCCATTTTCTAATTTTGCAAGCTATTTGCAAAAAAAACGAGAAAAAACGATGTTTTGCGGTTTCAACTGTTAAAATAAACATCTTCCCGACCTCGCACGAAATCCAAAACTTGCATGCAGTTATACTTCTTTATACAGCGTGATCTACCATGATATGCGGAAAATAAAATGGTGTATTAGTCTTCAATGTGGGAAAGCCCCTGTAAAATTTTAGAGAGTTCTGAGGTAATTTACCACCACTGATGTTGAGTAGGTCGGGAATAGGTCGACGAACTTACTTCTGAAAGAACGTATCGGAGTTGTTTACATTTCCTTAATTGGCATAAAAACTGAAGCCGGCGAGTGCGGCAAAGCACAGATCAAAGAGAGCCGCGTTTTTTGATTTTGGTCGAACAATGAGGACACCGGCGTGTTATTGTAAATATCTCTTGATATTGCAGAGTTGACTGGTCTAGGGTCTTTTCAATTTATTCACAAATCACACTACAAAAATAGCGAAATAAATCTTTAGTGTCAATAGTGTCATTCCCAAGTCTGATAAAATGATATGGTTGTATCGCGTTACGTCAGATTAGTTAAAGTCATTGACGGCGCATTTCTATAAAAAAATAAGGTCCTTTTTTTTTAATTTTTCATTTTTTAACTTTTTTCGGTGGGGACAACCTACTGTTAAATTTTCCGCATGTCATGGTAGATCACGTTGTATGTACACTTCAGATTTTAGCAAAAAAATATCCTCCCCAAACACTTTCTTTTTTTCAAGGCCATTATCGAAGATTGATTCTCCTTTCGGCTTTAACGATTTGAGACCCATTTAATAGAGTCAATCTGCCAATTGACTGAATAATTCATGCAATTTTTTTTTTCTCTTATAATATAGGCTAGTATTTTTAGGCACATGTGGAACACATATCAGAGTTCGGTACGAAGAAATTATTGCTAATTTAAGTTAAAATTAATTTAATTTAATATTTACTTAAACTAATGTATTTTATAGGTTACATACAATATTTGGAGATGTTATATATAATCCTGTAGAATTACAACATGGGTATCTGTATGTGGCCGTGCCGTTTAATCAAAAATTTTTAAAAATGGATTATGTCAGAATATTTAATGAGTGGGAAGCCAAAAAAGGGTACAAATCTTACACAGGAGAAATTATTATTTTTTAAAATATAGGTACTTAATTTTAGGAATGGACTTCAACAAAGTATAAGACCTGCTGGCACTGGACATGCTGGACATGCTGCCAATGTGAAAAAACGGGGTGAATACTTTTTCAAAAAGTTATAATTTCCTTGGTTAGAAACGAGGTACAAAAAGTTAAAGGAATGTTTTTTAATTTGAACAAGAAACAGGCCATTACTATACCTATTTGATTTAATCAAATCGGCATATTATGACCGGAACAGAATATTTAATATTCAGTATACAAAAATTATACAGAAATCCATTTTATGACAGGCTGTACTCAAAAATCAAAAAAAATGTCTGTGTATCTGTATGAGTGTGTGTGTATTAGGGCTGAAAAACACGAAAATTTGAATTTACAGATGACCCACTTACTAACTTATTACTATGTATCTAAAACTAATTCGGGTAGATTTTTAGCCAAATCGGTGAATATCTAGCTGGCCCACCAGGGCCTTGAAAATGAAAGAAAGTGCCAATTTTTCGATTTTTAACATTTTTTAAATTGACATTTGAATTTTTTTTTGACTCTTTATTAATGTTTAAATGCGTGTAGCAAAAGTTTTTCGAATAAAATATTTTTCAGTTCCAGGGAAATTAGAAATTTTATACAGAAAACTTTATTTTCGTCGAATTCTACGTTTTAGTGACAAATTTCTAATTTCCCTGGAACTGAAAAATATTTTATTCGAAAAACTTTTGCTACACGCATTTAGGCATTAATAAAGAGTCAAAAAAAATTTCAAATGTCAATTTAGAAAATGTTAAAAATCGAAAATTTGGCCCTTTCTTTCATTTTCAAGGCCCTGGTGGGCCAGCTAGATATTCACCGATTTGGCTAAAAATCTACCCGAATTAGTTTTAGATACATAGTAATAAGTTAGTAAGTGGGCCATCTGTAAATTCAAATTTTCGTGTTTTTCAGCCCACCCTAGTGTTTATGTGTGTATGGGTGAGGATCGGAATGAACTGGACAGTATTGCCAAAAAAGAACTTTAATAATACACTCTCAGTGGAAAGAGGTGAGTTTAGTTATGCAACCCCAAGAACACAGACGTGTTTCGAGACACTCTTGTTAATTTGTATATTCGGCTAAAATTTCATTAAATTGAACCAAATTGTGTTAAATTGAAATATAAATTGATATATACACCAACTATGTTATATAGTTGATATTTAATTAATGCCGCCGAAACATCAGATATAATATTACTTAAACGATTCCATTTCATAAACAATTGATGGACACATGTTGACAAGGGACAAGTATCCTTATAGTGAGACCATTTACCTGACAAGATAAGAAGAAAACAGTGCAAATACGAGAAAAGGAAAATAAATATCAGAGATAAGATAACTTCTCTCGTAACCATTTTATCTATGTTAATAACACGCAGATTTTGGTAATTTACATGCTAATCATTTTTAATAGTTTTTACTTTACTAGTTGCTATAGAAAGATTGCCTAACACATTTCTTAGACAAATAAACGTTGACCTGTTTATATTATCCGCCAATATTAAGTCCCTAAAAGAAGGTCTCGGTAAGATAAATTATAGTTAGGTAGTGAAGTCTTAAAATAGAGGAATACGTTTTTTTCTTACATCAACCTTCAAGTAAGTATTGAATCTATATTAAACCAGACCTAATAAGTGGTGCATTATTGGTATATCGCGCCAAAACTAACTTTTTTCCAATACATCAGCAGAAATATACGCGATCTAAACTTTCAGGAAAATAATACCTTCTCTAACGGGAGTTACTTATATGGAGCAATAAGTGGCCAGTTAGAAGAAAAACATAACAACCCCATACATAATAGCCATACATAAGGAAGAATTTACGAAAACAAGTAACGGACTCTGCACAAAACAGCAAGCGAGCAAAAGTACCTAGGGACATATCTGACGAATTGATTGAAAATGAGAGAAACTGTAAATGAGAAAATTAAAATGGCATACAGAGCTATAAAAGTGTATATATCATTCATAGAGAAAAATAAACCACTATGGGGTCTGATCAAGAGGATATACATCTCCATCATATTACCAATTTTTAAAATTACATCGAATAAAGCGGCTTTGAGACCATAATGCACATTTTCAATTTTTTTATAACTTTCTTAATTTTTATCGCGAAAAGGGAAAACCAACCTAATCTGAACAACTATTCTTATGTCTATGTATTCAGCTTTGTAAACGTTTTAACAGTATTGATACAATAAAAAGAAAATGTTCCGCGATCAGGATTTGAACCTTAGATATCCACAATCTAGGCCAAAAGGGCTAATCATCTTGCATACTGGGTTATCTGACGACTAACACCAGGTCTACAATTTCTATCTTTTAAATGAACCGACACACATATAGATTGAACAAATTCTGATTTCGTGACATGTAATTCAGTGCGTCGATGTCACAGTCATGCGTATTTAAGCGCGCGCACAGTTATAACGTTACACTTGACTATTTTTTTCTGGGAAAACCTTGGCTTTAGCGATAAATTTTGTTAGGATATTTTTTGTTCATAAATACGTGATCTATCCATCTGTTTTTTAAATTTTTCCTACTTTGACTCATTTTCAAAATTTTGAAAAAAATTTGTTTTTCATTCTTTTTTTATGTTCTGCATCCGAGCGCAATGTAAACTTTTCAGGATATTATTCTATACACTTTCATGAACTCATTAAAAAATATATATTCATTTTGCAATTTCTTGTGGGTAAATACCTTCATCGACTGGGCTATTATATTTCTTAAATTTTCCAAAAATGATAGCTTTTAGTGGTTTGTAAATTTTTGCAAATTAACAAATTATCAAAAGTTTTTTCATGGATTTATTCGAAATTTTATTGAAACAAATTTTGTATTTTTACTTCTGCGATGCGATTACTAGAACTCGTGATCGAGACCGTGGAATTCCACTTATGCTCATGTGAGGATTCGTTTAAAGCTTTAGCAATACCTGCGGCCATTTTGGCGAACACTAATTCTGAGGAGGCCAGTGTGTCTCTTTCAGTGGAACTCGGCCCTATTCCCGTACTACCCAGCATATCTTCCGCGAACGGTCTCTCTAACCCTCTAAAGACGTCGTCCGTCAAAGCAATCTGTTCGTCGTAGTACTGGAAAGGAGTAGACTCGTTCATCCTTCCAGGAAGCAGCTACCTTTAATGACAACGCCCTACGTTGGGCGCCATGTAGAAGAACTCACTACCAAGCGTCTAGGTGCCGCTACACCAATTTATATTCAGAAGGGCTCCAGCCGCGTTCTGCCCCGTTATTCCACTCCCAAGCGGGTTCGAGATAAGATATACTTCGATAGACGAGTAATGGATCAAGGCTGCACTACCTCAGATCGTTAACGACGCTCTCTCGGGACGTGATTTCAATTATTCACTGACAGTAAGGGCTTTTACGTCTTTGGATTATTGCAATTTTTGCATAAAAAAAAGTCCCTATCGAAGATTTCTCTCCGACGGGATTGGAATTTTACGTGATTTTGATCTGTTGATACAGTGATAAGTGGACGTCTTTTGGTTTCTGCTATTTTTGCATAGAAAAAATCCCTATCGAAGATTTCTCTCTGATGGGATTGGAATATGACGTGATTTGTGTGCATTTACCTTCTAATAATGATCTCTGCACTTAAAGATTTCTGGAGAAATCACGTTAAAAAAATCGCTATCAAGCTCCCGTGAGGCGACCAGAACACTAAATATCAAACTTAGGGAATCATGAGACCCCGATTAACTCAGTTGTTTAGGTCTTCCAAACGAAAACTCCAGGAATTAAAACTAGTAACAAGTCCTTACATCAATAAAATGCAATTAGTTCAAAGAATATCATTTATTTATTAAGTATGACATAATAATACAGTATAATGTGAAAGAATCACGCCTCCACAACTAAGGAAATTACTTTTTAACCATACAAGTGAGAGCGTGCGTTAACAATCGATTTGGCAGAAAAGATTAATTTAACCTCCTCAGAATTTAATGCAAGCGTTTTTTTTAATATTTAAAAATTTTGTATTTTGGTAATTATGGCTGACTGAAAATAATATAAAAATATTTTACTTAAAAAAATTTGGTTCTCTTATGAATAGCTTAAAGATCCCAGATCGTGATTTTATCATTCACGGGACTAATACATGGGTTTAATAATTTTCGGCTAGTCTTACGACATACTTGTCCCCATGCAGGTTCAATGTAGGAAAAATGCAACAAGCCCCCTTCGGACGACTTTTAGGCCAAATTGGTTTTATTAGTCTTCTGTGCACAAGACGGTTTTCTCTATAACTTTAATATTTGGAAAGCCCTGCAGTTGGCTTTTCTACCATCACTTTGTATTGACCACCCAACACACTCGACTAATTTACTAGTCGCTGGGTGAATCCAAACTTGTTTTATGCGAGGAACCGGCCTTGTCCATTTTCATTGATTTTATTGCCAATTTTTGCTTATAAGCTGTAAGTACGCTGCTTTTGACAAATTCGTTGGTTTCGCCTTTTTGATATATTGTCTTGTTAAAATTTTATTGTCAGTCTTTAGAACTGGGTATATAATGACTGTACCTTCATGGTCAATGTCTTCGGCGGAGGAATTAAAGTTTAAAATATTTTGAATATTGTCAAAGTACTTTTTTGGCGTACTTTTTAAAAAGTATGTGATTCATTTTTCCGTGACCACCATATACTTTCACTCTCATATCCTGGACCAAAATATATTTTCTTAAGTAAAAATTCGGGGTTTCTTCGAATTTTTATCCAGTTGTGCCTAATGACTTATCGAACACATAACGGTCCTTTTGGCTAGTTTGTGGCTCTGAAGTTTTTCAGACTCTTGAAAATGCCCTTAAATGAATTTTTTGCCTAAGTTGACTTTTTATTTTGGCTTCGACCTAGGTAAATTCTGGAAGGTTCTACAACAATACCAGCGGCCAATCCCCACACCTGTAGGGTTAGTGACTACTGAATCCGAGAATCGTATGCCCTGAGTAGAGGTAATCAGCCGAGGATGATAGCTTTCTGTAATCTACCGGCTTAGTTTCTCCCCCTCTTTCTAGACAACATTATTCTCCACGGGAGCCGAGAACTCCATGACGAACATTGTCTTGGGCTTGTGGTTGAGAAGGGCTATGTCAGGCTTATTAGCTTGTATTTTTCTGACGGCACATTAGGCACTTCTTGTTTCCCACAACGGACTCAATATTCCCCGGAGCGTAAGGCAGCACTGGTGTCTCGTCTGTCCCATGCGAGTGCCTTAAGAGGTAATAAAGCACTCGTAATGCTGCGTTGTGCCTCTGGATAGAAGCCGAGACTGTATATGTTGGACAAGCCGACAGCAGATGCATTAATGCCTTCGGCGCCCTACGACAGGCCCCAGGGCTGACGTCAGGGACCTCTATATCCATGACACGACTTCGATAGACAAGTATGTTGAATACACCTTCCCGGCACGCCATTATGAATTCCTCGGTTTCAGCCTTCAGCCCGGATGACCTTAAGAAAGCAAGATCACAGTTTCGGACAAGCAGCGGTCTTCTATATTTTTATAGAAGGCTCCGTGCTCCGAAGGTAGCTGCAGAAATAGATTAATTACTGCAGCTTTGATTTGGGCTTTTTGCTGAGCAGGTTCCAACTCGATGACAGAGTCGCGGTTAACCCGCTCATCGTTGAAGACCAGACCAAATTCATCGGCGGCTCTGCGTGCTGCCTTAAACAAAAAGGCTCCTACTCCTACCTGCACGTTCATGTTTTCGAATCATGCAGAGGAGGAAATCCGACCTCCTGATGACTGGGCTCAATCCAAAACCATCCTGTTATGGGGACTCTCCAAACTCAGAAGTCCACGGCCTCTCCGCTGTCGCGGCCGATATAACCGTGGAACGGACAATTTAGGATGCAAACTTCTATAGGGATTAATCTTTTTGCGGGTTCTTCCATCGAGTTGTCGCAGCTCCTCTTGAGCTCATTTGATTAATCCAAAGGTGTAGAGGAGGATCGGATTGACAAGCATGTTAGTAGCAGACATCTCGTTTTCCCCGACAGTTCTGAAGACTAGATCTGCCGGAGTCGGTGCTGATACTTACCACGAAGAACATTTTTCACTACACTTACTTCTTGGGTAGAGGTCGCTCGACACCCAAGTGAGAGTAAGACCCCCCGACCTCTAGATGGTATGAGAGGCTTTCTTCCACAAGCTGCGCGTTCTCTGTGTTTTCCCCGCATGGTCATCTCCTGAGATGGACTAGTGCGCATTTGTCCAACCCAAATCCATGCCAATAGCCTGCGTGTACTCTTGCGCACCTTGAGGGACTGGTGTAAATCCCTCTCTCCTGAGGTATAAAGTTTAAGGTTATCCATATAAAACAAATGGGTAACCTTATACCTCCCTTATTACCCGATGTTATAATAAAGCTAGTTCTACAGAGTGGCATCAGTTCTTCAGCACATATCACTGCGGTATCGGGCACCGTAAGATATCGGAGCAAGTGGACAATAAGCTCATGTGATGTCACGTCAAATGCCTTCCGATAATCGATCCAAGCCATGGAGAGGTTACGCTTATACTGCTCGGAGTCCTACGTGATACGTCTGTCGATCAACAGGTTCTCCTTGCAGCCAGCGACACTTCTCTTTTACCCTCGTTGCTCATGCAGGGCGTTCCGTAATGACGTGCTAATATTTCAGGGTGTGATTCCTTAGGTCATTTTATGAGAAAAAGTTATGCAATGGCTTACATTTCTTGCTACAGTGTGTTCATTTTTTTTAATCGTTATTTTTTAAAATTTCAGAAAGTACTTTAGATATTATTTCCAATTTTGGTATGTGTTAATAGGATATAAAACCACACATTTTAGGTAGAAAAGTTATTTTATCACTCCACCAGAGGTGTCCCTGCAAACATGTCCTATGATATTTTTTACCAAAAAAGTGGTACGCCACTGGCAATTTTTCCATGTCGATATTTTTTCTGATTAATCTGGTCAATTCTACATGAAAACGGTCTCTTGCGTTTTTCTCATCAGACGCACAGTTCTTGATTAAAACAATTAAAATCAAATTGAAACTAATTATTATTATTAACATTGATAATAAATTTTATTTTATAAAAAATGTTGGAAATTGCCAACTTCACTTCACAGGCATGGTTCCACTCACCTACGCATCGAATTGCGCACACGTTCAAATATTCTAGGATTACGTGTTTATTGTTTCACACGAGGCAAATATTCGTTCTCTTAAATCTTCTAAAGTGTTAATGGAAGTTTTATACACCAGGATTTTAAGATGACCCCACAAAAATAAATCCAAATTATTGAGATCGGGGGATCTTGCTGACTATTGCTGAGGTCCTCCGCGACCTATGCAACGATCAGGATAAACCACACGTTTACACTGAAATGAACAGAAGCTCCATCATGCATGTACCACATTTAATTCCTTAATACCTTTAAGCAACACAGGTAGTTCTTCTTGGAGAAAAAGCACTTAAGATTGTTCATTAAGGCGTCTTGGCAGAAAAAAGGCCTATAAGATTATTAGCAATAATTCCAACCCATACATTAACCAAAAATTGCCCTTGGAAATGGGTTTCGGTTATGGCATGATTATTATGAAAGTTTTGAATAGCATTTTGAATAGCTTCGTCTGTGAACATAATTTGTGACTCAAATTGCGGATTTAGTGTAACATTCTGAAGGTATCACTGACAGAAGTTCACATGCTGTGGAAAATTCCTGGGAATTAATGCCTGCACTTTTAGAATATGGTACGGATACAACAAAAATTCAATCAAAATTCGCCAAACAATTTGATGACAAATATTCAGAATTCTAGCAATCTTCCTCGTGCTCGTCTCAGGATGCTCATCGATTTCTTGTGGCACCGCTTCCTCAATTTCAGTTGTTCTGCAGTTCGAGGTCTACCTTCCGAAGTACATTGAAACTACCAGTTTCACAAAGACGGCGATGAATAGTTGAAAAGAATCGGCAAGGCACAAGACACTTATACATACTTCTGGCTTTTGTTGCATTACCATCTGCAAGACTATATACGTAATGCATTGTCGCCATTTCCGCATTCGTATAATTCACCATATTTACTGAGATATTCGAATAAAAACAGCGAAAAAATAAGATACATTCAATGGCAGAAATGGCAGAAATAATACGATGAGATGGTTTTGAACACCAACAACTTAGTTTATGTCTACAAATATTGTTTTGAAAATGACGTTTGTAAAAACGTCATTTATTCAAGGATAACTAGATTTATGAGTTCAAAAATTATTAGTTAATATTGTTAAATGAAGCAATCAAGAACTGTACGTCTGACGAGAGAAACGCAAGATACCGTTTTCATGCAGAATTGACCAGGCTAATCAGAAAGTATATCCACATTAGTAGAGTAAAATCTGGAAGTAAAGTCGCTTAGTTTTCGAGAAAAAAAAACCGGCGTAGAACCAAACCAGACTTAGTGGAATTCTTTAGTAAGATAATCGTGTACACAAAATCATTTTTTACGACATTTTTTGGTGGTCGAGAACTTTTTTATTTCGGAAAAACTCAAAAAAATAGATTTTTAATGAAATATGTTTTTTAACGTCTCCACCGCTATATCTCTGAAAATATTTGTGCTATCAAGCTATTTTTTTTTTTTAGATTAAAGTAGACACAATAGCGCTTCGAACAACGTCCCACGTGAACCCGATTTATTTTTTTTTAAGTTGGTAAAATAATAGGAAACTCAAACTTGTTATTTTCAGTAGCGTAATTTTAGGCAATCGAGAAAAAAAATTATTTATGAAAATTTGTATATACATGCTGCGTACAAATTGAAGCCAATAGTTGAAAAAAGTTTTTAGGATAAAAATTTTTTCAAGTCCCGTTGATAGTATTGAGTCAGCAATTTTTTTTTTAACGGGCCAAAGTCATATTCTTGCGCGCTCGGCTGTAGCAAGCCTGCCGACTGCAACTATCTGACGGTTCCGGTCGGGGTGAATGTAGTAGTTTAACTTATATCAATAGGTAGAAAACCAGTAGTGATCAAAAGATCTAGGGGATCAATATTATTGTTCAATATTTCATATATTGTACAGTAGTATTGATCATATGTTGTTAATATTAAGAAATTGTACAAAAAATATTAAATAGTCTCCTTTTAATAATGAAAAGACAGGTAGGTAGATATAAATACCTAATCTATAAATATCAGTCAGTGTTACTAACTACTCTAATTAGTAAGTTTATTAGACATTTTTAAATGAATGAAAGTAAAAACGTACGCATAAAATGAGTTTTATTGTTGAAGTAAATTTTCTATTTGGATAGATAAATATGTAGTATGTAGTTTATGTAGGCCCTACATTAATAGCATTCTAATTCGTTCATATCTGCCTCGAAATCTTTAATAATGTTGTTACAGGAACGACATTTGCACTCGTTGCAACATTTTAGGCTTTCCTTAAAACAAGCACATTTTCGATTGTCACAATTTTTATCCGAACAATGAATACTTAATGATTTTCGACAATCGCCACATCTACGCTACTAATCTGACCAACCCTGCATACTACAGTACCTAGAGGTAAAAAATATGCAAAACTTCGGAAAAATGTCATATTGAACGGATTTCGTTCATTTTTGGCAGTATAATAGTAAATGCTTCACAGAAAAGTTTCTATATTGTGCGGAGGCTTGCTAATTTATAGGGGGTGGATGCCACCCCCTCAGGGTGTGGCACTTAAAAAATATATATATTTATTGGAGCTGAAGTAGAATCAAATTTTAAGAAGAAAAGGTTCTATGCAATTTTTCACATAAATTGATAGTTTTTAAGTTATAACGACTTTTTAAGTTATAACAAAATTGCGATTTCAGCTAAAAAAAAAAAAGGTATTTCCAAACGGCTTTCGTCAAGTATCTCGAAAAGTATTACTTTATCGAAAATGGAGATATTTAAGTTTACATTTGGCGTCCAAGTGTTCATAAGATAATTATTTAGAGTGAGAGTTAAATATCGCAGAAACTGTGACACCTACGTCAAGGGTGCTAATAGGTAGAATAATATGTTATTAATTAAGCTTTCAATTGTTTTTTAATTTGTTTCTGTAGCATAAAAAACAAAGAAGTTATGATCGAAGCAATGTGCGTCTACACATTTTTTTAATAACAACGTCGTCATTTTGTTACTGTAATTAGCCAGTAATTAAAAAAAGGAATTTAAAACACTGTTCCTCATTAATATATAGCATGACGTAGATGCTCAAATTTTTTGGTTTGTATATAGCACTTGCTTTAGAAAAAAATACAGTTTAAACTATAAAGGTATTTTCGATGAAACGTAATTTTTTTTTCCTTTTCCAAATATTTCAATAAATATTAGTTTTATTGAAAAATGGGTAGATACCAAAAATAAAGCTCATAAACTGATAATGAATTTCGCTTGTTAATTTATTTACATAGATTTAATAGTTTCGGAGATATGAAAGTTTACAAATGGCGTCCGGACGTTTATAAGACGAAAAATGCAGTTTAAATGTTAAATATTTCAGAAATTGTGACACCTACTTCACGCATGCTAAGAAATGAAATTAAAGACAATTAATTGAGCATTCAAATTATGTTTTACTCGTTCCTGTAGCATAAGAAATAAAGAAGTTATGACGGAAAAATGTGCGTATTTATACTTTTTTTATATAAAAAGGTCGCCATTTTGTTAATCTAATTAGCCAGTAATTTAGAAAAATTATTTCAAATACAGTTTTTCGTTAAGATGCAATTACCTAGATGCTCAAATTTTTGTGCTCATTTAAAGCACTTGCTTTAGAAAAAATCGGCAGCTACTGGAAGCGGCTGGAACCTCCCCACCCGGTGAATCTTTGAAGCCGAAAAGAGCACTAAACAATATGAACGATCTCACTTAATTATATTTATTAAGTTGAAATATTTTTTTCATATTAAATCAGAAAAAAAAGTTTTGCGTGGCGAGTGTGAGGCTGGACGGGGTAGGTCCGGTTTGGCTTGGAGAAAAATAGAAAAGTAGCTCCTGTCTTCTGTAGGTAGGCTTAAAAACTAGGTTAAAATTTTAATGTGTCCACATGGACCTAAAATTAATATAAAAATAAATACTATAAAAACGTTCGTAGGCAAGAGCACTTAATAATTTTGATTGTTGATACGGGAAACAACTAAACGAAAAAACCTGTTCGTTGGTAATGGGATGGAAGGCAGGGATAGGGATGGCCATCTTTGGAAAAAACCATATAACTCTTGGTAGACAGCTTCCCTGCCAGATGTAGCCAGGATAGTGTTCATGGTGGATCGTTTAAGTTTGAGTTGGTATATTTTGTTTTATCTTTTGGCCTCGACCGATTTTTCACTAAATCGGTCGGGGAAGTGATAGCTGTCAAATTTTTACTTCCAATGTTTCTCTGGGGAATTTGGTTTTTGAAAAATGTTTATGTTGGTACAGTGCCTCAAATTGTTTTTAGGTTATGTAGTACTATTTTTAGGTTATGTTGCCGGAAGTAGCGGAAATAGTTTTTAAAATATAATGTCACTGTCACTTTTAAAGTTTTATTGGAAAAAACTCACCGAAAGGTTCCGGTGAGGTTGCTTACACTTGTAGGGCTTGTAAGCGGTTCAGGATGGCCCCTCACACAATCCGTGGGCTTTATAAACGTCGAAAAAACTTGCAATCTCTCGATGCACTTGACACGTCAAAAATACTCAGCATACAGTCTGCACGCTTTAACACACTAGCAGAGAACTTATGCCACCGATGGACCCGTAGTAGGAATTTTCCTTTGAGTCCATTTAATAAAATTTGACATTTTTCTGAAAATTGGATATTTTTCCGAAAATTTGACATTTTCCTGAATTTTTGACATTTTTCTGAAAAGTGACATTTCTCCGAAAATTTGAAATTTTTTCGAAAATTTGACATTTTTCTGAAAGGTGACATTTCTTCGAAAATTTGACGTTTTTTCGAAAATTTACATTTTTTTTAAAAAGTGACATTTTCCTGAATTTTTGACATTTTTTTTGAAAAGTGACATTTCTCCGAAAATTTTACATTTTTTCTAAAATTTGACATTTTTCTGAACTGATTCCGAAAATTTGACAATTTTCAAACATTTGACATTTTTCTGAAAGGTGACGTTTCTTCGAAAATTTGACGCTTTTTCGAAAATTTGACATATTTCTGAAAAGTGACATTTCCCTGAAAATTTAACATTTTTCCGAAAATTTGACATTTTCCTGAATTTTTGACTTTTTTCTGAAAAGTGACCATTTTTCCGAAAATTTGACATTTTCTGAATTTTTGACATTTTTCTGAAAAGTGACATTTCCCTGAAAATTTAACATTTTTCCGAAAATTTGACATTTTCCTGAATTTTTGACATTTTTCTGAAAAGTGACCATTTTTCCGAAAATTTGACATTTTCTGAATTTTTGACATTTTTCTGAAAAGTGACATTTCCGCGAAAATTTGACATTTTTTCGAAAATTTGACATTTCTCTTAAGTGACTACTCCGAAAATTTGACAATTTTCAAACATTTGACATTTTTCTGAAAGGTGACATTTGTTCGAAAATTTGACGTTTTTTCGAAAATTTGACATTTTTCTGAAAAGGCGACATTTTTCCGAAAATTTGACATTTTCCTGAATTTTTGACATTTTTTTGAAAAGTGACATTTCTCCGAAAATTTGAAATTTTTTCGAAAATTTGACATTTTTCTGAAATTACGTTACTCCGAAAATTTGACGTTTTTTCGAAAATTTGACATTTTTCTGAAAACTGACATTTTCCCGAAAATTTGACATATTTCTGAAAAGTGACATTTCCCTGAAAATTTAACATTTTTTCGAAAATTTGACATTTTTCTGAAAAGTGACATTTCTCCGAAAATTTGACGTTTTCCTGAAAATTTGACATTTTTCTGAAAAGTGACATTTCTCCGAAAATTTGATGTTTCTCGGAAATTAAAAAAAAAATTCGTGACGTCTTGAAGAAATATTTTTTTGATATCATCATCAGTTCGCCTGTTATAAGAATTTTATGTTTTTATGACGTCTCAGTGTATTTTTAATTCACTGGTATTCCATCCATCTACAATATTTCCACCTACGTTTCAAACTTTAATTGGATGTTTCCAATAGTTAAGTCGATATCTGCACCAGTTTCTAAGAATTTTTCTTATTTGTGACGTCATGTGAACGTAGGTGTATTATTAATTCACTTGTATTCCGTCCGTCCACAATATCCACATTTCAAATTTTAATTGGATGTTTCCAATCGTTAAGTCAATATCTGTACCAGTTCGCCTGTTGTAAGAATTTGTCTTATTTGTGACGTCATGTAGATGAGGTGTATTATTAATTCACTTTTATTCCATCTGTGTTTCAAATTTCAATTCAATAACTCCAACCGTTAAGTCGATATCTGTACCAGTTCGTCTGTTGTAAAAATTTTTCATTTTTGTGACGTCATGTGACGTAGGTGTATTATTAATTCACTCGTAATCCGCCCGTCTACAATATTTATACCTACGTTTCAAATTTCAGTTCGATATCTTCAACCGTTCCCGAGTTATCAGCCGAAATCACTGAACACCTCTGTCATTATTAGAATATCACCCTGTACATTGCACTGCTTTGAGGACAAAAAACTATAAATTTCACTTGGCGGAGATAGTATCAAATATAATTTGACCATATGGGAAAATCGAAATTTTGTGTTGAAACGTATATAGCAGCGAAACCATTAATCCTACAGACATTTTTTGACAAAGCAAATTCATCATCATTTTATTGTCTTTCTAATAGATCCCTACTATTTTTTTGCCAAAATCAATATTTATCTAGATATTCGCAAGAGAATAGAAAAAAACACGTTTCCTTGTAAAATGTAAATTTTCACTTGTTTCGTTCCTAACGTCCTTATTTTTTATCTTATGTCAAAAAATAAAAAATAATTTTTTGTAGCATTAAATTCTCTACATATTCGTTAGGGCGAAGTATTTTGGCCTAGGTACCGCCGTTTAAGAGTTATGTAGGTTTAAAGAGAAAAACTTCGAGATTTTAGACGAATTTCAAAAAAGTCTCCACTTTGGTCGACCGTATCTCGGTAATTTTTGGAGCAGCATAAAAATCCAAAAAAGGACTTTTAGGTAATTCAATTCTCTACAATTTCGTTAGGTCAAAGTTTTTTGCCGTAGGAGTCGCCGTTTAGAAGTTACGAACGATTTAATGAAAAAAGTGCATGACACCGTCATCTTGAAAGGCCCGCCGGACCCAAACGAAAAGTCCTATTAATATTTCGAGTGCGGCAAAACGTTCCTGACGTTATGTAGTTTTCCTTAGGGAGTTTTTATTTTTCAGCTATCTCTCAGTTTCCGAGTTACAGATGAAAAACCGTTTTCAGAGTTGCGGCATCCGAGGGCAAATTTTGGTCGAAAACACGACATCTAAATTTACTCGTATTTTAAAAAATACGATACCGCGACGGCCGTACTATATAGCGATGGAAAGAGAAAGACTTGTAGTTGATCCGCATCGTAAATTGCATGTCGAAATTCGAAAATTCAGCTCGGCACGAACGAATCAAAAGTGACATTTTTGCAATTTTTCGTTTGACGTTTCTCGATCGCGAATTTGTGTTAGAAGAGTGTCCATCTTCCATCTCGATCCGGCGCAAAAAAAGAGATAGACAGTCTTTGCGCGTTAATAACTAATTAACCGCAGATAATTAGTCCTTCGGAATGTCGCGTTAAGATGTAGAATTTCACTCTCGTCAGATCAGTCCAGTTCCGATTCCGTCAATAGTCTCTAAAAAAAGCCTTTGCGGCTGCAAATTTGCAAAGAGTATTATTTTGTGGTATACGTTCTCTGACACGTCTATTGAACGTTAGGTTAGACTATAAAATTTATCTTACACAAGAAGCATGTTATTTTGTTTTTTAATTTTTTTCACGGAAACCAAATCGAAAAAGTGCAAGTGTGATATATCGTTGAAATCGGAATTTTTACTGCTTTTCAATGGTTTAATTACAAATTGTAAGTAATCATAAAATAAACAACTTGTTGTGCCAAAACAGCACTAAACGTAATCCGATCTCAACCAAAACCTTTTCAGATCTTCTGGAGCACTAAAGAAACCCTCATGCAAAGTTTCATCCAAATCCGTTTAGTAGCTTCGCCGCTATCGTGCTAACATACACACACACACACACACACACACACACACACACACACACACACACACACACACACACATACACACACACAGACATTTTTCAAAAACAACTTTTTTGGGTTCCTGGGACCTCAAAACGTAAAGATTTGATGTTATCTCAATTTTCGATTTTGGACTAAATGTAGTAACCTCCCACAATTTTATTGTGGGGAGGTTAAAAAGTGCATTTTAAACTTTAAATTTAATTTCGGAACACTACCAAATATAAACTTAAATATCTCCGAAATTATTAATCCTACATCAATAAACAAAAAATATAATTAATTCTTAGTTTGTACTTTCTGTAATTGGTCTGTAACATTTTTTCGATAAAGTAATACTTTTCGAGATATTTGACGAAAGCCGTTTGGAAATGCCTTTTTTTAAGCTAAAATCGCAATTTTGAAGTCGTTATAACTTAAAAACTATCAATTTATGTGAAAAATTGCATAGAACCTTTTCTTCTTAAAATTTGAATCTATTTCAGCTCCAATAAACATATATATTTTTTGAGAGGGGGTGGAATCCACCCCTATAAATTAGCAAGCCCCCGCACAATAGAAACTTTTCTGTAAAGCATTTACTATTATACTGCCAAAAATGAACGAAATCCGTTCAATATGACAATATTCCGAAGTTAAAACCTCTAGTTACTGTAACTAGCATGCGAGGTGTATTAATTGTGTCCCAATTTCGCATTTAACGCTGATAAAAAAAATCGCTGTTGCCAAACGGTACACTTTAGGAAAAAATATATTGTTTCAAAAACTTTTGTGATTATTTGGCTTTATTTTCTTCGCTGCATGTATGTAAATATTTTCAAAAATAAAAAAGTTCATCGATTGGTGAAGATTTCAATACAAAAAATATATATTTTTAGTTTATCTGATTTTTAGAGAAATGAAAGTGCGAATTGTACCCAAACCATTTATATTGGTAAAAGCGCTACAGTATGACCTTTAATTTGATACAAAACAAATTTCGGTACCTTTAATAGTTTTATAGATATGGCGGTGGAAACGAAAAAAAAACAATTTTCTTTGAAAATACATTTTTTTCACTTTTTATTGATTTAAAAAGTTCGAGACCACAAAAAAATGTCGTAAAATATGATTTAATATGCCCGGTGACATACTCAAAGGAACCTAACATGTTTGACCTGGTTCTACGCCAAGAAAAGAAAACGACACGATAGACTTACGAAATCGCTGCTCTACATGGAAAAATGTCAGTGGCGTACCACTTTTTTGGTAAGAAATATCAGAGGACATATTTTCAGGGACGCCACTGGTGGAGCGATAAAATAACTTTTCTAACTAAAATATTTGATTTATATCCTATTAACACATACCAAAATTGAAAATAATATTTAAAGTACTTTCTGAGATATTAAAAAATAGCGATTTACAAAAAAATTCAACAACCTGTAGCAAAAAATTTAAGCCGTTGCGTAATATGTTCATATGAACTTTTCTTCATAAAATGATCTAAGGAATCATACCCTGAGATTTATATTCGTTCGTAAATCCGTTCAAATACTAGCAGGAGAGCCAGCAACGGATTTTCTTATGTTATTTCAATAGTCATAAGAATGAGTAGGCATACCCTTCTTAAAGGCGGCTACAGACGTAACTGCATACTTGAACGGTATGCATGCACAAGTTTATTGTACAAGTGTACTGGAACGTGTGTTTTATAACACTTGTACAAGTATTGTGATTGTACAAGTGACACGAGACTTGATGAAATTCTATATTGTATACTTGTACATGTTGGGTTTGCGCAAGTATACTTGAGCGTGTGTCGGCAGACTTGTGTAAACAGGTAATGGCAGACATGGTGAACCTGTGCGATGACGAGCGATTTGAGAAAAAGGAATCGCAAGATTTTCGAAGGATTTATAACGATATATGAAAGTAAGCCATGTCTTTGGCTTATAAACTCGAAAGATTACCATGATAAGGTGAAAAGAGAAGCTGTATACAGTAAATTAGTAAAGAACAAATTACAGGAAGGAGAAGAAAAAAGTTGAAAAAACTCGGTGGTCAGGGGCGGGTACAAAAGATGTTTATGAATCCACCTTGTGGTACTACCATTTTAAGAGATTAATGTGGGAATACTCCTTCCTTTTTTTTTAACCACTTCTTACACCACATACTACGTTTTTTCGTTGTTTTTTGAGAATTAAAACAAACGCAGTTGAAACAAGCGTGTCATCTTCATCCGTTGATGACATTTTTATTCTTTATTCGCGCTTAATTGTCACTGCACAACTGTTCAAGTATACTTTTTCGTGTGGCGGCGACGCAAATTTCAGTATACTTGTACAATAAACTTGCGCATGCATACCATTCAATTATGCAATTACGTCTGTAGCCGCCTTAACATACTAAACACGAATTGGAAGGTCTGGCACCCCGAAACGGACGGGTTTATTAAACAATTCAAATTCAAAATTTTTTCCATATCCAACCTAAAAATTACTAAGTGACGCAGTCTGTCAAATTTAAACCTTTTCGTTTCAAAGACCTTTTCCCTGACCGGTTTGGTTGAAACCGGTCGAGACCTCAAAATGTTCCCAAATTTTTATAAAAGACTATTAAAATATAACAGAGTGTAATGGAACAATGCCAATATGGATTGTCAATAGTCGTAGAATATTTTTTACTATTTTCATAGTATTTTCCAATTTTTAGGTTTAATATTTTACTAATTTTGACGTCACAACTTATAGCTTAAGTAGTTTATCTGACAATCTATAGTGTTAGAGTATTCAATATACTCCAGGTGATGTCGAAGCATTCAACGTACCCATTTTACAAAAAGATTATTTTTTTACGTAAGAGCGTATTTGCATTTGTTGTTCGACTTGAGAATGGTTTAATTTCAGTTACAGGTTATTGAATATTGTTAAAGACGTGATAATCACGTATAGTTATAATTGCATTGTGCGTGTGTATTGTTTTAAAATTATTTTTTCACGAATACTATGTGAGTGTATTTTTAATAATTTTAAGCATGAATGGCTCGTGTGAACTAAGAAAAGGTTTAAATTTAACAAACTGCGTCACTTGGTAATTACTTCTACTCGATGTGGAAAACATTTTTTTTAAAATTTTTATTGTTCAAATAGGCTTAGCATGTCATGAAACGTCGAGATTTTAAGTTTGAGCGAAAAAAAATTTCTGTCTGTCTGTCGGTCTGTCTGCCGGTCTGCCTGTCTGTAACTTTTTTTTGTGCGCACGTTTATTCTGGAACCGTTTGAGATATTGACTTGAAATTTGGTACACATATGTACTTTAACGAGATCTGGAACTAAATTATATTTTCATCTTGTTCCGTCGAAGGGTGAGGGGTAAATTGGGGTAAATTTGGGGTAAATAGGTAAATCAAGCAGGTAAGAGCCCATAAAATTGGTATTTAGTATATACAAAAGAAGCTAAGGTCTCAAAGAAAATTTTGGCATTAGCCACCCCCACTACCTCGCCCACCTCATTATTAAAGGGGATGAAAAAAAAATGTGATTTATTGTGTGTACAAGAACCAGAAACCTCAAAATATTTTTTACTTCATCCACCTCCACTACCACCCCCTATCACCACCCCCACCCCACTACCGATGTGTGGTGTCGTTTTATGGGTTTTTGGGGTAGAGGATTTTGAATATTATATTATTAAGTTCCATAAACGATTATTTCCACATACAAAATTTTTTCGTTGTGAGTGACTTGGATAGAAAATCTGGATGTGGAAGTAGGGATTCCTTGGCAGCGGTTTTTTTAGGTTGGAAATGGAAAAAATTTTTGAATTTGAATTGTTTAATAAACCCGGCCGTTTCGGGGTGCCAGACCTTCCATTTCGTGTTTAGTGTGTTAAGAAGGGTATGCCTATTCATTCTTATGACTATTAAAATAACATAAGTAAATCCGTTGCTGGCTCTTAGTGTATATTTGGAGCACCCGCATGTACAAGGTGCGTGTAAACACCTTGTAGCATGCCTTTAACCATATTATAGGCCGGTAGTTCTTTGCGTTAGACAAATCTCCGTTCTTCGGGATCAACACTATCCGCCCTTCTAAAATTCAAGAAGAGATTTGCTGCTCCCCACTTAGCCATGAATTAAAAATTCTGACCAAACGGTGGTGGGTACTATATAACTTTTTCCACCAGAAGTTATTTATCCCATCGGCATCTGAAGCAGCAAAGTTCTTAAAGTCCCCAAGAGCCATTCGAATCTCTTCTGGCTTTATCGGTTGGCACATCTCGTGTGGTTGTTGAAACCTGTGGCAAAAAACTTCAAAGTGTAGCAGGGCTGGGGTGTATCTTTTAAGTGGAAGCCTGTATTCGTAGAGCGTTTTCCAGAAGTTTTCCACCTGATCTAGTTACTTTTTACAAGCCACTAGCATCCGTATCAGGTCAAGGCAGTGCTGTTTGGCGGTTCGCAGCACTGCCCCATTAAGTATGCGATAGACGCGTCTTGATTTGGCGGCTATGCGCCTCACTTTAGACGTATATGGTCTATTGACTACCATATAGTCCATCACATATTGCATATGGGATGCATGTTGCCCCGCCGACCGGATCTTGGCTTCCATCTTTTGTACATGACTTTGCGCTCTCTCCTGTTAGTACACGCAAATTAGATTAAAAAACAGTGAATAGAAGAAATAATTTATAAAGTAGTAATATTTGAGATGCCTACTCTAGATAGGGTTAGAAATAGATACCCCCAATTTAGAGAATTTAGAGGTGGAACGTCCTTTTTTTGCAAAAAACCACCCCCAACGGGGATTTAACGCTGGTTTTTCACTTTTATCTTGTAAACCGTTCGTCAGAAGAGAAAAAAATATAGGAAATAAAAAAATTGTCATTAAACTTTGCATAAAAAATGTCCTATTAACCTCACCTATTTCGCGTTAACAGCGTCCAGAGGGATAGTTTGGGGCGCAGAGGTAAAAATCGATGCTATTCGAAGTTTCACAGAGAAAATATTTTAAAACCGGTTACTTTAACGAGAAAAATGTTCAAAAATGAATTTATAGAGCGGAAATTTCTCTATAAGATAGATGCATATATAGCGGGTTTTGACGCAAGTGATTTTTATGTATTTTCCCCTTTTTTTCCACAAAGCTGTGTTTTTCGACTCCACGCAATTATATCAGAGGATAATCTGTACAGTTCACTCAAAATAAGATTAGGAGTCACATTTCAACTTTGAGCTTGCTTCAATTTCTCTCCCTCTCTTTGATAAGAAAAGGTTAATGAGAAAACCTGAGAAATCGTGTATGTATGATATTTTCAATGCTGTATGAGAGAGGCCAATAGATTTTTCCGATTGCCAGTTCATTGTTGATGGCGGCAATTAGATTCATCGTATAGTATGGCCGAAGCAGGGTACCTTTGACTACGTTTATACAGCCTACGTTCGCTTTATTCGTAATCATTATGGCCAAAAAGTGACTGTAGTGTTTGACGCATGCTGACAATGCCTGCAGTACGAAGAGCATCGAAAGACAGCAGGTACTTTTGAAACGCATTTCACCGGAAATTATTTTCAATGAGAACACGCCACTGACTGAAACGCAAAATAAAATGATAAACAGTCTCACAAACAAGGAACGGTTTATTTCACAATTGGTGGAGAGGTTTAAAAACGAGGGAATCAAAACAATTACTGCTGTAGACGACGCTGACGTACTCATAGTTTAAACCGCCTGAAATTAATCTCATGAAAGCGATAAAGTGGTCTTCGTCGGACAAGATATTGATCTTCTCGCATTGATTATCGCTCTCTCACCTAAAGATAAAGATATCCGTTTCTTAAGAGAGGCTCAGGGAAAAATAAAAAATTAAAGCTTACAGTTCTCGTGACTTGCAGTCCTCGGAAGTTTTAAAAAGCTGTAAGGAGACAGTTTTATTTGTCCACGCGTTCAGTGGATGCGATACCACTTCAGCTTTCTTTGGTAAAGGAAAAGTGCAAACGGTGGAATGCGTCAATAAAAGAAAAGATCTCGGAGAGGTTGTCCGTATATTCAACAACCGTAGCTCAACGAAAAAAGAAATTACAAGTGCTGGAGAGCATTTCGGGCTAGCAGTATACAAAGCCCCCAAAAAAGAGACATCTTTGATTTATCAAAGATTCATTATCTTCAATAAGTTAGTTGGTCAATCTAGTACTGCCGGGATTCTACCAATACTGCCACCAACATCTGAGGCATTACGTCAACATTCTCCAAATTCATGCTTTGCGAGGAGAAAATTAGGAACCAACGGAACGGGGTTGAAAGAAAGTAGGCAACATTTTAGCACCCATTTATACCACCGAGTTCCAAGCACAAATTTTCACCCTAAAGCTAATATCGTGCAGCTGCAAAAAGGGTTGCGGAAAACGATGCAGATGTGGTAAGGTTGGATTGCGCTTCTCAACAATGTGCTCTAATTGCCATGGGCAAGGATGTTTAAATTCTGAATTCGAAGAAGAGTTCGTCGATGAGGTACCCCTTACAGAGTAAAATTGGAAAGAACTTTAGTGGAATAGGCCTACAAGGGAAACCACCTTTAAAAAAACGCGCCGAGAGCTCTACCTCGTGGGTGCTGTGAAAACGAGCTCAAATTGAAAAACACAGCTTTGTGGAAAAAAGGGGAAAAATACATAAAAATCACTTGCATCAAAACCCGCTATATATGCATCTTATAGAGAAAATTCATTCCTGAGAATTTTTCTCGTTAAAGTAACCGGTTTTAAGATATTCGCTGTGAAACTTCGAATAGGATCGATTTTTACCTCTGTGCCCCAAACTATCCCTCTGTTTGGACGCTGTTAGCGCGAAATAGGTGAGGATAAGCTACAAGGTTAATAAGACATTTTTATGCAGAATTTAACGACAAATTTTTTATTTCCTATACTTCTTTCTCTTCCGACGAACGGTTTACAAAATAAAAGTGAAAAATCAGCGTTAAGTCCCTGTTGGGAGTGTGGTGTTTTTTTGCAAAAAAAGGGCGTTCCTGAATTGGCGGGGAATTTTTCAAGTATCTATTTCTAACCCTATCTAGAGTACGCATCCCAAATATTATTACTTTATAAATTATTTCTTCCAAAATATCTAATTTACGTGGACTATGTTGGAAGGGAGTATTCCGCCTCTCCCCAGGAGAGAGATTATTATTTTTATTATCATTATTATACCTAGAATAAATTAAAACAAGAAAATTGCTGCAGCCAGAGAATTCCGTATTCACCTATCTTGATGCTCAATTTGACTCCACTATCAGTTTACTCAACCCTGTGAAAACTGAAGATGAAGTAATAATCAAGATTTTTAAAACCGGCAAACCTAAACGAAAAACTACTTGGCACCTAAACGGAATTCTGGTTTTTCTTAAAAAACTGCACCCTCTTGAATCTTTGAACTGCAAAGTTGAGTTACAAATTAATTTCCTTTAATTTCTTTGCAATATACCATCCTGTGATCAGAAATATGGTCTGAGTTTCAGGTACCACAGCTACAGGCCAGAACAATTTCATTGTTCGTAGATGTGGCAGTCGAGCGTGATTGACTGTGAATACCTATTTAATTAACATATTGCTCGAGTACCACACGTTTGAGTTTGTCGTGGTGTGACTGAAATTAAGTATCGAGCTAATATTTCTTTATTTTTATAGTTCAAATAAGTATTCAGTCAGCAACGCATGACTGTAACTTTCACTCAATCCGTAATAGTCTTATCAAAATACCATGATAAGCTTTTTAAAGTACAATCGATATACCACGTGAAAAATATATCACCACATCTACGTAAAGTAAATTCCGAGGTAAATTCGAACCTGACAAGCACACTGTATATTACAGTTCCGATATCTTGTATATCTTCGTATTTTTGGGTTGATCAAAAACTTTAGTACCATTTTGCTCTAAAGTTATGGTAAACTCTATTTTATACAACATGATGATTTTCGTACCTCTGGAGATCACCTTCATATCATCATATTACGAATATGACCTTATTACAACGGGAGTATTCTATAATGCTACATTATTATTTTCCAAATTTGATTAAATCAAATAGGTATAACAATGGCAATGTTCAAAGCATGTTTCTTCGGAATGTATAATTGGTATATTCCAACAAAAAAAAAAACATTGGTCACAAACGACGGCATTAATATTTTGGAATGATTAGAGAATGACAATCGTTACTTTCAGTGATACTCTTCTTAATAATTTCAAAATAAAATGAACATTAAAAGAAATTACATCAAAACAAAGTACCTGATTTCTAATATCAGGAAGTGAACATTTTTAAATGTCGAATTTTAAGGTGAGAGAGAATCAGCGGTTAAAGGCGCTATTGCAAAAAAAGGAACAATATTAAAAGAGGGAAAAGATCAGTATAAGAGCCATTTGAAGAATAAAGGACCATCATCAGGTATAAAAAAAGGTAATGATTCATGATAATAATGGAAATTAATGCTGGATTAAAAGGAGTAGAAATTGCAGTCGAGCGTGGCAGACTGCAACTTCTGATCAAAGCTCTGCAAGGTCTATAGTACAGTAAGTGAAGCTTTTAAATCCCAGCCCGAAAACGATATAATGAATTTCCAAATTATTTTCTTCAACATGCTTCATAAAATATGTACATAAGAATCTATTGATATGATATCTTGACTCATGAGAGAAACAAGTTTCATTAAAAAAGAAAATAATCAACGCCGCTGTTTATAGATTCTGCATCAAAGAATT
The DNA here is from genome assembly GCA_936432065.2 of Rutpela maculata. Taxonomy (NCBI): domain Eukaryota; kingdom Metazoa; phylum Arthropoda; class Insecta; order Coleoptera; family Cerambycidae; genus Rutpela; species Rutpela maculata. Next base: position 68,320,585 of record OW386287.2, on the reverse strand, counting down.
TAAAAAGTTATAAAATAAAAACTAAAAAAAAAGTGAGCACACTATCAATGCAATAATTAAAAAGGAAGAAAATATTAAATAGTAACAATAAACACTGTATAATGACTTAAAATATAAAATAAGTAGATTTAAAAAATTGTAAAAACCTTACTTTAACTTAAGAAGCTAGACTTCTAAAATACAAAACCAAAGGTGATAAAATAATATTAGGAATCCATCGTTAGAGGGTTTCGGGCAAATAAACAGTCATAGGTTGATCCGGAGTGCCTCAAACTCGAAAAACTTCCACAAAATAGGAAATGTAGATTTCCATATCTGAAAATCCAAAAACTAGAAAATAATTTTAAAACATATCAATATTTTGTAAAATATAAAATCAGATTTACCTTTTCTGTAAATAAATTGTTATTATTTGATCTATGTTTATTAATTTGCCTTTTATTAAATTTAAACTACAAGAACTTGCACTGAGAGAGAGTGACACCTATAGGTAACTCATGCTAGTGAATGTATGTTTGCTGGGGAACTAGGAAGCAGTGGCGCCGAATATAAATTTCTGTTTTCTAGATTAAAAAGTCAATAAAAAAAAATAATTTAAAGTATCAAACTTTCTTTCATACTCTATATTGTCATTTTTCCTGCTTTTTGGTTAGGGATGGTTCCCATCCCTTCTTAGAGGTTGTCGCAAAAAAAAAACAAAAAACACACATAACCTGATAGAGAATCAAATTATAGGAAAGAAGGGTCTTATACACTTTTTTGCTAAAATTTATATTTTTCGAGATATTACGAACTGAAAATTGCAATTGTCACCCCCTAAAATAAGTATTCCTAGACTTTTTTTTAAATTACCCGAATAATGTGGACTTTAATGAAAAAATGCAAGGGTACAAGCTTTTACGAAAACAAATCGAATGGTTTTTTCTTTTTTTTTCTCCGTTGGAAATATGGCATTTTCAAAATGGCGCCAAAACGTTCGGAATAAATATACGACGTTAAAATATAAAATTACTCAAAATCTACAACTATGAGAGAAACTTTTGTTCTTGTAGAAATTAAAGGTATTAAAATTTTCTATTTATTACGACCTTTTATAATGAAAACTAAAAAAGTTACAAACAAAAACGTAGCGTTTTAAATATTTAGGCGCTATTTTTATTTTAGTCTTATTGCTCTAGTTTCTTATTCATTCAAAATGTTTAAAAATCTTTCTAGATATTGTTAATGCATACCTATTATTGCTAACATGCTCAAATTTTTTAGAATTTTTAAAATAATTATTTTTCATTCTGTACCCATTTTCAATCATGAAAATTTTCATAATTTTTTGAAAAAAGTCGGGTTTTTGGAAATTGCTCAGAAAATATTTTTTTATAAAAAAATGTGATAGTACAAAAATGAAGCATATAAAAAAAAAAATAGTTTGCTCTTTTTTATTTTTCTGTCGACAAACTGTTCCAGAGATATAAAGGTTTAAAGACGGTGCTTGAGCGCATACGCAACAAAATTATGTATTTGAAATTGAAATATGTCAAAAACTATAATATTAATAAAAACATGGTATAAGAATGAAACCAATCTGACAATTCTGACTTCGGATTCGGTTTCAGCGGGTCCAAATACATAAGGATACACTGGTCTGATTCGCAGGTCAATTTCCGATTACAACTTCATTCTTGGGGTTCTGAGATTAAGTGGGTTATGAAGTTGTGGGGTTAAGTGGGGGTCATGGAAGTGGCTAATGCCAAAAATTTTTTGAAACCTTAGTTTCTCTTGTATACACTAAATACCAATTTTATGGACTCTTATCTGCTTGATTTACAATTTACCTCATTTTACCCCCCAACCCTTCGACGGAATAAGATGAAAATATAATCTAGTTCCAGATCCCGTTAAAGTACATACATGTACCAAATTTCAAGTCAATATCTTAAACGGTTTCAGAGTAAACGTGCGCACAAAAAAAGTTACAGACCGACAGACCGACCGACCGACCGCTCAAATTTAAAATCACGATGTTTCATGACATTTTAAGCCTATTTGAACAATAAAAACTTTAAAAAATGTTTTTGTCGTTACTATACTTACACTGGATGTGGAAGTAATTAGACGAGTTATTAATTTTTCAGATTTTAGGGGTGGTTTCCACCCTTAAAAATAAAAAGCAGGTAATGCGACAATATAGATTTTGGTGTACATATTTTATAAAGCACATTGCAAAAAAATTAAGGAAATTCCTTTCATCGTTTTCGGGCCGGGAATTCTACAATTTTAACTGCTTCGTTTATTGTACTACTAATAGAAAGTGAGGGTCTTTATATTCTTCTGTTGTGCATAGAGTCGAAAATCTGAGTTTCAATTTAAGTCTTAGTTTTTGAAATTGATGTTAATTTTTCTGCTCAACTCGAATCTGGAGGGCGCATAAAAATCGGGAATTGCCCTAAATCCTTAATCCGCGAATGTCCCTTTATTTTTTTACATCAAACTATGTTAAATTAAATTCCCTTTTTTCTAGTATAAGCATTGTAGAATTTAAAGTTACAACTTTTCGAAATATTGGCGATTTTCTTAAATGTCCAAGAATTTTTAGTAAAAATTGCTATCAACTTACCCATGATTAGAAACAATCATTAATTTCAGTCATTCTCTTTTGTTAAAAAATGCCAGGAGGTCAATTTTTGAGCGTTCGTTTTTTGAAAGCGAATCGTAAGTTAGCGAAAAATACTAAGATGCAATTTTCGACCGTTCGCTTTTAAACGAACACGCTTATAGACGCTTATTTTGAAACGTTTTTCAACGAGCGGACTTCAAACACTCGAAGACAATGGTATGTAGATTAAAATTGCACTTGAAAACGACAGTCTTTCGCAAAATATTGTTAACAAACACATACAAACTAAAACAAGCTAAAAACGTACTCTTCGCCAATTTACTGAACTTTTTATATATAATTGTTACACATTCTATAGGGTACTCTTCGCAGTTTCTTGTAAATAATGTTAGTTTTTGGACATCCTAAATTTTGTGATACCATCTTTGTTGTGAAAAAAATTATATGGAAAAAAAAATTAAAAAAAAAAGTCCAACCTGTGCGAGATTCGAACACGGGACCTTTGGATTGCAACGCAAAGCTTTAGCCGCTGCGCCACCAGCTATTGCTAGAAAAATTGATTGTCTGTGATTTATATCCTTCGACAATCATACATAGGTATTTCAACTCGTACTTCTATAGACTGGCGGTACATGACCAGTCAGGTGCAACGTTTTTAAAATGCATGCCAATCATATATATGAATGAAATTACCATGAATATGCCAGAAATGCAAATTTTAGGCAGTCGACGCATGCACAAGGGGGTGCAAATCGGTTTTTTTTGTGTCTTTTTTTTGGGTTTTATTTTTTTATTTTTTTTAATGGATGCCAATAGTGCCAAACGAAAAGCCTTCAAAAAAAATCCAAAATCAAAATCATCCAAAATCAAGAACACCAAAAAATTTTACGATTTAATGTGCACATTAACAGTTGTTTTGAGCGCGGAAACTGCATGCCAATGAATTTCTGCTGGATTTTTTTTCACGGCTTTTCGTTTGGCACTATTGGCATCCATTTAAAAAAATAAAAAAATAAAACCCAAAAAAAAGACACAAAAAAAACCGATTTGCACCCTCTTGTGCACGCGACGACTGCCTAAAATTTGCATTTCTGGCATATTCATGGTAATTTCATTAATATATATGATTGGCATGCATTTTAAAAACGTTGCACCTGACTGGTCATGTACCGCCAGTCTAGTAAAATCCATAAACAAAAAAAAAAAATACATTATGGAAATAATATTTCGGAAGATTTTCATTTTAGTACAAGCGACAAAAATTAAGAGAATATTTTTTTTTTAATTAAATAATTAATAACTTTTTTATTTACTGATCGATTTTTTTCAAAAACAAGAGGGTTCTTCCTCTAGCTAACACTAACTTACTTTCTAAATTTCAATACAATCGGATTTTTCTTTCTTAAGTTATCGTGCCTACAAGAAACGTGACGGACGTACAGACGGACGGACAGACGGACAGACGGACAGACGGACGGACAGACGGACGGACATTTTGAAAGTTGTTCAGAATTCGTTCAGTAACACAATGATATGAAAATTTTTTCTCTACGAGCGATATTTACGATTTTAGAAATGTGCCGATCAAATACAATATACTCTTCGTTTTTGCGAAGAGTATAATAAGGCACTTAAGACGTGGTTTTAACTATCTACCAGAAATTATAGTATCCAAACCTTAATTGGAGGAAATTATTAATAGAATCATTACAGTATGGAATTAATTAGTAAATTTTTCTAGGGCTGCACCAATCTATTGTAGTGCTGCAACTTTATCTCGTTTGAGCTGAATATTTTCTTTTAAAATTTCTAGTTTTCTTTTATAGTAGCTCCTTTTGATTAATATTTTCTGAGTTAAATTATCTTGAAAAGTTGTGGCAGCTGTTGCTGCCCTAATTAAGTTGAGAGCTTTTTTAGGTACATTTTTTATTGGCACTTTCCCCCCCGAAGACTCCACGTTTTCCGTTGATTTTAAAACGGTTTTGGTTTCTGCGATGGCTTTCAAGACATCATTGTCGCTTAATAAAATTTTGTTTTCTGTGGGGGAATTTTCATCAGTTATTTCTTCATATGATGCGACAGCAATCTCATTCCCTTGTTCACCATATTCATTAACTTGCAGATCTACAGCACCAACTGGTATATAAAATATTGTTACATGATTTAGTGTATCATTTATGCCCCCAAGATTTTCATTGAATTCAGAAACAGATTCATCAACTGCATGGCCTTCAACTCCAACTTTTGTCAATAGACTGAGCAGCTCGTCTTCATAGTTGTAGTCACTGATTCTTCAGAGAAAGGTTTTGCTCCAGTCCCCGTATAGGTTTTCTTATTTTTACTCTCCTTTCCTTTAGATCTATTCTTTAGATCTTGCCAGGCCTAAAAAAATTACATTTTTAATTGTATTCTGAGTTTAATTAATTATAAAAATCTCACCTTCCTCCGGCTCCTCCAATCTTTAATTGCTGCCAAAATGCTATTTAAAAGTTCGGTAATTTGCTTCTACAAGTTTTGGGCGTCAACTTTGGTAAAATTATTTCGTTACTAAATTATGATGTTTTTTCATGAACTCCACTAAAATTTTTTTTGTTTTTTTGGATATTTTTGTCCCTTTTTCTTCAGAATTTTTTTTGGGGGCCATTGTTCTAAAAAGCACCAAAGCGCAAAAGCAAACACGTGAAAAAGTAAGGTTATAAGCAGTTATTATAGAAAAGCCGTCAAATGTCACTATTAATTACGAATATGCAACGTTGCCAAATGCCCCGTTCGTTTTAAAACGAAGCACTCGGGAAACAGAAACGAGCACCTTCAAAAATTCGTATTTACAAGTGCGATCGTTTTCAATTGAACGTTTTTAGACGTACACGCTTGAAAACGAATGTTCTCAAAAATGCGTTCCCTGCACGTTTAAATTACACCCACGAAGACTTTTAGGTTTGTTTATTATTTATGAAGAATGTGATAAAGTAATACCAAGAACATGTAACACATTTGCTGCTCGATACCCACAAGAACAGAAACCGCCCACCATCCACTGTAAATCGCATATTGGACAATTTTAGAATATTTGGCTCTGTCAAATGGCACGTGCTAAATTTTTTTATGGCAATCGATGTAGAATAAAATTTGAGGTGGACTTATATCAGCATGTCCTATATCTAACACATGTACTTTGAATTTTGTTGAAAATTATAATTTATCCAAAAAAACGTAGAAGCCTATGAAACAATTGAAACAATAAAGTGGGTATCGATTAGCAAATGTGTTACATGTTCTTGGTATTATTACTGTATCACATTCTCCATAAATAATAAACAAATCTAAAAGTCTTTGTGGGTGTAATTTAAACGTGCTGTCATTTTTTAACAAAAGAGAATGACTGACATTAATGATTGTTTCTAATCATCGGTAAGTTGATGGCAATTTTTACTAAAAATTCTTGGACATTTAAGAAAATCGCCAATATTTCGAAAAGTTGTAACTTTAACCTCTACAATGCTTATATTAGAAAAAAGGGAATTTAATTTAATATAATTTGATGTAAAAAAATACAGGATGTTCCATTTGAAATAAAAAAGTTTTTGAGGTTTGAATTTGACAAAATGTAACGAGAAAAATAAAACACTTAGTATACTATTTTGGAATATATTTTTTTTTTGTAAAGAATAGCTCATCTTGTGTTCTTTCTACGTATCAAAGAGCAAATAAGGATCTCCTACACGAAGAAAGTTATAACGGTTCTTGCAAACCGTTGCACCTGTCAAATTTTTTATAAAATGTCATATATCTCCGAAACGGCTCGGTTTAGGTATAGGGTGTGCGACATGTTTTGACTCAGAATTTTATGATCATTTCGAAAAGTCGAAAATATATAGGGTGTTCCATTTAAAATAAGCAAGTTGGTATCGACTTCCGATATTTCCGGAAGTGCCGCCATCTTGAAATTATCATTTTCGGACCCGCAATGATCAACTATGGTAGGGTGCCAAATCTCAAATCTCTATCTCATCTGCAAGTGGGAAATATTCTAATAGCCCCCTTAAAAGAATCGCCCTGTATAAACGGGTCTGTGGAGTGATTTATCGACGGGCTGTACTTGAAATAACATGGAAGTGGAGTCCAGACAACAGGCCTATGGGGTTGATTAAACTCTCCCGAGGGGTGGAAAATCATTTTTTTTCAAATGATTCGGTTCAAACGCATACCCCCCCCCCCTTTTTTGGGGGGGATCACGCTGATCACGGGAAAAATAGTCATCTTTAGCTCCAACCCCTCCTCATCCCTCAAACGGCAGAAACCACCCTTCACTCACCGTTGGACCGCGCATGTTGGACTATAAAATTATTAAGTCATAAATCAAAATAAAGCTAGTTCCACTTTTGCTAGAACTTGATTTACACTGAACATTTTTTTTGTAAATTCAATTACCTTTCGTTCCACTACAAACAACCTTTTGGTATAGAATTCGAGTTAAACAAATGCGCAATCACTCATTTTAAAGAAGATGAGTAGTGTTGATTGAAGATACCGCTCCTTTGATAGAAAAGTGACATAACTAAAAATTATTAATTTTGCACTAGAGCCAGTTTAAAATTACTAAGTTTGATGAAAGGTAAAATTAGGAGAGTAAATATGTATGAATTGAATTTTTTTATATGTTATACCTTCATTAGAATGCATTCTTTGAAATCCTGTAATATTTTCTCAAAATATGATGATTACATCCCCAATAATATGCAAATTTCAACCCTAATTCTAGTTGTGACAGTTTTTCATAGAAAAAAAAAATTGTCCTCTCGCGACTAAAAGGTGGAACTACAATTATGTCATTTTTCCACTTAAAAGTATTAAGTCTTTCGAGTTTATTTTAACGAATTATCCCGAAAACGGTAATTTTCGACTTGTGTCACTTTTCTATCAACGGAGCGATATATAGTTTACAGACCGAAAAGAGGATCCCGCGTCAAGGTTGCAATTCGCGAAAATCAAACAAATGAACCCAGTAGGGATTTACCTTCGATACACACAAATTCACCAATATATGAGAGCGATTTATATATCATGACAACCGCTGTCACTATATAAACTTTTCCTTATACGTGAATTCCTTTGTATCGAAGATAAATCCCTACTGGGTTCATTTGTTTGATTTTCGCGAATATTGATTTTGCGATTAGTTTGACGTTATAATTTTTCTTTCTACTGTTATGCTAATCTTATTTGTTTCTTAATTTAGTTTAATGTTTAGTTTAATGTACTAATAATTAATTAATTTTAGGTTATAGAGAAACATCAGGCCAAGCTACTAGTTCCACTATAGAGAAACTTGATACTAAGAACCAACAGAATTTGAATGAGATAGATTGTTTGACTAAATCCAAAGGATATTGTGCATCTATTTCGGATCCAGCTTGTGTTTGTGAAAAAGGGGGTGAATTCTTTGTGAACAATGAGAGCGCAGTGCCTAAAAATAATCTAAATATTATATTTGACCGAACTAAAGGTGCTGATGAAGATGTTGGTGGGAACACTGAAGTACATGTAATAGGAAATGAAAATATTTCAGAAAAAAATGATAATACTTCACACAGAGATGATCCAGTTTCCACAGGTATGTTCAGGGGATATTGTAAAGATATTTCGCATACAGAGTGCATTTGTGACACAAGTAGTTTTGCATAACAGCACATCTTTATATTGATAGTGCAAATAAACATTTTTGCTTTTGTTCTTAAAGTCTCTTTATAAAACACTCACTTTAGGACACCCGGCGCTAAAAAATAAGTGTTCATTTTATAATTCTGTGCCCAATGTTGAATAAAAATCCGTTTTTGTATTGGACGCCTCTTTTAGGACCAGTTCATCAATTCAGCGTTAGGTTAGTTTGCCCCAGGGTTGAACTCCAGGTCAAAGTGTTTATTGGAATCGGATTAAAATTAATCCTGAGGGGCTATTCTCGGCAAGTGAGCTTCAAAAGCACGCATATTAACAGTTTCGAATGTAAATGGCTAATTGGCCCACCACCCTCATCCTCCCATCCTCCGGCTCCATCAATTCTTACCTATTTCACCTACCTCAAAAAAATCTCATTCTCTTAACTCTTTTCTTCGTGAAAAAATTAAGGAATTACTTTTTTGTATATTAGTGTTACGGCAAAAAAAACGCGTATTTAAAAAAGTTACCGTCCGATTTGAAAAAGAACATGTGCTGCCGGGAGATCTTCAATTTTTGATTCAACTTTTTTTTCGTCAAGTCAATAATAACGAGTTCTTGCGAATTTTAAATGCGAATACCTCCCCCACTCCATGCGATTATGCTGAACTAACTTGATAACATGATAAAAGAGAACGCGTGTAATCGAATTATCAAAACAACAATTTAAAAAGTTGGTTTAAAAACTCCTCTTTTCTCGCCAGATCCGCTCCAGTATAAATATAACTTTAAAGTTATATATTTGCAGTTTTCGTCAATACCATCAAGTAGCAATTACACTCAAAGAAATAGTATGGGTAAATTCAACAAAAAAAAAAAAATGGTTAACTAGCAATATCGTTAATTTTGTTAAACCAAACTATATTGATGGTATTTTAAAACAAGAGGTGATTGTTATTTTAATTAATAAAAAGTTGTCGTACAACAAAACAAACATTAACTTAAAAAATAGATGAATAAGACTATTATTTTGTTCGTCTGACTATTATTTTGTTGAATTCTGTCAAATTAAACTAGATAATAGTATATTTTATTTTTAACTATTATCGAATTGTAATTCTAACCCAGTATTAGTTCGCTGTACTATTGTACTTGGTAGACAAACCAATATTATTGTCGTCTTCTAGAAGTTCTAAAAGAATTACCATAAAATTTGCTTGCTTACCACGTAGTCTATTACAGAAATCATTCCCAGATGACGCCACATACAAATCACTAACAATAATCCATCACGCATTATCTTGCACTCTTATGAATTTATAGAAAATTAATAACATGATTGCAGTGTTCAAATTCTCTCAAGGATCATCGATATATTTGGATGGATCTTATAAACGATCTCTAATCTTGGGTGGTCTGATGTCCTCAATACTGAGATTTTGGCTAATCAAAAAAAACTTCATCATACAATAAAATGTAGATCAACCTAAAAATTAGTTGGTGAACAAAAAACAAAGTCGTTGTACTATTTAATTGTAGACCAAATTGAAAATGGTTAGTGAACATAAAAAAATGTCATTGTATAATTTGTTACAAGAAGATATGATTATTAAACTACTATTTGTTTACGAAAACAAATAAAGTTGTATGACTATTCTTTACTGATTGATTTAACTATGAAACTAGGCGCGATTTCATATGCTCTTTTTGATTGAATTTACCTATCATTTTCTTTGAGTGTACTTTCAAGTCAGATTTCTTAGTAAAAACAACTATTATTCTTTATGAAAGCTAATACTAATGACGCCAGAGCCAGCTTTAGTTCCTCAAGCGCTCTATTGCGAAATTTTGAAAAGCGCCCCTTTTTCCTTTTTCCGCCCTTTGTATCGTCCTCATAAATTTTATTCGAAAAGAAAAGCTACTTGTATTAAGTATTAAGTTCATGGCGCCTCGTAAGGTACGGCGTCTTCGTGCCTTCCTCTAAAGGCCGGCCTTCAATGACGCCATTAGTAATCTTTTATTTGCATGAGGATCAGGTCACTTCTGAGTTTAGTCACATAATTCAGCAGTTTGTCATATTTTATTTACAACTGATCTAAATTCAGAAGTAATCAGGTCAGATCCCCCTTCCCGATGCTGCTCCACCCCGCACAGGATACTCACTTCTGAACTTTTGGTTAGTTAAGTGGTGGGGTAGAAATACCGATGTTTTTGGCAGTTTTTTCGTTTTTTCTAACCTAAAAATATCGAAGAATGAAATGCTACGTACAATCCTACAAACCAAGAATATTAAATTAACTTTTTAAGTTGTCAAAAGTCAAAACAAAACTGTTTTATTTTATTTGCTTCAAGTCATTTTGACCGGGTCAGATGTGACCCGAGTGAACTAATCCTCATGCAAATAAAAGACTACTATTGTTACAAGTCACGCATTATGGCTATATTCGACTGGGACCACCGTGGGCACGCCCACAGTGGACGAAGTCGAACTCTTTCACAGTCGTACCTTAAAACGTGACCATGTCGACCAACAGTCAGACCGCTGATTTCCCTGTCAAAAAATCCTATTTCAAACTTATAGATAATTATAAATTTTTCATGGGTAATCATAAGAGCCCATCTGGTTTATAAGGTTTTATACAGTATATTAATTTTGCCATATAGAAATTATATTGGGATGAATAAGTATCTAAAGGAGTCTTAATTGAGTTGGAATACCCATGTTGTTATTGGTATGTTTCCATAAGTGTTTATACTAAAAACAGTTTTTATATGGCATTACAACTTTTAATTTGATAAGTTCTCATGGGATCTGAATAGTGTTGAAGCTGAAAAGGTTTCATCAGTAAAATCAAATACGAGTTCTGCAATCTTTTATAAGAAACAATTAGTATATGGTTTTTGTAAGATCTGAGAGGTTGTTATCAGTTTAGTTTATATAATAATTTAATGAGGATTTATAAGGATACGTATTAAAAAGTGTTAATAAGGTATTACATCGAATATTTTTGTGGCTTTTTATGGGATCTGAAGAGTAATGAAATTGAAAAGATACACTAAGGAGTTCCTAGCAGACATTTTATACATTTTTATAAGAATATATTTGAACTTATTTTTATAAGACTTCATGGGTATATATCAGTTTAGTTTATATAAGAATTTAATGGAAACTTGTAAGGATGCATGTTAAAAAGTATGAATAAGGTATTATCGAATACTTTTGTCAGTTTTTTGAAATCTGAAGAGTAATGAAATTGAAAAGATATACCAAGGAGTTCCTATAGTAGGCATTTTATACATTTTTATAAGGATATAAGTGTTTGTACTTATTTTTATAAGACTTCGTGGGTCCATATCAGTTTAGTTTATATAAGAATTTAATAAGGATTTATAGGGACATCTATTAAAAAGTATTAATAATGATTTACAACTATTAATTTGATAAGTGTTCATGGGGTTCCAATAGTAGTAAAACTAATGATGTTTCATCAGGAAACCAGGGATGAATTTTATAACATTTAATAAGAAATAATTAGTATATATAAGATTTGAAGGGTTATTATTAGTTTAGTTTTATATAAGAATTTAATAAGAATTTCTCAGTGCACCCATTGAAAAGTATTATTTACAACTATTAATTTGAAAAGTTTTCATGGGATTTCAATAGTAGTCAACCTAAAAAAGTTGCAATACTTACTAAACTAAACTTACTAATACAATAGATTTCATATAATTTACATTAAAATCCATTGTAAGATTAAAATCCATTGTAAGTATACACAGTGTATTTTAGAAAACCCTCTTATTCCCATAAAAGCACAAAAGTCTTACAATAGACCTCAAGCGAGGAATATGCATCAAAAACTCACAGAATCTATAAAATTTTCGTGTTTCAAACGCCATAAATACTTATAGGCCTCGTACTGAGAGTTTACATTAATATCTTTCAAATTCATATAAAACTTCGCAATTTAATTACCATAAATACTTATAAATATACTGATAGACTTCATTCAGAGAATTTACTTTAAAACCCCATTGCATATCCTCATAGAATTTTATAAAAACTTCGTGTTTATTATTAAAACGTGCAAGTGTTGATAGACTTCAGGCAAGGAATTTACATTCAAAACACATTTCAAATACTTCAAGAACTTAGACACATCTGAACCTTTAAAATCTTCGTATTTCAAACACCATATAAGAACTTACAAATACTGATAGGCCTCGTATGGAGAATTTTCATTAAAAATACTTTTCAAATACATATAAAATATCTATAACACTTCATATTTCAATTACCGTGAAAACGTATAACTACTGATAGACTCCATATAGGGAATTTACATTAAAAACCCATTGTGTTAAGTGTTGTACGCAGCAAATCTTATAAAAATTTCGTATTTCCTATTAATATATGCAAATGCTGATAGACCTCAGGTAAGGAATTTACATTAAAAAATCGGCAGCTACTGGAAGCGGCTGGAACCTCCCCACCCGGTGAATCTTTGAAGCCAAAAAGAGCACTAAACAATATGAACGATCTCATTTAATTATATTTATTAAGTTGAAATATTTTTTTCGTATTAAATCAGAAAAAAAGTCTTGCGTTCGGTGGGATTTGGACCTAAGAACTTGAGTCTTAAATTTATAGTCTGCACAACATTAATATTTTATTCAATGTTTTTAATACAAATATATGCTTCATCGGATCCTAGCCCGGGGCCAGCCAGACAACCACGGTGAACACCGCCGTGGCGAGTGTGAGGCTGGACGGGGTAGGTCCGGTTTGGCTTGGAGAAAAATAGAAAAGTAGCTCCTGTCTTCTGTAGGCAGGCTTAAAGACTAGGTTAAAATTATAATGTGTCCACATGGACCTAAAATTAATATAAAAATAAACACAATTCTATAAAAACGTTCGTAGGCAAGAGCACTTAATAATTTTGATTATTGATACGGGAAACAACTAAACGAAAAAACCTGTTCGTTGGTAATGGGATGGATGGCAGGGATGGCCATCTTTGGAAAAAACCATATAACTCTTGGTGGACAGTTTCCCTGCCAGATGTAGTCAGGGTAGTGTTCATGGTGGATCGTTTAAGTTTGAGTTGGTATATTTTGTTTTATCTTTTGGCCTCGACCAATTTTTCACTAAAACGGTCGGGGAAGTGATAGCTGTCAAATTTTTGGTTCCAATGTTTCTCTGGGGAATTTGGTTTTTGTTTTTGTTTAGGTTGGTACCAATGTCTTAAATTGTTTTTAGGTTATGTAGTACTATTTTTAGGTTATGTTGCCGGAAGAATTTCCGGCGGGATGCCGGAAGTAGCGGAAATAGTTTTTAAAATATAATGTCACTGTCACTTTTAAAGTTTTATTGGAAAAAACTCACCGAAAGCGTTCCGGTGGGGTTGCTTACACTTGTAGGGCTTGTAAGGATGGCCTCTCACACCATCCGTGGGCTTTATAAACGTCGAAAAAACTTGTAATCTCTCGATGCACCTGACACGTCAAAAATACTCAGCATACAGTCTGCACGCTTTAACACACTAGCAGAGAACTTATACCACAAATGGACCCGTAGTATTTTTTGGGAATTTTCCTTTGAGTCCATTTAATAAAATTTGACATTTTTCTGAAAATTTGACATTTTTCTGAAAAGTGATATTTTTCCGAAAATTTGGCATTTTTTTAAGTGACATTTCTCCAAAACTTTGTCATTTTTTCGAAAATTTGACATTTTTTTGAAGTGACATTACTCCGAAAATTTGACAATTTTCAAACATTTGACATTTTTCTGAAAGGTGACATTTCTTCGAAAATTTGACATTTTCCTGAATTTTTGACATTTTTCTGAAAAGTGACATTTCTCTGAAAATTTGACATTTTTCTGAAAAGTGACATTTCTCTGAAAATTTGACATTTTTTCGAAAATTTGACATTTTTCTGAAGTGACACTACTCCGAAAATTTGACAATTTTCAAACATTTGGCATTTTTCTGAAAGGTGATATTTCTTCGAAAATTTGACGTTTTTTCGAAAATTTGACATTTTTCTGAAAAGTGACATTTTTCTGAAAATTTGACATATTTCTGAAAAGTGACATTTCCCTGAAAATTTAACATTTTTTCGAAAATTTGACATTTTTCTGAAAAGTGACATTTCTCCGAAAATTTGACGTTTTCCTGAAAATTTGACATTTTTTAAAAATCTGACATTTTTCTGAAAAGTGACATTTCTCCGAAAATTTGATATTTCTTCGAAATTAAAAAAAAAAAATTTCGTGACTCGTCTTGTAGAAATATTTTTTTGATATCATCTTCAGTTCGCCTGTTATAAGAATTTTATGTTTTTACGACGTCATCAGAACGTAGGTGTATTTTTAGTTCACTCGTATTTCATCCATCTACAATATTTCCATCTACGTTTCAAACTTTAATTGGATGTTTCCAATAGTTAAGTCGATATCTGCACCAGTCTCTAAGAATTTTTCTTATTTGTGACGTCATGTGACGTAGGTGTATTATTAATTCGTAATCCGTCCGTCTACAATATTTATACCTACGTTTCAAATTTCAGTTCGATATCTTCAACCGTTCCCGAGTTATCAGCCGAAATCACTGAACACCTCTGTCATTATTAGAATATCACCCTGTACATTGCACTGCTTTGAGGACAAAACAAGTGAAATTTTTGTTTTTTAATTTTTTTCACGGAAACCAAATCGAAAAAGTGCAAGTGTGATATATCGTTGAAATCGGAATTTTTACTGCTTTTCAATGGTTCAATTACAAATTGTAAGTAATCATAAAATAAACAACTTGTTGTGCCAAAACGGCGCTAAACGTAATCCGATCTCAATTTTATTGTGGGGAGGTTAAAACACATCTCAAATAGCCACATCAAACCATGTTCAGAACTTATAAAAAACTTTATATTTAAAATACTATAAAAACTTAATTATACTAATACATATAACTACTGATAGACTCCATATAGGTAATTTACATTAAAAACCCATTGTACGCAGCAAATATTATAAAAAATTCGCATTTCCTATTAATATATGCAAATGCTGATAGACCTCAGGCAAGGAATTCACATTAAAAACACATTTCAAATAGCCGCACATCAGACCACATTTAGAACTTATAAAAAAACTTTGTATTTCAAATACTATAAAAACTTACGGATACTAATAGGTTTCATAGGAGGAATGTACATTTAAAACACACACACACACATAATTAAAACTTATGAAAGTTTAGTGTTACATACTCCAGCCTCCAGTAGAGGGAGCTGTTATACATGTCGCTAATTCATATCTAATCTAATGTGACCTAAGAAACTAGCGTAGGCTTGTTAAATTAAAAGTAAAGCAGTGTCTTTTACTGCTAACTTATTAACTGCATTTAGGCTAGAACGCTAGAGCAAACAAGAGAACTTTTGCAGTATTTAGTGTTTTTCCACTATATTACTATTGATATTTGAAATATTAATAGCAAGTAAATAATAAATATTTACTTACCTATGTAAGTTTATGGGATTTGGCATTAAAAATATATTTCAAATCACATCCAAAATCTGTAAAAAACCTATTAATACTAATAGAATTTCTATGGGAAATTTACATTCACAACATTATACAAACCTATAAAAACCTATAGAAACTTTTAATTACATGTACTATAAAAACTCATCAATACTAATAGATATCATATGGGAATTTATATTCAAAACACTATAAAAATCTATAAAAACTTTTAATTAAATATACTATAACAACTCATCAATACTGGTAGATACCATATGAGAATTTACAGTTAAAACACATTTCATATACACACATCAAAAATTATAAAAACTTATACATTTTTTTTATAAGTTTTTATTTGGATTTTTTGACAGGGTTGAACGCTTTTTAGCAGTCCGACCGTGGTCCGCCCACCAGTCGAACGGAACCCATAACTTAACAAATAGTCTAAGGGTACGAACATGTCGAAGAATCTTAATAGTTAAATGAGTAGTTCACTACTACAGCCGCCGTCAATTTGTAAAACAAACCTGTACATTTAAATGGGATAGCGCATGCCGAAGATACTTGCAGCAGTTCATCCTAGCAGTTCACACGGGAATCACCGCGGTCATTGCACTTCACTGGCCATTCATAATTTTATATATTTGGTGTGAGGTACGCAGATCCTCGCATCCTCGCATCTAGAAGTTTAGGCCACAATTTGATTCCGTGCATCGAATTCATCAATTTGTAAAACAAACCTGTACATTTAAATGCGACCGCACATGTCGAGGATGTTACCAGAGCTGTTTATATCCGAAGTCAACTAGCATGTCCACGTCGAAACAAAATAGTTTGTTTTTAATTGGTGGTAGAGAGGTAGACTACGCGGGTCGCGAATATTTATCATATTTTGAATAAATATTTCTATGGATATTTGTTTTAAGTTATAGCTAACAACCTTAATTATTGCTTTATAATTAACATATATACAAGCTCGTATCTTAAAATTATTTTTATATGTTTATTTTATATGTTACCTACATGATTTTAGTAAATATTTCTATGAATCATTTTTTTGCCTATGGCTATACACATTCGGAAAATGTTGGATTTGGGTGGCACGCATAGTTTCAACGGCCTGACAGACCCGCCTACAATAAAGGCGTGTACCAGTGCTCTAGTAGAGGGAGCAAATAATGACGCGCTATCAAGAAAACACGTACATACATCATTATTGCTATTAAAAATTTCAGTACCATTTATTCAAAGGAAGGATGTAGTTGGCTCTGTTCAGTATAGGTAATATTATTACGTGCTTTAATAACTGAAATTATTTAACCCGTTTTACTTTCAAAACGAGTCAAATAATTCTTTACATTGCAAGTGGAAGACGGAAACAAATTGAAATTCCGCAAGCAGAGTTGCCCACGCACATGTGGTGGGGAAAGCAGGTGGCATCAGAAGGATGTGTTATACGATAAAAAAGAATAGCCTAGTTGCTTCGCTCTCGCTTGCTCTCATTGCCGACCCAAATGAAAAATTTTCTGACACTGTATATCTACACCAGAAGTAGGGACAGTGGGCAGAACCGCCGACAGGGAGGGGCAGGGCGCCCAAGACTATGGCTATATTACGTCATATAGGCTAGGCCATTCAGTTGTGCACATTTGGCGATTCTCAAAAAAATTATATAAATATTTCAATTCAATAAAAATCTGTAACAATTAAATACTGTGGTAGTTTTTTAATAAATTAAAAACAGAAAAATTAAACGACAAAACCTTGAAAGAGGAGAGGGGCCCTCAATAATAAGCAGCCCCGGGGCTTGGTAAAGCTGTCGACGGCCCCGACAGTGGGGTATTTAGTAACTATAATTATTGGTATATAATTAAAATAGCTATTAAATTGAAAAAGTAGCAATACAAATATAGTACGGCTTTTCCAGCATTGAATCCGTGCCGTGTGCCGTATTTTACTTTCAACAATTCCCACCAGTGTTTCTATTGATGGTACACATGCGGATTAATTTTGAAGAACTGTGAGGGGTTGAGGTTTAGCCAGTACACACTACGTTTGTCTAGATTTGCCGTACAGTGTATAACCATCACGCAGGAATGTGTGTACGATATATACTGAATATCTTTTTATTTTTATTTTGTGAAAAAGTGAAAATGAATAAAAAGGACGAATCAATCAATGCTCCAGCGTTGTGGGAGAAACGCCATAAACAGCACCACAACCGGCATATTTTGAGTAGGGAGTGGAAAAACCGCTGCCCAAGGAATCATTACTTCCACATCCAGATTTTCCATCCAAGTCTCTCACAACGAAAACATTTTGTATGTGGAAATAATTACTTATGGAACTTTAATAATGTAATATTTGAAATCATTTACCCCAAGAACTCATAAAACAGTATCCCACATCGGTAGTAGTGTGGGAGTGGATGAAGTAAAAAAAATATTTTGAGGTTTTTGATTCTTGTACACACCCACACACACTAAATCACAATTTTTTTCACCCCCTTTAATAACGGTGTGGGGGTGGTAATGGGGGTGGCTAATGCCAACAAATTTTTCGAGACCTTTTATAGCTTCTCTTGTATAAATACTAATACTAAATATCACCACTAAATACCAATACCAATTTTATGAACTCATATCTGCTAGATTTATCTGTTTACACCCATTTACCCTTATTTACCAAAAACCTCAACAGAATAAGAGGAAAATATAATCTAATTCCAGATCACGTTAAAATACATACGTGTACCAAATTTCAAGTCAATATCTTAAACGTTCCAGAGTAATCGTGCGCACAAAAAAGTTACAGACAGGCAGACAGAAATTTTTTTTTCGGTCAAACTTAAAATTTCGACGCTTCATGACATTCTAAGCCTATTTGAACAGTAAAAATATTCAAAATGTTTTTTGTCGTTACTGTACTTCCACTGGATGTGGAAATAAAACTAGGAAGACAATCTGAATCAACAGGTAAAGTGTAGTAAGTAGATACCGACGTCG
Organism: Rutpela maculata; assembly: GCA_936432065.2. NCBI lineage: Eukaryota > Metazoa > Arthropoda > Insecta > Coleoptera > Cerambycidae > Rutpela > Rutpela maculata. The sequence continues at coordinate 68,301,780 of OW386287.2, read as the reverse complement.
TAGATATTACGACGGAAGCGTTTTTGTAAAATATTCCTTGTCAGTGTACACCACGCCTATGGCTAGCCCCTATAGGTTAACTGGAAAATATATCTGTGTATAGAGATTTTAATAAAACGTACACAAGGGTCTATTGCCTATGTGTATCTCGATTCACGATATCAGTTGTACATTCTGCTTTGTTTATGTACTTAATATTTCATTAATGAAAGTGCGTAGAAAATATAAATCTGTTTATGAAGTTTTTACTTTAATCAAAATGCAGGTAACATAAATTTAAAGGTAAAAATTGACAAAATGAGTACCTAAAGTAACAAAATTTATTTTAACTTTAGCATTGGGCATATTTGCGGTAATATTTTTTGAAAGACGTTTTCTTAGGCTTCGTTGAATAACTTCATATCATGAAAATTTTTGGCACCACTTAGTATTATGCTGTCTTCAAAGTAATTTAAGAAAATTAGTTTCGTTTCATTATTCATTTTCAAGATGCTGTACGCTTCAGCCACATGTATGTGACGATTATTATGAACATAAGTTCCCAGCAAACAAAGAATGTATCCGTAATGTTATGCAATGTTAAATGGAAGTAACATTTGTAATGTTCTCTTGCAATATGATATTTATATTACAACAACGTAACAGAGAAATGTTACATTTCGAAATATTAAACAAATATTTACGTAATGTTGGTTACATTACGTAACATTTAATAGTATGACAAAATACTTTCTGACAACGTTGATGTTATATTAAAGTAATAATATCTTGTTTAGTGGGTTACCTGTAATAAAGCACAATAACGCGACATAATATAAAGTGTATAAAAATTACAATGATCGCAAAATGCACTATAGTCACTTTCAAACCGTTCAAGATTTTATTTCGTTCGCCCTAACATCTTAAAACCTCTGTCATTAACAAATATTTCATCCGAAAATTCGCATTAATTGTCATTGATTGCTAACAATTTCTTTTCGATGTCGTCCATTATTGTGAATTTATCAACACTCATTCACTGATAGAAGTAGGTGTAACTTAACACTGTAAAAATTATACAGTGTCAGAAAATGTTTCCTTTGGGTCGTCAATGAGAGCAAGCGAGAACGAAGCAACTAGGCTATTCTTTTTTATCGTATAACACATCCTACCCATGCCACCTGCTTTCCCCACCACATGTACGTGGGCAGCTCTGTCTGCGGGAAATGTAAAGAATTATTTGACTCGTTTTGAAAGTATAACGAGTTAAATAATTTTAGTTATTAAACCACGTAATAATGTTACCTATACTGAACAGAGCCAACTAAGTACAATAAATGGTACTGAAATTTTTAATAGCAATGATGTACGTGTTTTCTTGATAGCTCGTCATTATTTGCTCCCTCTACTAGAGCACTGGTACACGCCTTTATTGTAGGCGGTGTCAAGCCGTTGAAACTATTCCTGCCACCCAAATCCAAAATCTTCCGATCCCATATTTATTCTAGCGGCCGGGTATAGATTACAGGACGGCACTGTGGCCGCGTATAATTTACTTTAACACGGTTGTGGGCGTGGTCTGCACTGTAACAAAGTGGGCAGATTTCTAAATTCACGGGTAAGCAATACCTAAACATTATTTGATTGGCTATTTTGAAAAACATAGGTAATCAGCTTCGTGCTTTGTCCACCGGGTGCGTCTGCCGGTCAATTTAGAAAAGTGCCGAGTATATTTTACGAAAACTTTACCCGGAAGGATTACGGCAATAAAAACTTCAGATATTGATAATTACTTTAAACGGACGTACAGGACTCTACATAAAATTATATAGCATTTATGCAACATTTATTTACTTCTCTTTCAGATCCTGATATTTCTGAGAATTAAATATAAGTAAATTAAATAAAAAATAAATTTATAATTCTTAATATGAGTAGGTATAATTATAAAATGTAACCAAAATTGTTACGTTACATAGAATACATATGTATATTGAATGGAAAAGAGGTCTACAGACGACCCAATTATCGGGAGCCAATATTGTACGCTTTTTGGAATTCCAGCAGACCAGTTCACTTTTACAAATGAGTTCAAAGCATGCCGACAATGTTGGCTCCCGATAGTTGGGTCGTCTGTAGACCCCCCTAAAGATTTATACAGACGATCCAACCAACTAACCGACCAACCAACCAACTAACCGACCTTTTCGGTACACTTTGAAGTTTGCCATGCAAACTCGTAAAACTGCTGGAGCCAACAATGTCGGTACGCCTTGAAGACGCTGGAACTCCAGCAAACCAGCTTACTTTTGCGAGTTGTCATAGCAAGTTTCAAAGTGTACCGAGAAGGTTGTGGTTGGTTTGGTGGTCCTTTTATTAACTCAGGCCCAAGAAAAAGAGGTCTACAGAAGATCGAACCAACCAACCAATTAACCTTCCCAGCAAACAAAGAATGTATCCGTAATGTTATGCAATGTTAAATGGAAGTAACATTTGTAATGTTCTCTTGCAATATGATATTTATATTACAACAACTTAACAGAGAAATGTTACATTTCGAAATATTAAACAAATATTTACGTAATGTTGGTTACATTACGTAACATTTAATAGTATGACAAATTACTTTCTGACAACGTTGATGTTATATTAAAGTAATAATGCATTGTTTAGTGGGTTGTCGGTACGCTTTGAAGTTTGTCAGGCGGACCGTTGGGTCCCGGCACAGTTTGCTGGAGCCAACATTGACGAGGTCAGTTTCAGTCAGGGACCGACAATATTCACCACCACAGTTGTCTATTTTCAGAAACATGTTATTATATCTGAAATAAATAACAATTGAATTCATTATTCGTTTTACTTCCACATCCACGTAGTGAAGTGGAAGTAATGTAACAAATTATATGTATGCAGGGCCGTTCCTAGATGCGATACAAAATGTTGCATCAATGTGTTTAATAATACGAATGTTCTTTTTACAAGGCTTTTATTTGTATATTAGTTCATTAGTTAGTTAATGTGTTTGTTAGTAGGTTTAGGATGATTCTTGCAAGTCAATTTTGAACCACTCATTTCATAGTTATTTGCCAAAGTTTATAACTAAGCAGTATCCGACGGATACCTATAAACCTGAGTTTTATATCCATCGGCAAACGTATAAAAACCGAAGCATTACTTTTCTGGTTACTATACTGGTACAGTTGGAGACAATACAATATTTATATTGAATTTTTTTTATGTGTAATGATTTTTAGTGAACACCAAATTACATTAACGAGTACGCAGAAAGAATTATATACAGACGCAGACGACTCGTATTATCCGACGGAAAGAGCCACGCGAAGGAAAGAGCCACGCGACGGTGCTAGGCCCTAGCCGTAATTTTCAATAATGGGTTTAATTTTTAGTCATGTTTTGAATGTTCGAATTAACTATTTATGGAGTAGTTTTGTTCGTAAGCAACCAGAAAATTAATCCGGTCACAATGTAACTTATTTTGCTACAAAAATAGCTTATAGCTATTTTATAAGTACTAAAATCTGTGTTTAATTTTAATAATGAGAATAATAATAATAGTTGATAAAAAAATGCACACTCCACATTTTCACATGTATTTTTCTCGAAAACTACTAATAGTAAAAAAGAAAATTCAAATAACAAGTTTCTTCCATCCTGTATTTTCATTTATTTTTGATATACTTGGTATCTATTTCGAAAGATAACAATTTTCTCGATTGCTAATATAATTGCTAATTATTGTAAAGAAACATGAGATCATATTTTATTTCTTATTATTTCAAACTAATTCATCAATTAATTTTGTTCAGTAATGTACAGTGTTCTCCTAATGTATTTTAAAAGATACAATAAAAATTCAACAAAAAATAGAATAGACAGATAGTGGGGTGCCAGTACTTTTTAATCGGATAGTACACGTATATTAAATCATGCCAACTAATTAAATTTTATATTTATCTAATAGTACACCTATTCACTGATTGCGCATATCCCCATTTAAATAATTTGTATTTGAAATGTCCCATAAGAAGGGCATATTTCTGTATAATTCGAAAGTTTCACCCCCAACCTCTCGTTCCGGTTTCCGCCATAACAATACGCACTTAAATGGGTTTGTTCCAAATTTCGTGAAAAAAATACCTATTTTTGGATTTTTTCCGAAGGAAATAAAAATTCTGAAATTGCCAATGAAAATCCACTGTAATTGTCAATTTGTATTAAGTTTTAATTATTTTAATTTCTGATTGCAATAATAATTATTGCCATGCGCCATGCAACTTTCGTTACATTTCATAATTTTCCACCCACAATAACAAAAGCAATAGGTCGACCTTTTGCGTTTTATAAAATTTAATGTACCACAAGAATGCACTTTTCAGAGATCTACGTTAAAAAAAAGTCCTAAATCGGACCTAAAATACATGTTTTATGATGGTGATTCCAAACAAACGGCGGCACACTGCAGAAATAGAAATGATTTACATGAGATACAATAAAAGCAGGTCAATTCCCCCGAAAAACGGAACGGATTGATAAACTTCTCCGGCATGTCCACCCAGCGTCGTAGCACTTAATTGGCTAAAACTCCGAGATGCACGGATAGAGTCGTGACTTCTTCGACATGTCCGTACCCTAAGAGCTAGCAACGTCGAACACTTGATTTTAACAAGCTCATTCTTTTCTACCCCCTCCCTTTTTATGGTGTACATGAGGACGGTCTGGCTGGCGGGAGACGTTGCATTTACCTGTGAGAGTAGCTGCTACACAGGTAAAAAAACTACAATATCACATGATAATCACGAGGTATATTATATCATTATTTTTTTTTAACTATTTGTGATACGAATTCATTATTGCCAGACGGTTTCACCGTTATTAACACCGTTTCAGGCCCTGATTTATAATTTAAAAAAATATATATTTTCAAGTAATTCTAGCAAAGCTGAAATTTTAATGTTATTTTTTAACTATAAGCATAATTAATTTGCCATACAGAAATTCCGTTGCTAAATTAATGCCAGACCGATTTTCGGTAGAAGGAAAACCGGGTTCCGTTCATATTGACGACTTGTACAGCATTTATGGAAAGGAGCGTGGGTCAATGCGAAATTTGGACAAAAATTTTGACTTTATGCAGTGGGTTCGATACCTGGTAATTCTCAATTTTTTTTTTTTTTTTTTTAGTTGTTTATTTCAGCAATACTTGAATTTATAATGCATAAATCAAATTATCACCTATTCTAGAATATTTCTTAATATAAATTCCATGGATATTACTGATTTTTAATTATCTTTATCTAATATCTGCACATATAATTTTTCACATATAATTTCGCAACTCTTAAAATAAATAATATCTATGGAATTTATATTAAGAAACATTCAAGAACGTGATAATTTAATTGATGCACTATAAATAACCAAAAGTCATGCTCCTGTCAGAATTTTGTAATTTTTTTCACCTGTATATCCGCTACTCTCACAAGTAAACGCAACGTCTCCCGCCAGCCAGACCGTCCTCATGCCTACTACACCATAAAAATGGAGGGGATATAAAAGAATGAGCCTTGTAAATTAGTACCAAGTTCCAAAGAACAATAAAAAATAGCTTTCAGTACATACCGGGTGCCACAGGCTAGTGGTTCTCCCCTATATTTTCTTTATTTTTTAATTTATCCAATTTGGGGTGCATGAACTACCTGTAAAAATGTATTTTTGGACAAAAAACGGTATGAGACCATTTCCGGTTTACCCGGAAATGACCGCAACTTTTGATTTTTAAATGGAACATCCTGTATATTTTTACATATTTGGATTCAAGACAACATTCTGAGTATACCATGAGACTTTCGCGAATTTTTGAGTCGATGTTCAGTTTTTTAAAGCATTTTAAGACATTCGTCTAGAGTGCTTTGGAATACCAAAATTTGTTCTACGGCAGGTAAAGTCAATTTCTCCAAAATTGTACAAATCAGTTTTAATCGAAAACTTTTTTTTCAAATGGGAAGGTGGTGGCTTCTAGTGTTCAATAAATTATAGATTTTTTTCGGAATCCATTGATATCCATTTCAAATTCGTGCTATTTGTTTTTCTATTTTTTTGATTTTATTTAAAAATAAAAAATCACTCAAAATCATCTCAATTTCTTGAACTTTAACGTAAAAATCATATGTCTAATAATGAAATGTAGATAACTACCTTTTTGTGAATAATCTCTCTTTTGTTTCTTAGATTGCATTTACAAGGAATTTCCTCTATTTTAGGTGCTGTAAATTTTATTACTACTGTTATTAATATACGACCTAGGTATAAGTACTAGGGCAAAGTATAAGGATCAATAAAAACTATTTTGAAAGCAAGGGCGGATCTGGACCTTGAGCTTGGGGGGGGGGGTAACACTGTACCCAAAATTTTTTGATGAGTGGGGGGGAATCCGAAAAAAAAATGTTTCGTTCCAAAATTTTTTTAAAGAGCAAGGAGAAAAAATCCAAAAAAATTTTTTCATCATAAAAAATAAAATTTTAAAATGGAAGTTTCTTGGGGGGGGGGGGGGTAATTACCCTATTAATTTTTTTTTCTTCCCAAAATTAACAAAAATCATTTTAAAACAAAAGTTAAAGATTTACAGAATCTTGGGGGGGGGGGGGTAATTACCCCGTTACCCCCCCCCCATAAATCCGCGCCTGTTTGAAAGTGATTTTTTATTTTTAATTAAATTTAATAAAATACAAAAACAAATAGATTTGAAATGGATATCAATGAAGTCGGAAAAAAAATCTATAATTTATTGAACACTAGGAGCCACCACCTTCCCATTTGAAAAAAAGTTTTCGATAAAAAAGTGATTTGTTCAATTTTGGAGGCTTCGTAAACAGTTATTAATGAAATTAAACGAAAAATTATATTTTTCCCTTGTACACTAGTTCACAAGTTCAAAGCCGTGTTAATTCTTGATAAAGCTCGTAAAAATATGAGTGGGGGCTCATTGGATTCGGAATGACGTCTAGAAAAATGTCCAAAATTTTCAAACCCGCACATAAACAATTGCAAAAGTTATAAACAAATGAAGATTGAAAAAATAACGAGTTTTGTTTTTTGTAAATAACTCGAAAACTATTAGTATTAAAGAAATTTTAAAGAATGATTCTTAGAGAGGAAGAAATTTCCAATAAAAAGTCCCAACTCCCGAAACTCTATCTCTGTTATTAATAATTTGAATTTAATGTTGAAAATAGAGCTCCGCGCGGCGAACACTAAGCCGTTACGATGCTCTGAAACCAGCCGTAATAAGTAAAAACATTTTTTTATGTTATTAAATATCAATTTAAAAATTTTAAAAAATTATTGTATTATTTAGACACTTAAAGGAACAATATCCCGTTGTAAAAAAAATTTTTCACCGATTTTTCATAAAATGAGCTTATTGTTAAATAACAAATTTTTTTAGAGTTTGCGTTTATATTTCAAGTTGGATACTTACTTGTTAAACAAAAGCCTCTAAAATTATTTCGCTTCGTGAAGACCCTATGTCAACTATACTTTAGAGGATTATGACATTGTGATGTTTTTAATTGTTATAGTCTCTTAGTTATTAATTAATTAACCTAACAAAAAACTAAAAATTGAAAAAGAGAAGTTGAAAATTTTTTTTTATTAATTTTAATTATTATTACTGTTTTTGTATTCAAAAGTACTATAAAATCACAGAAATTTTAAATTTTCATTACTAATTGTTTAAACAAATAGATAAATTACGTATTTTTGAAAAAATCTTTTTTGCCAATTTATAAGTTATAAAATATTATGATTAAAAGAAAAAAAATTTTTCTTAAAAAATTTGTTAATTGTCTAATTATTTTTTCATTTTTTCAATATTTAAACAAATTATTAAGAAAAAAATTTATTCTTAAAATTTATTATTTGCAATTCTCTACAAGCCGGAAAAATGAAAAAAATTTTATTTTTGTTAATTTATTTGTTTATTTAATAAACAATTTGTTATCAACAATCGCCGAATGTGTTCATATTTTTTTTAGATAGAAAAAAAAGTAACAAAAACAACTGTATACATAAACATGTCAAAAAATTTGTTGATATTTTTAATAGAATTTTAAATTTAATTTTTTTTTTGACATGTTTATGTATACGGTTGTTTTTATTATTTTTCTTTCTATCTAAGAAAAATATGAACACATTTGGCGATTGTTAATAACAAATTGTTTAATAAATAAACAAATAAATAAACAACAAAAACATTTTTTCATTTTTCCATCTTGTAGAGAATTGCGAATAATAACTTTTAATAATAAAATTTTATCTTAATAATTTGTTTAAATATTGAAAAAAGGAAAAAAATAATGAGAGAAAATTAAAAAAATTTTTTAAGAAAAATCTCTCTTTCATTTTTTCATTTTTGGTTAGGTTAAATAATTAATAACTAATAGACTATAACAATTAAAAACATCGCAGTGTCATAATCCCATAAAGTATAGTTGACATAGGGTCTCCACGAAGCGAAATAATTTTAGTGGCTTTTGTTTAACAATTATCCGACTTGAAATATAAACGGAAACTAAAAAAATTTGTTAATTAACAATAGGCTCATTTTATGAAAAATCGGTGAAAAAAAATTTTTTACAACGGGATATTGTTCCTTTAAGTGCCTAAATAATAATAATAATAATAATAATAATAATAATAATAATAATAATAATAATAATAATAATAATAATAATAATAATAATAATAATAATAATAATAATAATAATAATAATAATAATAATAATAATAATAATAATAATAATAAATTGCCTTTATTTCAGTATTATACATTATAGTCCACTTAAATTAGGAAAATAGCGGAGAAAAATTCTGAACAGCAGTTTCTCTGCATAGGAAGTAAGTATTCAACTTTTAGAACAAGATTTTGCTTGTGCGCAGAAAAAAAAAAGAAATGATTTTTGAGATATATACATATAAATACGTTTTTTCGTGTTTTTCTTCATTTAGACGTATATATCTCGAAAAGTACGCGTGTATATATCTCAAAAATCATGTCTGCGCATAAGCAAAAAATTGTTCTAAGAGTTGAGTATTTACTATCTACGCAAAGAAACTGCTGTTCAAAAATTTTCTGAAAAACGGCGTTTTTTTTCCTAATTTGAGTGGACTATTAATACAATATCTAGGGCGAAGTCTAACCGAAGCTACTCTATACCATAATTTTTTAAAATTTTTAAATTAACATTTAAAAACATAAAAGAATATTTTCACTTATTATGGCCGGTTTCAGAGCATCTTAACGGCTTAGTGTTCGCCGCGCGAAGTTCTATTTTCAACATTAAATTAAAATTATTAATAATAGAGATAGAGTTTCGGGAGTTGGGACTTTTTTATTGGAAATTTCTTCCTCTTAAAGAACCCTTCCTTAAAATGTCTTAAATACTAATAGTATTCAAGTTATTTACAAAAAGCAAAACTCGTTATTTTTTCAATCTTCATTTGTTTATAACTTTTGCAATCGTTTATGTGCGGGTCTGAAAATTTTGAACATTTTTCTAGACGTCATTCCGAATCCAACGACAATAAAATTGCAATAACTTTAATTTTGGCGCCTAGACCATTGGGAAATAGTACAAGCTTTGCTTTCTAATATTACCCTTCTAGTATTCTATTGATTTTCTGAGTTAAGGAAAATGAGCAAAAATAACGGAAGAATGAAACATAAGTATTATAAAATCAATTGTAAAACAAAGCAAGCAACATTGATCTGAGAGAGTGGTGGGTGGTAAATTTCTCTGAAAGTCGCGGCTTTCACGTTACGACGTCGCCGCTACGTGCCCACAACGTCATTGGAATGTAGCACAACAAGTTACGGGCACGTGGCTATAACTTTGTGGTCACCGAAAAAAATATTTTCCATTTTAGCCGTTTGCATGTAATGGGAACGTCCCTATTACGTGTCTGTGACTAGTGACAAAACACTTTAAAGTACCGTTACGTTCCAGCATTTAATTGTGTTAGTTGGGACAGACGGACATTTTGAAAGTTACTCAAAATTTGATAATGATTAGTGGAACGGATAGAACGTCGTAGCTCATTAAAAATATTTTCGGAGTAGAAAGATATGGGATAAAAACCATCTTGTTCAGAAATGTTTAACGCATGAGAATCTCTTTTTACGAAAATTTTGGGTGGTACTGAAAAAAAATATGAGCAATTTAATCTTGAAAATGTCTATTTTCGTACGGGCCTCCTCCGCAAACTGATGTTTTTTTTTCTCCATAGCCGAGTAACGTAAATTACTAATTTTTGTTTCACTGATGTACTATTGGGTATGGAACGAGTATATAATTTTTAATGTAGAAAGCACCTTCAATTTTAGTTGGAGTTTTTTTTTTCCAAGCGGAACACGGCAGAATTGAAAAAGTTCCGACTTCAGTAGTGCTTAACTTTTTTTCACGATATAGATTTCAATTTTTTTACCATGTTTGGCTGAATTGAAGCAATACCAACATATGCTCTCGCATAACATATGGTCGCGTTTCAAAAATAAAGTTTTCAGAGCCATTTTTATAAAGTCGTGTCTGGCGAGCTGTTCTCCTCACTGGGAGTGCGAGAGTGCGAATTATCGACTACGGACTAGTGATGGGATCACTCGAGTGAAAAATAACCGGTTATCAGGTTATTTAAATAACCTGCATTACTCGGTTATTGTCGACGAGTACTCAAGGGAAAAATTTGCACAGTTCAAGTGGCAGTCGACGAGTGCAGACCTCCAGTGCGAAGCGAACTAGCGAAGTGGAAGCCCCACAGAGAGTGCAAGAGGAGAAATATCAGTCGTCTTTATTAAGACGCTGATATAAAAAGATAAATAAAGTCCTCCGCCTGGGGACACTAGTGTTTTACCTTCCCGATTCCTTTCCTTATTTTTCTCTTTTAGGTGAGATAAAGTGCGAAGAACATGACAAGGCGAAAGAAGGACCCTAACATGGAAATAGATGGCTCGTCCAGAGCATCATCATCGAAAGCGTCGTCACCAGGGTGGACACCAAACGACCTAGACGAACGCAAACTACTCGAGGCAGAGAACAGGCAACTAAGGGCCCAAGTTACAAGTCTTCAGACCGAGCTCGCGGAAGTCAACCTCGAACTACGAGCCCAGAGAGAACAAGCAACCATGCAACACCGCGAACTGATGGATGCCCTCAGAGCAATGCAAGCGGCGAGGGAAAAACAACTGGTGATGGAACAAGGTGCCACGGCCCCTCTGACAGCACCCGTAAAAGATGCCCCAAAAAGGAAAAACACCGCGGAAAACGAGGACTCAACCCCCCCCCCCCCCCCAAAGCAGCGAAAGCTGCCCCCGCCAACAAGGACAAACCAGCCACAAGTCAGAAGGAAACCAGCCCCACGGACATAGACAAGGAGGCCCCCAAAACCCCCCGGATGCCCCCCAGTTGTCCTGCGTAGCAAGGAGTCATGGTCAATGGTGACCCAAAACCTGCAAAAAGCCAGGATAGAATTCAAACAAGCCAAAGCTGTGAGAGATGGTATCGCCATAGAGCCCTCCACACCCGATGACCACCGCAAAATGACACGACTATTCACAGAAGAATAACGTGAATACCACACCTACGCCCTGCCGGAGGAGAGGCTACTCAGGGTGGTAATAAGAGGGATACCGACCGGGGTGACCAGTGACGAAGTGAAGATGGATCTCGAACAGCAAGGGCTCACACCAGTCTCTGTACAGAGGATGTCCTCCAGGAGGACAAAAAAGGACATCCCGATGATGTTAGTACAGGTTCCCCCAAACCAAGAAGATATCCTGGCAGTGACCCGCTGCTGCTACCTGGTAGTGAAAGTGGAAAGACAGAGAGCCAAGCAGACTATCACCCAGTGCCATAGATGCCAGACCTTCGGCCATGCACAAGGACGATGCATGGCCCACCCCAAATGTGTAAAATGCGGCGAAGCCCACCACTCTTCCACCTGCCAGAAGCCAAAGGACACCCCAGCCAAATGCGCAAACTGCCAGGGAGCACACCCCGCAAGTTACAGAGGATGCCCCCGCTGCCCCAAAAGGATAGCCGGACACCCTGCCCCCAGGAAGCAACCTGCTCCCAGTGCAGCCACCAATAGGACAACCCCCGGGCTAAGCTACGCCAGGGCAGCCCAGGGACCCGCAGGGAAGCCAGTCAACCCTGCCCAACCACCACAGACATCCCCAGAGGCCGGCCAACTCGCTGCTGTAATGGCCCAAATGCAGCAGATGTGCACCATGATGGGGGCTCTGTTCGCACACCTGCCCCACCTCACCTCCCAGTGACGCCACCCGGACCACCCCGTCGATGGAGAAGCTACCCGGAGAGACATGACGACACCCAACACCCCACCCACGACCCTGCGGGTACCGGACAACATACCATCCAGTACCTGTAGTCCCCTTGGCTCCGGGCAGACCAAAAATGCTACCAATAGCATTTAGGTCTGCCCTTCCTCGAGCTACACAGCTCATCCTTACCCAACCGACGATCCGGATGACAGGATGTCTCTTGACACCCTGTGTACCGGCAGTCTCTCCTGCCAAAACTTCCAACACACCTAACAGACAGATGACTACCCCCCGGGGGGAAACAAGCTGGCGAAGAAAAGAAAACAAAGACAGAAGAACGCCAGAAGAGGCCTTAGCCAGCAAGGTCCAACGAGCTAGGACCCAGGGAGGTGGGCCGAAATCGTCTGCACCGCTCACATTTGTGAGTGGGGCCGACGCAAAGTAAGTTCGCCCGCCCTGCACGAGGCCGGTCCCCGGTCTACAGCGATGTACTGGGGTAAAGGGCAATAGTCCTGCCCGGCCCGACATCCGAGACCGACATCTCTAGCCAAGAATATTGGCGTCAAGGGAAAAATAACCGAATGTTAAACAGTTATTGAAGTAGTCATATAACTCATCACTCTCTCACAAATAAATTAAATGTTAACTCGTATCATATAATAAACGAGTGAACCTCATTGCTAACCTACGTTTCTAAAATAAGTATTAGGTATGTGAATTCGAACCGATTGATGTAGTAATCAGTATCCATTTACTTACCTATTATTTATAATATTATTTTATTTATATTTATATTTATTATGTCAAGAAATAATCAAACTATGTGCAATTTTATAAAGAATAATTTTATCCTGTACACATTTTCCCCAAAAATGAATTGATTGATTGATATTCCCATGGAAATTTTAAAAAATTTGTATGAATCCGAATTTGAGCAAAAATTGTTAAATAGCCTTGAAAGTTATGCATAGCATTCAAGTGACCAACACTAATGATTATCCGGTTATTGAAATCACTTGAATACCTAGTATTCGTTTATTGAAATTAATCGGTTATTGGAAAAGGAGCGCGTTATAAATATAAATATTGTGGAACTCAGCGCCGGGTTATTTTTAAAAATGAAATGTTTTTGGGGTAGAAATAATTGAAACCTCCTGTGCAATAATTATTAGAACCGCAAATGTACACTAAAATAACTTTTTGATTCTCAACTGAACACAATGTCAAGGGGCAATTTGAGAATTGAAAATATTTGTTATATATTATATATATTATCTATTAATATTTGTACAACTAGGTATGGTAATAGTAGTAATAATAATAATACTGAACGGAGAAAACACAAATCGGAAGATGGGTAAACGCAACAAAAATTGATGAAAGAAGGTTTTACATAACACAACATAAAACAATATATAATGCAAAACTAAAAGTCTGAATCTTCTGAATCATATTGGGGCTCGATATCAGCATTTTTGCATTCTTTACATTTGCACAGTTCAGAGCATTTAATATTCCCTTTGAAACAGTCACATTTCTGAGTAGAGCATGTCTTATCTTTGCAGTAAATATTGACCTCCCTAATTTCATCTGGTATGGCAGCTTTCGTCGTCCACGCGGGTTTCAATACATTTTCATGCTTCTGCCAACCATACGAAAATATATCAAGTTCTTCCGCGATATGAATGTGACTGCTTTTCCAAATCTTGGTTTGAAGTACACCTGTAAGATTGATTTTTGCAATATAATATGGTCACGTTGATAAGTAAGTACATACCTTAAAACGTGTTGCAAAAACGCGTCTTCAGTCGGAGGAAGTTCTGCTGCAGATTTCTTGGTTTTCATCGTCATGTTATAACGAAGCTCGTCCAAGCTTGTGCAACTCTTTTGCTTGTACAATTTTTGTACAAAACTTCTCGCAGCGTCAACAGCTTCGTTTGTTGGCAGCACTTCAAAAAATTGTAAACTTTCGAATATTTCAGGTGTTTTTATTAATGTGTCAAACACTGTTTTCTTGCCAATTTTATAAAATGAACTCGTTGAGTCTGCACTGCACTGGTTGCGAATAATGTGTCAGTTGAATTATACAGGGTGTAACACAACTTACCCGAAAATTTTTAACCTTACATTCACCTTTAAATAAGAAGTCGACTTCTTAAGAAAAATTTAATAAAAGTCCAACACAGAAAAGGATATGCATTGTTAAAGTTACAAATTGATGAAAATGATAATTTATTGGAAATGTTAAAATAACCCTACTATTTAAAATTAAAATTTTTAATCCAAATTTTTTTATTTTTTTTTCTTTATTTTTTTTTAAATACCTTCAAGTAAAGTTCAATAAATCATCATTTTCATCAATTTGTAACTTTAACAATGTGTATCTTTTTCTGTGTTGGACTTTTATTATTTTTTTTTTTAAGAAGTCGACTTCTTATTTAAAGGTGCATGTATGGTTAAAATTTTTCGGGTAATTTGCGTTACACCCTGTATAGAAACCGCAGTAGATAATATAATGCGCGTCCGTAGTTGATAATTCGCTCTCTCTCTCTCGCACTCCCAGTGAGGAGAACAGCTCGCCAGACACGACGTTATAAAAATGGCTCTGAAAACTTTATTTTTGAAACGCGATCATATTTTATGCGACAGCATATGTTGGTATTGCTTAAATTCAGCCAAACATGGTAAAAAAATTGAAATCTATATCGTGAAAAAAAAAGTTAAGCACTACTGAAGTCGGAACTTTCTCAATTCTGCCGTGTTCCGCTCGGAAAAAAAATAACTACAACTAAAATTGAAGGTGCTTTCTACATTAAAAATTATATACTCGTTCCATACCCAATAGTACATCAGTGAAACAAAAATTATTGATTTACTTTACTTGGCTATGGAGAAAAAAAAAACATCAGTTTGCGGAGGAGGCTCCTACGAAAATAGACATTTTCAAGATTCAGTCGCTCATATTTTTTTTCAGTACCACCCAAAATTTTCGTAAAAAGAGATTCTGATGCGTTAAACATTTCTGAACAAGATGGTTTTTATCCCATATCTTTCTACTCCGAAAATATTTTTAATGAGCTACGTCGTTCTATCCGTTCCACTAAATGTTATGAAAAGTTTTTCTCTTCGTTTTAGAAATATGAACATGCAATGCAATATAGTCTTCGTTTTCGTATATGCGAATACTACAATGATAATAAAATCATTAGGAATGTCCATAGGTCCATTTTGGGTATATCTCAGAAAATGGTTTGGGAGCTAGAGGGTAATTTTAATGTCAGAGTGATAAATTTCTATTTGTTTCCCTACAGCATGTTGAACTATAAAATTGTTCTTTCTACTGTTATGCTAATCTTATTTTTTGCTTAATTTAGTTTCATGTACCAATAATTATCAATAATTAATTTTAGGTCATAGAGAAACATCAGGCCAAGCTTCTAGTTCCACTAGGGAGAAACTTGATAATGAGAACCAACAGAATTTGAATGAGATATATTGCAGGACTAAATTCAAAGGATATTGTGAATCTATTTCGGATCCAGCTTGTGTTTGTGAAAAAGGGGGTGAATCCTCTGTGAAAATTAAGACCGCAGTGTCTAAAAATAAACTAAATCATATTATGTTTGAACTAACTAAAAGTGCTGATGAAGATGATGGTGGGAACACTGAAGTACTTGTAAAAGGAAATGAAAGTATTTCAGAAAAAAGTGATACTACTATACATAGAGATGTTTCAGTTTCCAGGGGTATGTTCAGGGGATATTGTAAAGATATTTCGCATACAGAATGCATTTGTGACACAAGCAGTAATTCTTTTGTTGCACAAAAGCACATTTTTATATTGATAATGCAAATAAATATTTTGCTGAAAGTAATTCAATCTCATTTGGAGACGGTTACCTTTTCTTTATAAAACACTCACTTTAGGACACCCGGCACTAAAAAAATGAGGGTTCATTTTACACGTCTGTGCCCAATATTGAATAAAAATCCGTTTTTGTATTGGACACCTCTTTTAGGGCCGGTAGTTTGCCCCAGGGTTAAACACTAACTCCAGGATAAAGTGTTTGTTGCGATCGGGTTAAAAGTAACCCTGAGAGTCTATTCTCGGCAAGTGAGCTTCGAAAGTACGCATATTAACAGTTTCGAACGTGTTGGTATTCTTGACAATGTAAATGGCTAATTGGCCGACCACTCCCGTCCTTCAGCTCCATCAATTCTTATCTGTTTCACCTACCTCAAAGAAATCTCATCCTTCAGGGGTTAAAAATATTATAAACAAATCTGAGACCTTGGCTTATAGTATATACACCAAATCCCAAGTTTCTGAACTCTTCTGAAAAAACGCGTATTTTAAAAAAATTCATGAAAACCGTCCGATTTGAAAAAAAATATCCAGATTATGTGTTTCCGCGAAATCTTCAATTTTTGATTCAACTTTTTTTTCGTCAAGTCAATTATAACGAAGTTACCGTGTGTTCTTGCGAATTTTAAATTTCTCCCCCACCCCGTGCGATTATGCTGAACTAACTTGATAACATGATAAAAGAGAACGCGTGTAACCGAATTGTCAAAACAAAAATTAAAAAAAGTTGGTTTCCCTCTTTTTCTTGCCAGATATAAATATAACTTTAAGTTATATATTTGCAGTTTTATTCAATATTCAGTTTTCGTGAATATCATCACGTTACATTTCTTAGTGAAAACGACTAATGATTCTTTCTGAAACACGCCATTTTGATGGTCAATACTAATGATGCCATTATTACTAGTCACGAATCATAACTTCACAAAGAGTCTAATAGGCCAGTCCAACACGCTGTCACTTTGCTTTGTTTGTACTACAGCAGCCATCTTTTGTTGGTAAGTTAGGGTTTTTGTCAGGCCTAAAGGGCACCATACACGTTCAGCAATAATGTCATTCCAGCAGATCATTACAGAAACATCATTACTAAAAATTTCCTCGCCATTCCCTGTCATTATTTTTCACACCTTACATGTCCATTATTTAAGAAAAAAGCATATCTAGCTATAATTATTGAATTAAGTATGATTGAAAAAACGCGAATTCAGGTAATGAGATTACTGAACGTGTATAGTGCCCTTTAGGCCTGTCGAAAACCCTAACTTACCAACAAAAGATGGCTGCTGTAGTATAAACAAAGCAAAGTGACAGCGTGTTGGACAGGCCTATAGCTAGCAATATCCGAAAACACTTAATTTTAGCAAGGCTCATTCTTTTATATCCCCTCCTTTTTATGGTGTAGTAGGCATAAGGACAGTCTAGCTGGCGAGAGACGTTGCATTTACATGTGAGAGTATCTGCTATACAGGTGAAAATTAGCACGAGTTTTGATTGTATCTTTTTTTTTTATTAACTATTCGTGATACTAATTCATTATTGCCAGATGATTTCACCGTTGTTAATGTAGAAGAACACACTACCGGGCGTGAAATTGACGCGACACCAATTTATTTATTAAGGGGCGCCAGTCGCGTTCTGCCCCGTTCTTCCACTCCCTGTCGGGATCGAGATAAGATGCACTTTGGTAGACGAGTAATGGATCAAGGCTGCACTACTTCAGATCATTAACGACGCTCCCTTAAGACGTGATTTCAATTTTTCACTGACAATAAGGGCCTTTACATGTTTATATTATTGCGATTCTTGCATAAAAAAATCCCAATTGAAGATTTCTCTCCGACGGATTTGGAATTTGACGTGACCTGTATGTATTTACCTACTATTAATGGTCTCGGCACTTAAAGATTTCTAGAGAAATCACATAAAAATATCCCTATCAAGCTTCCGTAAGGCGACCAGAACACTGAGTAACAGACTTAAAGAATCATGAGATTCCGATTACTCAGTTGTTTAGGTCTTCAAAACGAAAACTCCAGGGATTAAGACTAGCAACAAGTCCTTACATCAATAAAATGCAATTAGTTCAAAGAATACCATTTATTTAATAAGTAGGTATCAAATAATACAGTGATTTTCAGTAAAATGATATAATGTGAAAGAATCACGCCTCCCCAACTAAGGCAAATGACTTTTTAACCATACAAGTGAGAGCGTATGCTAACAATCGATTTGGTAGAAAAGATTCATGCAACCCTCCCAGAATCAAGTAACAGCCTTTTTTGAAATTTGTATGACTTTTGTAAGAATTATGGTAATTACGGATGACTGAAAATGACATAAAAATGTTTTACTAAAAAAAAATTAGTTTCGCTAGAGACTACTTAGCTTTAAAGTTCTCGTAACATGAGATTTCACGTACTAAAACAACATTCAAGAGGACTTACTATATAAGTTTGATAGCGTTCGATCAATCCACGACTTACTTGCCCTTATGTAGGTGTTCAATATTGGAAAAATGACAGCGAGCCTCCTCTGATTGACTTTTGGGCAAAATTGAATTTTGGCGTTTTTATGCACAAGGCGGTTTTCTCTATAACTTTATTATTTGAAAAGCTCTGCTATTGGCTTTCTTACCACCGCTTTGTATTCACTACCCAACGCACTCGATCAAATTGCGAGTCGCTGAGTGGATCCAGACTTGTTTTATGCGAGAAACCGACCTTGTGCATTTTCATTGATTTTTTGCTAATTTTTGCTTATAGGCGCTACGACGCCTTTGCCAATTCGTCGGTTTCGCCCTTTTTATGCATTGCATCGATTAAATTTTACAGTCAGTCTTTAAAACATGTTATATAATGACTGTACCTCCATGGTCAATGTCTTCGGCGCGGCGGAGGAATTAAAAGTGAAAATATTTTGAATATTTTTTAAGTACATTTTTGGCGTATTTTTAAAAAATAATATTCAAAGTATAACTTTGGCGTATCAACTCATAATGTTCCTTTTGGACTAGTTTGTGGCCCTGAAGTCTCTCAGACTCTTGAAAATGTCCTTAAATAAAAATTTTTGCCTAAGTTGAATTTTTATTTTGGTTTCGGCTTAGGTTGATTCTGGAAGGTTCTGCAACATTAACACCGTGCCAGATCCTGATTTATAATTAAAAAAATATATTTTCAAGTAATTTTAGCAAAACTGAATTTTTAATATGTTGTAATGGGTATTTAATACTTTTCAAGGCGAACCCTGTATGCGTGTTTTTTTTTGTATACTTTATCTTGTTCTGTACCTAAAGGGTTAAGAGCATTTCCTTCATTGTGTATATAGGAGGGACATAACACAGTTATAATTACATCTTCATTATATAAATGTTTACAGGCTGCATTTGGATGTTATAGACTGGAATTATTTTGTCGCGCGAAACATTTTGTGTTGCGTAAATGTGATGAGAAGCTTGCTTGGATGTAACCCCTAGTGGGACAGTAGTAGCCAAGATAGCGCCACAACAAAATTTGATTTTGTTAAATAACCGAAACAGCACATTACCTTGTTACTACATATTGAAAAAAATGTAGTATAGGTTTTGCATTTTTCCAGCGGACCATCGAAATCCGAAAAAACCGTTGGATCGAAATGAAAGTCATATCTATCGACTCGAGAGTGGATTTAGAAAATTCCGTCCGTCGGTCAGTCGGTCTGTCGATCTGTCTGTCTGTCACGCTCATCCCTCCTAATCCGTTTTCGGATTTCGATGAAACTTGAGTGGTTAATAGGAGGCCTTTAGAAAACCTTAACGCTGGAAGCTCAGCTCCGTTCGGAAACCGGAAGTACCCGATATAGACGTTTCAAGTTTTTCGGGAAACATTGAATAACTCGGTAACGGACAGTCGAATCGAGATATTTCAAAAAAGAAATGGTGCCGCTAGCAACGATCTACAGATAAATATACGGAAGACAATGTCGAAAAACAAATGGAAATTGATTTTTTTGCAAAAAACTGGTTTTCTCGAAATCGGGCTAGGAAGCACGATAATTGTCCAGGATATTGATCGATTTCGATGAGACTTGGTGATATCGAAGGTACACGGCCACAAATTAAGCCTATTGCTGGCGGCCCGAATCCGTTGACCGCAAGTATTTTTTCCAAGGCCGAGTATTATTTTCCATAGATATTGATAACTCCCGAACCGAAGGTCCAATTTTGATTTTCAAAAATGGCGATTGTGGGGCTCGATTAAGTCTATTAGGTGACGTTTGTGAGAAATTTGACAAAACAAAAGCGAATCTACAAATCCTGGAAAACTTAATTTTTTGGATAGATTTTACAAATACCCAACAGTTTCCTAATAAAAATCGAAAATTAAGATTCCGTCGATCAATCTCTATAACCGATATAAAGCACGGACCTTTTTGGACAAAAAATCCAAAATTGAGTTTTTCGAGAAATTAAAAATAAACGAGTTATTTACAAAGATGCATGACCACAATATAACCGATGCCCTTTCTGTATTTCAAAATGTAGTTAGCCTTTACTTCAGTCAATGCAAAAAGAAAAAAAATATATACTGAGACAGTCCAACAGGGATAAAAAGCATATCAAAATGTAGTTTTTAGCTTGTTATTAAACCATGAAAGAAATGTACGACTCCATCATGGTACTAGGAACCTTCAGAGGAAATCTATTTGTTAAGATAGGTGCCTCGTAATGTTGTGTTCATTCTCAATCACCTTATGTCTGGGATCTATTTACATTTAAGCCATGAATTTCCCAGTTAACACTTAATTAACGGAAATTTAAGAAGCTGTTGAGACGCCGAGCACATGGGCTAGATAAACTCTCGTAGTGAATAGAGAGCTATTGATGATTGATATTTAAAGTAAAGGCCATTCTGCAAGAAGGTACGTTTAAATTGTTTCGCCCTGTAGGCGGTTTGTTCATTGTTTTTCGTTTGCGGTAACGATAACGATATTTCTTGTTTTTGTATATTTGCCGTCCTATGATATCTTTGGGTTATGATACTATTGTACTATTGAAAGCGCTGTGTTGCCTAATTATTTAACCATCCGTTGGATAATCTTTGAAATATATTTGCCAATCGATGCGGTTCGTTATGCCTGCCCCGTGCCTGATGAAAATTAAGTCCTACTAGAAATTATGAAAATGGAGTCATAGCCGCGGTCGCGCGTGGTGTGTGCTGCCCTGCTGTTGTGTCGTATATCCTGCCTGAGAACGTACGAAATAGTCACGTTATGCAATACGGATTGGCCCTGGAAGTCCTAGTGTCGTGGACTGTCTATGATAAGGTCAGACTGTACTATTTTTTTCTACCATTCAGGGACGACTGTGAAATTCCAACTCATTATATAAGAAACGTCGTGTGAGCCGTTGGTTATACTTATAAACTATATCAATATTTTCAAATATTTTTTTGCTAAATTTCAAAACAATTTTATATCTAAATTAAATCAGATAATTTCGTTAATGTAACAAAGATTTAATAAGTTCCACAATGACTGTGACCCGAGAGTAGTACTATTTGAGGGGGCCTATGAAACAAACCACATGTGAAATTTAATAAGTATCTTATACTCATAGAGTACACTTTTACCCCATAGAGAAAATCTTATTGTGATATAAATATTTTAACTTTCATTAAATCAAGTTTGAGGACCCAACCTTAATTTTATTTTTTTGCAATACCCGCAAACTCAAAAGGCTAGGATAGGCATTTTTATCTTAATCTTAATGTCAACAGGATTAAGTGGCGCCTATATATTTGAAGACTTTTAAGAATTTAATTTTTTCCAAAGAACCTTACCCACGCCTAATGCCTCCGACGAGAGAGCTGCCCAATGCAAGCAGCAATGCATAATTCCCCAAGGGGGGTTATAATGTTATTTTTTAACTATCAGGCAAAGCATAATTAATTTGCCAGACAGAAATTCCGTTGCTAAATTAATGCCAGACCGATTTTCGGTAGAAGGAAAACCGGGTTCCGTTTGTATTGACGACTTGTACGCTATTTATCGAAAGGAGCGTGGTCCAACGCGAAATTTGGACCAAAATTTGGACTTCTTTATGCAGTGGGTTCGATCCCCGGCAATGCTCTTTTTTTTTAGTAAGTCCTCTTTATTTCAGCGATAACTTGAATTTTTAATGCATAAATCAATTTATCACATGTTCTAGAATATTTCTTAATATAAATTCCATGAAAATTATTGTATCAAGAGTTTAGTAGTATTATAAATACTACTTATTAAAAATGGGTTAAGTAATTTCCTAATAAGTATTAGTCCCTGAGGTAAACCAGAAAATGGCAAAAAGCCCAAAAGTTCTGCGACCGGACTGCAAGACATCTTCTCCCCCGTTTTCGAGGGCGGGGAACACAATATTTTCCAACCTACCCTTCAAGAACTACCCCTAAACCGGAAAAACCACATCTTTTCCGATTTTCCGATACTAGGCATTTTTTTATCGGAAAATTTTATTAACGAAAGTTGTTCAGAATTGTCCAAAAACCTCAAATCCAAAATTTTTATCAAAATTAAAAAATATTGAAATTTTAAAAAAAAATCATTTAAATGGGTTTTTTGTTTAAAAAATTCATGACAATTTTGTTTGAAATTAAACCAAGCTGTCAGGAAGTTGTCAAGTACCTAATTATTAGTTTTTTTTGTATTTTTTAAATTTATCATTTTTTTTAATTTTTCAATTTTTTTATGTTGAGGAAATATTGGAATTAAGGTTTTTGGATAATTCTGAATAACTTTCTTTAATAAAATTTTCCAATAAAAAAATGCCGAGCACCGGAAAAAGGGGTGGTTTTTTTCGGATTAGGGGTAGTGGTTGGAGGGAAGGTCGAAAAATATTGTCACCATCGTGTTCCCCGCCCTCGAAAACGGGGGGGGGGGGTACATATCTTGCGGTCCGGTCGCAGAACTTTTGGGGTAAAAGCTCAAGGGACTATATGAAAGGAATTAATTTACCTAAATTAATGCCATACCGATTTAAGTCTGGCAAAGAACGAGTGTATTGTAAGAGTGTATTCGAAGAGTGTGGTCGATAGCAAACTATAGTCTATGTAATGAAGCATTGACGAGTTTTTTGTAAACATTTCGTGCAAAGACGAGATTACCTTTCCCCCTCTCCCATTTTCGAGGGTGCTGAGCACGATGGAAGTGGTGGGAGAAGTTTTTGACCACCGCAACCTCCGGAAACGGCCAAAAACCGCCCCTTTTATATAAAAAACATAAACAAAAACCACCCCATAAAAGGGGTGGTTTTTTGCCGTTTCAGGGGGTTGAGGTGATCAAAAACTTCTCCCACCATTTCCATCGTGTTCAGCACCTTCGAAAACGGGGGAGGGGGGAAGGTAATCCCGTCTTTGCAAGAAATATTTACAATATTTTTGCCTTCATTACATATAGACTACTAGTGGAGAGAAAGAGATAGGCAAACAACAAAATTAATTTATTTAGTAGTTATTAAAATACGCAATAGTTGACATAAGAAATAATATAATATTAGAAATAAATGAACAATAATAGGTTGATACAAAAAGTCAATTCAACGATTTATTTTGAATTTTCAAATGGCAACGCAAAAAAAAAACAGCAATACCTATGATCATTATAATTATTATTGGTGTCATCATTCTCCTTATTCTCTGCTGCCGTATTGTCTTCCGTGATTTGATTTTACTGCAGAGCAAAAAAAAATAATTGAAAAACATATTTATAATACAGTAACTTTATTCATCCTACCTGACGTCAAGTCAGGTATCTATGTTTTTTTAATATGTTGTATAGGATTAAAAAGTAATGTTAAATCCAAGTTTACGACCTCGGCAGACCTCCGGGTCTTGGTCAAAAATCCAAAAAACTGCGAGATTTTTCTATTTTTTTTAGTTTCTGTCGATTTTGACACCTAAGGCCTACTTTCTTGGTAAAAATAATTTAGTATTTTTTAAAAGTAGACTAAATTTGCTACAAATTGGTACCAGAGCCTCTGTAGATTAAATAGTATCCGAGATTCAGCTGTTTTTCAATATTTTCATTTTTCGATACTTTTAACAATTTTTAACTTAAAAATCTGTGAAATACGTACTACTATTATTATACTCCAGTCATATTAGGATCCGTCTGCTAAAAAAATTCAAGTGAGCTGAAATTTTGCATCCACCTTTATAGCGCAGGAATTTTAGTCAAAATATCGCTTCTACCCGGAATTAATTATTGTAAAGCTGAAAATTTCCAGAATTGTAGTTTTGGTCCAGGACAACACGTAGCAAAAAGTCCCCTACTCCCCCCGTCGGCTCCCCTGTTTTTTCGGAACAACAAGGGCCTAAGTCGCAAAAATTGCAGAGCTGGCTATAAAGAGCAACAGGAAGGTTGTTACTGATCCGATTTGGATCTAAATGATCATAAAAGATTAGGAGAAGCATATCCGTTCATATTTCAGATGTTCCATACATATTTTTGTTCATAATTTCCCGTTCTAGTTATGTCAACATTTAAAAAATTTTAAAAAATTTAAAAAATTTCGAAATGGCGCCATTGCGGGTAAATGAAGACTCGGGGGGAAACCAATAAACATTTCTCTTCATACTTTGGGCTTTCAATTGGTATGTCTACTTTCTCTGTAGCGTCACCCGTTACGGAGTTACGCCACTCTGAGTGTCGCAGCGGCGACACTCGGACATTTAAGTGCGTTCATTGTTGCGTCTATTACGTCTAGTCTAAACAATCCAGAAGGCGCAAGACGAGCTATACCCTTAATTTTTTAACTTTGACAGTTCTCTAAGTGTATGCATTGGTTTATTGGTGAGGCAAAATTGAGTGATATTAGTTAAGCCATGTAGCACAGGAATTTTAGTTTTTGACCCGGAATTATTTATTGATAAAGCTGGAAATTTGCAGGATTGTAGTTTTGGTCCAGGACAACACGTGCCAAAAAGTTCCCTACTCTTCCTTGTCGGATTCCCTGTTTTTGCGGAGCAACGAGGGCCTAAGTCGCAGAAATTGTAGAGCTGGCTATAAAGTGCAGCAAAAAGGTTGTTACTGGTCCGATTTGAGTCGAAATGATCATAAAAGCTTCGGAGAAACATATCCGTTCGTATTTCACATGTCCCATGCATATTTCGTTCATAATTTTCCGTTCTAGTGCTGTCAACACTTCAAAAATTGAAAAAAATTCGAAATGGCTCCATTGCGGATAAATGAAGACTCGGAGGGGAAACGTACCCGAATAAACATTTCTTTTTATAATTTGGGCTTTCCATTGGTATGTCTACCTTCTCTGTAGCGTCACCTGTTATGTTTGAGAACCTGCGCGCGGCGGTCGCGCCCACCATGTGCAAGGTGGAACTGCCCTGGCTGCGCTGATGAGACCAGTTGCGAATTCCTGTTTATATATTATTGGTGTTTTATAAGATTTATTGAATGAAATTTAACTTGTCAGTCTCAGAAAATGACTTCATTCGGGCTAGACAATTGACATTATTGATCTACTGAGAAGTAGGGTCGTCCGGATCATCATCCATATCCACGACTGGCTATTTGTGCAGCTGGATTCTCTACAGGTTCGGCACATGATGATGCAGTTCAAACCAGAGTTCCTGCACTTGCACCAGGCACCGCAGTCCGCCTTGCAGCGCAAGAAATTAGCCGTAGCAAGCTATCGCTGACTACTTTGACGTCTAACCATTGTTGGATATGCAAAAAGCACATGCACATTAGTTGAGTGCTGCAAGCTTTTCGGGAGATTAAATCCTCACAGTATTCTCTCTGACTCCTCTCCTCTCCTCACCTGGAGGACTGGGGGTGGAAATCAGGACTCCAGGGCCTGGTTCCGATTACTGTTTCTACCAGAAGGCAGCCAGCTCCCGATAGCCTGCTACGGCTAATTTCTTGTGCCTATAAGAGGGACTGCGGTACCCGGTGCGAGTGCAGGAACTCTGGTCTGAACTGCAGCATCATATGCCGAATCTGTAGAGAATCCAGCTGCACAAACAACCAGTCGTGGATATGGATAAGGATCCGGACGATCCTACTTCCTAGTAGATCAATAATGTCAATTGTCTAGCCGAACAAAGTCATTTTCTGAGTCTGACAAGTTAAATTTCATTCAATAAATCTTATAAAACACCAATGATATATACACAGGAATTCGCAACTAGTCTGATCAGCGCAGCCAGGGCAGTTCCACCGGGCACATGGCGGGCGCGGCCGCCGCGCACTGACACTCAAAGTTGCGTAGCTCCGTAACGAGTGACGCTACAGAGAAGGTAGACATACCAATGGAAAGCCCAAAGTATGAAGAGAAATGTTTATTCGGATACGTTTTCCCCTCCGAGTCTTCATTTATCCGCAATGGAGCCATTTCGAATTTTTTTCAATTTTTGAAGTTTTGACAGCACTAGAACAGAAAATTACGAACAAAATATGCATGGAACATGTGAAATACGAACGGATATGCTTCTCCGAAGCTTTTATGATCATTTCGACCCAAATCGGACCAGTAACAACCTTTTTGCTGCACTTTATAGCCAGCTCTGCAATTTCTGCGACTTAGGCCCTCGTTGCCCCGTAAAAACAGAGAAGCCGACAGGGGAGAGTAGGGGACTTTTTGGTACGTGTTGTCCTGGACCAAAACTACAATTCTGCAAATTTTCAGCTTTACAATAATTAATTCCCGGTCAAAAACTAAAATTCCTGTGCTACATGGCTTAACTAAAATCACTCAATTTTGCCGCACCGATGAACCAATGCATACACTTAGAGAACTGTCAAAGTTAAAGAACTAAGGGTTATAGCTCGTCTTGCGCCTTCTTGGTTGTTTAGACTAGACGTGATAGACGCAACAATGAATGCACTTAATTTTCGACTGTCGCCGCTGCGACACTCAGAGTGGCGTAACTCCGTAACGGGTGACGCGACAGAGAAGGTAGACATGTTAGATCACGGTTCACATGAATGACTTTTTAAAAAAGGTTTATTTATTTAATGGAGCCAACGTTGGCTCTTGGAGAAGGAATATAATAATAAATTAGAAGTGTTGCATTCTAACTGAGTTTAATAACTAACTTTACAAAGCATGTCTAGTCGTATTTATAACATTCAGAACCTGAGTAAGCAAAATATAGAACAAAGGAAATGCAATTCGACAGTCATCATAAAATGTGAGAAACAAAGGTGAAACATAATATCTCTAAGATAAGCGATTAATAAGAGAAGTCGTTATCATGTAATATGATATACCTGTGAAGGTTTGTTATGGCTAAGTCTTGGTAATAAGCGTATAATTTTATATAACAGACATACTAATAGAAAGCCCAAAGTATGAAGATAAATATTTATTTTTTCCCCTCCGAGTCTTCATTTACCCGCAATGGCGCCATTTTGGAATTTTTTTTTAAATTTTTTAAAATTTTTGAAATGTTGACAGAACTAGAACGGAAAATTATGAACAAAAATATGCTTGGAACATCTGAAATATGAACGAATATGCTTGTCCTAATCTATTATGATCATTTCGGCCCAAATCGGACCAATAACAACCTTCCTGTTGCACGTTATAGTCAGCTCTGCAATTTTTGCGACTTAGGCCCTTGTTGCTCTGAGAAAACAGGGATGCCGACGGGGGACAGTAGGGGACATTTTGCTACGTGTTGTCCTGGACCAAAACTACAATCCTGGAAATTTTCAGCTTTACAATAATTAATTCCGGGTAAAAAACTAAAATTCCTGGGCTATTATTCTGATATTACAAATAATGTCTCAAAAGTCCCTATCGATATCGCGCTTGGGTCTTCAGTTATTCAAGGTCAGAGATCAAGGAAATCAGTTTTTCACAAATATCCTGCTTCCTATGAGTCGTATGACTTTTTTTAAAGGTTATACTTATACATATTTTACCTAGGACCAACCGTTTTCACACTATACGTTGGGGAAATAATGAGCAGCGGTGCATCCCTTTCCACACCACCTCAGAGTGCAAGGTGCGTTTTTTTACATGGTTCTCCCATTAGGCCTAATCCATGTTTTCCTTGTTTTAATTACCATCTATCGCTCGTCCTCGTTCTCGTCCTCTCCTTACCCCTCCGCATGTTTCTCTTCGTCCTCTTCTCTCTCTTCGTTAACTTCCTCATCATTTTCTTTTGTAATCTGTAATATATTCTGTGAAGAGGTCAGCGGGGTTAATCTCATTATATTCTTCATCTTGAATACTTTCTGTTGAGTCTTCGATAACACCATCGACATTTGCGTTGGGACATGACTGACCATGACTATGGCCACAAGGTATTGAACCGGACAGCCCAACTTTTCTGCACCCGCAATTTGTGTTACATGCTTTAGTGCAATTGCAAAAAATGGTGTTTAGAAGTCCATCTGGTGCAAGTGTCTTAGTGGGCTCCAGAACATGATTATTGCTCATCCACCATTGGTGGTGAGCGGCTGTGGCAGTGGGTGGAAGTGGCGACAATTTTATAGCGGTGTTAAGTCTTGTTGACTTCGCAAATGTCATGTGTACATAGTTGTTAATGGATACTTCTGATTCAGGAGCTCCATGCATTGTCAGAAGAATGCGTACTTCATTTTGTAAAATGGCTTCTACTGACCATTTTTCTGCTTAAAAACTTGTGCTGATTGCTGCAAGTCTGGGAGTTTCTCGAACATTTTAAGAACTTTTATTTTTCCTTTGCTAATAACGAGTGCAAATGTTGTTTCGAACTCATGTAGAAATAATAGATGATTTTTACAATTAGGAAACTTATCTATGCTAGAAAAAGGGTATATCTTTGATTCTATTTTTTCCCTACCTGGTTTGAGGAAAAAAACTTGTTAGTTCGAAGAAGCACGTCCTATTAGGAGAATTAAAAGACCAACATCTTCTCCAACGACAGTTCTGATGTTCTGTAGTGGTTTTTCAAGCACAGTTTCTACTATTAGAACGTCGGCGTCGTCCATACCTTTTTTAACAAACTGTAGTTTATGCATTAGCATTGATATTAATCTGGATTTGTTTGAGCGATTGGATAGAAACTTTTTTTGGCTGAGAGTCACTTGCATTGTTTCGTTGAAAAGTACTTCTACCTATTCAGAAATTGAAGCAGTTTTTCAAGGTATATGAGTTTCGTAAACTAGATTCACTTAAGATCTAAGCATTCCGATTTATATACCAATTCTTAACCAAATATAATGGAGAATCAGAGTAAAGAGATGATAGTGGAATGATTTCTTTGGGTGCCTGATTTTTACTTCCACGTCCAGTGGAAGTATAGTAACGACAAAAAAAAATTTAAAAATTTTTATTGTCCAAATAAGCTTAAAATGTCATGAAACGTCGAGATTTTAAGTTTGAGCGAAAAAAAAATTTCTGTCTGTCGGTCTGTCTGTCGGTCTGTCT
The DNA here is from genome assembly GCA_936432065.2 of Rutpela maculata. Lineage (NCBI taxonomy): Eukaryota > Metazoa > Arthropoda > Insecta > Coleoptera > Cerambycidae > Rutpela > Rutpela maculata. The sequence continues at coordinate 68,272,176 of OW386287.2, read as the reverse complement.
GTCTGTCTGTAACTTTTTTTGTGCGCACGTTTACTCTGGAACCGTTTAAGATATTGACTTGAAATTTGGCACACATATGTACTTTAACGAGATCTAGAACTAGATTATATTTTCATCTTGTTCCGTCGAAGGGTTGGGGCGTAAATTGGGGTAAATTTGGGGTAAATAGGTCAATCAAGCAGGTAAGAGTTCATAAAATTGGTATTTAGTATATACAAGAGAAGCTAAGGTTTCAAAAAATTTTTGGCATTAGCCACCCCCATTACCACCCCCACCCCCTTATTAAAGGGGATTAAAAAAAATTGTTATTTAGTGTATGTACAGGAACCAGAAACCTCAAAATATTTTTTTACTTCATCCACCCCCCACTACCACCCCATCACCACCCCCCACCCCACTACCGATGTGGGGTATCGTTTTATGGTTTTTTGGGGAAGAGGATTTTAAATATTATATTATTAAAGTTCCATAAACAATTATTTTCACATACAAAATTTTTTCGTTGTGAGTGACTTGGATAGAGAATCTGGATGTGGAAGTAGTTATTCCTTGGGCAGCGGTTTTTAAATAAGTCCTTCACTAATAAAGCTGGTTCAAATTTCTCAATTACCTCCGACTTACGGGAAGGCAGCCCCTGCCTCTCCGCCTGCGCCGCCTATTTGCACCGCCGTGTCTAAAATATTGCATACCATCTCTAATAACTAAATTTTCGATTAGTCATGACTTTTTGATGCTTGGAAAAGTAATGGATCAGGTATTGAATATAGGGTTATGCGTCTGAAAAACTTAACACTGAATGTGTGTAAAAGACCTATATAGCCTTTTTTGTAGAGAATTTCCTAGTCTTCATTTTTTGTAATAGCCAAAAAGTCGTGTGGCCCATAGGAAGTGAGATATTTGAGAAAAACTGATTTAAGTGACATTTGACCTTGAATAACTGAAGATGCAAGTGGAATATCGATGGGTACTTTTGAGACCTTACTTCTAAGGTTAAAATAAAGGTCTATGCAAAATTTCAGCTCACTTGGATTTTTTTGGCAGATGCTGCTTTTTCCCACCTAATGTGACTGGAGTATTAGAAAATATCAGAAATCCGAGAACCCAAGTCCCAAATGGGGTCAAAAAGGGCCAAAAAATACCCCCTCCCCCAATATATAGTACTATTATAGTGAATGGATCGGAAAAGAGGAAAAAATATTTAAAAAAATGTGTATAAAAAAAAATCAGTTATGAACAGATTTTATACTTTTTAAACAACGATAGCTCTTTTGGACGGTCCGGGAGTGTCGTCAGTGTCGTCCGTGTCGCTGTTCTCTCGTATCTCATTTTCTTCTTCTTCTTCTTCTTGAGCCCAGAAGAGATTACCCAACGCCTCGTCATCTGATTCTTCTTCGAGTCTGGGGAGGGTATATTTATAGACTGTCCACTGCAATGCGTGCAAATCGTCGAACATTTTAATCCAGATTTTTTGCAACTATACGCATTGTTACAGCCCCTTTTGCAGCTGCATGATATCAACTGCAAGAGTTGTTGCGGTGCTGCATCCCTGGACATTATTTTGGGAATTATTCCTTGGGACGTGCGCACCCAGCCCCAATCAACATGATTATTTTTAACACCCAGCCACTTCTGCACCTGAAAGGTATGGTCAAAATTGTAATACTAAAGAAGTAATATTTATAATTGTTATTTTTACCTGGTGGTATGTCCGCAGGGAGTGAAATCGTGCAGCGTCTTGGGTTGGAGGCAATCTAGCAAGATTAAAATTAATTTTTGCTGCAGCCTTCGCAAACAACTGGAAGCGTAAATCATTTAGATTCTGGCTTGAATGTTTGTCTCCATATAGCGCAACCATGATCACCTCGCCTACTTTGGCAATTTGCTCAGGTATGGCATTTGATTTATAAAATACAGCAATCTTATCCTCAAGGTCTGGATGTTTTTTGATTATAGCAAATAATTTTATTCTTCCTTGCTCGAACAGTGCCAATATAGAGTCACATCCACTGAAGGCATGCAGAAATAGAAAGGGTTCGGGAGACTTGTATTTCGAGGAGTCGTTTGAATAAGTCGCGTCCGGTTTTCTTCCTCTCCCACATTTTTGCAAAAAGATCGTGTGTCTCTTTGTAATGCCAGTGAGAATAACTAGAAGATCTGTCTTCACCAGCGATCAAGACAATATCATGCAGCTGCAACAGGGGCTGTAGCAATGCGTGTAGTTGCAAAAAATCTGGATTAAAATGTTTGACGGTTTGCACTCATTGCAGTGGACAGTCGTGAGACAATGCTTCTGATTTAAGTATAAATATATATTCCCCAGACCTCGAAGAAGAATCAGACGACGGGCCGTTGGATAATCTCTTCTGGGCCCAAGAAGAAGAAGAAAATGAGATAAGAGAGAACACAGACGACACGGACGAGACGGACGACACTGACGACACTCCCGGATCGTCCAAAACAGATGTAGTTGTTTAAAAAGTATAAGATTTGTTTTTAACTGATTGTTTTTATACACATTTTTTTAAAATATTCCTTCCTCTTTTCCTATTCATTCACTATAATAGTACTACTGGGGAAGGGGGTCATTTTTTGGCCCTCTTTGACCACGTTCAGTGCTTGGGTTCGGGGTTTTCTGAACCTAGTTCTAGTAGTAGTACGTATTTCACAGATTTTTAAGTTAAAAATTGTTAAAATGTCGAAAAATGAAAATTTTGCAAAACTTTAAACAGCTGTATTTCGGATACTATTTGATGTACAGAGTCCGCTCTGGTACCAATAAATATTAAATTATTTTTACCAAAAAAATAGACCTTGGGTGTCAAAATCGACAAGAACTGAAAAAAATTCAAAAATATCGCAGTTCCAGTACCTATTTTTTTTTTATTAAAAAATGAACGTTTATCTTGAACGATAATATCAACAACTGATTCAGACAATTGATCACCAAGAAACCAGACGATATCATATTTGTCTCCGTCGACGGTCCAACCACAATTTTCTGGTCGTAATGGAGAAGGATCTTTCATGTGAGCATTTCTCCAAAATTTAGTGACATAACGGGCTCGTAATAAATGCTGTCGTAATTCTGTTTGGTAGTTCGAGAGGGGTAGGAACCGCGCGGGTATCACCATCGAGTTGGCCGTCCTCGAAAACGGGGAAGTCGCTACCCTTGCACTTTTGAGGTTTTTGCAACTGTCGCATGGGCTATATGTAATGAAGGCAAAAATAGTGTAAATATTTCGTGCAAAGACGAGAATATCTCCCCCTCTCGTTTTCGGTCCTGAACATGATGGAAGTGGTGGGAGAAGTTTTTGACAGCCGCAACCCCCTGAAACGGCCAAAAACCATCCCTTTTACAGGCCCCTTTATGTTTTTATATATAAACTTGTCTGGGGAGTGATTTATCGACGGATTATACTTGAAATAACATGGAAGGGGGTTATAGAGTAAGTGGAATCCAGATAGCAGGCCTAGGGGCTCGATTTACCCTCCCTAGGGGTGGAAAATCATTTTTTTTCAAATGATTCGGTTTAAACGCGTATCCTCCCGTTTTCGGTGTCGCTGATCACGGGAAAAATATTCATTTTTAGCTCCAACCCCTCCTCATCTCTCAAACGGGGCAGAAACCACTCCTCACTCATCAGAAAGCATGCCAGGGTTTACAGGTTTTTCGAGACACGACCGGTATTTCTGTGCATTTCTCTAAATTTTTCAAGGAAGAGCGGGTGGTAGCGACCTCGGGGGTTGCTTCAACCCTTCCAAGGGGTGTAAACTAAGTACACTTTGGATCGTCAATACGCCCTCCCCCCATAAGCAAGCGAAATTCATTATCGGTTTATGAACTTTATTTTTGGTCTCTACCCATTTTTCAATAAAACTAATATTTATTGAGATATTTGGAAAAGGAAAAAAAAATTACGTTTTATCGAAAATACCTTTATAGTTTAAACTGTATTTTTTTCTATAGCAAGTGCTGTATACAAACCAAAAAATTTGAGCATCTACGTCATGCTCTATATTAATGAGAAACAGTGTTTAAAATTCCTTTTTTTTTAATTACTGGCTAATTACAGTAAGAAAATGGCGACGTTGTTATTAAAAAAATGTGGACGCACATTGCTTCGGTCATAACTTCTTTTTTTTTATGCTACAGAAACAATTAAAAAAACAGTTGAAAGCTTAATTAATAACCTATTATTCTCGTAGGTGTCACAGTTTCTGAGATATTTAACTCTCACTCTAAATAATTATCTTATGAACACTTGGATGCCAAATGTAAATTTAAATATCTCCGAAATGATTAATCCTACATTAATAAACAAAAAATATAATTAATTTCCAGTTTGTACTTTCTGTAATTAGTCTGTAACATTTTTTCGATAAAGTAATACTTTTCGACATACTTGACGAGAGCCGTTCGGAAATTCCCTTTTTTTAAGCTAAAATCGCAATTTTGAAGTCGTTATAACTTAAAAACTATCAATTTATGTGAAAAGTTGCATAGAACCTTTTCTTCTTAAAATTTGATTCTTCTTCATCTCCAATAAATATACCTATATATTTTTTAAGTGCCACCCCCTGAGAAGGAAGGGGTGGCATCCACCCGCTATAAATTAGCCCCCGCACAATATAGAAACTTTTCCGTGAAGCATTTACTATCATACTGCCAAAAATGAACTAAATTCGTTCAATATGACATTATTCCGAAGTTAAAACCTCTAGTTACTGTACTACAAGGCATTACCATTTTCTTAAATATGTAATAGAAATTCGGCTACATCAGGAGACACGGACTTTGCTGTAGCAATATTGTAAAGATGATCTCTATGTAAACTTTCTTCGAATGGATTTAAATTTTTTTAAAGAATTTCCACGAAATTTTCATAAATTTTTATTCGGTAAAGTCTCCAGTGACGTCTTGTATTGTCTAAGGACCGGTTTATCAGTGCGCGGTTAAGCACTTTATCCTACAGCTAAATTAACTAGAAGTTTAGAATGTGAAGTTGCATTATTGAAATGTTTAATAGAAGCACATTCTAAACTTCTAGTTAATTTAGCTGTAGGATAAAGTGCTTAACCGCGCACTGATAAACCGGTCCTTAATCAACTGACATGAAGGACATGAGAAATTAAAGCAGCTCTAATTCTGTGACTTTTTGCCGAACGTTGTCGTGCTGATATAGAGTTCGTGTAATGTGAAACTCCAGTTAATCGTCTTGCTGCCTCAGCATTTAGAGTTTGTGTTACGTCAATCGGTATTTTTGAGAATCGGTTATTTTTATCCCAAAAAAACATTTCTTCAAATCATCTTCTAGTCCTGGGTCAGTTCCACTAACGTTATTTAAATTTTCTGAATATTTAACAGTCCATCGAGCGTAGTTCGGCTGGTTAAACATGAAAAATAAATTTGTTATTTTCGGGATGACATGGTTGAATATTTTTTTAATTATTTTTTAAAACCATATAATTCTTTGTGGACAACTTCTCTGACAGTTGTGGCCGGTGAAGTGTTCATAGTGGACCTATTTAATTTGAGCTGATAAATATTATTTTTATCTTCTGGCTTCGACCGGTTTTTGACTAAATCGGTCGAGGAAGGTTGTTGTTTGGTTGCTTGTCACTAATGTCAGATGTCAAACTGACAGATGCCAAAAGGTTTCAGGAGAAGGATATTTTTTGACAGCTGTCAAATTTTTTGTCGTCAAACTTTGTTAGTTCTAAATCTGCCAAACTGACAGCTGTTACAAATTCTGGTTCTAAACTTTGCTGGGGAATTTTATTTTTTAACAGTTGTCGAAAATTTTTAGGTTGGTATTGCACTTGGTTTGGTTTTTGTGTAATATTAATATTTTTTAGGTTGTGATTGCCGGAAATATTTCCGGCGTTGTGTCGGAAATGGATTTAAGTTTCTCAAACTTTTAATGTCACTGTCACATTTAATAGTTTTGGTCAAAAAACTTACCTTGGGCCCAGTTATTTACTTTTTTCACGGAAACCAAATCGAAAAGGTGCAAGTGTGATATATCATTGAAATAGGGATTTTTACTGATTTTAAATGGTTCTATTACAAATTGCAAGTAATCTAAAATAAACAACTTGTTGTGTCGAGATGCCACTAAACTTAATCCGATCTCAACCAAAACCTTTTCAGATCTTCTGGAGCACTAAAGAAACCATCATGTAAAGTTTCATCCAAATCCGTCTGGTCGTTTCGCCGCTATCGTGCTAACATACATACACACATACACACACACACACACACACACAGACATTTCTCAAAAACCACTTTTTTGAGTTCCTGGGACCTCAAAACGTAAAAATTTGATTTTGGACCAATTTCAATAACCTCCCACAATTTTGTTGTGGGGAGGTTAAAATGTAGCCAATAATAAAACAAACAATTTTTGATATTAACATTTTTTTCTCGAAATCGAACGGTTTTTGAATTATGAGCTGTCCTCTAAACACTTTGCATTGTATGGATACTTTTCTCTTTTGTTTCAGATTAACAAGATAAGTTATGGATGCTGGAATATGTTTGCTTTTCTGTAAAATCTTACAGGAGGAGAAGTGGTTGTCGTCACGCTCATTCATGCAAGTCAGGAGAGGAAATATGAAAAACATAAAATCATTTCTAATGCCAACGAACTTACAATTCACGCATTGTTTCGGAAAAACTATACAAGGCCTAGCTCCATCAAGGCTTTTACTAAGCCAGAAGTCGGCGAGCCGTCCCATAAGATCTCGAAAAGTGAGATTTGATTACAAGGAAAACTGTTTATTTTGTGGTCAGGTGATGGAGAGTGTTAATGTAAAGTTGCCTAAAAACCGAAGGAGTCAGAGGAAGCAAGGTACAATTTAGACTGTTATTCAGAATTTCAAAAATGTAAAGCTTTTGATAAGTCTGGCAGACCAGTAAACAAATCGCTTGAAAATCTGTTCTGTTTGCTTTTTGGAAAGGAGGAAAACAATGAATGCCAATATACAGCAACAGAACTAAGAGGCATCATTAAACAATTACCTGGAGGAGAGGATGAAGAAATTAGCGATTATTTACTGAGGACACGGCTAAAACAAAAGTACGATGGAGGAGTAATTTTTACAGAAATGAACGGAAAGCCAATAATCTTTAGTTTCCTTGGAACAGCACATCAAATTTTATCTCACCAATGGTATTAGAACAGAGAAACGTCCGAAGTGAGTGAGTGACTAAGAATTGTTCAAACTGCCGCTCAACTAAAAATTATCCGACATTTTGAGACATGGAAAGAGGAGGCACAAATCTTATTCCAAGTAGCCTTCAACTTTTTATGAAATATGTGACCTGTGGGAAAAAGAAACGAAAGAAGGAAATCGTCTACGAGCTACCGTTAATCATGCCATAATTTCGACATAGTGACCAAGGTCTTTCATCTCCCCTCTCCAGCTCGGGCTAGCAGTACACTTGCAATCAAAATATGGGTCTAGACCCAGTATCTAGATACTTGATAGACACGTTACATTCTCTTGCTCTTTGTAGTTTCTACAGTGAGACAATTCGATATATGGATTGCCTAATATAGAAAGCAGTGTATTTGTTCAGTACGTGTTTGATAACGCTGACGCAAATATTAACACGCTGGATGGATCTGGGACTATATACATTTTAGGCGGCGTTAGATGCGCAACGTCAAAAGATTTAGTTACCATCCCTCATGTAATTCCGCGAAAAAAGGTCAACAAAGTGCAATTAATATCTATTAAGGCATATCCAAAGTCACTGAGTTCGGGCCTGAAAAAGACAATCATCAAAGATCTTTCTACTTCTGTAAAGGATATTTAAGCGGTTCAAAGAGGGTTCACACTGGATTTACTTTGTATGACATGCTTTGTACATTCTAATGATCAGCTGTCAAGTTGGAACGGTTATATGCAAGAAGCAACACAAGAATCAGGCAGCTTTCAAACTTTCAGAATAATGCCACTGCCTTTCGTTAACTTACTAGCAAGTAATTGCTAGTAGGTCCCTTTATTTGCATCGGCAGAATGTGCTAAAAGAAATCAGACGTGCATAGTAACATTTGACCAACCCGTGTATTTGAAATCGTTAGAAATAGTGGCAGCAGCCGATAAAAACAGACCTTTATCCTCCGTTGTTGTGCGATTGGGAGAATTTCATTTACTTATGTCTTTTTTAGGATGTATTGGACAAAACATGGGGTTTAGAACAATTGTGGGAAACTGTGTATGCTAAAAACACCGTACCACATTTGATAACAGGACATGCATATGCCCGCAGCATGAGAGAACATATTCTAACTTTAATTGCATTGTACAGTATAATATGTGTGCAATTTCCTAGTTTACAGGATTCAGTAAACGCATTGCTACAGTTGGGTGAAGAACTGTTAACTAACCAAATGTCACCAGAAGATGCAAATCTGTCTAGTGACGTTATAAGCTTTCAGAATATATTTGAATCACTGTTGGAGGAAGCTAAAGCCAGCGGAAGAACTCCAAAATTGTGGATTCAATACTTCGAGTAAATAGTACTGGTTCTCCAGTTTATTAGAGCCGAGAGAAATGGGAACTGGAACCTTCATGTTTTTACCGTTGTTAAGATGTTACCTTATTTTCACTCTGCACGGCACATACTTTATGCGAAATCAGCTCATCTGTATGCCCAACAGATGTCTGAGCTGGAGTTTCATTTATCACCAACCGAATTTAAGCAATTTACCTGCGGCTTTTTCAGTGTGAGACGGTCAGAGAGATTTTGGAGTGGAACCTGGACTGATATGATTATAGAGCAGTATCTAATGCGAAGTATGAAATCTATTGGAGGTCTAACTCATGGTCGAGAAATAACAGAAAATATTCTAATGCGATGGGTTACTTGTGCTTCCGTTTCCGTAGAAGTTTGTTTGGGGCATTTCAAAAATTTTCTAACATTTTTTCCTACACTTCAGAACAACACGTTGAAAAAAGATCAAGTCGACAAGCTAGAGATATCTGCGATAAACAAACTTTAACTTTAACCAGCGTTGTGAAAATCTAGTTAGCTTATCTTTAGGGTTAGTAGCTGATCATACTATAGACTGTGATCAAGCATTTCAGAAGGGCCTAGTTCAATGTCGTCGAAGGTTGGGAACAATTTTTGTGAGATCATAATCCAAAGAAATAGCAAAGTATAGGCTATATCGTCAACCCATCAATCAAAGTGAGAGAAAATATTGTTTCTGTGAACCAAAAACAGTTATTGAACCGAATTGTGTGTGTAGTTAAAGGAACAAAGGAGTTAAAAGAATGTTTTAAATATGAATTCGCACCTTCTCCTACTTCTCTTTTCAATGAAGTTGGTATGAGGAAAGGCAAGAAATCATCACTTGCCGCAGCTTTTAAAATGGAGGAATCACCAGAAATAGACAACTGTATTTACGTCTTATATGGGGAACATATTCTTCACAGTATTGTCTGGCTCAGGCCCGCAACCTATCAAGACATCATTAACAATTACATCTCACACATCATTAGCCGGTATGGCGGTAATTGCGTTGTAGTATTTGATGGTCATCCTGTATACCCAACAACGAAGGGGAACGAAAAAGAAAGAAGAGCGGCAAGAAGGACATCAGCAGATATAAACATAAGTGAGAATACTTTGAATACTATCACCACAAAAACGCAAGCGGAATTTCTTGCAAATAGTGCAAATAAAAAACTTCTTATAAAATATCTAGCCATCCAATTAAGAAGTCGGTAGAAGAGGCCGAAGCTGATGCTGATGTGTCGATCGTAGCAGCAGCTATTGAAAAAGCAAGGCATGGTTTTCGAGTAGTTGTTGTTGGCTAGGACACCGACTTATTAGTCCTCCTAATTACTTTGTCAACAGATGAGATGCATATTTGGTTCCTTCAACGAGGCTCAGGGAATAAAAAAAGGTCAATTTTTGTACATTCCAAAGCAACAAAATTAGCACAGGAATACATTACACCGTCTGATGTTCATACATGCTGTTACAGGTTGTGACACAACCTCCGCGCACTTTAGAAAGAGCAAGATTAAAGGCTTACGCCTTTTAGAAGCAAACCCGAATTTGCGACAGACTGTTGCATTATTCACGGAGGATGCTGTACCCCAAGATGACATTGCAGCTGCAGGGAAAAAATTTCTGCTTGCCTTTTATGGGGCAACAAAGTCCCAGACGCTTGATGAGTATAGATATTTTTCATACAGTCGCCTGATCAGTAAGCAGCATTTATATTCCAAATTTAACTTGGCAGTGTTGCCTCCTACAAGTACAGCAGCTGCCAATCACTTATATCGCACATACCTCCAAGTCCAGCAGTGGATGGGTAATAATTTAGAGCCGACTACCTGGGGTTGGCAGTTAAGCCATGGGACTTTGAAACCAATTTTGACATGTTTAGATCCAGCCCCTAGCAATTTACTGAAGCTCATATCCTGTGGTTGCAAATCGAGATACACAAAGCCTCATCAGCAGGGTTCAAGTGTTCTGCTATGTGTGAATATTGCCAGGGATTATCTTGCAACAACTCAGAAGATATGTTACCTGACGACGACATTGATAATGACGAACTAATGTTAAAACGTATTTTCGTATTTTATTCTATTTGTTATAGGCTTCATAATTACAGTATATTTTTGTTCTGTAATGGTAATATACATAAAAAATGTTTTTTGTTTTACTTACAACCTATAAACACACATTTTACAGTGTATTTTGTACACAATTGGGATATTTGAAAATTCAATAACATTCTGCACCTTATAATTCAAAAACCGTTCGATTTAGAAAAAAAAATGTTAATATCAAAAATTGTTCGTTTTATTGCCTACATTTAAGGTAAAGGTAAAAATGTACAACTTTTCCAACACTCAAATGTTTAATCATATACTGAATTTTTTAGGAAAACTTACATTTTTGAAGGCCTTCTATGAAGCTGATGATAAAATCTTGGCAGCTCTTATTGCTCTGGGAGACAACACTGATATAAAAGAGGTATTAGAGAGTTGGAAAGGTTCATTTACCTAGTATATGCTCCTAAAGCAAAAATATCAACTTTGGCTCATCTACGGTGGTATTGTCTCTCAAAACAGCAAATGGAAAGTGAGCAGTTACCTCCAATTGCATTGACTTCAGCGTTGCCCAGAGCACGACTCCAGATATACATTTGGATAAACTCGCATAAAAATATTGTTGAGGAACTAAATCCAGAAAATTACGGTTGGAGAATATCTGAAACATGTTGCGTTCCCATATTATCATCCTGGAAAAATGCCGCACCCGAAAAAATTGCCGAAATGATTTCTTGCAGTTGCAAAAGAACGCAATGTAAAAATAAGCAGTGCAAGTGTAAGTTAAATAATTTGCAATGTATAGATGCGTGCTCTGGTGCTGACGATTTATGTCAAAATCATTATAATATAGATGACACGACACGTCAGACGTGGAAGAAGAAGATGATTAACACTTAATAATAACTTTTAAATTTTTTATAATAAAAATTATTTTGTTTCTTTCCATAGCTTTTGTCATTTTAGACTGGCGGTACATGACCAGTCAGGTGCAACGTTTTTAAAATGTATGCCAATCATATATATATAAATGAAATTACCATGAATATGCCAGAAACGCAAATTTTAGGCAGTCGTCGCGTGCAGAAGGGTGTGCAAATCTGTTTTTTTTGTTTTTTGTTTTTGTGTTTTTTTTATTTTAAAATGGATGCCAATAGTGCCAAACGAAAAGCCGTGAAAAAGAATCCAGCAGAAATTCATTGGCATGCAGTTTCCGCGCGCAAAACAACTCTTGATGCGCACATTAAATCGTAAAATTTTTTGGTGTTCTTGATTTTGGATGATTTTGATTCTGGATTGTTTTCAAGGCTTTTCGTTTGGCACTATTGGCATTCATTTTAAAATTAAAAAAAGAAAACAAAAAAAAAACAAAAAAAATCGATTTGCACACCCTTCTGCACGCGACGACTATAGGTATATCACTATATAGTGATATACCTTTTTGGAAAGCTAAAAAAAAATGCAAAAAGTTTTATTTGAAACATTTTTTTTTGCTTTGTTGTCAAAATAATCAAAAAAATATTAAAAAAAAGCCTAATATTATCTTTGGGTAAAGATATCTCGTTTAGTTTTTGAGATATTACAAAAACTGTTATAAGGTGTTTAATTCTCTTTGATACTATCTATGTATCCTAGGGCATTCCGTTCCTGAGATATAGATGATCAAAATTTTAACCATTAAAGGGAGGGTGGGGGGAGAACGACTCGGGGGTGTGGGTGGCAAGATGGATTTTTGTGAACAGGAAGTCTTGGCCTTATTAACACCATATGGGTTGCCAACTATCGCAGTTTGGTACAAGCGAAATGCCCTAGGGCCTCCTACTATAAAGGATTTATATAAAAAAAATCTGAAAATGAGCCGCCATTTTTCAATATGGCGGGCGAAGCACAACTTAAGTGCTTTTAGTATATTCATTAGGATTGCAAGTGAAACATTTCCACCAAATTCCTTGCTTGTACTAATTTTTTCGAGGTCAAGATTTAATCTTCCTGCAGCTATACAGCTATACATGCCACAAGTTAAAATACATAATATAGATACAGTGATATATACCTTTTAATAACGTCTGACGTCATTTGTATTTTAAAGTGTTTTTAATTATTATCTTTATCTAATATCTGCACATATAATTTTTCACATATAATTTCGCAACTCTCAAAAGAAATAATACCCATGGAATTTATACTAAGAAATATTCAAGAACATATGATAATTTGATTTGTGCATTATAAATTCAAGTTATCGCTGAAGTAAACAAGATTTACTAGAAAAAAATAGGGCATTACTAGGGATCGAACCACGAATAGAAAAAAAAATGATATAACCAATATTCATGTTCCTGTCATATAATTTTGTAATTTTTTTCACCTGTATAGCCGCTACTCTCACAGGTAAACGCAACGTCTTCCGCCAGCCAGACCGTCCTCATGCCTACTACATTATAAAAAGGAGGGGATATAAAAGAATGAGCCTTGCTAAAATCAAGTGACAAAAACGTTGCTAGCTCTTATACTAAAACGACTTATAAATTTAATTTATCACCCCTTCTGGACTAAAAATAATAAAACTAATGAATACAAATTAGTACCAAATTCCAAAGAACAATAAAAAGTAGCTTTCAGCATATAGTGTCATATTCACGTATGATGTTATATATTTTAAAGATAATATTTTAATTAAGAAATTCAAATTATAAAGGCGCATGATCAGGTTCGGACGTTTTATTAATATATTTGATAATAAAATTGCATTAATTTTAATTTTGGCATCTACATCATTGGGAAATAGTACAAGTTTTGCTTTCTAATATTACCCTTCTAGTATTCTATTGATTATAAAATCAATTGTAAGATAAAGAAAGCAACATTGATCTAAGAGAGTGGTGGATGGTAAAGTTCCCTGAAAGTCGCGGCTTCCACGTCACGACGTCTCCGCAACGTACCCACAACGTCATTGGAATGTAACACAAGTTACGGGCACGTGGCTAGAATGTTGTGGTCACCGAAACAAATATATTCCATTTTAGCCGTTTGCATGTAATGGGCACATTCCTATTACGTGCCTATGACTAGTGGCAAAGCACTTTAAAATACCGCTACGTTCCAGCATTTAATTGTGCTAGTTGGGACAGACGGACAGACGGACATTTTTAAAGTTACCCAAAATTTGATCACTAATAATGTTATGTAAAGTTTTCCTCTACGAGAGGTATTAGAAATATGAATATGCAATGCAATATAGTCTTTGTTTTAGTATATGCGAATACTATAATGAATAATTAGGAATGTCCATAGGTCTGTTTTGGGTATATCTCAAAAAATGGTTTGGGAGCTAGAGGGTAATTTTAATGTCAAAGTGATAAATCTCTATTTGTTTCCCTACACCATGTTGAACCTATAAAATTGTTAAATCATAATAGAGCCAATTTTAGTTTTAGTAGAACTTGATTTATATTGGATGTTATTTTGTAAATTCAATTACCTTTCGTTCTATTACAGTCCGGTTGCCAAAACCAATAGTGTAGAATTTTGTATTAAGATTTTTTTACTGACGAATAAGGACATATTAAGCTTCAATAAAATAGATGATGACATTCTGTCACCCTTGAGCAACTCGATTTATTCAATATGGCGGCCAACATGGCGCCATAAATTACCTTAATTTGAAAATGATCTTTTCATGCAAGTTTGGTATGTCAAATTATATGTTTTTTAGGATGTAAAGTTCAAAAACACCATTGAAATTGTATTAAGAGATTAGTATACAAAAAAAAAATCATTTCTCAAGCATAAGCAATGTGTAATATTGATGATAATTACAATACGGTAATTTCTCTTGGTATAAAAAGAAAACATTCATGAATCAAGACTAACAAAACGTTGTCTAGATAGAGTCCTCTTTTTAAGATATGGAATCAGGTGTAGTCTCTTCAAGATCAGCATCAATTAAGTCTTCATCCCGTTCCACTTCTACTTCAGCAAACCGTGTGAAATTATTGGAACAGAAATTATTTGTGCATGAACAAAACATGGTGCATGGTAGGCTGGCACTCCTGCAACTACATCTATTGCTCTTGTATGGCAATACATTTTCAAAAGAGCACTTAACCAATTTCAGAATTTCCGGCGGTGTAACTTCAATATTCTCTGGCAAAGTTGTGGGTAGCAGACATCTCGAGTTTTGATCCTTGTAGAACCCGTGAAGCAGTGGATCCAAATCTGGTGGGTCAGATTCCATTGAGTTTTTCCAAATGCAGGTTTGTAAGTGAGCTCGCTTAAGGTTTTCTTCAAACGCTGAATTTGTTGGTGGCAGTTGAGCACAGTTTCGGTAGTTGTGATTTCGCACTTCCAACTTTGTCAACCCACAGTTTGACACGAGCCTCTTAAGTTGTGTTACACTTACTTACTCCGTAACATGCAGCCATAAACTTAGATGCTTGCCACTTCATGTCAGACAGATCAGCATGTAGATCTCCAACCAATGACAAGGATTGTCCTCTTCTCAAAACATTAATGGCTTTATTCTTCCCAATGCCATAACACATAGCAGTGGTATCACATCCAGTGATAGCATGAAGTGCTAGCACATCAGGATTTATTTTCTCGTGTTTAATACCAGATGCTCTAATGTCAATTAGTGTACGACCCTGGACAGGTGATTCCATCAGAATTGTTGCAGATATCTTCTTAAGGTTGTAGAAGTACAAAAGAAGCAGAAAAACATCTGTGTCATCTATGACGACAATCTGCTTGTCTGCATCATCAGCAGTCAGGATAGCTTGCTGTACAAGAATCATATCTGCTTCTTCGTGAGTATTTCTTAGGTCGTGCCTTCGTTTCACTTCTGCACGATAAATGTCGTAAGGTTCTTCTTGTCAAAATTAGCCTGTATTTACTAGTCTTGTTTTTTTTAAACGATTCGTCACCAACAATGCTACTGCAAATCAGTTCAATCAATTGATTATTGTTTTCATTTGAGTTCAAAATATCTCTCCGTGAAGGCAGAGGTGTTGTATATGTGAGTACGCGAACTCTGATTACTCCTGTAGATCTACCTGATCTTGTGCAGTCCTTAGTACTATACACCTTGTATCGAACAAAAACAATTTCCATGCTGCAAATGTATGCTTATAGATATTTTGAGTGTCTGAATTTTAAGTGACGAAGTCCTCTACAGTCCCCTTTTCTGGCCACTGTACACACCCTAACAGTGCAGACTCAATAACGATAGATGTGTTCCAAACACCTTTATTTCTTGTTGAGCAAGAAACCTGGAGAAGTTTTTTTAAGCTGGATTTAGATTTGCAGATCCTCATTTCTCCAGAGTCTGTAAGCATTGACGTTGGTATAGGTGAAAGTTCATGGCAGAGAACTTTACTGACATCTGCTTGTCGTGAGCTTGCCTGAAGTCCTATAACTCGGGAATAAATAATACCAGTATCGAACACTTCAACACTACCAACGTTTACATGTGTCTTTGCTGTAGACCCGCTTACAACTAATCTGGGTATAACCAACTGAAAACTCGACGGTCAACCTTCTTCAAATTTTTTCATTTGTTGAGTTCCAATGTTAACAGAGTATTCGGTAGTACCTCGCCAGTAGCTATCATTTTCAAATTAAAATAATTTATAGCCGCCATATTGAATATATCGAGTTGCCCAAGGGTGACAGAATATCATCATCAATTTTCTTGCAGCTCAACATGTCCTTGTACGAATTCAGAAATAAAAAAAACTTAATACAATAAGTTTGGGTTTACATAAAATATACAGTTTGGCAACAGGACTTTTACAAACATTTTTTTGGTATAGAATTTAGGCTGAACAAATGCGCAATTGCTCACCTTAGAGAAGATGATCATTTAGTGGTGTTGATTGAAGATATGTAGTTGTCAGATCGAAGAGAAGATCCCGGGTCAAGGTTGCAATATTGATTTTGCGATTACTTTAACGTTATAATTGTTCATTCTACTGTTATGCTAATCTTATTTCTTTCTTAATTTAGTTTTATGTACTAATAATTATTAATAATTAATTTTAGGTTGTAGAAAAGTACCAAGCCAAGCTTCTAGTTCCACTATACAGAAACTTGATACTGAGAGCCAACAGAATTTGAATGAGATATACTGCAGGACTAAATTCAAAGGATATTGTGAATCTATTTCGGATCCAGCTTGTCTTTGTGAAAAAAGTGATAATACTGCACATAGAGATGGTCCAGTTTCCATGGGTATGTTCAGGGGATATTGTAAAGATATTTCGCATACAGAATGCATTTGTAACATAAGTAGTGATTCTTTGTTGCACAACAGCACATCTTTATATTGGTAGTGCAAATAAACATTTTTGCTTTTGTTCTTAAAAGAAGTAATCAAGTCTCATTTGGAGACGGCTACCTTTTCTTTATAAAACACTCATTTTAGGACACCCGGCACTAAAAAATAACACAGGTCTACAAAAAAAATAAAATTTCTGCTCCAAGGACTAAACCTGTCATGCCTTACGTATTTTTGTGTGCTGAATCCGAATTTTCAATTTTCTACCGCGTAGATTTCGAGTAAATCCCGGTTTTTATCATAATATCATAAGTGATATAATTTTGTCGGCAAAATTTAGTGATTATTAAGAGTTTGTTGCTTGGCAATTTCGCGATTGACAATTAACAGATAGAAATAACGAGTTATTTTTGTCAATGCCAAGAGTGACATTGCCAAAGCAACAAACTCGAGTAGAATAATCATTAAATTTTGCCAAACGAAATTATATCACGAATGGTATTCGTCACGACTATTTCATGAATAAAAATTTACCCAAAAGAAAACAAATTTATTACATATAGGTATTAGATAAGTAAATTTTAAAAAATAAATACATAAATCACCAAATCTTGAACATTTGGGGCCGTTATAGGGCATCTGCATCATGTAACCAACATAACCTTAGGTTTAAAGTTTTTCAAGTTTATTCTCATTTTTAATGTTTGTATACGCATTTTTAGCTTGGAGCCGTACTGGCTCCATGCAAATATTTAAAAATTCACATAAATAATTTTTCAATATTATTGATTAATAAAAATAGACTGCTAATTACAGGTTAGATTTACAACCTAGTAGCAGTTCTAAATACTTTGTCCTAATAAAATAGGACTCTTTTTGTAGGTTGAACCTACAAAAAGAGTCCTATTTTATTAGGACAAAGTATTTAGAACTTCATAAACATTACACTGAACTAGACTTTAGTTGAAAATACGGGAACCAGGCAGAAATTTTAATAATAGCTGCGTAATACTCTTAAATCTTAAGAAACACATATTTTTGAGGTTAGCTGTGACGTCACGTGTAGATGCCCTATTCTCGCACGTTTTACAACTGACGTGAACTGATGTTTGCAAAAATTATTGTAATAACGCTATAACGAAATTTATAGGAATGAAATAATCAACAGTAACATCACAAGAGCTCTTTTTTATCGTATGTAATATCACTAGTGCTTAAAATTTTATTGAAATTTTTTTCAAAAACGTTGTTGCCTGGTAATATAAAGAGTGCAAATTGGCAGTTTACTATCTAATTTATTATCTGATTAAATCCCTCCCGCTAAAGCGGTCGGGATTTAATCTTTTGATAATAAACTGCCAATCTGCACAAGTTATATTACCTTTTTGGCAACTTAGCTTGAGCAAAAATTTTTAGATAAAATTTAAAAGCACGAGTGAGGAGAATATTTCAGGAATAAATAATTCATTAAGTATATCTTCAATATATTAACGAAAAATTTCAGGTTTTTTCATAATCATACAGGCTTACAATGAATCTTTCAAAAAAAACCTGGTCTACTCTGAAAATAGTAATAATATAAAAATCAATTGGTTCACAGAAGAACTAAAAAAATGCGTGATCATTTACAATTTTTAAATGAAGTTTACAAACTACATAACACTGAGGCTAATAAAAAAATTAGAAATTACTTTAAATTAATATATAAAAATGCCTTAAAAAGTAAGAAAATTATGTCAAATAACGATTACATAAAGAAATCTGGAAACCCCACAAAACCATGTGGGAATTAATAAACTTATCTAAAAAAGAAACTCGCCTAAATCAGAATCGAACATTAACATTCAGCCAAATGCTTTTAATGAATTTTTCATCAACGTCGCCAAAGAAGTGACTGCTGGTCTCCTTAATTTAGATACCGACCCCTTACATTATGTCAAACAGATATATAACGCTGACTCTTTTTGTTTCCATGACGTCACATACAATGAAGCAAGAGACATAATACGCTTCCTCAAGAATAGTAACAGTAAAGATATATATGGCTTAAACGTCGCCTTAATAAAAACTATAAAAAATCATATTGTTATACCCCTGACAAAATTGATTAATGAAAGTCTAAAGACTGGAACTTTTCCAAATGTACTTAAGATTGCGTCAGTTGTTCCAATTGTCAAAAAAGGCGATACAAATGATCCACACAATTATAGGTCAATTTCCCTACTCCCTATTTTATCTAAAATTCTCGAAAAAGTTATAAGAATCCAGATAATTGAATATTTGGAAAGAAATAAAATACTATATAAACATCGCTTCCACGACATAACAAACACGCCATTTTGTCACTCGCTTCGCACCGAGATTGTTTATTCACAGTTGTGCTGCCTCCTGAAGCATTTCCCCGCTTTTTAGCTCTATCCAACTTCAAATTGCCGAACTTGACGTAACAAGATTTGTGCCATGCACCATGGTTTTGTTTGAACCAGTTCATCCACACTCATGTCGCTTCCAAAATTTAGTTTCACTGGCAATGACTCCAAGCTTCTAAACTCATTGATATTATTCAAGAATGACCGGTATGGTGTTGTCTTGTCTTCGATTCCATGTGCTTTGAATGGACATTTTCTGAAGTTGTTTTCTGACAGATCATGCACTTGTTCCAATCCATCTTGTATTACAATTCAATCTGAAATAAAATAAAAAACATATTAGAAAATGTTGTCACACCGGACAAAACAATTCATCGGTGAATAGTTTGTAATTGGTACATATATTAGTGAATGAATATATAGTGTGATACATTTAAAAATCATGTAGTTGTATTCCCTGACCCCACATATGTATACTTAGACACCAAGTTTGTGATCCTAAGTGATTTAGAAGCTGAAATATGGATAATTTCAAAATGGCCGCTATAAAATCCAAGATGGCCGACGGAGGAGTTGGTTCCTATCAAAAATTGAAAGCTACGCACCAAACTAGTACCTGAAAAAAATTTGGTGGTTTTGTCCGGTGTGCACACATTTTCATGATAAGCTGCCTTACTAGTAAGTACATTAATTTGTGTATTTAACATGAAATAATTGATTTGTTTGCTTCGTAGGCATTTGTATTTAAGTTGTGAAAATTGTTTTGTAATTACGTTAGGCGTTATAAGCCATTGAAAGCTGTGTATAACTTGTGTCCAGAACCTACAGTTTCAGCCTTCGCCTTGAAATTGGAGGTTGTCAACTTATGTGGTGTTTTTAGTATTGTATTATATTACTGCGTATATAATACAATACTACAATTTACGTTAACAATTAGTAATAAGCTAGAAAAGATATTTATAGATAAAATTTAAAAGCTCGAGTTGCCCGCCCTATTTGCCGAAAACATTTCACGAAACAAGACGTCGAAAAATTATCGCAATATTTGCCGCTACAGCGACACAAAAAATTAGGGCGATAAATTTTGCATGTTGGTACTGTCAAAAGCCGATCTAGGTTGAATTACCACTAATAATGACGTTTGATTGGTGCAATGTTGTGAAAAAACGGGCTCTCATTGGCTATAGCGTTAATGAGTGAAATAATCGTCAAAATACGTTTTCTTGTCAATTTTTGACATTTACTCGAAATCTACGCGGTAGAAAACTTTTTAAATTGAAAATTCGGATTCAGCACCCAAAAATACTTAAGGCCATAATAGGTTTAGTCCGTAGAGCAGAATTTTTTTTGTAGACCTGTGTAAATATTCATTTTACAATTCTGTGCCCAATGTTGAATAAAAATCCGTTTTTGTATTGGACGCCTCTTTTAGGGCCTGTTCATCAATACAGGGTTAGGTTAGTTTGCCCCAGAGTTAAACACTAACTCCAGGATAAAGTGTTGTGATCAGGTTAAAAGTAACCCTGAGGGGCTATTCTCGGCAAGTGAGCTTCGAAAGCACGCATATTAACAGTTTCGAACATTTTGGTATTCTTGACAATGTAAAGGCTAATTGGCCCACCACCCCCATCCTCCGGCTCCATCAATTCTTATCTATTTCACTTACCTCAAAAAAATCTCATCCACTTAACTCTTTTTTTCGTGAATAAAATTAAGGAAATACTTTTTTGTATATTAGTGTTACGGCAAAAAAAACACGTACCTATTTAAAAAAAATTACGAAAAGTTACCGTCCGTCAGATTATGTGCTTCAATTTTTGATTCAACTTTTTTTTCGTCAAGTCAATAATAACGAAGTTACATGGAAAAGCGTGTTCTTGAGAATTTTAAATGCGAATTCCTCCCCCACTCCGTGCGATTATGCTGAACTAACTTGATAACATGATAAAAGAGAACGCGTGTAAACGAACTGTCAAAACAAAAATTAAAAAAGTTGGTTTCAAATCCTTTTTTTTTTTTCGCCGGATCCGCTCCAGTATAAATGTAAGTTTAATGTTATATATTTGCAGTTTTCGTCAATATCATCAAGTCACATTTCTTAGTGAAAACAACTAATGATTCTTTCTGAAACACGCCATTTTGATGGCCAAAACTAATGACGCCATTATTACAAGTCACGAATCATAACTTCACAAATAGTCTAATAGCTAGCAACGTCGGAAAACACTTGATTTTAACAAGGCTCATTCTCTTATATCCCCTCCTTTTTATGGCGTAGTAGGCAGGAGGACGGTCTGGCTGGCGGGAGACGTTGCGTTTACCTGTGAGAGTAGCTGCTATACGAGTGAAAATACTTCATTTTTACTTCCACATCCAGTGGAAGTATAGTAACAAAAAAAAATTTTGAAAAATTTAATTGTTCAAATAGGCTTAAAATGTCACGAAACGTCGAGATTTAAAGTTTGAGCGAAAAAAAAATTCTGTCTGTCGGTCTGTCTGCAACTCTTTTTGTGCGCACGATTACTCTGGAACCATTTAAGATATTGACTGAAAATTTGGTACACATATGTACGTTAACGGGATCCGGAACTGGATTATATTTTCATCTTATTCTGTCGAAGGGTTGGGGAGTAATTTCTGGTAAATGGGGGGTAAATAGGTAAGTCAAGCAGGTAAGAGTCCATAAAATTGGTATTTGGTATATACAAGAGAAGCTAAGGTTTCAAAAAAAATTTTGGCATTAGCCACCTCCACCCCATTATCAAAGGGGATGAAAAAAATTGTGATATAGTGTGTGTACAAGAACCAAAAACTTCAAAATATTTTTTTACTTCATCCACCCCCATTACCACACCCTTATCACCACCCTCACCCCACTACCGATGTTGGATATCGATTTACGGGTTTTTGGGGTAGACAATTTCAAATATTATATTATTAAAGTTCCATAAACAATTATTTCCAGATACAAAATTTTTTCATTGTGAGAGACTTGGATGGAAAATCTGGATGTGGAAGTAGTGATTCCTTGGGCAGCGGTTTTTTTTGGTAAATATTTGTGATATTAATTCATTATTGCCAGACGGTTTCACCGTTGTTAGCACCGTGCCCTGATTTACAATTAAAAAATATATATTTTTAGTCCAATGCAATTAGATTTATACTTCGCAACCCAGCCATAGTGAATAGATTTGAATGATTTTTTTTTTGTTGGATTTCTAATGCCATAAAAAGTTTGAAAATTACCGCAATTTCGAAAATCCGTAAATTAAAGAAATAATAATAAAATTTTTAGAAATCTCAACAAAAACTACAATTATCAGAATTTTGAAATATTTTTTTTAAGAAAATAATAATGATATATAATAATAATAGAATGATTGTTACATTTTTCGAGGTTGCTTATAAAGAATTTGTAAAAAAATTAAACTTTAATCTGTAATTTTTTAAATCAATAGATAGATATTTATTTCTGTGACTTATTTACATAAGTATAGATATTGTCATGGAGTTAATTCTAAAAACAAGATAACAATATAATATATGGACAAATATAATTTAAATTTCCTAACTTTAATTCATTTAATTCATTAAAATTTCAAATAAAAACATTACAACACGTTTCAAATAAAACTATATAAAAACAGGCACTACAGTAATTTAGAGTTCCAAAAACTCTTCCACGGAATAAAAGCAATTATCGACTAGAAACGTTCTTAGTTTTTGTTTGAACTTTTTTATTGGCATGCAATTTTTTATATCTGAGGGCAATTTATTGAATAAATAACTACCTGCACATAATGGGGACTTCTTATATAAAGAAAGGTTATATCTACTTATATATATCTCGTCTTTGTTGCGAGTTTGATAACAGTGATTGTAAGTTTTTAATTTATGTTTATTTATATATACGTAAATTAACAATTTATAGAGATATATAGATGCCACAGTCAATATTTTCTCTCTTTTAAAAGTATCTCTACATGATTCTATATAACCTAAATTAAATATTAATCTTATGATTCTTTTTTGCATTATAAATACTTTTTGCATGTCTGTACTGTTTCCATATTGTGCCGTGCTTACACCCTTTTTGTAAACACCCTGTATCGTGGGTTCGGAAATTATAACAGCAGGGTAACACTAAACACTAATTTATAAACTTACTTAATTACTACAATAACTACTTGGCTAATAACACACTGTGTACTACTTGATCACGTTACTTTCTTCTGATCTTACTACTCTTGCTAACTAAACTGCACTTCTTCACTGTGTTTACTCTCTGACCATTTCAACTGACAATTAGTACTGCACTAACTTCTCTCCTTTTGGTTTACTCCATGCCTTATATACCTAAAGATGACAGGTCTCGAAGTTTCTGTGATGATGTCATATTCTCCAGATGGTTCCAGAACAGATATGTCATCACTCTAGACCTTCTAGTATGTTCTTTCTCTGGTAGGTGCAAATCTCTATATTTAGGCAGACATCCAATCAATTAATCGAATTCTGTGTTGCCTGACAATTAGTACTGCACTAACTTCTCTCCTTTTGGTTTACTCCATGCCTTATATACCTAAAGATGACAGGTCTCGAAGTTTCTGTGATGATGTCACATTCTCCAGATGGTTCCAGAACAGATATGTCATCACTCTAGACCTTCTAGTATGTTCTTTCTCTGGTAGGTGCAAATCTCTATATTTAGGCAGACATCCAATCAATTAATCGAATTCTGTGTTGCCTACATTCTAGGGGTTGAAATACATTACAATATGAAATTATGTTATAGGAAATTTGAGAGTATACTAAGGCATAATAGACAGTTAGGAGTGATTTTTTGTACAAACTATTTTTTAAATTTGTGATAGCGAAACAGGATTGTCCCAATTTTTTACATAAATGACTTGACTTGTAAAGCTGAGATTCGCATCAATTATAGTTCCCAGGAACTTCATTTCTGGTTGAAGCGATACAGAGTGACCATGTAAATTTATATTAAAATTATACTCCGTTCTTTTTTGTTTTGTAGTAAAATGAATGCAAACTGTTTTACCATAATTTACTATAAGCCTATTTCTAAAACACCAATCACTGAACAAATGTAAAAGATCGTTCAAATTTTTCTCTAGTTGTTCAGGAGTTTTTGCGGTAAATATAAAAGATGTGTCGTCTGCATACATGTAAACATTTGCAGAGTTTATATAGTGTGGTAGAGCATTTACATATAGCAGGAATATCAGAGGACCCAGCACACTACCCTGAGGTGTTCCAATATTTAACTCATGTTCATATGAAAGAGAGTTTTCTATTTTTATTTTAATTTTCCTATCAGTTAGATATGATACAATCCACTTATTTAGATTGTCTCTAATACCTAGCATATTTAATTTGTGTGAAACAAAAGACAAATCTAACGTGTCAAAAGCATTTGAGAGATCAAAGAAAACTCCCATTACATAATTTTTGGCATCTATTTCCTCATATACATTTTGAATTAGTTCATTTGTAGCAGTTTCTGTAGAAAATTTACTTCTAAAGCCATGTTGAGACGATGTTAATAGATTTTTTTCATTTAGAAATAAAATAATTCTATTTGCGATTACTTTTTCAATAATCTTAGAAAAAACACTTAAAAGTGAGATGGGTTTATAATTGTTAATTTTGTATTGTTAATTTCGTCTTCATTTCTTTTTTTAAACACAGGTATAATTAATGCCGTTTTTAACCTATTCGGGAATATTGCCGCATTTTTATTTTTAAGAGTGGAAACCAACCATAAAAACAGAAAAATTAATTACTCTTCTAATTTTACGAATAAATTAACGAAAATCCATAGACTTATGTTTTTGAATATGACTGTGAGATCAAAACTTATGAGACGAAAATATTAAGTTGAAATCATCCTTAAATACTTAAAAATTAATAATTCTTCTGTTACAAATAAATTCACGAAAATCCATATAGGTACTTATGATTATGAGGTTTAAATTTATTTTAAAAAAATGGTGGATTAAAAATGGCAACAAAAGATGGCTAATTTTATTAAAAATACAGATTGTTATGATTAGTAACAGGCTGAATTTTCGTGAGTAGCTTCGTTTTGACAAGACTTCTCTCTGCGAAAATTCTCGGTAGTGGTAGCTAATAACTGCGCTTGGGTGTATATATGTCCATTGGGTGATTGTTCAAATTTTATTAGTAACAGTTAGTTTTTTAGTTAAATCTTGAGATAATTTGATAAAAAACACGAAAAAACGTTTGTCCTACAAAATCGATGGTTTGACCGAAGCGTCCCCCACACCCAATATGTCCAAATAACAAGGTCACAAAAATGATTAGTAACCAGCTGATTTTTTTTACTATTGCTTAATAAATGTTTTTAAAATTAAATGGCCACATTGTCCTACAAATTGAATGGTATGTTTTTCCAGTCCTACGCTCGGAAATTGTCAGTTCCACGGTAACACTTTTCTCATTAGTAACTGTAGGACAAAGATAACAAGGTTAGTGTATTCTCAGCCCAAATAAAATAGAGTCCTACAAAAAAATTGTTATGTATCGCTAGTCCGACAAAAATCATTTTAAGTAACGAATTATTTTATAATTGCGGTTTTGGTAAATTAATATACTTTTATTACTTAAGCGGAATTCTATCTACCAAAAGCACATGGATTCAGATAATCATCATTTCCTTGGTTTCAAACCCCAATTTGCAAATTTACATTCGTTGCGAATATTTAAATTTTTCATGCACTTTTATATGTGTTATTAAATGTTCGACTACAAGACCGAAAATTTTTCTTTATAATTCTAATGTAATATTATTTTTAATGTTTATGTGTTTGTTTAATTAGGTTTTCCACACAGTAAATTGCATAAAAAACACTCCATAGTCACTCTTTATTTCGCACGAATTAGACAATCCGACAACTTGCCAAATTATTTTGGCAATATGCTGTTGTGGACAAACACGGGGTTTATTATAATTAACTCGCGGAAACGTAGCCAAGACAACCGAGAAACAAACTCTTTAACAAACGTTTAATGAATAAAAAATAATATAAAACTTTACCTACGGAATGAAATTTCAAAATGAGTGTTTTTAATTTCTTATCAATATATACCACTTTTTTTGTAGGACATTAGTAAAATCGTGTTGCACACTTTATTTCCAAGAGAAGAAAACGAAAATTAGGTTGTTACTAATGAGAAAAGTGTTACCGTATAACTGACAATTTTCGAACGTAGGACTGGAAAAACATACCATTCAATTTGTAGGACAATGTGGCCATTTGATTTTAAAAACATTTATTAAGCAATAGTAAAAAAAATTAACTGGTTACTAATCATTTTTTTGACCTCGTTATTTGGACATGTTGGGGGTGGGGGACGCTTCGGTCAAACCATCGATTTTGTAGGACAAACATTTTTTCGTGTTTTTTATCAAATTATCTCAAGATATAATTAAAAAACTAACTGTTACTAATAAAATTTGAACAATCACCCAATCGACATATACAGTGTGTCCCAGGATAGATGTAACAAGAGGTGTAATAGACCAAAAATTTTGGAATTTTGGAGTGGTATTTGGAGATTGAGTCCTGCTTGTTGTAAAACTAAAGTATACCAAAAATGACTTGATTTGGTGTTCTACAGGGTGTTTTATAAGCAAAGGTGTAAAAATCACCACTAATAAAGTACCTTTATTTTTCAAAATATGAAAAAATTCCACTAAGAAAAGTTATTTAGAATGCAATTTTATACCTCTATACCAAATTTTAGGAATATAAAATTATTTTTTTGAAACTTTTTTTTGCGAATTCCTAAAAAGGTGTGGGAACAAACCCTAACCAAAAACCAGGAAAAATGACAATATAAATTCTTATAGACATACTTTATGAAGCATGTTGAAGAAGAAAAATTGGGAATTCATTACATCGTTTTCGGGATAGGATTTAAAAGTTTCACTTACTGTACTATTAATTTATTTCGCTTTTTGGAGCTTCTGACATCTTCAAATTAATTTTAAAAAGTTTCATTTTTTTTACAAATTTTTTATAAACAACCTCTAAAACTACAACAATTATTATTTTCTTAAAAGAAATAGTAAAAACTTCCGATAATTGTATTTTGCGTTGAGATTTCTAATTTTATTTTTTCTTTAATTTACGAATTTTTGAAATTGCGGTAATTTTCAATGGCTAAACTTTTTAGCATATGGCTTTAGAAATCCAACAAAAAAATCATTCAAATCCATTCACTATAGCTGGGTTCTGTCATTTTTCATTTATAATGACTAATTGCACTGGACTATTTCAAGTGATTTTAGCAAAGCTGAAATGCTAACATGTTATTTTTTAACTATCAGGCAAACCATAATTAATTTGCCAGACAGAAATTCCGTTGCTAAATTAATGCCAGACCGATTTTCGGTGGAAGGAAAACCGGGTTCCGTTTGTATTGGCGACTTGTACAGCATTTATGGAATGGAGCGTGGTGCAACGCGAAATTTGAACCAAAATTTTGACTTCTTTATGCAGTGGGTTCGATCCCTGGCAATGCTCAATTAAAAATGGGTTAAGCAATTTCTTAATAAGTATGAAAGGAATTAATTTACCTAAATTAATGCCAGACCGATTTAAGTCTGGCAGAGAACGAGCGTACTGTAAGAGTGAATTCGAAGAGTATGGTCGATAGCAAACTAGCGGAGAGAAAGAGATAGGCAAACAGCAAAATTAATTTATTTAGTAGTATTAAACTATGCCGTAGTTGACATAAGAAATAATATAATATTAGAAATAAATTAATAATAATAGGTCGATACAAAAAGTCAATTCAACGATTTATTTTGAATTTTCAAATGGTATCGCAAAAAAATTCAGCAATATGGAGATCTTCGTCATCCTCGCTGCCATCATCATTATAATTATCATTACTGTCATCATTCTCGTTATTCTCTGCTGCAGTATTGTCTTCCGTGATATGATTTTCCTGCAGAGGAAAAAAATATATTTAACTTATGTGCCTATTTTTTTATTACAAAATGAACGTTTACCTTGAACGATAATATCAACAACTGATTCAGGCAATTGATCACCAAGAAACCAGACAAAATCAAATTTGTCACCGTCGATGGTTAACGGGCAAATGCTGTCTTAATGGGCTCATTTAGCATTATTTTTTATTACATTTTCTGAAAGATCTATTAATTCTAGAGCAAAAAAAAGAATTTTCTAAGGTCTCCATAGGCTTCAAAATTAATCAAGAACAAATCAACACGTGGCGCTTTCATGTTATAGCTGTGCGACGTCAATGTCTCTATCGCATCGGGAGACATAGACGTAGCTGACCCGCTTGCCTAGTAGTCTAAGATCCGGCACAAGAAATTAATACCCTCATCTGTTATTCAGATAAGAAATAGTTTATATAAAAGATAACATGTAGGTTAATAGAAAAATGCAAAAAATGTCAATTTTGATTCGTTCGTGTCGAGCCGAATTTTCGAATTTTGGCGTGCGATTTACGATGCGGATCAACTACAAGTCTTCCTCTTTCCGTATCGACATGGTACGGGCGTCGCGGTATCGTATTTTTGATAATATGAGTATATTTAGATGTCGGGTTGTCGACGAAAATTTCGAGGTACTGTACTATACTATAATACTAACACTGACATTCGATTGCGGTGGGCAAGGTTATTAGGTAAGCGAGGTAGGACTGTGGAGACATTTACGTCAGCGATTCGACCGCCTCAGCTTATGAAGAATTAGATTTTAAAGCAGTATATTTCTGGAACTACATATCGGATCGAGCTCAAATTTTCAGTGTAATAATTATTTGATTATTACTTCGCACAATTGTAATAAAAAGTGCAATATTACATTTGACTAAATGACCCCATTCTGTTTGGTTACATATACACGTTCAATTGTTTCTTCGCAACCAGTATCAAGATTCTGAAATGCTAACTGATATTCTTCGGATTCTTCCAATAATTGAAACGGTCTGAGCTTGCCTTTTCGAAAAAATGCCGGTGTATAATCACATCCTGTGACAGCGTAAAAGCCCGGCAAAGCTTTTGATACTGAGCTACCCAGGATATTGTATACTTGATTAACGTTAATATATCGCTCGTGGTTTCCCACGGCCATGTTTACCCACAATTTTAAGGAGTTATTTAAATGGTCCATATTATCGAGAAGTATAGTTTCTGAATTCGAGCACCTTACAACAACTTCAGCACCAAAATTCATTTCGCAAATATTATATACAATTCTAGAATACGCCTCTTCCTGTTTTTCACATGATAGTATATCTTCTCTCGTCATAATTACTTATCATTATTATTTTCAAACCAATAACAGTAACACATATCCAAACTTAAATAAATGATTTTAGAATCAATAAATGTCATATCATCAGAAGACCAGTGCTCTGAAATTATGAGGCCTCACTTGATTGGGTCCGATTGAAAATTGGCTGGCCGATTCATTTCGACGTGTACGCTCACAATCTTTAATTGAAGGTGTGAAATATTGATAAAATACAATGTCAATCCGAATTGCTTTTAACCTAGACATCATGCTCAAAAATTTTTTAGATATGCCGTCAAACGTTTTAGGTATTTCTTCCATCAGATGTAACATGTAAAAACCATCCAGTACAGCTACATCAAAATGCGACGGTTGCTGATTGTCATTGTTTTTTTAATTTCTATTAGTTTGACCAATTGTGCTGTTTTGCAAATACTTCCATCAGTATGGCACATCGATATTGGTACAGGTGTAAGCGTACAAGTGAGTATTTTCTCAATATCTACTTTGTGAGTTAATGATATTCGTAACATCCGACCAAATATATCTCTTTGCAACCTTAACTAAACAACTCTTACTATCAAGAGTGACTTTTTTTTTGCGGAAACAGCAAAATTTAGTACTGGAATGTTTTTTATAGGTTTCTCAAATTGATTCTTATTAACAGCATATTCATTGCTGAATTGTTCTTCTTAAATATGTAATAGAAATTCAGCTACATCAGGAGACACGGGCTTTGCTGTAGCAATATTCTAAAGATGATATCTTCTAAACTTTCTTCGAATGGATTTATTTTTTTAAAGAATTTCCACGAAATTTTCCACTTGATTTTCATAAATTCATTTCATACAGTTGATATCATCTAAACTTTCTTCGAATGAATTTAAATTTTTTAAAAGAATTTCAACGATATTTTCAACCTGTTTTTCATAAATTTTTGTTCGGTGAAATCTCCAGTGACGTCTTGTAATTGTCTTAATCCACTGACATGAAGGGCATGAGAAATTAAAGCAGTTCTAATACTGAATACTGTGACTTTTTGCCAAACGTTGACGTGCTGATATAGAGTTCGTGAAATGTGTAACTCCAGTTAATCGTCTTGCTGCGTCAGCATTTGTAGTTTGCTCCAGTGTTAGGTCAATCAGTATTTTTGAGAATGGTTCATTGGTTCTATTTATCCCAAAAAAACCTTTCTACATGTTTGTATATTTCGAAATCACAATCTTGACAGAGTGATATAATAATTTACAAGTTGTACATAAATCATGTAATATTGACATGTTTTTTCACGATCACCCCGACGCGACGTGTCGTTTCTTCTTATTGCAGATAAGATGATAGTACTTCAGACAGTGATTTGTAAGGTAATACTTCTGTCATCGTTAATGAATCAGAAACCTTAATTTCTTGATATTTCAAAAGATCGTCGTAAATCCGCTCCTTGAGAAATGTATAATCAATTTTTCTGGTCCTTAAGAATTGTTCATAATTCAAAATTTGCAACCCTAGAGTCATTAACGGATGCAGACGCTTGTAACGATTGAAATGTTTGCCTTCAATTATTCCATTTACGGATCCACTGGCTATAATATTACTTTCAATCACCATGTCAGATAATCCACACTCATTGTGTGGTCATGTCCCAATTGCTTTATTGAAAGCCATCATTAAGTGAAATGAACCCAGATGTATCAAAAGATGATAAAATGGCCTCTCCTCTGTAGATTGAATCTTAAAGGCAATTTTAGCGATCGCTAAGTCATAAGTAACTTGCACGTACTCCTTACCAATAGTTTTACTCTGTTCCATTGTATTCACCTCCACTGATGTATTCGTCGGTGACAAATTAATAGGTGTAAGATATGATACATTTTGTTTTAGACTTTTGTCCTCTATTAATTTACAATTAAAGCCTTTCCACATTGGAGTATTTGGTATATGAAATACATGTGAAATCTACCATAGTAAATCCATTGTCGTACCAATGTTAGGTTTTTTGGAGAAGTAGATTGTTCGTGATTAACAGGTTTTAAATATCCTAACATCTTCAATCGTTTAGCATATGGATTGACATCAGGAATATTAGTTTCGAAAGCTCTTCGCCTTTTTTAGCACAGGTAACGTATCGTCAGAATTAGCACTCCTATTGTCAATATCACATTCGTAATGAGCATGATCATCGATGTTTTAGTATATTATTCCAACAGTATCGTGTAAATCTTTTTCCCACTTATAGTACAAGATCCGGCATAAGAAGTTATTCTGTTATTCATATAAGAAATAGTTTTTATGAAAGATAACACGTAGGCTAATAGATCGCGACTAGGTTGAGTAGCCATATCTTGACTCCATGACATTTAATTTGAAAAAAGTTAATTAATTCATTCTTTTTCTTGTCAGGCGAATTCGAGATTTTGTCTTTAAACGCATTTAGCAGCGAAACCATTAATCCTACAAGAATTTTTCAACAAAGCGAATTCATCATCATTTTATAATCTTTCTAATAGATCCCTACCAGTTTTTTCCTAGAACCAACGTTTATCTAGATATTCGCAAGAGATGAGAAAAGAACACGTTTCCTTGGAAAATGTATATTTCCAGTTGTATCGCTCCTAGAGCCCTTATTACTTCCACATCTAGTGGAAGTATAGTAACGACAAAAAAAATTTTAAAAATTTTGAAATGTCGAGATTCTAAGTTCGAGCGAAAAAAAATTTTTGTCTGTTGGTCTGTAACTTTTTTTTGTGCGCACGTTTACTCTGGAACCATTTAAGATATTGACTTGAAATTTGGTACACATATGTACTATAACGAGATCTGGAACTAGATTATATTCTCATCTTGTTCTGTCGAAGGGTTGGGGGGTAAATTGGGGTAAATTTGGGGTAAATAGGTAAATCATAAATAGGTAAGAGTCCATAAAATTGGTATTTAGTATATACAAGAGAAGCTAAGGTTTCAAAAAAATTTTTGGCATTAGCCGCTCTTATTACCACCCACACCCCATTATTAAAGGGGATGAAAAAAATTGTAATTTAGTGTGTGTAAAACGACCAGAAACCTTAAAATATTTTTTTACTTAATCCACCTTCACCACCACCCCCTATCACCACCCCCACCCCATTACCGGTGTGGGGTATCGATTTATGAGTTTTTGGGGTAGAGGATTTCAAATATTATATTATTAAAGTTCCATAAACGATTATTTCCACATACAAAATTTTTTCGTCGTGAGTGACTTGGATAGAAAATCTGGATGTGGAAGTAGTGATTCCTTGGGCAGCGGTTTTTTTTGTCGTGGGGCAAAAAGTAAAAAAGAGACTTGTGGCTTATTAAATTCTCCACAAATTCGTTAGGACGTAGTTTTTTGTCGTAGGAATCATCGTTTAGGAGTTTCAAGCAAAAAAGTGCAAAACACCACCATCTTAAAAGGCCCGCCGGGCCCAAACCAAGAGTCACAGTAAAATTTGGAACGCGGGAAGACGTTCCTCACACTATGTAGTTTTTCTTTATTGGGAGTTTTTATTTTTAAGCTATCGTCGATACGGAAAGAGGAAGACTTGTAGTTGATCCGCATCGTAAATTGCACGCCGCAATTCGAAAATTCGGCCCGACACGAACGAATCAAAATTGACATTTTTGGCATTTTTCTTTTGACATTTCTCGATCGCAATTTTGTGTTAGAAGAGTGTCTTTCGCCCATAAAGAAACCATAAATAATACAACAACGAAAGACAACCTAACAGATGTAGGATTTAATTCTAAATCGACCTGCACCTGTCCCGATCGCGTCAAATATGTTTTTAAAAAAGCCTTTTTTAATGCAAATTCGCAAAGAGTAAGGGGTATAGACGTGTAGAATTTTACTTCAAAAACCCGTTACAACAGTCGAGTTATCTTTTATTTTTTGCCCTACGACAAAAAATAAGGACGCTAGGAGCGATACAACTGGAAATTTACATTTTCCAAGGAAACGTGTTTTTTTCTCA
The DNA here is from genome assembly GCA_936432065.2 of Rutpela maculata. Taxonomy (NCBI): domain Eukaryota; kingdom Metazoa; phylum Arthropoda; class Insecta; order Coleoptera; family Cerambycidae; genus Rutpela; species Rutpela maculata. The sequence continues at coordinate 68,238,647 of OW386287.2, read as the reverse complement.
TCTCTTGCGAATATCTAGATAAACGTTGGTTCTAGGAAAAAACTGGTAGGGATCTATTATAAAGATTATAAAATGATGATGAATTTGCTTCCTTAAAAAATTTCTGCTATATATGTTTAAAGACAAAATTTCGATTTCGCCTGACAACAATTTTCAAATTAAATGTCATAGGGTTAAGATATAGCTAGGCAACCTAGTCGCGATCTATTAGCCTACATGTTATCTTTTATATAAACTATTTCTTATCTGAATAACAGATGAGGGTATTAATTTCTTATGCCGGATCATAGACTAGTAATGTATCGATGTATAGATCAAAGTTATCGAATGCCTGTGGATAATGATGGAATAAGGTATATGTCAGCAGGACTTTGTAAACGTTGTAAAGATGAAATCGTCGCTTCAGTTTCCAGTTCTTCCAGTGCATTGTAATTGCAGAAATGTCCAAATCGATTTAAAATGTTAATAATTTTTCTACTGTTTGTTAAAGTCTTTACCGTCATATCAAGGGGTCATGTTTAGATGGTCATTAAATGAGGCCATTACTTGCTTAATCTATTACAATTTTTGACATCTTTGCGATGAATATCTTTGCCACCAATCATTATTTTAAAAAATCGCTCCAACTTTTCTGAAATCGAACACTCACCGTTGATTAAATCTTCAGTCGTTATTTTCAATGGTAATTTACGTTTATTAATATTCAAAATGCTGTTCCGTAAGATTAATGCCACTTTATTTATGAGATCGTCCTCTACAAGATCAGTAAACTGATTTTCGTCTATTACAATACAATATTTATGTATAATTATTTTATTTTTCTGTTTTGTTTCAATTTTGATATTTGTTTTAAATACTTTTATTATCTCCTCTTCAAGGTGTTGTTGCATTGTTATGAGATTAGTAGCCGGCAGAGATGCAACTTCTTCAAATCATTATTGTAAATGTCACAAAGTGATGATAAAAAGGAACAATTTTTGTTTTTGATGTCATCTTCTTCAATCAATAATATAATATTGTCAAAAATAGATTTATGAATTTTCCACGTTAAGTGCTAGGAAGCAGGGGGAATACCTGGGATTGATTTCTTGTAATCATTTGCGTATACTACTTGACATGAGTGATGGTAAGAAACGGTTTCACCAGCTGATTCGATACAATTGATTTTTTGCAATAAAGTATCATCTTTTAATGTACCCACTCTCCCATTCACTTACTTTCTTATAAATGCTCTTATCATTAGTAACATGCAAGGTTTGGTAGTTACCTTTATACTCTTTGCAAAACAAACATGCTTTCCTAGAGTTACTTCTGGTTTTCGTACAATTGTGATCTTCAGACTCAATAATTGAGTTAAAAGATTCAGTAGTTGAATAAGTATCATCAGAAGTTGGACGAAAATCGTTAGCAGTTGGAAAAACATCAACAGTAGTAAGATGAACGTCTATTTCAGAAGTTGATGGTAATAATGGAGTTGAATAAGATGTGCTGGGAAGCTCTGTTGAAGGTGATGAATCTATTACATTTTAATCGCGATATTTATTCAACGCCGTAAAACTACTATAACACTGTCTATGATATTCATCGGAAGAATTGATGCTGCCAGATAACTTAACATCATAATATTTTAATTTGTGCTTGACACGTATATTTAAAATTTTCTTACACTTATTTAATGAAAATAATTTTCTTTCCAGTCTTATCTCTACAAAAAACACACGTTTTTCATTACTAGTCCAGTCAACAGGGGGCTTCACCTCTAATTTGAGTACTAATGAATGGATTTTGATGAAATCTTGTGCAATGTGTTTGTAATGACGTTAATAAAAAAGTGGAAAAAAGATTAGAGTGGGAAATAATCGGAAAGGGTAGAAAGTACCCCTTTTATCACGGGTTCCGTTGCTTGTAGAATCAGATCAAAAATGAAAAAAAAAATCAATATATTTACCCTTTTTGGCCCAAAATAAGATATTTTTATCCTTGTGATTTTCGAAAATTTCTAAAAGTTTGGGAGGGGAAATGTAAAAGTTAAAATCTGAAAAAATTCAAGTGAATGTATCAACAAGACTTTTTGTATTTGCAACTTTTTTGTAAAGTGCGTTTTCACCGAGTTTTACCGGAAAAATATGAATTTGTAGCGCTTTAAAAATATATAATTATATCTCAAAAACTGTCCATAGGATTGGCTCGATGTGATAAGAACTTTTGATCAGCATGACTTGAAATACAAAATACCAAAATTTCAGCAGATTCCACCGAATCAACATTTTCATGGGTTTTGTTCCGGGATCCTTTTAGAGTAAGAAAAAAATTGTGTGAAAATCTTGTGCTACCCATTTTAAATTATTGCAATATAGTACACTTTCCATGTCTCGGTAAGATTACACAATATCGTTTGCAAAAGATGCAAAATAGCTGTTGCAGATTTGCATTTAAACTCAAAAAGTACAGTCACTTGTGTATAACGCAATCTCGATCTACAATAATATAGATGACCAACTGAAAACAGCTTCTGTAAATAAATTTCGCAAAACGATAAAATCTCATTTCCTCTCTCTCCAAATTTTATAAGATAGCAATTGGTTTTATATGTGCGGATGTATATGTATGTGGGTATATACAGGGTGTCCCAAAAGTCAACGTCATCCCTTGGAGGGCTCATAGGCCAGCTCATGTCTGACCAGAATATCAAAATATGACCTTAGTAAAAAAAAGTTGTTAGTTTTTGAGATATCGGCACTTTTATGAATTTTGTGAAGTTCGACACCTTAGATCAATTTTTCGAGTGCCACAGCTACAAAATGCCATATTTTAAGATTCTAATTTTTGTTACGCAACCCTAAATAGCCCTGCTATTGATCACAGTCCAATACAAAATTAATAGTGCCATACTTTCGGAAAAAAAATTTTTTTGCTCAATTCATGAGTTAATTTTTTTTTATTATCTAACTTAGACTCTTCATACTGTAAAAAAAATTACCACGCTAACCTGGCAAGTTATTTTAAAAAATTGCTCATTTAATGTAGTTTTTAAAATGGTATAAACAACAAGATATTGCCATTTTACTGCAAAAGGAGCTTATTGTGAAATGATTTCAATAATTATTAATTCGAATGTAAACACTTGTTAAATTAATGTGGCAGGTATTTATTAAAAACTAAACAAAACACAAATAAAAATCAAATAATGTGTTCAAATTGCCTGCCACCAAGTCGAATGCAAGCACGCCATCTTTTTAAAAAAGATCTTTTTACCGTCTTGCACTTGTTGCGACATTTATTTGTTATGCGGCTTCATTAATACGGTGTCTCAATTGATTTATGTTGTTTAATGGTTTTGCATAGACCTTCTCCTTTATGCAACCCCAGTAGAAGAAATCTATTGGATTTAAATCCGGAGACCGGGGAGGCCACGAAATGGGACCAAGACGGTCGATCCATCTCTGTGGATAGGTTTGGTCCAAATGATTTCTCACTCCTTGTGCGTAATGAGCTGAACAGCCGTCATTTTGAAGCCACATTGCCTCACGTGTGGCCAAAGGTGTATCTTCCAAAAGATTTGGCAGTTCATCTTCTAAAAAATCGTGATAAATTTCCCCGTTTAGATTTTCAGGTAATTCAAAGGGGCCAATTATTTGATCGTTCAAGATGCCGATCCACAGATTTACTTTGAAGCGATACTGTGACTTTTGTTCACGCATTAAATGTGGGTGTTCAAGAGCATAACTATGAAGATTGTGCATGTTCATGAATGAATGTGCTTTCATCTGCCCATAAAACTTTACCTAGGAACTCTGGGTCTTCCCTATGTTTCTGCAGCATTCTTCGACAAAATTGGACACGTTTTGCGTAGTCACGAGGAAGCAACGCTTGCACACGTTGCACGTGATATGGGTGGTATTGATACCGTCGTGTAATTCTGTTTACAGTGGATTTCGGTATCCCTGTACGTTTTTCAATTGCTCGCGCCGAAGTAGTCGAATCATTTTCAATCTCTTGTAAGACTTCATCATCGTAATCCTTACGTGGTCTTCCTGTCCTAACATGAATGTGGGGCATTCTGCCTTCCACATATGCTAGGTGAACATTTATTGAACACGCGATGATCAGGATGTCTCAATGCATTCGGGTATCTTCGTTGATACAGAATAGCTGAAGCAGCACCATTTCCTCTGCATTCTCCATAAATATAATGCATGTTAGCATATTCCTGAGAAGTATACTGGTTCGGCATAATCAGTACTATTTAAACTCAAATACGTAAAACAAACACAGTACAGAAGAAAGCCAGGTCAGTTCGTTATTATCTCCAATACAATAAGTCGAAACTACTAGGCACATAAACACAATAACAGACAGAAGTGTCACTTCACTCTAACTCATGTCAAATGGCGTCTCTATCTTAGTTTAAAGGTGGGCTTATATTACGCGAAACTTTAACGCATGTTGAATAGCTTCGCTGCAAGTCACTCAGACTAATTATTATTGAAATAATTTCAGAATAAGCTCCTTTTGCAGTAAAATAGCAATATCTTTTTTTTCTAAAGCAAAACATAGAGAATATTTATACCATTTTAAAAACTACATTAAATGAGCAATTTTTTAAAATAACTTGCCAGGTTAGCGTGGTAATTTTTTTACAGTATGAAGAGTCAAAGTTAGATAATAAAAAAAATTAACTCATGAATTGAGCAATACTGTTTTTTTTTTCGAATGTATGGCACTATTAATTTTATTTTGGACTGTGATCAATAGCAGGGTATTCAGCAACAAAAGTTAGAATTTTAAAATATGGCATTTTGTAGCTGTGGCACTCGAAAAATTGATCTGTCGAACTTCACAAAATCTATAAAAGTGCCAATATCTCAAAAACTAAAAACTTTTTGATTCATTTGATATTCTGGTCAGACATGAGTTGGCCTATCAGCCCTCCAAGGGATGACGTTGACTTTTGGGACACCCTGTATACCCATATTTGCCTTCTCTTAGTCTTTAGATTTTATGTTTAATTCTATACTATATGTTTAGTTTTGTTTTTTACTTAAAGTTAGATTAGACTTAGATTAGATTTAAATTATTATAATGTGAAAGGTTAAGTTGAGCAGTTATTAAGCTAGACTTCACCTTAGTTTGGGAATATGATGTAAATTTATTCCTAAATAAAGCCATTTTATTACTGTTATTATTATTAATTGTATTTTTACAAAAAATTATATTATGTTTAATAATTAAAATTAACAAAGCAATTTTTATCAATTTTTATCAATTTTTACAATTTAAAAGTTATTAACAATCAAAATTAAAGGTAAATATATTTAGATTATCAAATAAATAAAAATGGGGTCATTTATACGCCGTACCAATACCGTTACAATAGAAGGCATAGAAATCAAGATCATACATTTTTGTTTGTTTAATAATTCAAACGTGCTTGAGAAATGTAATTAATTATTAATTATTTTACTTGTTGTTTGTAGCATACCTACATTGATATTACAAAATTATATTAATTTTAATAAATAATAACAAATTTTTGACAATAATTAAAAAGCATGCAACGAAAAAAGATATTTTTTCGGAATTCTCGATTTACCGGCAATTTTTTCCATTGCTCTATATATATATATATTTTTATTTATTGAAAGTAGAAGTAAAAACAAAAAAAAAATGAGCCCTGTCCGAACTCTATCGGACAAGTAATTTTATGAGAAATCGCAGTTGAAAACTTCACTTTTTTTTTTTTAATTGAATTAAACAACAACCGCTAAATATTTTGCTCCAAAAAAATAGTGCTTATGTGGAACACCAAAAGGTATACTTTCACCAAGTTTGACCTAAATCGAATTATTTTTGTGGAAAAAAAAATTTTTGCGTGTATCTCGAAAAATTTTGAGGTTAGGATAAAAATGCTCTCCACAAAAATTGTAGATCTCTTTATTACTTACAACTTTTGTATTTAACTGTTTTCGATAGGATGCGTAGTTAAGCAAGAAATCGCAAAAAACCGTTTTTCACCCATAAAAACCCACTCCATTTCACCCCAGATAATCGCAGGTGGTTCGGATTATTTTTCCTTCATTAGTTATATGTTCTACAATATTCCACTATCAGTTTGCTGTAACGAATTATGTTGTTGTCCAACCCTTATCTAGAGCCTGGTCTAGAGAGAGTTTATAGCAATAAAAAAACATTTTTTCATTGCTATAAACTGATTAAGCACATTCTAAACTTCTAGTTAATTTAGCTGTAGGATAAAGTGCTTAACCGCGCACTGATAAACCGGTCCTTAATAATACATTATTTTAGGACTTAAGCTAGTATACCTTTCATACTTAATAAGAAATTACTTAACCCATTTTAAATAAGTATAATGAATTATATTTTGAAAATACTCCTAGAAATATTAAGTAAAGATATTATAGAGAGACAATTATAGAAGCCATTAAAGTAGCTGTCTTTATTCCAGCTATACATGCCACAAGTTAAAATACATTATAGAATTATGTCTGACGTCATTTGTATTTTAAAATGTTTTTAATTATCTTTATCTAATATCTGCACATATAATTTTTCACATATAATTTCGCAACTCTTAAAATAAATAATATCCATGGAATTTATATTAAGAAATATTCAAGAATATGTGATAATTTGATTTATGCATTATAAATTCAAGTTATCGCTGAAATAAACAAGAATTTACTAGAAAAAATTAAATGTAAAAAAAAACTTTTTTAAAAACAAGCTTTTATTATAGGTGTACTATAACGAAAAAAATAAAAATTAAAAAATATTAATTGTCTTAAAAGCATAGCTGGGCACTACTTCAAGTAAAAGTAGTATAAATTGTACTTCAATTACTTTTATTACTTGAAGTATTTTGCTTCAAATATCCGAAGAAATGAGTACTTGGTACTTGATACTTGCAGATATTTTAGAATAGTACTTAGTGCTTAATACTTGTTAAACGAAATTACAGTACTTAAAGTACGTTACAATTTACTTCAAGTATTTAAAGTACTTGATCACTACTTAAAGTACCTTAGGTACTGAAAGTAAGTTTACAATCCAGTTGAAACCTGCAGAGATTGGTAAGAGCAGTTATTCGTTATTGCTAAAAAGAGCATTTGCCTTTAGTTTGTATTAGACTCACATAGTGTGAGGGTAATAAGCATGTAGTCCTATATTGAGAGTGTTGGTGTTATGTGTTAATGTGTTCAGGTATTCTTTGGTACCGAAACTACAAGTTTGAGAAGGTGCCAATATTTTGAAAAGCACCAGTTCTAGCGTTTTTGGCCAAAAGTCCAATTTTTGGCCAAAAATCTGGAAAATGGGCCAGCAGAAAATATTGGCATATGATTTTCCAGCAATGAGCATTGATCACGGAAATTTTTCGCTTGGTCAGAAAGTGTTATACTAATACTACGTTCTAATGTTGGCCATAATTGATGTCGCCGGTGCTGCCAATTGCACGGAGAAAAAATGTTGGCAATTATCGAATGTTGATAGGCAATATACCGTCTTCAATTAGCACCAATAGACCATGTGCCAGACCTACCAGTCATTATAATTTGGGGGGACTGAATGAAACCTTTACCACAGGTTTCTGGGATCATATGGAGCAAAAAATTCGGGGGGAGCTTTCAAATATGACGGCCGTTCAAAATGGCGGCCAGACTATAAATTTTTAAATTCAATTATCTCGAGATTGGATTTAGCAATCTTGAATTTCTTTTTTCTAAATGTAGGTGAATGAACGAACTATAGTTTTGTTCCCAATGTTTACGGCCGAAAAAACAGTATTTATTCGTCAAAACTCGAAAAAACGAAAAATAAGGATTTTTTAAATTTGCGGTTTGCTGTTTATTGGACTAACGGTTGGGTATATTGAGAACACGTTCTGAATGAGGGTTTTAAAGAAACATCTCGCCTTTAAAATGCAAAAAAAAAATTGAAGATCGGATGAACAGAATCCGAGATATCAAGATTCAAAGCAGACGGGGCAGGGTTGAGCGCATTGACAAAGCGCTCGGTGCTTTGAGCACCGTGAGGCGAGACGAGACGGTCAGCCATATTTGAAAGCAACAGAGGGATATGTGAACAACTAAGAGAAATAAAAATGCCTTATTAATATTATTAATAAACTTTAATTTATTCTTCTTCACTAGAGTCACTATTGCAGCTATTGTAATTGTACTCTTCCTCATCTACTGTTGCTTTGGTACACCCTTTGCACCCACAATTCTCGGTGCATTGAATTTGAGTTGCTAAGCACGAGCAAGTTTCTGGTACACAGTTCCTCTTGCAGTGGCACCGCAAAAAGGAAAATACGCACTCCGGTGCTGGCAAGCCTTCCATCCACTTGACGCATAAGTTACCAGAAATGTCCTTTTCCCACCCATGAGCAAAGGGGTCCAGAATTATGGGCCTAGTTTCCAGGCTTCTGAGCCATATTCCGGCTTGGTAGTTGGCACGTTTATTGTGCTGTCTCAAGGTGTCTTTACAGCAGGCATTTGGAAACTCTCAATTTGCCCCTCCTTCCCTCTGAACAGCTGGTAACGCAGCTCATCAACAGATATCACCTTGCATTTAGGGGCATATAACTGGGCAGACGAATTCCTCTATGGTGTCATCAACATCCAATCTCTGCCTAACTTGCTGAACGCAACTCCTACCTATATTCAAAATCTTCTTGAGAAAAGTCGTTGTCAATTCGTCAAACGTTTTTGTCCTCCTTTGATGGACTGAAGTACAGCCATTGCATCAATTATGCAGGCCGAATCTTTTTTCGGCAGACTGGCAGGATTATGAAACCCTTCTCCTTTGGCTAGGCGAACCGTGAACTCTTGATACGCTATTTTCCCCATGTTTTCCGAATTAATGAGATCAGCAGCTGTTGATTTATCAACACATATTTCAGCAGATAAATGTACAATATCTGAAGGATTAGGATCCACTCGTGGGCTAGAAGTTCTGTGAGACCTGTCACATCTTTCTCATCTCTAATTATCCGTAGGCTTCGGAGGTCAGGGTGGCAGTGATTTGTTTCACTGAATGATAGAACGCTGCGGAGGATTATTACTGCAGAAGCTCTGTGCTCAGCATTAACATAGTACCGTGCTACAGCCTGCTCTTTTAGACTGAAACCCTTAGTACCTCCAGCAGTTTGGGTGTCTTTGTTCACAGTCTCTTCGATGGCTTGGTCTACTGGAATTCTAGAAAAAGGGTTTTTGCTTCTTAGTTGTACTGAAAAACCTCCATCCACAAAGTATTGGTGAACAAATTAACAATTTAGTTAATTCAATGAAGTGGTATGATAGATAGCGTGAGTAGTTCACCCTATCCAGTGCAAAACACCAAGGCGCCATTTTTTCAACCGCAGCTAAGAACTGAAACCAATTTCCTTCCCGATTAGTTCGAAGAAAAGCGAGAAGTAGCTCCACTAGGTCTACATATTTCATCCAAAAGGACGACATTGCTCCATTACTTGTACGAAGATGTGTCAAGTAGTTGTCAAAAGACTTTAGAGTGGCTTGCTTCGTCTCACGGCTCAGAGAAGTGAAGCAGTGAGAAACGTAGGAAAGGTCTAACTCATTTGTATCTACCCATTCCAAAAACCGAGTACAGATGTCGATTTAAAATATCACTGAATCAGCGAAACGGTGATTTTTGAATTTGTATTTGTGAATTTATAAATCGATAATTTACTACAGTGAATTATAAGTATTATATTTTTCACCAAAAAAATGCTAATAATTGTCATATAATTAAATAGGTGCAGAAAAACCCTATTATTTTAAAATACAGTATTAATGCTCAACCCCGCCCCGTCCACTTTGAATCTCAAAATGTCGGATTCTATTGATCCGATCTTCAATTTCTTTTTTGCGTTTTAAAGGTGAGATGTTGCTCTAAAACTCTTATTCAGAACACGTTCTCGATATATCCAACCGTTAGTCCAATAAGCAGGAAAACGTAAATTTCAAAAAACCCAATTTTTCGTTTTTTCGAATTTTGACCGATAAATACTTGTTTTTTTGGCCATAATCATTACGAACAAAAATGTAGTCATTAACCTACATTTAGAAAAAAAGAAATTCAAGATTGCTCCACCCAATTTCGAGATAATTGAATTTAAAAATTCGCAGTCGGGCCGCCATTTTGAACGGCCGCCATATTTGAAAGCTACCTCCCCGACTTTTTTGCTCCACATGAGCCCAGAAATAGCTGGTAAAAGTTTCACTCAGTCCCCCCAAATTATAATGACTTTAGGAGGTCTGGCACATGGTCTACAAGCCCCAAAGTGTTATAGTCTGTTTCACAATTGAATATTTTCTGAGGCGGCTAGCGCCAAAACGGACAGGGGGGGAGGTCTGACTCACATAAGATAAAATACAGCAATGCCAACATGTTATATCCCAGGCCCCATATATCGAGCTATCTCCTAGACTACAATATTCTAGAAATTTTGTCAAATCTGAAAAATTACTTAAAAATTTTTACTTTTAGTTATTTTAGAATAAATTAATGAAATGGAATGTTATGTTTTTTAGGAGCAAAATTTTCTCATTTAGTAAATGAATAAAACAACTTCAAAAAACTGTATCATTATTTAAATATACCCTAAATATAAAAAATATGTCAATGTATAGAAATATTTACACATAAAGATTGGTTTAGATAAAAATAAAAAATTTAAAGTACTTAAAGTAGTTGAATGTACTTGTAAGTGTTTTACTTTTAAACAGTACTTGATACTTGATACAACAATAAAATACTCGAAGTATTTAAATGTACTTGTTAGAATTAAATGAGTAATTGAAATAGTACAAGTAGTGCTTACACCCAAAATTGCAAGTACTACCTCGAAGTACTTGATACATGATACTTGAAGTATTCTGCTTTTTGAAAAGTAATTGATACTTGATGCAACAAGTACCCTAACTAACTATTTGGTACTTGATACTTGAAGTAGTTTAAATGCTCTGCTTAAAAGCTTGTCGCGCGAGAAGTTCATACAGGCATTAATTTTTTTTTACAGAGATTGTAAGTACCTAAGTAAGTTTTTTTTATTTCTATTCACGCGACAAACTTTTAAGACAATTAATTTCTTTTTAATTTTTTTTGTTTTAGTACACCTAAATAATAAAAGCTTGTTTTTAAAAAGTTTTTTACATTTAATTTTATTTTTAAATTTTTAGCTACGCATTAATTAGTTTTATATATTCATTGCGTCGTTCCTATCCGATATAAAACTTACAGTTTAAACCGGATCCTTCACCATTTCTTAGAATGCAACGTATGAGCGAATACACTGTACGATCAAATTATAGTGTTAAAACTAAAAAAATTTGTCCGTCATCTTGGGGCGTCCGCCATATTGAATTTATTGTGAAGTCATTTTATTTTCGTATTCTTCTCAGCAAACCATGGGGATGCATAAAAAATAACTGGTCTGCCATCTGTGGAAGTCCGCCATATTGGATTTAGAACGACGTAACTTAGCTAACCATGCATTGTCATCCAAACTAAAGGTGTATGTAAAATTTCAGCTCAATCGATTGGGGATAACTGTTTTAAAATTGACTTGCAAGATTTGACCTAAACAAACAAAAATACAAACATCGCAAGTTAAATAATATAGCTTGTAAAGAATAGGGCATTACTAGGGATCGAGCCCACGAATAGTTAGGGAACAAAATGATATAACCAAAAATCATGCTCCTGTCATATAATTTTGTAATTTTTTTCACCTGTGTAGCCGCTACTCTCATAGGTAAACGCAACGTCTCCCGCCAGCCAGACCGTCCTTATGCCTACTACACCATAAAAAGGGAGGGGGATATAAAAGAATGAGCCTTGCTAAAATCAAGTGACAATAACGTTCTTAGACTAAAACGGCTTCTGCACTAAAAATAATAAAATTAATGGATACAAATTAGTACCAAGTTCCAAAGAACAATAAAAAAAAATAGCTTTTAGCATATATAGTGTCATATTCACGCATGGTATTATATATTTTAAAGATAATATATTAATTAAGAAATGCAAGTTATAAACGCGCATGATCAGATTCGGACGTTTTATTAATATATTTGACAATAAAATTGCATTAATTTTAATTTTGAGGCCTAGACCATTGGGAAATAGTACAAACTTTGCTTTCTAGTATTACCCTTCTAGCTTTCTATTGATTTTCTGAGTTAAGGGAAATGAGCAAAAATAACGTAGGAATGAAACATAAGTATTATAAAATCAGTTGTAAGACAAAGCAAGCAACATTGATCTGAGAAAGTGGAGGGTGGTAAAGTTCTCGAACAAGTTACGGGCACGTGGCTAGAACGTTGTGGTCACCGAAAAAAATATTTTCCATTTTGGCTGTTTGCATGTAATGGGAACGTTCCTATTACGTGCGTGTAGCTACTGGTAAAATACTTTAAAATACCGCTACGTTCCAGCATTTAATTGTGCTAGTTGGGACAGACGGACAGACGGACATTTTGAAAGTTACTCAAAACTTGATTACCAATAATGTTATGGAAAGTTTTCTCTATTAGAGGTATTTACGGTTTTAGAAATATGAACATTCAATGCAATATAGTCTTCGTTTTCGTATATGCGAATATTACAATGATAATAATAATTAGGAATGTCAAAGTGATAAATTTCTTTTTGTTTCCCTTCCGCATGTTGAACTATAAAATTTTGAAATCAAAATAGAGCCAGTTTTAGTTTTAATAGAACTTGATTTATATTGGAAATTTTTTTGTAAATTCAATTACTTTTCGTTTTATTACAAACATCTTTTTGGTATAGAATTCGGGTTGAACAAATGCGCAATTGCTCACCTTAGAGAAGATGCTCATTTAGTGCTGTTGATTGAAGTCAAACTGTCAAACTGAAGAGAAGATCCCGCGTCAAGGTTGCAAAATCAATTTTGCGATTTTTATCGTTATTATTTTTTATTTTACTGTTATACTAATCTTAGTTCTTTCTTAATTTAGTTTCATGTACTAATAATTATTAATAATTAATTTTAGGTGGTAGAAAAGCACCAGGCCAAACTTCTAGTTCCACTGTAGAAAATGTTGATACAGAGAACCAACAAAATTTGCCAATTATAAAAAAAATCAGTGCAGAGCCTACGTCTATGTTGGACGATGGTCCAAGACATGATATCATTCCTGTGTCTGTTGATAACGTAAAAAATATAGATAGCACGACTAAAGTGATAGTATATTTTGCCTCTGTAAACAATAAGACCGCAGTGCCTCAAAATGAACTAAGTGATATTATATCTGAACAAACTAAAAGTGTTGATGAAGATGATAGTGGGTACACTGAAATAAATGTACACAGAAATGATAATATTTCAGAAAAAGGTGATAATTCTGCGCATATAGATGATGAAGTTTACATGGGTATGTTCATGTTCAGGATATACTGTAGATATTTCGCATACAGAATGCATTTGTGACACAAGTAGTGATTTTTTTTGTTGCACAAAAGCACGTCTCTATATTGATAGTGTAAATAAACATTTTTAGATTTGTTCTTAAAGAAAGTAATTCAGTCTTATTTGGAGAAGGCTATATTTTTTCTATGAAACACTCGCTTTAGGACACTCGGCAAAAAAAATAAGTGATCATTTTATAATTCTGTGCCCAATGTTATTGAATAGAAATCCGTTTTGGTATTATTCGCCTCTTTTAAAGAGTCAGAAGCCGCCTTTGTTGCATTTTGTAATGTCCCGGCATTGTGTTTTTGACACATAATGCATCATCTGTGATCTATTTCTGGCTCTACAAATATTTTCCCGTATTAAATAATACGAATAACACGAATTATTTTAAAAAACTTATTTTTTTTTCCTTTATTTAAACGACTAAAATTATTTACTATAAAATATCGTATAAGGTTTACAAAATAAGTTAATAACACCGGACAATAAATATTCGTTGACTACCTGTAATAGTATAGCTACAACAGCTGCATTAATGCCAATGTTGTAGAGTACGCTGTTATCAACTCTAGTGTGGAAAAACTAACAAACACATAAAAAGAATCTTAAAATAAAACGATTTTTTTAACCTTAAACTCCAGTTTACTTCGATGCAACTCTCTTCTAACTTTAATAATAAAGAAGTTTGTCGCATGTTATATTTTACGATGCACTTTACAACTTCTGTTCGTCATGTTCGGGTTTTTCTAAAAAATATATCTTGCGAAAAGAACTTTCCGCTTGACTATAAAATTCATGTCAGAATTCCAATTTGTGGATGAATCTGCCTAATTCGACTTTTTTAACAAAATTTCATAAATGTGTGGCATGTAAGTGGTGTAAGTGGTGTAAGTGGTATCATGCGGTAATACTTACTGTAAAATAAAAATTATACTCGTAATTATATTAAACTACTTTTATTTTTAACAGCATTGAAAAAAATTATTAGGAAAATTTATCAGAAAAATGTATTTCAGAATTCCAGGCTGATTATAAATCGGCATAATTTTACTTTATCGAAAATTAAACGAAAAAAACCACCTCCCAATTAATCACTACATCCATATCCAGATTTGCTACCCAAGTCTCTCACAACGAAAATATTTTGTATGTGGAAATAATTGTTTATGGAACTTTAATAATATAATATTTGAAATCGTCTACTCCAAAAATTCATAAAACGATATCCCACATCGGTAGTGGTGTGGGGGTAGTGATAGGGAGTGGTGGTGCGGAAGGATGAAGTAAAAAAAATATTTTCAGGCCTTTGGTTCTTTATCACCCCCTTTTTTAATGAGGTGGAGGTAGTAATGGGGGTGGCTAATGCCAAACATTTTTTTGAGACATTAGCTTCTCTTGTATATACTAAATACCAATTTTATGGACTCTTACCTGCTTGATTTACCTATTTACTCCCATTTACCCCAATTTACCTTCCAACCCTTCAACGGGTGTGTTTTAACGAGATCTGGAACATATAGTTCCAGATCTCGTTAAAACACATGCGTATACCTTTCAAGTCAATAACTTAAACGGTTCCAGAGTAATCGTGCGCACAAAAAAGTTAGACAGACCAGACCGGCAGAAATTTTTTTTTGCTCAAACTTTAAATATCGACGTTTCATGGCATTCTAAGCCTATTAAACAATAAATATTTTTTGTCGTTACTATAGTCTGTTTTTAAACCAGCAGGACCGTTTCAAATTTACCGCGCTAAATCATACATCTGTGATTGGATCCGCCTTCGCCAGTTTTATACAGGGCAATAGTCGTAAATTTTTAATAAATTTTAATTTCATGTTATAAATTATTTTGTTTTAATTTCTATTTTATCGTTTGCACATTATATATCAGTTTTTAATCCCTTTTGTATAAATCTGAAGGTAAAAGTGGCTAATTACTTGGTGCCTTTATATTGTGTAAATGATATGGATGGTGTACCAAATACATAAAGGTCAAATAGAGGTCGATGCATTATTAGTTCAGTAATATTAACAAGAACCTTTTAACAAGAACTCAAAAAGACGCTTCTCCCAGCAATTTTTTTACTACAAAAATCATTCGATGACTATCGATAATAACTATCAATAACAACTATCAATACCACAGAAGCTTTATTCAAATTTATTAATAATTTCCTATTTGATGAATGGGCTTACTATACACTTTGCTAAACACGCTATTTACTTTTATTTCGGACCTCAACAGAATCTTCTAATTAAACTTAGGTTTAATTTGTACCTATAAAACCGGCCCTTAGTAGAAAGCGATGTATTCCATAAAAAATAAAGTAGTCTGAATATTTACCTTCCTAATAATAACTGTCATTTATTAGCTCCAAATAAAAAAATATCTATGACGTAATACTCGAATTGCCCAAAGACCATTAAAATCGACATTTAGAATAGGCTAGATATCCACTCCTTTGTTTTTTCCTATTGTTATGTATTCCTTTCCTTCACGTCTTCATCCTCTTTGGCCGTGAGGCTCCTGACAAGGGTTCCTAGTCCATGGCATCCTCATCCTCAGTGGTGGGTGGTTCTTGCTGAAGGGGCTCTACGTCGTCTTCATCGCCGTCCTCGTCGTAAACAGACACGCCGTTGAGGCATTTCCCTGGGAAGTGGAGGCACGCCGCAGAACAGTTCAGCATTGCTTTCCGGCATCCACATTTGCCACTACCACAATCCTTGGTGCAGCGGCAAAATATCGTTTTCAGTAGGACCTCCGGTGCTAGTGGATCTTCTGTTGTAATTGGCACCAGGGTGTCTCCTACATGTTTCCACCCCCACTCTTGAGGGGGCAGCTCATTCCCGAGCTACTGCTGCACTTGGTGATAGGTGCGCCGAGAATTCTGTTTAGCTGCGCTCTCAGTTGGTGGGAGGGATCTGATGTCAAGCTTAATATTTGCCACTGACCTCATAAACGACTGGAAGCGGTACTGGTTGAGGGAGGTCTGTCTTGCTGGTGCCCCATACCATTTCAGGAAGCAAATCCTCCCAGCCTCTTCAACCTCGACTTGAGTGGAGGACAGGTTGTAAAAGATAACTGCCGCTTTTTTGATGATTTCTGACTTTAAGTACAATTTTGAGAAGCCCATCTTGCTTTTCCTTAAAGTTGAAGATGTTGCGTCGCAGCCGGCAAATGAATGTAAGAACAGGATGTGTTCAAATCCATGCTGCTGCATCTCTTGGGTGGACAGTGCCATTGTTTTGGTTTTTCCTCGGCCGGACTTGAGCAGCAGGATGTCTTGGGTGGGAGGAGTGGAAGCTATCAAAAGAACAGCGAGGTCCACATCCTCACCAACGACAGCCACAGAACTGTGAGTGGATTGTTCCACAGCAATTTTCACGATAAGGACGTCAGCATCATCGGTGGCCCGGAGAGTCTGTGCACCATTCTCCTGAAGCCTTATCTGTAGTAAGGAGATGAACTGACTTTTGTTGGTAGGATTGGACAAAAAATCTTCTTGTTTCACAGGTATCGATGTTTTCCATAAATTAATGTCAGCCGACCTCCTTAGTCTGTATTGTCGCCTCTATTCTTGTGACTTCGTACTATTGGCTGAGTTTGCGTATCCAGCAAATACCACAGCGCGACTCATTCCAGAATAGGTGATATATCCATCACAAATGGTGGCAACGGAGGCATCTTTTTGCCAAATTACTTTGTGTAGTAGGAATCCTCCATCTACTACTATGTTCATCTGAGATAGTTGAGCAGCCTTATCGGTAGGCTCGAACATGGTGTACAGGATAGATTTGGTTTTCTTCCTCATCCCACTTTCATTGAACAGTGCCAAGCGAAATGGGGCCAGCTCGTACTCCAAGAATTTCATCAAATCCTCCTCTGATCGTTTGCTTACACACATTTGGCGAAATAGCAAAGTTGGGTCAACTGCAACCTTTTCATTATGAATTTTTATCGATGAGCTGACAGAGGAAAGAGTGAATGCACGATCTTTGCGGGACAATTTGATGTCTGAGAATGGCATGTCCACTATCTTATTCATTGCCTCTTTATCAACTCGAACAGCACCGTAACAATTTATTGTGGCATCTCCCACCACCCCATTCGCAATTGACATAATGTCATTGGTTTGTGGGAAGGGAGGATGAGCAAAATAACAACGATAGTGGCCACAACCGGTGCATTTACCCTAGCTGTGGCGTAAATTTGAGGTAAAAATCTGTTTTTCGAACATTTTTACTTTTCCGGAGCGAATTCGAAAACAGTTGCGAATTCGAAAAAGTATATAAAATGGAAGTTGTAGAGAATCTCATGAGCTTTCATTTGGTATATAGCATTTTTCCCTACGACGCACCATTTTCGAGATATAAGCAAAAAAACCAAAAGTGGGACATTCTTTCCCCCTGCCCACCTTTCCGGCTCACCTCCTAGGCGTCAGGACTTTTAGTATGTTCACTCCCTAAGTACCCTGAACAACTTTCTAAAGGAATCGCTTAGGTCCGTGCTCACGCACTCTACACCACCCTTTGAGCTATTCGTTGACTGGACTATAAGGGTTGGTTCCAGTTAACACAATAAATTGTAATCTTTACTATAATCTACTTTAAAGTTCAATGCTTAACGCAAAAGCAGTAGCTACTAAACTCTACTTAAAATTATAATAAATGTAGCGCTTCCACCCTCTCACCCCTAAAAAATATCGCAATTTTTACACAATTCATTCGAATCTGGGGTTAAAAACGTGTTTAGTTTTGAACTGGCTTCGGTACCTCTTTCCCTTTTCGATGACAAAGGCCTAATGAAAAAACTAACAAGGCAACTTTCTACCAGATTATTAATACTGTTTCAGAACGAGACCATATTTTCGAAATTAGTGAGTAGGTATGTGATTGATGGAGGATACTTGCTTGGCCAAAAAAAGGAGAATTTAATAACGTTTATAACGCTTACGTTAGTTACATAAGAAAATATTATGGTAATAGAGTAACTGTCGTGTTCGATGGTTATGTGGATAATGCAAAAAGCACGAAGAACCTAAAACAACAAACCTGTCCTGAAATTATATTTGATGATAACACTGTTGTTTCTGAAACTCAGCGGAAGTTCCTTAGTAATGTGTTTAACAAAGAACGTTTGATTGCAGAACTAGTGAAAAAATTTAGTAATGAAGAAATCGAGGTATTCGTTGCTGCGAATGATACCGATTTATTAATAGTACAGACTGCTATCGAAAATGGTATAAGTGCGACACAGCTGTTGTCGTAGGGCAAGATATTGACCTGCTAGTCAGTCTTTTTTATTGCTCTGTCTCCCTACGACAAAGACATTACATTTTTAAAATAAATACCAGCAAAAGGATTTACAGTTCAAGAGATTTACAATCCTCAACTTTTTTAAAAAACTGTAAAGAAACAATATTATTTGCACACATTATTAGCGGTTGCGACACAACCTCAGCGTTTTTTCCAAAGGAAAGATTAATGCAACCAATGTGCTTAATAAAAGAGATGACTTACAAGACATCATGCACACTTTAATTAATGAAAAAGCTAGTCATGAAGAAATTGTTGACGTAGGAGAGCGATTTGTTCTAGCTTTGTACAACTCTATCTCCACAGAAAAAAATCTAGATGTATACAAATTCATGACTTTTAACAAACTTGTTGGTAGAGCGAACAACACTGTAATGTTATCAAAACTATTACCAACTTCTGCTGCTGCTCGGCAACACTCATATCGCGTTTTTTACCAAATTCAAATATGGAAAAAAGTTACGCTAGAAGCTACTGATTGGGGATGGAAAGAAGTCGGCGGTATATTAACCCCAACTATGAGAACTAAAGAACCAGCTCCCGAATCTGTTTTGAAATTAATTTCTTGCTCGTGCAAATTAGGGTGCGAAAACTGGTGCAGTTGCAGAAGAGCAGGCTTACGTTGCTCCACAATGTGTTACCATTGCCACGGACAAGCATGCATGAATGTCGAATCTATGGAAGATGACGAAGATTAATTAATGCGGTTAACCTTCTGATAATTCGTGAATTAAGTATACAGGGGACACCACGTAAAAAAACCGCGCCAATTACTTTTACCTCTGTGGTGGCGTGACAACTAATACAATATAAAATATTCTTGCTTCTTTAAAAATTGCGATATTTTCTAGGAGTGAAAGGGTGGAAGCGCTACATTTATTATAATTTTAAGTGGAGTTTAGTAGCTACTGCTTTTGCGTTAAGCATCGAACTGTAAAGTAGATCCTAGTAAAGATTACAATTTATTGTGTTAACTGGAACCAACCCTTAATGTGTTCGCCTTATTTCCCAGGTACTATTAATTTTAGGAAAAAAGTGTAGATGCGTTTTTGTTAGAGAATTTTATAAGGCATAATTTTATATATAGGTATTTTTATCAAAAAGTACACCGTTCCCGAGATAATCTAGAAAACCTCAAAATGGTGGTGGAAACGACCTCCTAGGGGACGAAGCACACTATTTAGAGGTAGGAACTTTTGGATTTACTAATTCTTATGCTATCCTTAACATTTCTACCAATTTTCAAAACTTTCTGAATTTTCTCCAATATAAATTGTTATATTACTGAACTATTTATATATAGACCAGGCAACGAATGATTATAGAGGGAAATTTTAGGGACAGAAAATTTGACATCGGAACTTTGTTTGGACTAGTCTGGAGATGAACATATCAAAAGTCCCCACTCCTAGGTGGTGAGCGGGGGGCAGGGGGGCACTTTAAAAGTCCCATTTTTTGGTTTCTCACTTATATCTCGAAAACTATGCGTCGTATGGAAAAGGGTAATCTATGCAAAATTAAACATAATTAAATTTCCTATAGGAATGTCTATATTCATTTTCTTCCTATGTGTTATAGTTTACGAGATATTCGCCAGCCAAAATAGATAATTAAAAAAAAAGTATTGGGTACCTTGAATATTTCTATCAAAGCGGTTTACCATGGTCTGCTAATAAATCACAGTCGCAAAGCAATCTTTATTTTGCAACACTCGACGTATTTATTAACGTAATATTTTGTCGATATTCAGTCCTCCTGGTTTAAAAACAGCTGGATGTGGAAGTAACTGTATAACTGAGGAGTTGGCATGTGGTTGTCAGAGTTTATTCTCGATTTATCATTTTACTGCTCAGCGTCATTTTCTACTTCATTATCAATAACTATTGTAAAAATGCTAACTTTCTAGCAAAAAATTTATCTAATACAGTGTTATGGAATTGGTGAGTATCCCTATCGGAAAGTAATCGATTTTAATTTAAAATACCCAGGCATGCGTGTTGTACAGTCAACTTGCCCCAAATTAGTACAGATATTTTTAAGAACTGGATCGTTGTTGAAGATACCAAGACCTACAAAAAATATGATGAAAATGATGTTATTGATGATAACTCTGTTAGTATTACAGTCAGTGGAGGAATATCCCAGACTGTCATTAAGAAGACGAGTGGAATATTTGAAAGTGGTTAAGAAATCTCAGATTCAAAAAATTTTAAAATACAATGGATACATCCTCACAAACCGATTTTCAACCACACCCTAGAGACATGCGATGAAGCAAAACGTCTTTATTTTTGTTTGTGGATTAGAAGCATGAGTAGAAATTTTCAAAAAAAAATATCTTTACAGATGAATCCACCTTCTCGACTAATGGGATTGTAGTTTCGCACCATAGTTGATATTGGAGTGATGATGATGTTAATTCTAATTTTAGAATACAATGTAGACGACAATACTTTAAAAAAGTAAATGTTTGGTGTGCACTTCAGGCCTGTAGCTAGAAAATGCTTCAAGGGCGGGCAAACAATTTTTCAGGCGGGGCCGTGGGTCAAAAATATTTTTATCGTTTTTTCCATTTACAGATAACCCTGTAAAAAATAGCTACCTCATTATTTTTTGCGGTCGCCGTAGGTCGGGCGAAAATTGTTCCACGACGGACCGCAAGACATGTACCTCCCGTTCTCGAGGGTGGAGAACACGATGGTGACAATATTTTCCGACCTACCCTCCAACCACTACTCCTAAACCGAAAAAGCCACCCCCGTTTCAGATTTTCCGGTGCTAGGTATTTTTTTGTCATGAAGAAATTGTAGACGTAGGTGAGCGATTTGTACTAGCTTTATACAACTCTACCTCCACAGAAAAAAGTCTAGATGTATACAAATTCATGACTTTTAACAAACTTGTTGGTAAAGCGAACAATACTGTAATGTTATCAAAACTATTACCAACTTCTGCTGCTGCTCGGCAACACTCATATCACGTTTTTTACCAAATTCAAACTTGGAAAGAGGTTACGCTAGAAGCTACTGATTGGGGATGAAAAAAAGTCGGCGGTATATTAACCCCAACTATGACAACTAAAGAACCAGCTCCCGAATCTGTTTTGAAATTAATTTCTTGCTCGAGCAAATTAGGGTGCGAAAACTGGTGCAGTTGCAGAAGAGCAGGCTTACGTTGCTCCACAATGTGTTACCATTGCCACGGACAAGCATGCATGAATGTCGAATCTATGGAAGACGACGAAGATTAATTAACGCAGTTGACCTTCTGATAATTCATGAATATACAGGGGACACCACGTAAAAAAACCGCGCCAATTACTTTACCTCTGTGGTGGCGTGCCAACAAGTACAATATAAAATATTCTTGTTTCTTTAAAAATTGCGATATTTTCTAAGGGTGAAAGGGTGGAAGCGCTACATTTATTATAATTTTAAGTGGAGTTTAGTAACTACTGCTTTTGCGTTAAGCATTGAACTGTAAAGTAGATCCTAGTAAAGATTACAATTTATTGTGTTAACTGGAACCAACCCTTAATGTGTGCGCCTTATTTTCCAGGTACTATTAATTTTAGGAAAAAAAGTGTAGATACGTTTTTGAGAATTTTATAAGGCATAATTTTATATATAGGTATTTTTATCAAAAAGTACACCGTTCCCGAGATAATCTAGAAAACCTCAAAATGGGGGTGGAAACGACCTCCTAGGGGACGAAGCACACTATTTAGAGGTAGGAACTTTTCGGTTTACTAATTCTTATGCTATCCTTAACATTTCCACCAATTTTCAAAACTTTCTGAATTTTGTCCGATATAAATTGTTATATTACTGAACTATATATTTAGACCAGGGAACTAATGATTATAGAGGGAAATTTTAGGGACAGAAAATTTGACTTCGGAACTTTGTTTGGACTAGTCTAGAGATTAACATATCAAAAGTCCCCATTCCTAGGTGGTGAGCGGGAGGCAGGGGGTCACTTTAAAGGTCCCATTTTTTGGTTTCTCGCTTATATCTCGGAAACTATGCGTCGTATGGAAAAGGGTAATCTATGCAAAATTATATATTATGACCAGAAAAACATTCGTCTGTTACAAAGGCAAAGCCACCTGTGGTACCAAAATATGCTGAAAAATATTAAAAATCATATTAATGGGTCTTGACGAATTTCACGTATCCACCACAAATTACGGAAACTGATGAGCTTATGTATGAAAAATCCCCCATCCATAACCAAATCAAATTTTAGTGTATTCACGGTTGTGGCGCCGATCCGATGCATTTTTTAGAATTTTTAACATTCAAAATGTTATTTTTTTAGCATATTTTGGTATCACAGAAGGCTATGCCTTTGTAGCAGGCGAATGTTTTTCTGGTTATAAGTAGATCCTAATTTGTTCTATACTTGAGTAAAATTTGATCTAAATTGGAAACAAAATAAAAAAGTTATAAAGGCGTCTTCATTTTAAGTGAGTCACACTGTATATTTAAGAAACTGCGTAGATTTCGACAAAATATTACGTTAGTAAATACGTCAAGTGTTGTAAAATAAATATTGTTTTGTGACTGTGATTTATTAGCAGACCACGGTAAACCGCCTTGATAGAAATATTCAAGGTACCTACTACTTTTTTTTTAAATTATCTATTTTGGCTGACGAATATCTCGTAAACCATAACACATAGGAAGAAAATGAATATAAACATTCTAGGAAATTTAATTGTGTTTAATTTTGCATAGACTATCTTTTTGCATACGACGCATAATTTCCGAGATATAAGCGAAAAACCAAAAAATGGGACCTTCAAGTGCCCCCCCACCCCCCCGCTCAACACTTAGGAGTCGGGACTTTTGATATGTTCATCTCCAAGCTAGTCCAAACAAAGTTCCGAAGTCAAATTTTCTGTCCCTAACATTTCCCTCTACACCCTTTTTTGAGCATTCGTTGCCTGGATTAATAATGTAATAAAATGCACACTAATATACTATGGTGGTGTATTATTGGTTGCTCAAAACGCCAAAAAGGTTCTAGTGTATTTTCTGGTTACTTCTATGGTGTGAATGGGACTTCTATATTCAGTCCACCTGGTTTAAAAACAGCTGGATGTGGAAGTAACTGTATAACTGAGGAGTTGGCATGTGGTTGGCAGAGTTTATTCTCGATTTGTCATTTTACTACTGCTCAGCGTCATTTTCTACTTCATTATGAATAACTATTGTAAAAATGCTAACTTTCTAGCAAAAAATTTATCTAATACAGTGTTATGGAATTGGCGAGTATCCCTATCGGAAAGTAATCGATTTTAATTTAAAATACCCAGGCATGCGTGTTGTACAGTCAACTTGCCCCAAATTAGTACAGATATTTTTAAGAACTGGATCGTTGTTGAAGATACCAAGACCTACAAAAAATATGATGAAAATGATGTTATTGATGATAACTCTGTTAGTATTACAGTCAGTGGAGGAATATCCCAGACTGTCATTAAGAAGACGAGTGGAATATTTGAAAGTGGTTAAGAAATCTCAGATTCAAAAAATTTTAAAATACAATGGATACATCCTCACAAACCGATTTTCAACCACACCTTAGAGACAGGCGATGAAGCAAAACGTCTTTATTTTTGTTTGTGGATTAGAAGCATGAGTAGAAATTTTCAAAAAAAAATTATCTTTACAGATGAATCCACCTTCTCGACTAATGGGATTGTAGTTTCGCACCATAGTTGATATTGGAGTGATGATGATGTTAATTCTAATTTTAGAATACAATGTAGACGACAATAATTTAAAAAAGTAAATGTTTGGTGTGCACTTCAGGCCAGTAGCTAGAAAATGCTTCAAGGACGGGCAAACAATTTTTCAGGGGGGGCCGTGGGCCAAAAAATTTTTTATCGTTTTTTCCATTTTCAGATAACCCCGTAAAAAATAGCTACCTCATTATTTTTTGCGGTCGCCGTAAGTCGGGCGAAAATTGCCCCACGACGGACCGCAAGACATGTACCCCCTCGTTTTCGAGGGCGGAGAACAATATTTTCCGACCTACCCTCCAACCACTACTCCTAAACCGAAAAAATCACCCCCGTTTCCGATTTTCCGGTGCTAGGTCTTTTTTTGTCGGAAAATTTTATTAGTGAAAGTTTTATATATTTCATCAAAATAAAAAATTGAAAAATTAAAAAAATTGATTTTAAAAAGTATAAAAAAAGACTACTAATTACTTGGCAACTATCTGACTGCTTGGGTTTAATTTCAAACAAAATTGTCATGATTTCAATATTTTTTAATTTTGATTAAATTTTGGATCTAGGGTTTTTGGATAATTCTGAACAATTTTCGTTCATAAAATTTTCCGACAAAAAAGTCCCAGCATCGGAAAATCGGAAAAAGTTTCGGTTTAGGGGTAGTGGTTGGAGGGTAGGTTGGAAAATATTATCACCATCGTGTTCCCCACCCTCGAAAACCGGGGGGATGATTTCTTGCGGTCCAGTCGCAGAACTTTTGGGCTTTTTGCTCCTTTCTAGTTTACCTTAAAGGACTATTATAGGGCCATATATTTTGAAGATACTAGAAACAGCCTGCCGAATTCAATTATGGAGGTCGCGATTTGGTTCGGAATTGCGAAATCGGAAAAAATCGCACTTTTCCACTTTTTTACGAAATATCTCGGAAATATAATATTTTACATTTCCCATCCCATAACTTTGTTTCTAATCATTGACTCGAATTAAAAATTTGCACACATATATTCTGAAACATAATGAATCGATTGCCGTACATAAAACGGTACCAAAGATAAAATATCTAGTACAAAAAAAATATTTTCATTCGAGATTGCATAGATTTTTCAGTATCGGCATTGAAAAAGTCTACATCGAGGAAACCTTTTTACAAGCTTTTATTTAAGTTGCTTTGTTAGAATGGGTCAAATCTTGCAACTGAATTTTAAAACAGTTATCCCCAACCGATTGAGCTGAAATTTTGCACACACGTTTAGTTTGGATGACAATGCATGGTTAGCTAAGTGACGTCATTTAAATCCAATATGGCGGACTCCCAATTTAGTGCAACTGAAATACTGAATAAAAGCTTGTATTTAAAAAGTTTTTTTTTTTAATCAAAAATTTATTAATATTGAAGATAGAGATTGAAAGTGAAATGTAGTTTAAGGTCTGAATTTTGAAAAACAAAAATCGCTGTCTATAACAGTTTGGTGGTCATAGAAGTGTAATAAGTTTGAGCATGGTACGTGCTGCATTAAATCCTGGCTGACCGATGCAGCGGACCCTCAATTTAACAGCTAGTATTAAAAACGGAGGAGCCATTTTTTTTTTAAATTATGTGTTCATTATGTGTCTATTGTAAATCAGTCGCTGATATTTGACTAACTTACCATGAACAATTTTAAAGATCTGCTAAGTTATATAGGAAATATCCCACGTTTCAAAGAAATTTTAAGTAAGTAAGCATCAAGTAACGTTTTTGGCAATAGTTTCGAAAATTTGATATAAAAAGTTATGAAAAATTTCCACCATAGGGAAAAAGCTGTGTCAAATCGATGACTCAAATATTATTTACATAGAATACATATTTTCGAGATATAACGGACTAAACGCTGGCATGATTATAATATCCATAAAAACCGCTGCCCAAGGAATCACTACTTCCACATCCGGATTTTCTATCCAGGTCACTCACAACGAAAAAAAATTGTATGTGGAAATGATTGTTTATGGAACTTGAATAATATAATATTTGAAATCCTCTATCACAAAAACCCATAAAACGATACCCCACATTGGTAGAGGGGTGAGGGTGGTGATAGGGGGGTGGTAGTGGGGGTGGATGAAGTGAAAAAATATTTTGAGGTTTCTGGTTTTTGTGCACACACTAAATCAAAATTTTTTCATCCCCTTTAATAATAGAGTGAGGGTGGTAATGGGGCTGGCTAATGCCAAAAATTTGTTTGAGACTTTAGCTTCTCTTGTATATACTAAATACTAATTTTATGGACTCTTACCTGCTTGATTCACGTATTTACCCCAAATTTACCCTAATTTACCCCCCAACCCTCTACGGAACAAGATGAAAATATAATCTAGTTCTAGATCTCGTTAGAGTACATATGTGTACCAAATTTCAAGTCAATGTCTTAAACGGTTCCAGAGTAAACGTGCGCACAAGAAAAGTTACAGACAGACAGACCGACAGACAGAAAATTTTTCTTTGCTTAAACTTAAAATCTCGACGTTTCATGACATTCTAAGCCTATTTGAACAATAAAAATTTTTAATTTTTGTTTGTCGTTACTATACTTCCACTGAATGTAGAAGTAAAAGTGGGACATTTTTCAATACAACTTAGCAGATCTTCAAAACTGTTTATAAGTTATTCAAAATTTTTTCGTTGTGAGTGGCTTGGATAGAAAATCTGGATGTGGAAGTAGTGATTCCTTGGGCAGCGGTTTTTTTACTTTACCGTCTGGACTAATATAAAATTAAAGCCTAACAGTCGCGTTAGCGTGATGCGCTCTAATTAGGACGATGCGCGATGGGGGACCAGAAGATAAAACAATTCCCTACATTAAAAATGACTGCATTGTTTTCTTTGAATTAAATGCATTATGTTTTTATATGCTGAAGCTTAAAAAGTGTGAAAGAGCAGGAATTTATACTGGCAAGGATGCTTCACTACCACGCAGGAAAAGACAAACAAAAACCTGCTTAAAATAATTCGATAGTCAATATATAGAACTGGATTTTATATGGATGTTCTTATTTCAAATAAAAATTGTTTTTATTCTAAATAAGATGTTTTTTACTTTATTTGATGTTTTTATTTTAAATAAGATGTTCCATTTACGTGTATTTAATTGAATATTATGTTAATTCTTTCTGTTATCCTAGTACAGGATTCCTCAAGGGGGATTGAGATTTATATGAGGGAAGTTTTTGGGACGGGATTGTTGTCTGTTTAGGGGTTTATTATTGTCTTCTCATGTCGTAAATGTCTATTTTCTGGTGTAGGAGCTTGAAGGTGTTGTCGTGTCTACGTTGAAAAGGATGATGATACGTGTAAGTTCTAAAGTATCTCTACTTTAAGAGAAAAAAAATTTTGGGCGGTCTCTTTGATAAGGTCCTTCGTCCTAGGCATGTCATAGATCCTATGGAGCTCATCAATTTTTACATAACAAGATTAATTAGTTAACAGGCGAAGTATTTTGTTTTGTGTAACCTGCACCCTGCCGTGCTGCGTGTCCCAAACCCCATTCCAGACCACACAGCCGTGTAGCAGGATGGGCCTGAAAATGACCTTATAAAGGGTCAAGTTGTTAACCAATGGGTATAGTTTGCTGAGAGTTCCATCTCCATAGGTCTTACCTATTTATTTCTCCGATTATATGGGGTGCGAGACACAGTCTCTTATCTAGAGAGACCCCCAAATATTTAACTGTGTTGTGTTCTTGTACGTCAAATCCTTCTATGTTAAGTTTCGTAATCGTTCTAATGTTCGTAAATTTTCTGTTAAAAGTAATAGTTTAACTTGTGGATTTATTTTAATATTCCATTTTGAATAAAATTCTGTTAATTTAATTAAGTGGTATCTGATCTTTTGGGTCGCTGTTGCGCATAAAAACTGTTTGCGTAAATAGTTACATCGTCTGCGTACAATAGTAATTAGTAAGGAGGTGATTGAGTAGGAGAGGATATCTGCGGTGAAAAGGTTGTACAGTGTACAGGATGGGTGGAAGCAGGGACTCCTGAGGAACTTCTGCGGAAAACCTAGTTTTCAGTGACAGGGAATTATTCACCCATGTCAAAAAATATCTGTAGGATAAGAATGGCGCTATCAGTGACGTCAAATATTTGGGGAACTTATGAATATGTTCCAGTTTGTAAATTAATCCATTCCTCCACGTAGTATCAAAGGCTTTTTCGATATCTATTAGCAGGACAAGGTTGCGCTGTTTTTTATTAAAACTGTGCAACGTGTCCTGAACTAATTTGCAGAGTGTATGCGTTGTGCTGTGACCCGAACTGAAACCAAACTGCTGTGTAGGCAAGAGGGATTTTTCCCCACGAACCTGTTTATGTTACCCATAATCACTCTCTCGTCCAATTTTGAGAGGGTACTTAATAGGGAGATTGGTCGGTAACTCCTCGGCTCGTGGGGAGATTTGCCTGGTTTCAGAATCGGGACAACAATCGCAATTTTTTACTGCTTGGGAAAATATTGCAGTATTATTATGGTGTTTATAATAACCGGCACACGATAGCGATATCGGTCTGTGTGCATTGTGACGTATGCTATCTTCTCTAAGTAATTTCACTCTATGCAGCACACCACGGCGCGGTAGTCAGAATCAACGTTGAGAAAAATGCAACTACGAAGTGGCAGCGGTGATTTTGAGAAGGCAATTTGTGGTATTCAAAACTTTGCTGCAAATTTAAAGTGACGCTACAATCCCATTCGGTACTTTGTAATAAATATAACTTTAAAGTTATATATTTGCAGTTTTCGTCAATATCATCAAATAGCAATTAGTTTCAAGTGGCATTTCTTAGTGAAAACGACTAGTGATTCCTTCTGAAATACGCCATTTTGATGGTCAAAATTATTTACGCCATTATTTCAAGACACGAACCATAATTTCACAAATGACTTATAAATTTAATTTATCATATGGCCGGAACATTATGGAAAAAATATATCCCATTTTGGCCGTTCGCATGTAATGGGAACGTTCCTATTACGTGTCTGTGACTAGTAGCAAAACACTTTAAAGTACCTAGAACACTCGCCGCTGCGTTCCACCAACTAATTGTGCTAGTTGGGACAGACTGACTGAAGGACAGAGGGACATTTTGAAAGTTACTCAGAGTTTGATCACTAATAATGATATGGAAAGTTTTTCTCTACGAGCTGTATTTACGGTTTTAGAAATATGAACATCCAATACAATATAGTCTTCGTCTTCTTATACGCGAATACTACAATAATAATAATAATAATTAGGAATGTCAATTTTGGGTATATCTCATGGAATGGCTTGGGAGCTAGAGTGTAATGACTAAATGCCAAAGTGATAAATTTCTATTTGTTTCCCTACAGCATGTTGAACTATAAAATTATTAAACCATAACAGAGCTAGCTCCACTTTTGGTAGTGAACTTGATTTATATTGGAAATTTTTTTGTAAATTCAATTGCCGTTCTTTATACTACAAACATCTTTTTGGTATAGAATTCGGGTCAAACAAATGCGCAATTGCTCGTATTAAAGAAGATGATGAGTGGTGTTGATTGAAGATATGTAGTTTACAGACCGAAGAGATGATCCGGCGTCAAGGTTGCAAAATCGATTTTGCGATTACTTTAACGTTATAATTTTTTATTTTACTGTTAGTCCAATTAATAAGCCGGAAAATATGGAAAAGTGGTGGAACAGCACCGATTTGAAAAATTCCTTTTTTCACGTGTTCCGTAGTCCACCAGGAACATTCATCAGCATTGACCTCTGCATTAACTCCGAGGATAAAAAAATTGGGGGGGTTTGAAGTGCCCCAAAACGTAGCTGTCTTAAAAACAATTATAAATTAGTATTTCTCCTCAGAAATGGGCTCTAGGAGGTTTCCTTAGTGGGCATGAATATTGCTGCATATTGCAATCATGAAAAATTGGCATGCGTACTTTCCGTTCGAAATATACACACCATTTTTACGACTGCAGCAAAATTGACAAAAAAGTGCTGATTTTTATTATTATTTTATAATTAAACCTCAAGCACATCGTTTCTAAAGAGCGGGCAACTTTAGTTCTCAGAGGATGGAAAGTCTATTTTCAATGACAGTCGTAGAAAAAAACAAGATTGTGATGCACCATTTTATAAGTGGTGTCCAGAATAGGCTAATGGACTCAATTAGTTGTGACGTTACGAATTAGGCAACCTCTATATACTACTGTCATGACACACGGGTTGCCTGCCAAGCACACTGAAACTTTGACCCTTAATGCATATGTTTATAAGGCGACATTTTCGAAAATAGAAACAGAGCCTAGAATTTTATTTTATTTCTCTTGTCTAATAAATATTTAAGGACTTCTAATACCTATTTCACATTTAAGAAATACGTTAAAATGTATATATCCATATTTGATTTATAAAAACTTTATTTTAGTTTCATATTACAGTTTTTGTAATTCTTTATACTTTTGTATATTTTCTTATACCTCTTGCATGATAAATGGTAACTGAAAGTTCTTAAACATTTCTTCCAAGGGAGAAATTAAATAAAATTCTACGCTATGTTTCTATCCTCGAAAATGTCGCCTTATAAACATATGCATTAAGGGTCAAGTTCTGTGTGCTTGGCAGGCAACCCGTGTGTCATGACAGTAGTATGTAGAGGTTGCATAATTATGTGACGTCACACTAATGCGGTCCATTGAAAACGAAAATATGTATAGAAGAAGCCTATTCAATTTCTGTCAAAAAATCTACATGCCAAATATTTACACCTTTCCTCCCCAACACCTGTATATTGATTTTATGTATTTTAAACCAGAGCATATTTTAACATACAAGGCTATCTATTATAGAGCCAAGATGCATCACTTTTAATAAAGAAAACAAAAACTAATACCGCATGAGTTCTATTTTTAGTGGGCTTAATTCTTAAAAAAATTATATTTCCTAATATATTTTTTGAATTCCCGGTAGGTTTTCCTGTATCCTCTTGAGACATAGAAACAAACATTTGAATCGAGGCACGTTATGATGGCAAGAATTGCTCATTTCTTGCCCGTTCTGACGATGTCCTAGGTACATACTTATCTTTTACTTTTACGGATTTTTTGTAATTTTAATAACTTATAAATTTCTTAATTTTCGAAATCGTCACGACATTTATTGTCATGTCTTCTTGTATGGCCCAATGAATATATCTTTTGTCGCTTCTATTATTTGAATTATATTAAAGCATATCAAAATCCAGTTAGGTAAGTATTTAATTATTGATATTTATAGCGGATAACATTGTTATCCATCAGTGGTTGTTTCCTAGGTAGGGTACTAATTTTTTTACATATTTTACTTAAAACGGAGGGTAATAACAGTAAAACCAGGTAGAAATAATAGGTAGGACGTATAGTAGTATATCATAAGGGCTTTTTTTGGTTCTTATAGCTCAAGAGGGTAGAGCAAAATCAGTCGATGAACGTGTAAATTTTCTAATATTGTGTAATTAAAATATAATTCTTTAAAAGTATTTATACAAAGCATCCTTCTTTGTTTGACATCTTTTATTTATCAATTAATTTTCCCTTCTGGGTAATCATCAATCACCCTGTATAATTTTCATTAAAAGTATAGCAGGTTTGCGCCTAGGCAATTGTATTAACTACATGCCATATATTGTCCTGAGCAACATTTTTTTCCATTAATTACTTTTTTAGGGTGTTTACCTTTTGTTTATTAAAAGTATAGCCGGCTTCTTTCTTGGCAATGGTGTCAACTCTCAGCGAAATACTAATTTTCTCAGTCAAATAGTCTTTTAGTTACATCGCCATCAAGCAGACAAACATGCGACAGACAAAGTGACGGAATTGAAAGACTTTAATTTTCGAAATCTACGTTGGTCCTGTATTTCCAATTTGATTTCTCCGGCATATAGCTCACTAAAAATGACACACATTATTTAATGGCTAAAATGTTTCATTTAGAAATTTTATGTTCTTCAATTAAATACCTCGTACAGAGAATTATATGTATATTTAGTTCATGATATGTATGAAGAAAGCTTCGTTCTTTATGAAAATGGACAGCAGTAAGTCAGACAAATGTAAAGTTGGCGAAGGCGTCACCCAGGGCTGCGTTGCGTCACAAATCCTCTATAGTGAATATGTGTTGCGACGTATGTTAAGGTAGCAGAGTGGTGTGGCTCTAGGCGGAACCAAAATTTCCAGCTTGGAACCATTTAGTTGCAGCAAGCAAGGATTAGCTCATACACCTGTTGGTTAGACTCCAACATAAGCTCGGATTATGATTTAAGTGTACGTAAATTACAACAAAACGAAAATCATGATTCTAGTTCAAATGATAACCACAGACATTTTATATTTTATTGTGTGGTAATAAATAAGACGATATACTTTGGAGCCCTTGTCGACAATACTGGCAACTGCGAGTATGAGATTCGGCGAGACATACAGATGGAAAAATCGGTAACGTGCCAGTTGAGCAAAATTTGGTATAACAGAAATATCATGAAAAATACTAAGATCAGATTACCTAACGCCCTAATTTTCTCCATCTTTTTTCATGCCTCTGAGACATGGACCGTTATGGATGTAGACATACGGCGTACTGATGCTTTCGGGATGTGAGTTTAGAAAGCTCGATTCTCTAAGATATACGTTCTCAAAAGCGACTTTCCAGTATCGTATTCTCCCGAATCCTATCATTTTTTGGCCAAGGCCTTTCATTGATTTAAAATATATTTAAATAAAAATTTCGACTTCTTAAAATTTTGATCATCTTTACCAAACTTGGTGTTTGACTTATCTACAAAAGAAGTTGAGTTTATGTAATGTTTCTTATCTTTTTAAATGTAGTTTAAATTTTGCTTTTTATTATGTGAATATTATTTTTTCTATAAGCAAATTTCTATTCCTCTAATTGGTCACCCTCTAATAAAGTTAATTTCTAAAACGTAATATGACAATTTTCCCTCTCCTTTACACAAAACACGAACATACTGTATATTCAAATTTATATTGATATATTCCTTTTTTTTCTTCAAATTATTATAAAAACAGAAAAAGCTTACCTAGATGAAATGCAGAAAATAAAAGAATAAATAAATAATATCAATAATATTTGATTATACAATAAAACATGATCTTATTTCATTTATAATAATATTCTATCAATAGTAATATGACCTACTAAATACTCACCCACCAAATCAATAAAGCTGTTAGGGCCACATAAAAGACATATTTAACACACATCTTGAATTCACACGAAGAAATGGAAATAATAGAAGTATAATATAAATTTCCGCTGGGGGCAGCACTGTACAAGGCCACACAATTTGGTGAAATTTCTGAGATTATACACACCAAATTTTTACTATACTTGTGTGGCCATTTCCAGAAACCGACAGGGTGGGGAGACCACGTAGATGCTGTAAAAATAGGTTTTAAATTGTGTGGCCATGTGTATGGCCACACAATTAGCGAAGGCCACATAAGTATGGTTATAGAGTGGTGTGTGTCCACATAATTATTGCAAGACCTACGCACACACACACACACACACACACACATATATATATATATACACAGTGTGTTTCACTTCTCGTGAAGACACCCCTGTATCTTTTTTATTTGTTGCCGAATTAATTTCAAATTTTTATCAGCCATGCAAGTCCATAAGGTGACTTTACTCAACATATAAATGCCGTCTAAATCTAAAACGCCGGCCTACTGCGATAAAAAGAAAATGTCAATTTTCGAGAAATCATAGTAGGCTTAGAGATAGACAAAAATTTTGTTAACAAAAGTTGTTCGGAATCACTTGATATGTCCCCCTGTTAAATTTTGTGAAAATCGGAATATTTTCAAAAAAAAATTTTTTGTTTCACTTCTCGTGAAGACACCCCTGTATCTTTTTCATTTGTGGCCGGATTAATTTCAAATTTTTATCAGCCATACAAGTCCATAAGGTGACTTTATTCAACATATAAATTCCGTCTAAATCTAAAACGCCGGCCTACTGCGATAAAAAGAAAATATCAATTTTCGAGAAATCATAGTAGGCTTAGAGATAGACAAAAATTTTGTTAACAAAAGTTGTTCGGAATCACTTGATATGTTCCCCTGTAAAATTTTGTGAAAATCGGAATATTTTCAAAAAAAAATTTTTTGTTTCGCTTCTCGTGAAGACACCCCTGTATCTTTTTTATTTGTGGCCGAATTAATTTCAAATTTTTATCAGCCATACAAGTCTATAAGGTGACTTTATTCAACACATAAATGCCGTCTTTATCTAAAACGCCGGCCTACTGTGATAAAAAGAAAATGTTAATTTTCGAGAAATCATAGTAGGCTTAGAGATAGACAAAAATTTTGTTAACAAAAGTAGTTCGGAATCACTTGATATGTCCCCCTGTAAAATTTTGTGAAAATCGGAATATTTTCAAAAAAAAACATTTTGTTTCACTTCTCATGAAGACACCCCTGTATCTTTTTTATTTGTGGCCGAATTAATTTCATATTTTTATCAGCCGAACAAATCCATAAGGTGACTTTATTCAATACATAAATGCCGTCTAAATCTAAAACCCCTGCCTACTGCGATAAAAATAAAATGTTAATTTTCGAGAAATCATAGTAGGCTTAGAGATAGACAAAAATTTTGTTAACAAAAGTTGTTCAGAATCACTTGATATGTCCCCCTGTAAAATTTTGTGAAAATCGGAATATTTTCAAAAAAAAAATTTTTGTTTCACTTCTCGTGAAGACACCCCTGTATCTTTTTTATTTGCGGCCGAATTAATTTCAAATTTTTATCAGCCAAACAAATCCATAAGGTGACTTTATTCAATACATAAATGCCGTCTAAATCTAAAACCCCTGCCTACTGCGATAAAAATAAAATGTTAATTTTCGAGAAATCATAGTAGGCTTAGAGATAGACAAAAATTTTGTTAATAAAAGTTGTTCAGGATCACTTCATATGCCCCTCTGTAAAATTTTATGAAAATCGGAATATTTTCAAAAAAAGAGAACACATAAAGAGAACTTTTTCCAACATATGAAAGTTGTGAACAAAAATCAGCATTCAATAAAACACTAAAAGGGCTTTTTATTTTTACATATCAAGTTGAATGTAATATCTTTTCTTTTTTTCTTTTTGTTATCTCTCTTCCGGAGGAGTAACTCTCCATCATATCCTTCCTCCTTATCGGCTCAGAAATTTAGGAACATGGACGGTTTTATTGCGTTGAATGTAAAGAGTGCCGTGAAATTAACTGTCAATATGTATTGTTTTATTTATTTCGTCATTGCTTTCATGACAGAAGTGATTGTTGTTATTTTCTGTGGAGTTTGTTAGTTTTTCTTGTTTTAATAATTTTATTCATACTAAAGTTTCCTTATTTCATATCTTTTCTCATAATGGTTAGAATACTTTTAACTACTGATGAAAAAATTGAAATAATAAAGATAGTCGGTGAAAATGTACGGTCTTCAAGAGAAGCAGCAGAAGAATTTAATTTAAGACATCCTCTAAGACAACCAATACACCATGGTACCGTAGCAAGAATATGTCACTTGTTCAATACAACTGGCAATGTGCTTAAACCGAGAGTACATCTTAATCGAAATCACGGAGATGATAATGTTATATTAGCGGCGTTTAACGCCAATCCCACTACCAGTCTTCGAAATATGGCTCGTGACCTTAATTTGTCGGCATCAAAAATTTGGAGATGTTTAAAACGCCATAAGCTACAACCGTTTAAACCAAAATTTTTACATACCTGGGAGGAAGGTGATGAAGAGAGAAGATTAGAATATTGTTTATGGATCCAAGGTAATTATTTAAACAATAGAGACTTCTTGAAGAAAGTAATTTTCACGGACGAGGCAACTTTCTCCACCAACGGGGTAGTGTCATCACAAAACTCTAGGTTCTGGGCAGTAGAAAATCCTGATTGGATAATAAATTGTAAAAGGCAATATTCCCAGAAAGTAAATGTGTGGTGCGGAATTTTTAACGAAACAATAATAGGGCCGTTTTTCTTTTTTCAAAATATAAATGCGTTAAATTTGCTAGAATTTTTAAATAATGATCTTTGGAATGCAATTGTTGATTTTCCTTTGGAACAATTGTATTTTCAACTCGACGGAGCATCTATCCACAATTCCGTAGTAGTGAGAGCATGGATGAATGAACATTTTCCCCAAAGATGGATAGGACGAAATAGCCCTTTAATACATTGGCCACCCAGATCACCTGATCTCACTCCAATGGATTTTTATTTTTGGGGTCACATTAAAAACAAAGTTTATATGACCAGACCTCAAAATATAGAGCAGCTTT
Source organism: Rutpela maculata (assembly GCA_936432065.2). Classification (NCBI taxonomy): domain Eukaryota; kingdom Metazoa; phylum Arthropoda; class Insecta; order Coleoptera; family Cerambycidae; genus Rutpela; species Rutpela maculata. Next base: position 68,201,760 of record OW386287.2, on the reverse strand, counting down.
GTGAGAGGATAAGGCAAGCATGTTTAGAAGTTACAGCTCAAGAACTGCGAAGAGTTGTAAAAAATAACAGAAAACGGATTGAGAAGTGTATTACACTTGAGGGTGGGTTAGTGGAAAGGGGCGCAATATAATAAATAAGTAAAAAAAACCATTAACTTCTTTTATTTTTGAACTATTCTAACACTGCGGCTTTTGTTTTATCTGTATTTTTTTTTCCGACAATATTATCATTCATTATTAGTAGTCTTCTCTGTAAAAACAACGGCCCTTTTCAGGGCCACCAATTTAATTCAAAAAGAATTCGTTATATGACAGCATCCTACCAACCTACATATTGTTGACAGATGTTAAAACTCATTAAAGTAATTAGATTTTAATTTTAATTATTCTAAGGCCGGCATTTTAGATTTAAACGACATGGGGCGTATGAAGTGATCCTGAACAACTTTCATTAACAAAATTTTTGTCTATCTCTAAGCCTACTATGATTTCTCGAAAATTAACATTTTCTTTTTATCGCAGTAGGCAGGCGTTTTAGATTTAGACGGCATTTATGTGTTGAATAAAGTCACCTTATGGAGTTGTATGGCTGACAAAAATTTGAAATTAATCCGGCCACAAATAAAAAAGATACAGGGGTGTCTTCACGAGAAGTGAAACAAAAATTTTTTTTTTGAAAATATTCCGATTTTCACAAAATTTTACAGGGGGGCATATCAAGTGATTCCGAACAACTTTTGTTAACAAAATTTTTGTCTATCTCTAAGCCTACTATGATTTCTCGAAAATTGACATTTTCTTTTTATCGCAGTAGGCCGGCGTTTTAGATTTAAACGGCATTTATGTATTGAATAAAGTCACTTTATGGACTTGTATGGCTGATAAAAATTTGAAATTAATTCGGCCACAAATAAAAAAGATACAGGGGTGTCTTCACGAGAAGTGAAACAAAAATTTTTTTTTGAAAATATTCCGATTTTCACAAAATTTTACAGGGGGGCATATCAAGTGATTCCGAACAACTTTTGTTAACAAAATTTTTGTCTATCTCTAAGCCTACTATGATTTCTCGAAAATTGACATTTTCTTTTTATCGCAGTAGGCCCGCGTTTTAGATTTAAACGGCATTTATGTATTGAATAAAGTCACTTTATGGACTTGTATGGCTGATAAAAATTTGAAATTAATTCGGTCACAAATAAAAAAGATACAGGGGTGTCTTCTCGAGAAGTGAAACAAAAAATTATTTTTTGAAAATATTCCGATTTTCACAAAATTTTACAGGGGGGCATATCAAGTGATTCTGAACAACTTTTGTTAACAAAATTTTTGTCTATCTCTAAGCCTACTATGATTTCTCGAAAATTGACATTTTCTTTTTATCGCAGTAGGCCGGCGTTTTAGATTTAGACGGCATTTATGTGTTGAATAAAGTCACCTTATGGACTTGTATGGCTGATAAAAATTTGAAATTAATTCGGCAACAAATAAAAAAGATACAGGGGTGTCTTCACGAGAAGTGAAACACACTGTATATATATATATATATATATATAATGTTGTGAAATGTCCTCCATGCAGGTATAATATTTGAAATTGCTAGTCATACCCAATAATATAAAATTTAACTTCACAATTATGTTTAGTAAAAGGTTACTGATGGTGCCTGTTTGAGGCACGAGTATCTGTTAGGTATAGTTTAGCTCCAGTTAAATGTAGAAGACAGACTGAGTTTCTTTAAAGTAATTTTTACGTTGTATTATTGGAAAATGGTTCAAACCATAGTTTCATAGTAGTTTTGTTAGGCACAGCCAGAAGTACTTGTCTGCAACATCAAAGTATTGGCCATTTGATAGGTTAAAATTTGATATAGTGTTAATAAGTAGAACGTTAAGGTAGGTTAGATAATTTGTTCATGGAAATGTGTAATAAAGCATAGTGTTTAATTTGGAATAAGATTTTACAGTGTAAAATAGTTATAAAGAGTAAAAATGTTTAAATATTCATATCATCAGAAATAGATTTAAATAACCCATTAACCTAGACAAAATGCACACTATAAGATTGAAAAATCACCAAGGAGAAAAGAGGAGAAAATAAAAAAAAAAAGGAAGATGACGTATGTTGAAAAATGTCAAGAAAGTAAGAAGTTTGTTGGAATTTAAAAGAAAAAAAGGGGAGAATAACGAAGAGAATTGTTAAACAGAGGCCGGCGGGCAGCATCTTTAATTTATAGGTAAAAAGTTAACCTAACAAGATTTTAAGTGGAATTTGAACATTTTTGAGAGGTCAGTGGAGATAGAAATGTCATTATCCAACAAATTTAAATATTGCGACGAAAATAAATACGTAGGTACTTACCTACCCAATTAATAAAGTGGAACAAAGGTTGTTTCGGAAGATTCTTGAAGGAATCCAGTCTACAGGTTAATAAGAAAGTCCAGTAAGAAATCACAATAATAACCTGTCATAGTTGTGAGAAGTTAGACGTTTGTAAGCAGTTTTCAAGCGAGTCGACTGGTAGTGATTGTTATGGTCAGAAATTAACCGGATTCAGTGAGAAATATAAGGTAAAAGCTTTTATCGAACAAAATAAAGAATTTCTAAGGTGCAAAAGTTATAATTTATCTAATTCTCACAAAGATATCTAACATTTAAATAACAATTTTAAAAAGGCCTATAATTTTAAGTAATTTTAAGTCTTTTGTCATTGTCTTTTGAAAACAAACAAAAATCTTTTTCCAAGTTAAATAAAAATTAACATAAAATCATTACACATTGTGTTGTATTTGATCGTTTCGGTATTCTGGTCTGAGCAAAATTGAACTCACTTCTTCCCTGAACGGAGTCTGATCTGCACTTCGCAGATTTCTCGTGCTAAAGATATTATTATATTGTTAATGCGTATAGTTTGGTAGACACTAAGTCTCCTGGCGTCCAACAATCAAATTTATTTCATTTAAACCACATTCTTTTAAAAATTTCATTTAATTAAAATTTATATTTTACTATATTTTCACGCATATAAACAATATCATAACAATATATATATATATATATATATATATATATATATATATATATATATATATATATATATATATATATATATATATATATATATATATATATATATATATATATATATATATATATATATATATATATATATATATATATATATATATATATATATATATAGGAAAAAATCATGGGTAAGACCGCAAAGAAAAAGAGCAACCGTGGACACGTGTTTCGGACTCATTGGTCCTCATCAGCACGGTGTAGCTAAGTTGAAAGGATAGGCACAACTTAGGAATTGACACAAACGGTGACCACTGACAGGCAGCCAGTCGCACATTTGTGGCAAGAGTTAGAAGACCCCGGGTTTCCGGAGCGACAACTAACACACCACGGAGGCAACTATAGCTACCTGCGTGGAATCACTGGACCCAAGGAAGAATAAAAAATAGGAGATGTTAGTGCGGACCAAAGCTTTATGGCAAACAGGAAAAAATCATGGGTAAGACCGCAAAGAAAAAGAGCAACCGTGGACACGTGTTTCGGACTCATTGGTCCTCATCAGCACGGTGTAGCTAAGTTGAAAGGATAGGCACAACTTAGGAATTGACACAAACGGTGAGTCAATTCCTAAGTTGTGCCTATCCTTTCAACTCTTAGGAATTGACACAAACGGTGAGTCAATTCCTAAGTTGTGCCTATCCTTTCAACTTAGCTACACCGTGCTGATGAGGACCAATGAGTCCGAAACACGTGTCCACGGTTGCTCTTTTTCTTTGCGGTCTTACCCATGATTTTTTCCTGTTTGCCATAAAGCTTTGGTCCGCACTAACATCTCCTATTTTTTATTCTTCCTTGGGTCCCGTGATTCCACGCAGGTAGCTATAGTTGCCTCCGTGGTGTGTTAGTTGTCGCTCCGGAAACCCGGGGTCTTCTAACTCTTGCCACAAATGTGTGCCTGTCAGTGGTCACCGTTTGTGTCAATTCCTAAGTTGTGCCTATCCTTTCAACTTAGCTACACCGTGCTGATGAGGACCAATGAGTCCGAAACACGTGTCCACGGTTGCTCTTTTTCTTTGCGGTCTTACCCATGATTTTTTCCTGTTTGCCATAAAGCTTTGGTCCGCACTAACATCTCCTATTTTTTATATATATATATATATACATGCATTTAGTACTCATACACCTCCGAATGTTATATGGTTAGGTGGTGCTTGCCTCCGATTTTACGCGTTCGCCTCCGATTTCGGAGGCGGAGACGTTTTGTGTTGTTTTCATCGCGAATGTCTTGATAATTAGTAAATTCATGACTCATTATTATCAATAATGATCAGCTTTATTGGTGCGCATATAAGATTATGACAAAAAGGGAAGAAATAGAGAGATAGAAGCATTTAACGACACTTTTTTTGGAGGCGGAAAATACCTATAAACATATGTAAACATACACCATAGTCCACTACATTTTTTACCAGGTGGCGCTGCTGTTTTAAACACTTGATGTATATAGTAGTAGTATAGTGTAGTAAGTCACTTTATGGACTTGTATGGCTGATAAAAATTTGAAATTAATTCGGTCACAAATAAAAAAGATACAGGGGTGTCTTCTCGAGAAGTGAAACAAAAAATTATTTTTTGAAAATATTCCGATTTTCACAAAATTTTACAGGGGGGCATATCAAGTGATTCTGAACAACTTTTGTTAACAAAATTTTTGTCTATCTCTAAGCCTACTATGATTTCTCGAAAATTGACATTTTCTTTTTATCGCAGTAGGCCGGCGTTTTAGATTTAGACGGCATTTATGTGTTGAATAAAGTCACCTTATGGACTTGTATGGCTGATAAAAATTTGAAATTAATTCGGCAACAAATAAAAAAGATACAGGGGTGTCTTCACGAGAAGTGAAACACACTGTATATATATATATATATATATATATATATATAATGTTGTGAAATGTCCTCCATGCAGGTATAATATTTGAAATTGCTAGTCATACCCAATAATATAAAATTTAACTTCACAATTATGTTTAGTAAAAGGTTACTGATGGTGCCTGTTTGAGGCACGAGTATCTGTTAGGTATAGTTTAGCTCCAGTTAAATGTAGAAGACAGACTGAGTTTCTTTAAAGTAATTTTTACGTTGTATTATTGGAAAATGGTTCAAACCATAGTTTCATAGTAGTTTTGTTAGGCACAGCCAGAAGTACTTGTCTGCAACATCAAAGTATTGGCCATTTGATAGGTTAAAATTTGATATAGTGTTAATAAGTAGAACGTTAAGGTAGGTTAGATAATTTGTTCATGGAAATGTGTAATAAAGCATAGTGTTTAATTTGGAATAAGATTTTACAGTGTAAAATAGTTATAAAGAGTAAAAATGTTTAAATATTCATATCATCAGAAATAGATTTAAATAACCCATTAACCTAGACAAAATGCACACTATAAGATTGAAAAATCACCAAGGAGAAAAGAGGAGAAAATAAAAAAAAAAAGGAAGATGACGTATGTTGAAAAATGTCAAGAAAGTAAGAAGTTTGTTGGAATTTAAAAGAAAAAAAGGGGAGAATAACGAAGAGAATTGTTAAACAGAGGCCGGCGGGCAGCATCTTTAATTTATAGGTAAAAAGTTAACCTAACAAGATTTTAAGTGGAATTTGAACATTTTTGAGAGGTCAGTGGAGATAGAAATGTCATTATCCAACAAATTTAAATATTGCGACGAAAATAAATACGTAGGTACTTACCTACCCAATTAATAAAGTGGAACAAAGGTTGTTTCGGAAGATTCTTGAAGGAATCCAGTCTACAGGTTAATAAGAAAGTCCAGTAAGAAATCACAATAATAACCTGTCATAGTTGTGAGAAGTTAGACGTTTGTAAGCAGTTTTCAAGCGAGTCGACTGGTAGTGATTGTTATGGTCAGAAATTAACCGGATTCAGTGAGAAATATAAGGTAAAAGCTTTTATCGAACAAAATAAAGAATTTCTAAGGTGCAAAAGTTATAATTTATCTAATTCTCACAAAGATATCTAACATTTAAATAACAATTTTAAAAAGGCCTATAATTTTAAGTAATTTTAAGTCTTTTGTCATTGTCTTTTGAAAACAAACAAAAATCTTTTTCCAAGTTAAATAAAAATTAACATAAAATCATTAAACATTGTGTTGTATTTGATCGTTTCGGTATTCTGGTCTGAGCAAAATTGAACTCACTTCTTCCCTGAACGGAGTCTGATCTGCACTTCGCAGATTTCTCGTGCTAAAGATATTATTATATTGTTAATGCGTATAGTTTGGTAGACACTAAGTCTCCTGGCGTCCAACAATCAAATTTATTTCATTTAAACCACATTCTTTTAAAAATTTCATTTAATTAAAATTTATATTTTACTATATTTTCACGCATATAAACAATATCATAACAATATATATATGTATATATATATATATATATATATATATATATATATATATATATATATATATATATATATATATATATATATATATATATATATATATATATATATATATATATATATATATATATATATATATAGAAAAAAATCATGGGTAAGACCGCAAAGAAAAAGAGCAACCGTGGACACGTGTTTCGGACTCATTGGTCCTCATCAGCACGGTGTAGCTAAGTTGAAAGGATAGGCACAACTTAGGAATTGACACAAACGGTGACCACTGACAGGCAGCCAGTCGCACATTTGTGGCAAGAGTTAGAAGACCCCGGGTTTCCGGAGCGACAACTAACACACCACGGAGGCAACTATAGCTACCTGCGTGGAATCACTGGACCCAAGGAAGAATAAAAAATAGGAGATGTTAGTGCGGACCAAAGCTTTATGGCAAACAGGAAAAAATCATGGGTAAGACCGCAAAGAAAAAGAGCAACCGTGGACACGTGTTTCGGACTCATTGGTCCTCATCAGCACGGTGTAGCTAAGTTGAAAGGATAGGCACAACTTAGGAATTGACACAAACGGTGAGTCAATTCCTAAGTTGTGCCTATCCTTTCAACTTAGCTACACCGTGCTGATGAGGACCAATGAGTCCGAAACACGTGTCCACGGTTGCTCTTTTTCTTTGCGGTCTTACCCATGATTTTTTCCTGTTTGCCATAAAGCTTTGGTCCGCACTAACATCTCCTATTTTTTATTCTTCCTTGGGTCCCGTGATTCCACGCAGGTAGCTATAGTTGCCTCCGTGGTGTGTTAGTTGTCGCTCCGGAAACCCGGGGTCTTCTAACTCTTGCCACAAATGTGTGCCTGTCAGTGGTCACCGTTTGTGTCAATTCCTAAGTTGTGCCTATCCTTTCAACTTAGCTACACCGTGCTGATGAGGACCAATGAGTCCGAAACACGTGTCCACGGTTGCTCTTTTTCTTTGCGGTCTTACCCATGATTTTTTCCTGTTTGCCATAAAGCTTTGGTCCGCACTAACATCTCCTATTTTTTTTATATATATATATATATATATATATATATATATATATATATATACATGCATTTAGTACTCATACATCTCCGAATGTTATATGGTTAGGTGGTGCTTGCCTCCGATTTCGGAGGCGGAGACGTTTTGTGTTGTTTTCATCGCGAATGTCTTGATAATTAGTAAATTCATGACTCATTATTATCAATAATGATCAGCTTTATTGGTGCGCATATAAGATTATGACAAAAAGGGAAGAAATAGAGAGATAGAAGCATTTAACGACACTTTTTTTGGAGGCGGAAAATACCTATAAACATATGTAAACATACACCATAGTCCACTACATTTTTTACCAGGTGGCGCTGCTGTTTTAAACACTTGATGTATATAGGTATTAAATGCTTCCTTACAATAAAGTAGCGATATCGCCTCCTAAACTTGGCAACATAGTAAAGAGGCATACTATTCCTAAATACATCTATAGATATGGTAACTAAAATTATCTTACTAAAAATATAAATAACTTTTATACACAGAAACAATACTTTCTAGAGATCAATGGGTTTTTAAATTGTTTCAATTTGGGAATAAAAAAACGTTTATTTTGTTCAGAAACAAATATTTTTGTTCCCCTTTATAGCTTAGAGCAAATTAAAAAAGGTATTTGTTTAAGGTATTTATTTAACAGGACACGAACATTCCGTAACATAACTAGTTGCCCTTAATCCACTATTTGTCACTGCTGCTGGCCTTATATAGTAAAAGTAAAAAAAAAATTAGAAGACGATTTTTATTGGGGGGGGGGGCTAAAAAGCAGAAAATAAAAGAATAATAATAACACAGGTCAACATTTAGTTTAAAAAAATACACAGGACTCTACCTAGGTACCCAGGGGTTTTTGGGGTCGCTGATTCCGATGCCGAGGTCGGTTAAGCTCTATCACGTCAGGTTCAAGGACATCTGAAGGTCAAAATAAGAAAAGGTGGTTGAAAAAATCTGAGAAAATTTACACATAGGTTTTTGGGGTCGCTGAGTTCGAATTCGGTGTTCGCTTACCCTTAAAAGGCATCCGGAGGTCATTTCAAGGTTAATTTGAGAAAAACGGAGGGGAAGCTGTTAAAAAATCTGAAAAAAATTTACATATAGGGTTTTTGGGTCGTTGAGTCTGTATCCGATGCCGGTTGACCTCTATCACGTCAGTTTCAAGGTCACTTGAAGGTCAAACTAAGAAAAGGTGATTGAAAAAATCTGAAAAAATTCACGCATAGGTTTTTGGGATCGGTGAGTCCGAATCTGGTGTTCGTTTACCCTTAAAAGGCATCCGGAGATCATTTCAAAGTTAATTTGAGAAAAACAGAGGAGAAGCTGTCAAACAATCTGAAAAAACTTATATATAGGTTTTTTGAGTCGCTGAGTCTGCATTCGATGTCGGTTGACCTCTATCACGTCAGTTTCAAGGTCATTTGAAGGTTAAAGTAAGAAAAGGTGGTTGAAAGAATCTGAAAAAATTCACACAGGTTTTTTGGGTCGCTGAGTCCGAATCCATTGTTCGTTTACCCTTAAAAAAAAAGAGGCATCCAGAGGTCATTTCAAGGTCATTCTGAGGTCATTTCAAGCCGGCATTCGTCGCCAGCTTTAGCTGCACATGAAGATTCTTCGGCTATCTCAGTGCAAATATATTTAACTCAATGAATCACCTACCTATTTTCTTCTGTGAAAGGATGGCCTTTAGGTATAGTTGCAGAAGCAGAGCGAACATGCAAGTAAAGAGTACCACGGGCGTTGGCTTCACTCACTTGGAGCTCAATCAGTGCTGGTTTTGCCTATAAGCTGAGTAAACGCCAGCTTAGGGCCTCGCATTTAGGGGGCCTCAGAACTCAGATTTCATACGCAGATATGCACGTTTATTTTATTAGAAGAGAAAGCTTCAACGAAAAACATACCTAGAGCTTAGGGCCTCCGGTTAACTAAAACCGGCCCTGAGCTCAATCCTGTCAGGGTCAAAGTAATTTAATGGTTTCCTGAGTCAGACAAACTGACAAGGAGGAAGACAGACTGTCAGATAGAAACATTTAGTCATTCAGTCAGACAGAATTACTGACAGAAAGGCAGGATGTCAAATAGATGGACAGAGAGAAAATGCAGGCGGATGATAAATACAGACTAACAAGCAAACAAACAGGTGTGCAGGTATAAGGGCAGACAGATAAACAGACAATAAGTAGGCAGGTGAGCATTCGTATAAATTTTTTGTAATTTTTTTCACCTCCTATTCTTACTTTAACCTTCGACCGACATCGGATTCGGACTCAGAGACCCCCCAAGAGCCTATGTGTGAATTTTCTTAGATTTTTTCAAAAACCTTTTCTTAGGTTGACCTTCAAATGACCTTGAACCTGACGTGATAGAGCTTAACCGACCTCGGCAACGGAATCAGCGACCCCAAAACCCCTGGGTACCTAGGTAGAGTCCGGTGTATTTTTTCAAACTGAATGTTGACCAGTGTAATCTTTCACCTTCCAAAGATATTTTAAAAACCTAGATTATTCTGGAGCAAAAATGTAAATATTTCCCTCTAGCAACAAATAAAAAAGTTTTAAAAAGCATTCGAGACCAAAACTCTAGAATATATTTGTTGGTTAATCATAAATTTTGCTATACTAATTAATGACAGTTTGTTGGAGTCATCTCGAATGCTTTTCAAAAATTTTTAAACAATTCAAAATTTTTCTCTTGCTGGAGGGAAATATTTACATTTTTGCTCCAAAATGATTAAGTTTTGAACATTTTACTTCTTTAAGTATATCATCTCTTTGAAATATTTTATATTATTTTCTGCTTTTCTGCATTTCGTTGGTTCCAAGTTTTCTCCTCGTCAAACATGAATTTGGAGAAATACTCTGTAAGAATGTTGACGTAATGCCTCGGATGTTGCTGGCAGTCTTCGTAGAATCCCGGTAGTACTAGATTGGCGGACTAACTTATTGAAGATAATGAATCTTTGATGATTCAAAGATGTAATTTCTTTTTTCGTTGAGCTACGGTTGTTGAATATACGGACAACCTCTTCGAGATATTTTCTTTTATTGACGCATTCCACCGTTTGCACTTTTCCTTCACCAAAGAAAGCTGAAGTGTTATCGCATCCACTGAACGTGTAGCCATACAGCTTTTTAAAACTTCCGAGGACTGCAAATCACGAGAACTGTAATCTTTATTTTTTATTTTTCTCTGAGCCTCTCTTAAGAAACGGATATCTTTATCTTCAGGTGCGAGAGCGATAATCAATGCGAGATCAATATCTTGTCCGAGGATGACCACTGTATCGTTTCCATGAGATTCGTTTAAGGCGGTTTGAACTATGAGTACGTCAACGTCGTCTACAGCAGTAATTGTTTTGATTCCCTCGTTTTTAAATCTCTCCACCAATTGCGAAATAAACCGTTCCTTTTTGTGAGATTGTTTATCATTTTATTTTGCGTTTCAGTCAGCGGCGTGTTCTCATGAAAAACAATTTCCGGTAAAATGCGTTTCAAAAGACGCTGCTGTCTTTCGATGCTCTTCATACTGCAGTCAGCATATCCGTCAAACACTACAGTCACTTTTTGGCCGTAATGTTTACGAATAAAGCTGCTTGGGCAATACTACACGATGAATCAAATTGCCGCCAGCAACAATGAACTGGCAATCGGAAAAATGTATTGGCCTCTCTCGTACAGCATTGAAAATATCATACAGACGATTTCTTAATTTTCATCATTAACCCTTTTTCATCGAAGAGAAGAAGTGGAATTGAAGCAAGCTCAAAGTTGAAATATAACTCCAAATCTTCTTTTGAGTGAAGAGTACAGATTATCATCTAATATAATTGCAAAGAAGGGGAAAGTACATAAACTACTTGCGACAAAATCCTCTATATATGCATCTAATAGAGCAAATTCTGCTCAATAAATTCATTCCTGAGCATTTTTCTCGTTAAAGTAACCGGTTTTAAGATATTCGGAGTTAAACTTGGAATAGGATGGATTTTTACCTCTGCGCCCCAAACTACGCCTCTGTTCGGACGCTGTTAGCGCGAAATAGGTGAGGATAAGCTACAAGGTTAATAGTACATTTTTTATGCAGAATTTAACTTGACGATTTTTTTATTTCCTATACTTTTTTCTCTTTCGACGAACGGTTTACAAGATAAAAGTGAAAAACCAGCGTTAAGTCCCCGTAATATGGCCGAAGCAGCTCTATTCATAATCATTACGGACGTTTCACCCCTAAATTGTGGGGAACTATTCGGGTATCTATTTCGAACCCTATCTAGATTACGCATCCCAAATATTATTACTTTATAAATTATTTCTTCTAAAATATCTAATTTACGTGGACTAATATGTAACAATTGTGTTACAAAGTTGAACTGATTCAGTGATGACTTTTGAAAAGCATTTTAAATAGTAATAATAATTCCCTTAAGAACATATTTTAAATTACATACATTATTCTGCAATAGATATTTAGCGTGAACGGTTCATTTTAAAACAGATAATCGCACATTATCGGGTAAAACACCAATGTAATCTGATAGAGTATAACTTACACAATATGAATCATCATATCATCAAACGCACACGATTGCATAGCGCAACTAATTGCGCAAGCGCTAGAGCATTTTACACTATAGAAGTCTGGCAACCTCGAAGGAGGCAAAGTCTACCGTTATATATAGCAGTTTTAAATACATTGAGTCAGAGAGGTACTATTTATATAACGAGGCGTAAACATACCAATCGTATGAACAAAAAAGTGTATGTAAAAAAAGATAAAAATCCTTTCCCCTCTCCGCGTGCCCTTGGTAAGTGAAATTTGGCGGTTATGTATATGTAAACAGAACTAATCTATCTATATTATTTCTAGTGGAGGTGCGGGCGCCACAAATTTGTAAGGATGCGGAACGATACAAATGCACATATATATATATATATATATATATATATATATATATATATATATATATATATATATATATATATATAATATATATATATATATATATATATATATATATATATATATATATATATATATATATATATAGGTATAGACGGTATATTGTGTAGCCCGATATATCGACAGGTTGTTCATAAGCCCGGCATTTCCCGAGTGTATAAATTAACAAATTTATTAAATATGGCGATTGTTATGAATCTTTTCTAATAGGAAGCCACTAGGGGTAGCTAATTATTATTTTTCTTTCAATTATATAAACATGGCATATTTCAGAGCCCGGATATATTTACTGATCCTTTCAAAGCCCGCTGTATATAAGGATATAGCTAGCGTTCGTTCTCCGTCCCAGCGATGTTGCCAATGTAATCGGGCCTCAGTAGGTTATATTTTTATAATATATATTTCTTTGATGCATGCATCATCACGAAGCACAATATAATAGGAGTACTTGCTATACTGCGCCACTACTACCATTACTATTTACAGTAGAGACGCTAATGGAGGGCCAGCTATTAAAGGAAATATATTCATTCTTTGAACGCCAAAATAATATAACAGTTACGTTTTTTATTATTCATTGTTACGAATTTGAAGATATATTAGAAGAACCTAATAAAATATTAGGTTATTTTTTTTATGCAAGTAGACATTAATTATTAATAACTGATAATGTAATTACTCCGTGGTAGGCCTATAAGTATTTAAATATTTTGAATTTGTCCTCATTTTTTGTTTTCCACTTTTAAAGTATTGCCTTATTAACAGTAAAATAAAAATATGCAAAGGGGTAGAAATTAAATTACGTTTATTTACCTAACACAGATATATAAAACGAATTGTTTTAATAGTACAGTAACATCAGGTATAATAGTAAAAGAATCCCTTGATGCAATTTTTCGTTTGAAAATGTACTTATTTTGAGACAGCAAGTGACCTTTGTGTTTCCGAGTATATGGGTCAAATATGAGCAAAAAATGATTGCCATCAAATAACAACAAAGCATGAAGTTCTCTTTGAAGTATTTATAAGTTTTTATTTAATTTTATTTCACTGTCACTATAATACTTATAGGCTTAATTTTGAAAAAGTTATTACAATGACCTTTACTACGTACTAGCTGTCCCAAGTTGACATCAATTGAAAGTTGCATTATATGAAATAAGATTTCAGATTCAGTTTGTCCCACTGTGCAAAGAAATATCTTTAAAAATTAAAAATATATATTTTTTTAAATTGCGCAGAACCCTTAAAGTGTACAGATAAACGTATAGGGACAAAAAAGTGTCTTCTTTACAAGAGCTTTCAAACAAAAAAAAAAAAGAAAATAGAAATCGAACATTAGGAGCTGAGATAAAAAAACATTCATTGTGGCTAATGGCAGCCATCTTTAATGGTCGCCATTTTGGTGTTGCACGGATTTTAAAGTGGCTCCCTATCTGGAAAGTTGTCTTTTGGCATCAACTATGACCACAGAAAGTGGCACATCCCAATCAAGAAGTGCAGATTTTTGGCTTATATAGCCATGTACCCGACGTACTATAAAGCACAAAGTTCCCTTTTAAGCATGGCAAGCAAAAATTTAATATTTTCTTTTATTGATTATATGTTATATGCTAATATATATGCACTAATAAAAATAATAATAATTATTATAGTACAGTACCTAGAGATAAAAATATACAAAACTTCGGAATAATGTCATATTGAATGGATTTCGTTCATTTTGGAAGTATAAGCTTCACAAAAAAGTTTCTATATTGTGCGGGGGCTTGCTAATTTATAGGGGGTTGATGCCACCCCCTCTCAGGGGGTGGCACTTAAAAAATATATATATTTATTGAAGCTGAAGTAGAATCAAATTTTAAGAAGAAAGGTTCTATGCAATTTTTCACACAAATTTATTGTTTTTAAGTTATAACAACTTCAAAATTGCGATTTTAGCTTAAAAAAAAAAAGGTTTCCAAACGGCTTTCGTCAGGTATCTCGAAAAGTATTACTTTATCGAAAAAATGTTACAGACCAATTACATAAAGTACAAACTGGGAATTAATTATATTTTTTGTTTATTGATGTAGGATTAATAATTTCGGAGATATTTAAGTTTACATTTGGCGTCCAAGTGTTCATAAGATAATTATTTAGAGTGAGAGTTAAATATCTCAGAAACTGTGACACATACGTCAAGGATGCTAGTAAGTAGAATAATTGGTTATTAATTAAGCTTTCAACTGTTTTTTATTTGTTTCTATAGCATAAAAAACAAGTTATGACCGAAGCAATGTGCGTCTACACATTTTTTTTAAACAACGTCGCCATTTTGTTACTGTAATTAGCCAGTAATTAAAAAAAATAATTTCAAACACTGTTTCTCATTAATATATAGCATGACGTAGATGTCAAATTTGGTTTGTATACAGCACTTGCTAGAAAAAAAATACAGTTTAAACTATAAAGGTATTTTCGATAAAAAGATATTTTGTTTTCCTTTTCCAAATAGGTATCTCAATAAATATTAGTTTTATTGAAAAATGGGTAGAGACCAAAAATAAAGCTCATAAACTAATAATGAATTTAGCTTGTTTATTTATTTACATAGATTTAATAGTTTCGGAGATATGAAAGTTTACAAATGGCGTCCGAACGTTTATAAGTCGTAATATGCAGTTTAAATGTTAAATATCTCAGAAATTGAGACACCTACGTCACGCATACTAAGAAATGAAATTAAAGACAATTAATTGCGCTTTCAGATTATTTTTTACTGGTTCCTGTAGCATAAGAAGTAAAGAAGTTATGATGTAAAAATGAGCGTATTTATATTTTTTTATATAAAAAGGTCGCCATTTTGTTACTCTAATTAGCCAGTAATTTAAAGAAATTATCTCAAATACAGTTTTTCGTTAGGATGTAGCATTACCTAAATATTCAAATTTTTTTGCTCATTCAAAGCACTTGCTTTAGAAAAAAATGCATT
Organism: Rutpela maculata; assembly: GCA_936432065.2. Taxonomy (NCBI): domain Eukaryota; kingdom Metazoa; phylum Arthropoda; class Insecta; order Coleoptera; family Cerambycidae; genus Rutpela; species Rutpela maculata. The sequence continues at coordinate 68,186,304 of OW386287.2, read as the reverse complement.
TTAAACTTTAAATGTTATTTCGAAACGCTTGGATACCAAATATAAACTTATCTCCGAAATTATTAATCCTACATCAATAAACAAAAAATAAAATTATTTCCCAGTTTGTACTTTCTGTAATTGGTCTGTAACATTTTTTCGATAAAGTAATACTTTTCGAGATACTTGACGAAAGCCGTTTGGAAATACCTTTTTTTTTTAAGCTAAAATCGCAATTTTGAAGTCATTATAACATAAAAACTATCAATTTATGTGAAAATTTGCATAGAACCTTTTCTTCTTAAAGTTTGATTATATTTCAGCTCCAATAAATATATATGTATATATTTTTTAAGTGCCACCCCCTGAGAGGGGGTGGCATTCACCCTCTATAAATTAGCAAGGCCCCGCACAATATAGAAACTTTTCTGTCAAGCATTTACTATTATACCTCCAAAAATGAACTAAATCCGTTCAATATGACATTATTCCGAAGTTAAAACCTCTAGTTACTGTACTATTAGTGCAAGCATATAAAATACTTGTGCCCGATATTAATTAGTCTTCGCAGGTCATCTCTTAAAAAAGAATTTGTGTGATATTCTTTTCTTTTCTTTCTTTTCGGGTTCAAAAGTTACTAACAATAATTGCCACAAAATATGCTTTTTCGTTTGAAAATTAAGCAAGATAGGGCAAAACAATATACGTAACTTTTCGGTAGAGCATAAAATTCTCTCGTATAATTGTTATAATAAAAAACGGTACATTTGATAGTTAAATTATCGTTATTAAAGGTAATATAATATTTATATTTTATTTTATATAATTGTTTATAATTATATAAAAATTTTGTTTAATAGTTTTCCCAATATAATGTAATACTGCGTACAGTCATAATACGTTTTCCTAATGTATATGGGGAAGCTAGTTTAGGTTGACCTCTTCCTTTTGTGTGTAAACTCTTTTGTGCACCTTTTTTTTTCTTACATTCTTCTACCTACATTCAACTTAAATCTTAGTACGTCGGATGACTGGCTCTATCGTTCACTAACCCAATACCGAGGTATAACCAAATAAAACCTATTTCATTTTATTCAGCAGGTTTTTTTACATAGGAAATCACTTTTGACGACACTCTCCATTGGTCGAGACTGAAGTTACAAGAAAAAAACAAAAAAAAAATGAAAATAACAAAATTCAAATTCAACCACGAATAACTTTCAAACGAAAAAAGATAAAATTATATATTTTTTTTTAGTTTTATAGTACAAACGATTCTCTTTAATTTGATGTATAATTTATTACAAAGTAAAAAAATATTTTGAGGTTTCTGGTTCTCGTACACACACTAAATCACATTTTTTTTCATCCCCTTTAATAATGGGGTGGGTGTGGTAATGGGGGTGGCTAATGCCAAAATTTTTTTTGAGACCTTAGCTTCTCTTGTATATACTAAATATCAATTTTATGAACTCTTATCTGCTTGATTTACCTATTTACTACTAATTTATCCCCTTCGACGGAACAAGATGAAAATATAATCTAGTTCTAGATCTTGTTAAAGTACATATGTGTACCAAATTTCAAGTCGATATCTCAAACGGTTCCAGAGTAAACGTGCGCACAAAAAAAGTTACAGACCGACAGACAGACAGAAATTTTTTTTCACTCAAACTTGAAATCTCGACGTTTCATGACATTCTATGCCTATTTGAAAAATAAAAATTTTTTAAAATTTTTTTGTCGTTACTATACTTCCATGGATGTGGAAGTAAAATCATGCCAGCTAGTAAAGTTTTTACTTTGCTTCGTATATTTTAATATTTTCCATAAAATGTCAGAGGTAACCACATAATCAAAACAATTATTTGCCATGCTTTCACTAACTCGTAGAGGCTCTGAACGATTAGTTGGATTTTTGTACATAACTATATTTTTGTTTTCATGTAAACTGGAAGGGTTAAAATCGGTTAAAATTGGATATACGATCTAAATATGCTTGTGTAAATAGGCTGTTCTTTTTTTTTAAATAATACTATTCCTAGTGGGATTTTTACCATCTAGCCTGTCTTCGTTTTGATCAAAATTATCGCTGCAATAAATGTAATTGTTTTCTTCAGAACTTACTGGAGGAACTCCAGGTGGTATAAAAATGTCACCAGTTTTTACTAATACGTGACTAGCTAAAGACGTTAAAAATGTACGTATTTCATCGTAGGAATAACCATAGCCAAAAGAATAAAGCATATCATTAAGTTCTTTTTCTTCTGACGGCACGAAACACATGTAGTGATCTGTAAAGGATTAAAAAAATGACCTAAGCTGATTGTTTTTTTTCCATAAGTATTAATATAAATTCCATTACTATAGATATAACGTTTAAATCAAATTTGTATATTTAGTATCCACGACATAAATGTTTATAACAAATCTGAAACTTCTAGTTTACATTTATGTTCATTCAGATTAGTAGTCGTGTTTTTTTATAGTTTTAAAACATCCAGCTATAGCTTCTCTTAAGATACCGGCAGCTTTATCAGGAATTGTCAATTCATTCTCAAGAAACCAAGTTTTCTTCGCCTGATTCACTTGTGACTAACAACAAAAATCCTTTTAGCTTTATTATCCCTTGACTGAACTGTTGTTGTATTTTCTTTGTGTTCACAAAACACTTTGTTTGCTTAAATGCTTTTCTAATCTCTTTCTTATATTTCCACTGCTATAATAATCTAATTTTTCTTCCGTCATTTCTTCAAATATATCATTAAGGCGTGTTTTTAGAAATATTAGAGTTAAGAATTCTTTTTTGCAAAACAGCAAGATAAACCTCCTTAAATAAAATATTTAAAGCTACTTTAAATTCATTTTTTTCTTTCAGTTGTTTAGTTTGTACACATTTAATTTTTTTTGCTAATACACGCTAAAAAAAATTTGTAGAGCAAACAAAAATTTTGTTGCGTATATACAAAGCAATTTTTTGGTTGATGTTAATAAATTTTTGTTGCCTCAAACAATTTTGTTTGGAGCAACAAAAATGTATTAACATCACCCAGAACTTGCTTTGTATATACGCAACAAAATTTTTGTTTGCTCTAAACAAATTTTTTTTAGTGTGTATATTTTGCATAATAAATTTTATGATAATTTCCATTAGCCCAAATAAATCTGAATAAATGTGTAACTTGCCTTGTATTTCTGTATCACAATGCGACACTGCAGCTTTAATATATATTTTTTTCTAGTTTCCGCACCCGTTCCTGTACAAACTGGTACTTAAAGATTTTCTTAATTTATTCTTAATTTTTCTGGATTTTCCACAAATCAGACAATGCCATTTTATTTTAAACTGATTTTTTTTCTTTATTATAACCACATGAAGGCTCACTTGAATTGTTTTATCGCGTTACTAATATCAGAGACAATACGTATTATCTTTGCTAATGTTATTTATTACAAAAAGATGTCAGACAAGAATAATGAAATCGGTATCGAAGGGTGTGCAAATAAGTGCCACCACTTTGTTTTATAAAAATTTTAATGAAATTGCATATTTTCTTTCATTTGCACAATTAATAATAGACCTGATGCCAGTAACAGTTGGTTTTTTACCATTAGATTTTCACTGCTTTCAGCAGTTTCGTAAAACAAACATGTAGTTTTTCTCCATTGATAAAAATGAATCTACAATATACATAAACTGTAATAGCCTACATGTAAGTAAAATAGTATATACTTATTAATATTTATCCAGACAATGAGGCCAGCAGCCGATACGTTTCTTGATGGGGCGAGAAAGTAGCGGGGGCGGGAAAGGAAGCCTCGCATCTTCGTCGCCGTACTGTGCTTCGTTGTGTTTCAAGGGCTGTAGCACTTTTAGTTAAGAAATTAGATCCAGCATTAATCGAGACAAAATGAAGCCTATTAAATTTGTCAGTTTTTGGTGAAAGAAAAAATTGAATATCTCGTTATATAAGCGAGTTATGGCGAGTTAAGAATTAGAAAAATGTTGCTGATTTGTGTATCTTTTTGAATTTTGCTATTTTTTTATGTTAATTTTTTAATTATTGCAATAAATTATACTTCAAATTAAACAGCAATGTTTACTTGTCAAATCCAAACAAAAATTTTATTTTTATCTGTTTTAGTTCTAAAGTTATATTTGATTAAATATTAAATTTCTAAATTTCTTTTTTTTTTAGTTTTTTTCTTATATCTTCGGTCTCGACCAATGGAGAGCGTCGTCAATTTTGATTTCCTATGTAAAATAACATGCTTTAATAAGTAGTGAAGGTCCCATCTGGTTATACTTCAGTATTGGGTAGGTCAAGAAAGAGAAGGCTTTTCGCGCTCTGCCCGACGGGCCTGGTGACAGTTGCTTTCTTGCACAGAGCAATAAAACAATTAAAGCGTCTCAAATGCCAAAAGAACTGTTACCAATGGTATACAAAAGCTACACAACGCCTGTTTAAAACAAGATAGAGTTATATTACAGTATTTAGCCATAAATCTAACTAAAAAATTATTAGTCCTAAATTACTATGACGAAAATAAAATGTATAAATGAAGTATAAAAAATTATTTTAAAATTTGTTAAAATTAAATAATCAAAACATTAGAATACATTACAACAAATTAACTGAGCAGTTGGAAATTTAAAATAAAATGAAGTCATTGTTTATAAGAAATGCTTTAGTACAGAAAAAATAATTTTCAATTCCGTAAAAATACATGGCGAAAACTGCAGTCCTAGAGGTAATGACGTATACTTCACGAAAAGAATTATTTGTAGATGGTACAAATTTTTTTCTTTATTTTTTGAATAGACACGTGATATTTTTAACTTCAATATTTTATAAACAACTCGAAAAATAGAGCAATAAAAGATATAGTTTCACTCACTTTCGTTACAGATTTATGCATTATACCACTATATTTTTTAAATTATACAGAGACAGTAATTTTTAATGGTTTTTATTTTCTTGCTAGTTAACAAATTATCAGAAAGTTTTTTGTCTATTTTTATTCAATGCTTAGATTTAGTTCAGGACTTCTTATTGCACTTGTTACCACACCAAAACCAAAAACAAACTAAAATAATAAAATCGCGGCAGAAAGAATTCCTTAATCACCTTTTTTGATGCTGTCATAAAGTTGTTTAGGGCAAACGCTCTGCTCTTTTCCCACTAATATTTTCGTTAGTGTTTTCTAACTGTGATTAAAATATACCTTTTTTATCTAAATATGTAGGTACATTATTTGCCTACATGTAATAAAACAAGAATAGTAGTAGGCTATGTTTTGATTCTAACATGTGTTAAATAAAATGGACATTTCGGACAGAACGCTTTGGTTATGCAGACAAAATTAATGTTTTGAATCTAGTTTTTGTCAATTTCCACGGCATACTTGATACGAGTATTTTCTCGATTTTTAAATTATTATTCACAAAAGAATTTTCATGTTTATGTATACGGTTGTTTTTGTTATTTTTTTCTATCTAAAAAAAATATAGACACATTCGGCGATTGTTAATAACAAATTGTTTATTAAATAAACAAATAAATTCACAACAAAAAAAAATTCTTTTTTCCACCTTTTGGATAATTGCAAATAATAAATTTAGGAATAAAATTTTTTCTTAATAACATGTTTAAATAATGAAAAAAGACAAAAGTGATTATAAACAATTAAAAACAATTTTTAAGAATTTTTTTAAATCTAATATTCTATAACAAATAAAATGGCAGAAAAATATTTTTCAAAAATACGTAATTTATCTATTTGTTTATAAAATTTGTTTAAACAAATAGCAATAAAATTATCAGAAAGTTCTTTGTCTATTTTTATTCAATGCTTAGATTTAGTTCAGGACTTCTTATTGCACTTGTTACCACACCAAAACCAAAAACAAACTAAAATAATAAAATCGCGGCAGAAAGAATTCCTTAATCACCTTTTCTGATGCTGTCATAAAGTTGTTTAGGGCAAACGCTCTGCTCTTTTCCCACTAATATTTTCGTTAGTGTTTTCTAACTGTGATTAAAATATACCTTTTTTATCTAAATATGTAGGTATATTATTTGCCTACATGTAATAAAACAAGAATAGCAGTAGGCTATGTTTTGGTTCTAACATGTGTTAAATAAAGTGGACATTTCGGACAGAACGCTTTGGTTATGCAGACAAAATTAATGTTTTGAATCTAGTTTTTGTCAATTTCCACGGCATACTTGATACGAGTATTTTCTCGATTTTTAAATTATTATTCACAAAAGAATTTTCATGTTTATGTATACGGTTGTTTTTGTTATTTTTTTCTATCTAAAAAAAATATAAACACATTCGGCGATTGTTAATAACAAATTGTTTGTTAAATAAACAAATAAATTCACAACAAAAAAAATTCTTTTTTCCACCTTTTGGATAATTGCAAATAATAAATTTAGGAATAAATTTTTTTCTTAATAACATGTTTAAATAATGAAAAAAGACAAAAGTGATTATAAACAATTAAAAACAATTTTTAAGAATTTTTTTAAATCTAATATTCTATAACAAATAAAATGGCAGAAAAATATTTTTCAAAAGTACGTAATTTATCTATTTATTTATAAAATTTGTTTAAACAAATAGCAATAAAATTATCAGAAAGTTTTTGTCTATTTTTATTCAATGCTTAGATTTAGTTCAGGACTTCTTATTGCACTTGTTACCACACCAAAACCAAAAACAAACTAAAATAATAAAATCGCGGCAGAAAGAATTCCTTAATCATCTTTTTTGATGCTGTCATAAAGTTGTTTAGGGCAAACGCTCTGCTCTTTTCCCAATAATATTTTCGTTAGTGTTTTCTAACTGTGATTAAAATATACTTTTTTATCTAAATATGTAGGTATATTGTTTGCCTACATGTAATAAAACAAGAATAGCAGTAGGCTATGTTTTGATTCTAACATGTGTTAAATAAAATGGACATTTCGGACAGAACGCTTTGGTTATGCAGACAAAATCAATGTTTTGAATCTAGTTTTTGTCAATTTCCACGGCATACTTGATACGAGTATTTTCTCGATTTTTAAATTATTGTTCACAAAAGAATTTTCATGTTTATGTATGCGGTTGTTTTTTTATTTTTTTCTATCTAAAAAAAATATAAACACATTCGGCGGTTGTTAATAACAAATTGTTTATTAAATAAACAAATAAATTCACAACAAAAAAAAATCTTTTTTCCACCTTTTGGATAATTGCAAATAATAAATTTAGGAATAAATTTTTTTCTTAAAAACATGTTTAAATAATGAAAAAAGACAAAAGTGATTATGAACAATTAAAAACAATTTTTAAGTTTTTAAGAATTTTTTTAAATCTAATATTCTATAACAAATAAAATGGCAGAAAAATATTTTTCAAAAATACGTAATTTATCTATTTGTTTATAAAATTTGTTTAAACAGATAGCAATAAAAATTTTAAGTTTATGTAATCTTATAGTATTTTTGAATATAAAAACAGTAAGAGTAATTAAAATTAATACATACTTGATACGAGTATTTTCTCGATTTTTAAATTATTATTCACAAAAGAATTTTCATGTTTATGTATACGGTTGTTTTTGTTATTTTTTTCTATCTAAAAAAAATAAAATGGCAGAAAAATATTTTTCAAAAATACGTAATTTATCTATTTGTTTATAAAATTTGTTTAAACAAATAGCAATAAAAATTTTAAGTTTATGTAATCTTATAGTATTTTTGAATATAAAAACAGTAAGAGTAATTAAAATTAATAAAAAAAAATTTTTTCCAACGGGGTATTGTTCCTTTAAGTGTTTAAATAATAACATAAATTTTATGAATTTCAAAATTAATATCTAATAACAAAAAATATTTTTACTTGTTCCGGACGGTTTCAGAGCATCGTAACGCCTTAGTGTTCGCTGCGCGGAGCTCTATTTTCAACATTAAATTAAAATTATTAATAATCTCGTTAATAATAGATGTAGAGTTTCGGGAGTAGGGACTTTTTTATTGGGAATTTCTTCCTCTTTAAGAATCTATCTTTCTTTAAAATTTTTAATAGTTTTCGAGTTATTTGCAAAAAACGGAACTCGTTATTTTTTCAATTTTCATTAGTTTATAACTTTTGCAATTGTTTATGTGCGGTTTGAAACTTTTGCACATTTTTCTAGACGTCATTCCGAATCCAATGAAATCAAGATAGGTGCATGACGTCAGATGCACCATGCAGGGAGACCGACTATAAATATAAATTCAAATAACCATCATAAAAATATATGTGTTCATTAATAAAAAAAACCGCTGCCTAAAAAATCACTACTTCCACATCTAGATTTTCCTGCCCAAGCCTTTTACAGCAAAAAAATGTCGATACTATATTTGCAATCCACTGTGTAAAAATAATTGTTCATAGAACTTTGATAATATAATATTTGAAATGGTCTATCCCAAAAACCCATAAAACGATGTGCAACATGGTAGTGGAGGTAGTAGAGGGGGAAGCTGTTGGCAAAAAATTTAGAGGCTCTTGTACACATAAATCACAATTTTATTTTTTTATTCCCTTTAATAATGTGGTAGAGATGGTGGCGAGTGCCAAAAAAGTATTCAGGCCTTTTGTTCCTTTATACACACTAAATCACAATTTTACCTTTTTATTCCCTTCCATAATCACCTTCAATAATTAGAGCAAAAACATTTTTTTTACGATTACTATACTTCAACTCCACTACGTGGATGTGTAAGTAATAAGTATTCCTCAGTTATGACGTTGTTCTCTTTTGCACGTCCAAATAGAATAAAACGATTTAAGTTAGCCCATCAAAATTGTGTTTTTTTAGAGACCATGTAGGCTTGACAGGGAACCAAGACAGATCACGTCATGCGGTTAGGTGCACCATACAGTAAAGGGAACCTGACTTAAAAAACCGCTGCCTAAAGAATCACTATTTCAACATCCAAGTCTCTTACAAAGAAAAAAAAGGTTGATACTGTATTTGCAGTCCATTATGTGGAAATAACTGATCATAGAACTTTAATAATATAATATTTGCAATCGTCTACCACAAAAGCCCATAAAACAATATGACATATCGATAGGGGGATGGTAGTGGGGGGTATAGCTGATGCAAAAAAAATTTAGGCCTTTGGTACTTATACACACACAAAATCATAATTTTATTTTTTTTCGTCCTTTAATAATGGGGTAGGGATGGTAATGGGGGTGATAGTGGAAGTGGCTGATGTCAAAAAATTTTTGAGTAGGTACTTGGCTTCTCGTACATACACTAAATCCCAATTTTATAAACTCTCACTTGCTTGCTTTGCCTATTTATCCCCCCATCCCAAACTTCAACGGAATAAGATCACAACATAATCTATTTCCAGATCTCGTTATAATACAAAGGTCATCATAAACGGTTCCAGAGTAATCGTGCGCACAAAAAAAAATTACGGACAATTTTTTTTTGCTCAAACTTAAAATATCGACCTTTCGTGGCATTCTAAGCCTGTTTAAAAAAACATTTTTTTTACCTTTATTATACGTTCACTCCACTATGTTGATGTGGAAGTAGTACCAGCTTATAGTGATTATGGACAATGCCTATATATCCTTATAATATGTAAAACATCATTCTGCATAATAATAATTATTGTTTAATGACCGATATTTCTTCAAGAAAATTTGAGTACCAAAATTATAATAATTAAGTATAGTTTTATTGAATACTGAATGCAAAAAAACACAATCCTAATTTAGGGACATTTATTTGAATTTCTGTATTACACTTCAAAAGACATTTTAAGATGTTTAAGATGCTAACAACTATTCTTCTTTCATAACACTGTACCCTGTATTTTATAATTCTTAGTAGGCATATGAATTTTTGAATTTAGAAAAATTGTTCGAATATGATAAAATACTTGTGAGGTTAAAAAATTGATTCAAATAAAGAGCTTTCATTCATCGATTGTGACTTTATGAAGAAAGTATTTAAGAGGAAATAATAATCGAACGTTATCGAGTCATTGCAACGATGCCAAATATCGGGCTATATAACGTGCGATAGATATCAGCTGTATAAGAGTCTTGGATATACAGGAACAGCGCCGCCTGACTCAGTAGTGCTGAACTAAAAGTGTATCTCGGAACATGAAAATATGACTTTTTGAAGCCCACCCCAAAATTTTGTAGGAAGGAAGCTAACGTGATTTGTGGCCATTTAGTGATGATATACACAGGGGTACGTTGATGAGCCCGACCCCGGGCTGCACAACGTCAATTCGGGCTGCACTACAACCGCTCAGTGTATGAAACGGGCCTGTATATGACCATGCATATCTCTATATATATATATATATATATATATATATATATATATATGTGCATTTGTATCGTGTCCGCCTCCTTACAAATTTGTGGCGCCCGCACCTCCACTAGAAATAATATAGATAAATTAGTTCTGTTTACATATACATAACCGCCAAATTTCACTTACCAAGGGCACGCAGAGAGGGGAAAGGATTTTTATCTTTTTTTACATACACTTTTTTGTTCATACGATTGGTATGTTTACACCTCGTTATATAAATAGTACCTCTCTGACTCAATGTATTTAAAACTGTTATATATAACGGTAGACTTTGCCTCCTTCGAGGTTGCCAGACTTCTATAGTGTAAAATGCTCTAGCGCTTGCGCAATTAGTTGCGCTATGCAATCGTGTGCGTTTGTTATTATGATGATTCATATCGTGTAAGTTATACTCTATCAGATTACATTGGTGTTTTACCCGATAATGTGCGATTATCTGTTTTAAAATGAACCGTTCACGCTAAATATCTATTGTAGAATAATGTATATAATTCAAAATATGTTCTTAAGGGAATTATTATTACTATTTAAAATGCTTTTCAAAAGACATCACTGAATCAGTTCAATTTTGTAACACAATTGTTACATATTAGTCCACGTAAATTAGATATTTTAGAAGAAATAATTTATAAAGTAATAATATTTGGGATGCGTAATCTAGATAGGATTCGAAATAGATACCCGAATAGTTCCCCACAATTTAGGGGTGAAACGTCCGTAATGATTATGAATAGAGCTGCTTCGGCCATATTACGGGGACTTAACGCTGGTTTTTCACTTTTATCTTGTAAACCGTTCGTCGAAAGAGAAAAAAGTATAGGAAATAAAAAAATCGTCATGTTAAATTCTGCATAAAAAATGTACTATTAACCTTGTAGCTTATTCTCACCTATTTCGCGCTAACAGCGTCCGAACAGAGGCGTAGTTTGGGGCGCAGAGGTAAAAATCCATCCTATTCCAAGTTTGACTCCGAATATCTTAAAACCGGTTACTTTAACGAGAAAAATGCTCAGGAATGAATTTATTGAGCAGAATTTTCTCTATTAGATGCATATATAGAGGGTTTTGTCGCAAGTAGTTTATGTATTTTCCCCTTCTTTGCAATTATATTAGAGGATAATCTGTACTGTTCACACAAAAGAAGATTTGGAGTCATATTTCAACTCTGAGCTTGCTTCAATTCCACTTGTTTTCTTCAATAAGAAAGGGTTAATTAGGAAAATTAAGAAATCGTCTGTATGATATTTTCAATGCTGTACGAGAGAGGCCAATAGATTTTTCCGACTGCCAGTTCATTGTTGATGGCGGCAATTTGATTCATCGTGTAGTATGGCCGAAGCAGCTTTATTCGTAAACATTACGGCCAAAAAGTGACTGTAGTGTTTGACGGATATGCTGACTGCAGTATGAAGAGCATCAAAAGACAGCAGCGTCTTTTGAAACGCATTTCACCGGAAATTGTTTTTCATGAGAACACGCCACTGACTGAAACGCAAAATAAAATGATAAACAATCTCACAAAAAGGAACGGTTTATTTCGCAATTGGTGGAGAGATTTAAAAACGAGGGAATCAAAACAATTACTGCTGTAGACGACGTTGACGTACTCATAGTTCAAACCGCCTTAAACGAATCTCATGGAAACGATACAGTGGTCATCCTCGGACAAGATATTGATCTTCTCGCATTGATTATCGCTCTCGCACCTGAAGATAAAGATATCCGTTTCTTAAGAGAGGCTCAGAGATAAATAAAAAATAAAGATTACAGTTCTCGTGACTTGCAGTCCTCGGAAGTTTTAAAAAGCTGTATGGCCACACGTTCAGTGGATGCGATAACACTTCAGCTTTCTTTGGTAAAGGAAAAGTGCAAATGGTGAAATGCGTCAATAAAAGAAAAGATCTCGAAGAGGTTGTCGGTATATTCAAGAACCGTAGCTCAACGAAAAAAGAAATTACATCTTTGAATCATCAAAGATTCATTATCTTCAATAAGTTAGTCCGCCAATCTAGTACTACCGGGATTCTACGAAGACTGTCAGCAACATCCGAGGCATTACGTCAACATTCTTACAGAGTATTTCTCCAAATTCATGTTTGACGAGGAGAAAACTTGGAACCAACGGAATGCAGAAAAGCAGAATATAATATAAAATATTTCAAAGAGATGATATACTTAAAGAAGTAAAATGTTCAATACTTAATCATTTTGGAGCAAAAATGTAAATATTTCCCTCCAGCAAGAGAAAAATTTTTGAATTGTTTAAAAATTTTTGAAAAGCATTCGAGATGACTCCAACAAACTATCATTAATTAGTATAGCAAAATTTATGATTAACCAACAAATATATTCTAGAGTTTTGGTCTCGAATGCTTTTTAAAACATTTTTATTTCTTGCTAGAGGGAAATATTTACATTTTTGCTCCAGAATAATCTAGGTTTTTAAAATATCTTTGGAAGGTGGAAGATTACACTGGTCAACATTCAGTTTGAAAAAATACACCGGACTCTACCTAGGTACCCAGGGGTTTTGGGGTCGCTGATTCCGTTGCCGAGGTCGGTTAAGCTCTATCACGTCAGGTTCAAGGTCATTTGAAGGTCAACCTAAGAAAAGGTTTTTGAAAAAATCTAAAAAAATTCACACATAGGCTCTTGGGGGGTCTCTGAGTCCGAATCCGATGTCGGTTGACCTTTATCACCTCATGTTCAAGGTCATTTAAAGGTTAAAGTAAGAATAGGAGGTGAAAAAAATTAGAAAAAATTTATACGAATGCTCACCTGCCTACTTATTGTCTGTTTATCTGTCTGCCCTTATACCTGCACACCTGTTTGTTTGCTTGTTAGTCTGTATTTATCATCCGCCTGCATTTTCTCTCTGTCCATCTATTTGATATCCTGCCTTTCTGTCAGTAATTCTGTCTGACTGAATGACTAAATGTTTCTATCTGACAGTCTGTCTGCCTCCTTGTCAGTTTGTCTGACTCAGGAAGCCATTAAATTACTTTGACCCTGACAGGATTGAGCTCAGGGCCGGTTTTAGGTAACCGGAGGCCCTAAGCTCTAGGTATGTTTTTCGTTGAAGCTTTCTCTTCTAATAAAATAAACGTGCATATCTGCGTATGAAATCTGAGTTCTGAGGCCCCCTAAATGCGAGGCCCTAAGCTGGCGTTTACTCAGCTTATAGGCAAAACCAGCACTGATTGAGCTCCAAGTGAGTGAAGCCAACGCCCGTGGTACTCTTTACTTGCATGTTCGTTCTGCTTCTGCAACTATACCTAAAGGCCATCCTTTCACAGAAGAAAATAGGTAGGTGATTCATTGAGTTAAATATATTTGCACTGAGATAGCCGAAGAATTTTCATGTGCAGCTAAAGCTGGCGGACGAATGCCGGCTTGAAATGACTTCAGAATGACCTTGAAATGACCTCTGGATGCCTCTTTTTTTTAAGGGTAAGCGAACAATGGATTCGGCCTCAGCGACCCGAAAAACCTGTGTGAATTTTTTCAGATTCTTTCAACCACCTTTTCTTACTTTAACCTTTAAATGACCTTGAAACTGACGTGACAGAGGTCAACCGACATCGAATGCAGACTCAGCGACTCAAAAAACCTATACATAAGTTTTTTCAGATTTTTTGACAGCTGCTTCTCTGTTTTTCTCAAATTAACCTTGAAATGATCTCCGGATGCCTTTTAAGAGTAAACGAACACCGGATTCGGACTCACCGATCCCAAAAACCTATGCATGAATTTTTTCAGATTTTTTCAATCACCTTTTCTTAGTTTGACCTTCAAGTGACCTTGAAACTGACGTGATAGAGGTGAACCGGCATCGGATACAGACTCAGCGACCCAAAAACCCTATATGTAAATTTTTTCAGAATTTTTAACAGCTTCCTCTCCGTTTTTCTCAAATTAACCTTGAAATGACCTCCGGATGCCTTTTAAGGGTAAGCGAACGCCGAATTCGGACTCAGCGACCCCAAAAACCTATGTGTAAATTTTCTCAGATTTTTTCAACCACCTTTTCTTAGTTTGACCTTCAGATGTCCTTGAACCTGACGTGATAGAGCTCAACCGACCTCGGCATCGGAATCAGCGACCCCAAAAACCCCTGGGTACCTAGGTAGAGTCCTGTGTATTTTTTTAAACTAAATGTTGACCTGTGTTATTATTATTCTTTTATTTTCTGCTTTTTAGCCCCCCCCCCCTCCCAATAAAAATCGTCTTCTAATTTTTTTTTACTTTTACTATATAAGGCCAGCAGCAGTGACAAATAGTGGATTAAGGGCAACTAGTTACGTTAAGGAATGCTCGTATTCGTGTCCTGTTAAATAAATACCTTAAACAAATACCTTTTTTAATTTGCTCTAAGCTATAAAGGGGTACAAAAATATTTGTTTCTGAATAAAATAAACGTTTTTTTATTCCCAAATTGAAAAAATTTAAAAACCCATTGATCTCTAGAAAGTATTATTTCTGTGTGTAAAAGTTATTTATATTTTTAGTAAGATAATTTTAGTTACCATATCTACAGATGTATTTAGGAATAGTATGCCTCTTTACTATGTTGCCAAGTTTAGGAGGCGATATCGCTACTTTATTGTAAGGAAGCATTTAATACCTATATACATCAAGTGTTTAAAACAGCAGCGCCACCTGGTAAAAAATGTAGTGGACTATGGTGTATGTTTACATATGTTTATAGGTATTCTCCGCCTCCAAAAAAAGTGTCGTTAAATGCTTCTATCTCTCTATTCCTTCCCTTTTTGTCATAATCTTATATGCGCACCAATAAAGCTGATCATTATTGATAATAATGAGTCATGAATTTACTAATTATCAAGACATTCGCGATGAAAACAACACAAAACGTCTCCGCCTCCGAAATCGGAGGCGAACGCGTAAAATCGGAGGCAAACACCACCTAACCATATAACATTCGGAGGTGTATGAGTACTAAATGCATGTGTATATATATATATATATATATATATATATATATACATCCCGCTATCAATGCTGCGTCCTTTCACAAGCCAACCTTACTGCATCTCCCAGAAATACGCCAGTTAGCTCAAATCTAATGAAGTATATTGGATCTACTAACCAAATTCAGTTAATATCTAATTTTAGAATTGCAATAACTCAAGAAATAAAAAAGTTTAATATACAGGACAATACTGCGTCCTTTCAAAAACAGCACGTTATTGCGTCCGAGAATAATTTCATTCTTCTTCAATACAATGCTGCGTCCGAGATGACTACTTTTTGTGAAACTTAGCATATTACTGCGTCCGGCGCGGTTGTCATATTTACCGTAATAATTTTATTGCACTTGTAGTAGAACAAATCGCTAGCCGTCAGTTATTTCTAAATGTCAGTAGAATTCGAAATATGATTTTTCTGTCGATTATAATTTTAGGATCAGTTTTTCAATTGTGCACTAAAAGTAGCCTCTAATTTGCAATATAAAATGCTGAATTTAGGAGATCAATGGAATTTTGGATAGATGTTCATTTTTATACACTATGCGATGAGTTCACCTTAGAATAGAAGGGAGAGCATATGCTTCTTGCTTTTGCTTTTTGCACATATCTCGAATGATAAGCGTTTTAGTCTTGAAAGTTGAAAAACCCATTTCTTGAAGTACAAATGTGTTTGATAATAAATGCCTTCGGATTTACTATTTTGTAAAAAACAATGTTAAAAAGGGCTTTTTTGGCCCATCCGTGGTAAAGTGTGGAAGCTATCTTTTTTAACTAATTTTGGGCTGCTGAAAACGAATCCGTCACCCGTTTTAACGAAAAGTCTCGGGAACACATTAAAAAACAACCCTATTTGGGTGCCATAAAGTGAAGATTCTCATTTTCGAAACCAAAAGTCATTTAAGTAATTAAAGAATTATTAATATAAAAAACAATATTTTCTGGATAGTGATATGCACACCGTACACCCCAACCCCAAAAGTGTGAGAAATATTCAGGGATGAAAAATATTCATCTGAATTGACTAAATCACCTTAGTATGATAAAAAGACAAAAGACTGGGTGATTAGGGATTTCTTTCGCAATTAAAACCAATAAAAAAAGACAAAATCCACCACCTTAATTGGTGGAGATGGGTGTAAGAGTATTCAGAAGTAATCACATTATAACCTGATAATAGCCATTTAATAAGGTATTTTGTTTTTTTTTTTAATAAATAAATAATCGTATATTATATATTTTAACTTACACCGTTCTAATGGGTGGCGAAAGGTGAGGGGAACGCGAGGAAGAGTCCTTTTTTGGCCCATCCACGGTAAAGTGTGGAAACCATCTTTTTACTAGCTTTGGGGTGCTGAATACGAATCTGTCATCCAATTTGGCTAAAAACATTGGGAAGACAGTAAAAAATAACTCTTATTTGGGGCATTGAAATTGATATTAGAGCTTGCAACAAAAAGTTATTCCTTAGTGCAGGAAATTCTTTCAAGATACTCAGTTTCATTAGGTAAGTAATGAAAGAAGCAAAAATTCTAAATTCACCACTCCTCCCCTCGTTCTCACCCTTTACCACCCTAAGAACGGTGTATAGTTACAATATTACTCCTTGTTAAATGGCTATTATCAGGTTATAATGTGATTACTTCTGAATACTCTTACACCCATCCCCACCAATCAAGGTGGTGGATTTAATCTTTTAAGAGTTTTTATTGGTTTTAATTGCAAAAGAAATCCCTAATCATCCAATTTGATGTTTTTCTATCATAATGAGGTGATTTAGTCAATAGTTTTTCTAAAATTTTAAGAACTTCATCTCAAGAAGCAATTATCAGATGTTTTTACACCGGAATATGTTGCTGTCTCCTGCTGAACATGGTTCCACTACAAATAAAAGCAACAAGTCTGCGTTGTGTGATTTTCAGTTGCGGGTCTTTTCGAAGATTTCTCACAAGCTTTTGATTTGGTAGACCATCAGCTGCTTAAGGCCAAGCTGGAGCTATACGGTATTCGACTAACTGATTTACAAATATTTTCCTCCTATTTAGACAACAGGACACAAATTGTAAAAATGGTCGGTGAACTTGAAAGTAATATTTGTGATATTACACAAGGAGTTCCACAGGGGTCAATTTTGGGATCACTTTTGTATATAATATTTACTAATTATATGGTCAGCCATCAACAAAAGATACCAAATGTTCATGTGATCTGTTATGCTGATGATACAAACATTCTAGTTACCGGCAACAGCCTAATTGAAGAAAAAAAAACACTGAAAGATTTTATCAAGAAATCATATATTGGTCTCAAAATAATAACCTAATTCTAAATAAAACAAAGACAGTTTCAATACAATTTTCATTGAATAATAATTCCGAGAGCTTAACACTTTTTACTGGTACTGACTGGGAAATAAAAACTTGTTGAAAATTTTTACCTCAAATAGCAACATCCTATTAAGTTCGCCAATTTCTAATCACGTGTGTTGAAACAACCAATCAGAACAAAATTACACTGATAAGATCTCTTGGGGATCTTTTCACTTATATTATCCAGTTTGACAGTTCAATAACACAGGTCATGAATGTTGTTGTGCAGCTAAGGTCATTTCCGAAGTAATTTTTCGCGCTGAATTCGAATCTGGCCTCAGAATTGGCCCATCACATCAGGTTTTGAAATATTTGAGGTTAAGTACTTAAAAAATGACTTTTTAGCAAGTTTTGAAGTTGCGTCCAGAACCCAACAAATTTTTCAGCTTATTTCTAATAAATATATCATTTAGTAACATCCTTCATCTTTAAAATAAGCTTTCGAATGGTCATCTATGATGTTTCCTAGCAAAGTTATAGCCATTTTAAGGTGACATGAATTTGAAACCGTGTTCCCTACAACCCAACAATCTTAACAAAACGACTCTAAACAAATCAAAATTTAACACAACAATAGGAATAACCCAACATTCTTAAATCAAAGTTTGGTTAAAATTGAGGATCATGGTATGCATGGTACTCGGGGAAACCTACTACGCATCCATTGTACTCAAGGAAACCCACTGCACATCTATAATACTCGTAGAAACCCACTGCGCATCCATGGCACCCGGAGAAACCTACTGCGCATTCATTGCGCACTCAAGGAAACCTTCTACGCATCCATAGTACTCGGGGAAACCCACTGCGCATATATTGCACTCGAGGAAATCCACTGCGCATCCATTGTACTCGAGGAAACCCACTGCGCATATATAGTACTGCGCATCGCAATTTGATAACTATCCATTATTCTATTTTTGTGTTAGAGCGAGTTAAACGAATAAATAATTATTTTAATCTACAATAGAACACATGGGCGGGTATGTGTCAAATTACATGCTTAAAAACATCCCTCTCCCTGTTCACCCGTTCGCGGTGTCTCTATTTAAAAACCGTCGAATACGTGTCTCCTTATTTCCTCAGGAAAGCCTATCGCTGGAATATCGCGTTTCTGACTTACGCGATTTCAGAGATACGGGTACTCTTTAGACCATCTACCACCCCCGTTTTCACCACTTTAAAAAGTGAAAATCAAAATTTCGTCCTAAACGTGTCTAATAGATTCTAATAAAGAGTATTTCTGCCAAATTTCATGATTCTGGGTTTAACCGTTTCCGGAAGGCTTAAAAAACCTCGTCCTCCTCCCCGTTCACCCGTTCGGAGGTCTCTTTTTGAAAACCGTCAAAGACGTCCGTGTCTTCTTATTTCCTCAGAAGTGTCCATCGCTCGAATAATCACGTTTCTGACTTACGCGATTTCAAAAATACAGGTGCGCTTTAAACCATCTACCACCCCCGTTTTGACCTCTTCAAAAAGTGAAAATCGAAATTTCGTCTTAACACGATCTAATAGATTTCAACAAAAAATATTTCTGCCAAATTTCATGCATCATGCATCTAACCGTTTCTGGAAAAACCTAAAATTTCAACCTCCCTTTTTATCAAACAAAAAGGTATAATAATGGTTCTATTTATAGTTATTAGACTTATAATAAACCACACTATTTGATGAACTTGTAGTATATTATTCAACGAGCGGTAATGTAGGTAATAACTCACGCAAATGAAGTTTACAGCTTGAGCCGCAGGCAAGTGCTGTAATTCATCAAGTGGGTTATTACCATTACCGCAAGTTGAATACTATACTTTATCTACGATTATAACAATAAATATTAAATTGAGAAAATTTTGTTTTAATTAGGTACTCAGTTTGTTTATTAATAAAATTAACTGTAAAATTTAACTTAACTTAATTTAAGGATTTCTCTCGGACAGAGCCACACCTTCGTAAAGCGCGTTACGTCGATTGGATAGGCTAGGGCATGAAGATACAGATGATTGGCACTATCACCTAGTGATTTATAATAACTCACTCATTATAACTCACGCTATTTGTTTATGGATACTATAAATTGTTCAAAAGCAGTTCATTAATTAGTATATAACCTAATAAGAGTAAATAAAATAACCAAAAGTAGTTTATATTAGTCATAGATTTTTGTTGCTCCTAACTTAGCATACCTAGAATATTACCTACAATATCTTATTAATATTTCTAATCCTATTTACATTCACAATATTGTCTGTAATTCTCCTTATTCAAAACAGTAACCATAAAATTAGCATAATGTCCTGTAGACTGACTGCCTTTGTATGTTCATTTACTTTAATCATCTGAAAATGTCACGTTGAGTGCCGAACTGCAGTAAGGTGCAAGTTACAATAATTTGGCGGTAAAAAATAAAGTAAATGTTAATTGTTTCATTATTATATCATCATAATTAATTGCTACAAAGTAACGGCTTACCAGTTTAATTTTGGAGGAGGTATTGTTTTTCTGATTATATATAACTAAATATTTGTAAATTATTTTCCGTTGAAATTAATTTCATTTCCTGAAAATAAATTTCTGTGATAAAAACATTCAGATTATAAGTAAGAAGATAACTGTTTAAATATGAAACATAATTACTTGTAAACTTATATAAATGTTCACAAGAATTTTACACTCGTCCGAACTCCGGCTTTCCAAGTAAGCATGAAAGAAAGACTGGATATTTAATAGTGACGGTGTTGTCAAATCTCGGACGCAGCATTATACGATTTTTGAATAGAGAATATTTGAAGTATATTTATGTTCACAAATCTATGCGCCCCCAAACATAATTCGATGGAACTAAAAATATACTTTTAGTTTTACGGAACATATGGTACTGCGTCCGAATCCAAAAAAACTCGGGTCGATATTTAGCTCAATTGAAACGAAACAGAACTCATTTCTATGTTTACATATAACCCAGGAGATGAAGAACATTTTGAGGTGCTGAAAATTGACCATTTCAGAGATTTGTTGAAGATAACACGGGAAAACAATACTGCGTCCGGTATACAGACGCAGTATTGTACAGGACGCAGCAGTGTATGGTATCGTGCACATGTACGGACGCAGCATTATTTGCAGGACAAATATATATATATATATATATATATATATATATATATATATATATATATATATATATATATATATATATATATATATATATATATATATATATATATATATATATATATATATATATATATATATATATATATTGATATGATATCTTGACTCATGAGAGAGACAATAAGTTTCATTATCAAAATAAATAATCTACGCCACTGTTTGCAGTTCTGCATCAAAGAATTCAAAGATTACAAAGTAAAAACTTTAAAACTAACATGAATTATCGATAGTAAACATACTATCAGTAAACAAATTTAAATTGAAAGACAGAGATTAAATAGTAACAATAAATATTGTAAAATGCTTAAATTTTAAAATAAGTAGGTTTAAAAATTTGTAAAATCTCACTTTATCTTCAGAAGCTAGACTTCTTAAATACAAAACCAAAGGTGGAAAAATCATATCAGGAATCCATCGTTAGAGTGTTTCTGACTAATAGACAATCATAGGTTGATCCGGAGCTCATCAAACTGGAAAAACGTCCACAAAATAGGAAATGTAAATTTGCACATCTGAAAATTTAAAACTTGAAATTAAAGCAAGAAAATAATTTAAAACTAAAATATTAAACAATATAGGTGACAAAAAAAAAACATAAAAGGAAGTGAAAATTCACAAACAAACTGAATAAACATTCTATAGTGTACATAAAGACTCTTTAAAAAGAAAAGAAGCACAAATAAAACTTAAATCTAAGATTTCTCGAAAATTAGTGCTCGGGTTTAAATCATAAACATTTAAAATCAAAGACTATTACCTTAGATTAAACCTGAGAAATACATCCCTGAATTCCATATGTTAATTGTATTTTAAAGTTTCAGTGTTGACCATCAGTAACCATAATTTGTGTGCTGTCACTGGTTATTTAAATATTAGATTGTTAAAAACATTGTTTTCCTATTTATTATGCAGGCAGTTGAAAGAAAACACTGCAAAGAACATTTCAAAATGATTTTCAGTTCGGTAGGTAAAAGGACACTACTTCAAGGACTGAAGAAACATTGACTACGAGTTCTGAAAAATAAATGTTATAAAGTTAGCATTTATTCATACTGAAAAGTAAATTTGTTAATTAGAATTAAGAGAGCTAGTTAGTAAGAAGATTAAGAAAGGTAAATCATGCATCAAATCTAGTGTAAATTGTTTAAAATAGAAATTATGTGAAAATCATGCAACGTTTTGGAACTACTTAAATATAAAGCCTAGAGAAATAAAAGGGATACTGAAAGAATCAGAATTAAATAAGGAATCTATTTCAAACAGTAAAACAGACAGATAAGGTCTAAAAGAAAAATTTAAATTCATAACCAAATAAAATTTATGAAATTTTGACAGGTCTAGTTATCTAATTTCAGAAAAAAGTCATTAATTAACAAAGTTTTCAAGAAACAAGGAACGTTTCCATGAAAAGTTTGTTATAAGTTGTTGATTTTGTAATAAAAAGAAGAGAGTTATTTTCAAAATTGAGTCCAGAAATTATTACAAATAGTAAAGAAAATTCAAATTCAGATGAAGAAAAGTATGTAAATCAAACATTAATAAGTTGAGAAGTAAGAGGAACCAATGTTGCAAGGTTTAAAAAAGAAAATAATTATCATCAAAATATAACCTTAATGTCAGCTGTTTGTCAAATTTGACTTACCGGATTTTCAAGTAAGCCATACGGTATTAATCCAATATTTTAGCATCAAAGTCGTCCAAGGCACATCAAATTGAACAAATTTCACAAGGAACAAAATCACCACAAAGGCACGAAACGAGAAATCGAGGGAGTTTGCAGGTAACCAGGATCACAACAGTGTAGTGCAACAAATCAGTGATTCGTATCGGGACGTCACGTCGCATACAGGTACCTGTTTTATCGATATTAAATAAAGCAAAGATTTCTTTCATTTTCTTAGAATAAGTATTTGTAATTAAAATAAAAGGGCAGAATTTTGTTTCCTAAATATAAGAAACCCAAGGCCAAGGTTCAACTAAATTAAAATTTTGTAAATTAATCT
The DNA here is from genome assembly GCA_936432065.2 of Rutpela maculata. Taxonomy (NCBI): domain Eukaryota; kingdom Metazoa; phylum Arthropoda; class Insecta; order Coleoptera; family Cerambycidae; genus Rutpela; species Rutpela maculata. Next base: position 68,163,401 of record OW386287.2, on the reverse strand, counting down.
GATCTACTTTTCTTAAATAAAATTGTTATTATTTGATCTATGATTTTAATTTGCCTTTTATTAATTTGAGCTAAAGAATCTGCACTGAGATAGAGTGACACCTATTGGTAACTCATGCTAATAAATGTGTGTTTGCTGGGAAACTAGGAAGCAGTGGCGCCGAATATAAAAATTTCTGCTTTCTAGATTAATATTTAATTAAAAATTAAATTAACAAATTTCTTTCTCTTTCTTTAGTACCCAGAAAACATATCATTTAAATGTCTAACCCAACGTAGGGCAAATAAAAGAGCAAAATAATCATAGTAATTTATTTAACAAAATTTTAAAATAAAATTTAAAACAAAAGGCTTTGGTAAAAATAATTGAGAATTCTGAAAAGAGTATTGGTGTGGTATTTTCACTGTTATAAAATTATATGAAACTAAGGTCAGGTAAGATGAAAGGTAATAATGAACAAGAGGCATCTACGTCTCAAACAGCAGGCGAAACAGAAACGCAAGAAGAAACAACAACACAGGAGCAGACCGAACAACAGCAGGAACCAACACAAATAGGAGACACAATACAAACAACTGGACAGACAGAAGCAAACATACTCCACCAACTCATGCAAATGATGACAGGTATAGGTGTGAAAATAGACGACACGAATAAGAAAATAGATAGCACAAAAGAAGAAATAAACGAGAAAATGGACAAGAAATTTGAAGAAAACAAGCAAGAGATAAGTGCGAAAATAAACGAGAGAATGGACAAGAAATTTGAAGAAAACAAGCAAGAGATAAGTGCGAAAATAAACGAGAGAATGGACAAGAAATTTGAAGAATGCAACGGAAAATTTGATCAATACATGACGGAAATGAAACTCAGAGTAGAAGGGGTAGAAGTAAGATTAGAAAATATTAAAGAAGACTTGGCTATGGAAATTCACAATAGAGTAAAAGAGTCAGAAAAGGAAATTCAAACTAATGTGGAAAAATTCATAGTTGAAGGATTTTCAGAGATAGATGGTCGACTGGAAAGACAAAATGAAGCAATCACGGCAACTTTAAAAGAACAGGACGGACGGATAAAATTAATGGATACGAAGTTATCAGAAGGAAAACAAGGAGCGAACGCTAACCTCGGATATACAATCAACCACGCATGCCAGAAATCTCAATTTTATTTCTACGGTGACTCGAGAATACACCCGAAAATATTTACTACTAGGCTTAAACTACATCTAGAAACGGTACACCCTGGGACAAACATAAAACAAGTCATACAGAACATGTTACGTGGTGAAGCTGAAATTTGGTACGCCACTGTTGAGAGTAGGTTCAGTAGTTTCGAGGAATTTGAATCGCTCGTAATGAAACAATATTGGGGGGAGTATAATCAACAAAAGATTAGATTAAATCTCTTTAATGGAAAATACAGTGAGAACATCGGAGTATCCAGGGAAAATTATATACTGCGAAAGGTATATAATATCAAACATCTACAACCATCTTTCACGGAAAGTGAAATGGTTAGGTATTTAGCACGTCATTTCCCAGATGATGTACACAGTGTGATCATTACACAACGAATCACAACTTTGGACAGTCTCATAGAATACATAAGAAGCATAGACGACCATCGCACTGGATGGAGAAGAAACACTCAACAAAACTACAATAATGAAAACAGGAGATATGATGATAGAAGCAAAAATTATGACACAGGTCAAAACTACGAACAAAGAAGAAACAATAACTATAACAACCAAGGCAATGGAAATCAACCAAGAAACTTTTATAACAATCAAAACAACAACTACAACGGAAATCAACAAAGGTCTTACAACAACAACAATCAGCAAAGGACAAACGACAATGGGTACTACAACAACAATCAGCAAAGAATAAACCAAAACCAACAAAACAGGCCACAAGCAAACGATGAGCAGAAAAAGGATACAAGATCCTACGCACAGGTAGCAAACACCAACGTACAACAGAGAAATGGACAACAAAATCAAATCGAAATGCATAAAATTGAGACTCAAGCCCAAGTTAATACTCGACAGCAGGATTTTTGAGAAGAAATGTTTTAACTACCAACTATTCTCACGCCCGCGAATTTATCGCAACGGACAACGAAAACGGAAATTTAAATGAAACAAAACAAAGTTACCTACCAATGGTTAATTTAAATATGCAAGGTTTAATGTTAGATGCACTTATTGATTGCGGTTCAGAAATATCAATGATTAACGAGAGTTTATTTAACAAAAATAAGGATAAATTTGCCCAAAAATGTATAAGAATTGCAAAAATACGATTAATTAACGCCAATGGCAGAAAGTTTTCTGAAAGCACCAGCATATTGCAAACATCTTTTAAAGTAGAAAACTACAATTTTAAATGTGAATTATTTATAGTACCTGAATTAAATTTTGACATTATTCTTGGTGAAGATATTTTATATAAATTGAGGGCTAATATTGATTTGGGAACAAGATTCCTTAGATTAGAAGGTAAAACGTTACCTATATATAGTAAAAATGAGATTATATTGAATAAAAATGCGGTAATTAAAGAATTAAATGACGATAAAGTCAATGCTGGACATGAGGTTGGCACAGTGACCACCCATATCAAAAAAAATGCGGGATACGAGGGAGGCACAATGACCACCTGTATCAAAAATAAAAATGCGGTAAGAAATGAATTAAACGGCGATCAAGCCAATGCGGAATATATGATGGGGAGCGTACCCACATATGTTATGAATAGTAATTATATTATGCCCAAAAATATTGATATAAAATGTCCACTTAAATATGAAAGAATTATTCATGAACTTTTACAAAAAAATATCTCACTAATAAACTATGAACCAAGAGTTGCAACAGGTTATATTCACAAACTACAGGTAGATGAAACAAAATCATTTAAAAGCAAAAATTATCCTATTCCTTTTAAGTACAGAGAACAAGTGCAAAATGAATTACAAAACATGTTACAATCTGATATCATTGAATCGGCAAAAACAAATTACATTAATCCATTGGTAATAGTAAAAAAGAAAAATGACTCAATAAGATTATGTTTAGATGCACGCGTCCTAAATACGTTAACAAAATCGCAATTCGATTCACCACAGAACATACAGTCAATATTATCCAGATTAGGGAAAAACACAGTTTTTTCTAAACTTGATTTAAAAAATTCTTTTTGGTTAATTCCACTTCATCCGGATTCTCGCAGGTATACTGGTTTTAGTGTCGACGGACACGTTTTTCAATTTAAGGTGGTACCTTTTGGTTTACAAAGCGCAAGTTCAGCACTCGTTCGGGCAATGCAGAGTATTCTCGATCGCTTTGAAGAATTTTGTTTTCATTATATAGATGACATCCTAATTTTCTCTGAAACAATAGAAAAACATGGTGAACATCTAGATACAATTTTAAACGTTTTAAATAAAGCAGGTTTAAAGCTTAACATTGAAAAATGCGAATTTTATCAAACCTCTGTTAAGTACCTGGGTTACAAGATAACTCAAACAGGCATAAGTATTGGGGAAGATCGGGTAAAAGAGATAAAGGACTATCCTCGTCCTACAAATTTAAAAACACTACGTGGTTTCTTAGGAGTATTGAACTATTATAAAAAGTTTGTACCGAGACTATCAGAGCTAGAAGTTCCTCTAATAGAATTGTTAAGAAAAGAAACAAAGTGGGAATGGAATGAGCGTAGAGAAACTGCTTTCAACAAATTAAAAACAAACTTTCATGACAATCTTTTGCTAAACAGTCCTGATTTTAATTTACCTTTTATATTAAGAACCGATGCGTCAGAGTCAATAGTCGCAGCTGAGTTGGTACAATACCAAGGGGGGGTAGAAACGCCAATATGTTTTATCTCTAGGATACTAAAGCCCTATGAAACCCGCTACTCAGTTGGAGAGTTAGAAATGTTAAGTATAGTACATGCAATTTCTAAGCTTTCTTTCTATTTAACAGCTGCTCATTTCACATTAGAAACGGACCACGCTGCTCTATGTTTTCTTATGAAAAATCGATATGCAAACTAACGTATTTATCGTTGGTCACTTCTCATTCAAGAATATTCTTTCACTATCAAACATCGTCCGGGTGTAAACAATATCACCGCAGACGCTTTAACACGTAATCGACAGGTTAAAACAGAGCAATCAAACACGTACATAGTATCATTGAACACATTATCACATGAAAATGGTCTCTACACAACAAGGCAAGTTCTGGACAGCCAACAATATTTACAAACACTAAGAGACAAAATACAAGACACACCATGGAGAGGGTACAGCATAAAAGAGAATTTCATAATCAAAACTATTTTAGATGAAGAAAAGTATGTACTAGACGAAACTTTAGCTGCAAGAATAATTTTAGACTTACATTTTCGATATGGGCACATAGGAATTCGAAAAACATGGTTAATTTATAGAGAAACTTTTTATACGGAAAAGGATTTAACCAAAGAAATGTTGTCAAAATGTCATGAATGTTGTTTAGGGAAGAATAAAAATCACGTTAACAAAAACGAAATAAAAAGCACACTTACAACAAAACCACTAGAGCTCGTTTCCATAGATTTTATTAGTAACTTGATTTTGGCACCAGGAGGATTCAAAAATATTTTAGTTATGGTGGACAATTTTTCAAAGTACATTAAAATTTATCCCACAAAAAGATGTAACACCATTACAACTATTAATAAAATCAAACATTTTTGTAAAACAGTTGGAAAGCCAACACGAATATTAGCGGACAATGCGACTTATTTTAATAATGACAAGTTATCAAAATATTTAAGCGACAAAAACATTAAGTTAGGGTTTACATCAATAAGACATCCTAGATCGAATTCAAGCGAGAGGTATGTGCAAGAAGTGATTAGATTCTTGCGTATTATGGTGCAGAGAAACCATACAGAATGGTCATTAGCAACAGAGACGGTAGAAAATTACATGAACAATATACCAAGCACGGTAACCAAAGTATCGCCAATTATGACTATGTTTGGAAGAGATCCAGACCGACCATGGGAAAACCAAAACTTTAAAGATTTAAATGAAATACATGAACTTGTAAAAACAAGGTTAAGAAGAAGTGCAGAAAAAATCATGGCTCGAGAAAACAAGAAAATTAAAAGAAAAGTTACATTTAAAAAAGGCGACAAAGTAGTAATAAAACGAATGAGAATTTCAAACAGGGAACAAAATATTTGTGCGAAACTACAGTATCCTTACGACGGTCCATACGTAGTGAAAAGGGTATTAAACGAAAACACGTACGAATTAATGTATCCAGAAGATGAGGAAATTCGTGGAAGATTCCACATCGAAATGATTTATCCTTATGTAAGTGAATAAATTGAAAACCAAAAACCAAGATTAACAGTGCAAGATATCCCATCAAATTTGTCAAACTAATGAAATTTTCAGAATTTTCAAAATGTTAAAATTTTCAAATTTAATTAGTTGGAGGGAGTAAAATGATATGATATCTTGACTCATGAGAGAGACAATAAGTTTCATTATCAAAATAAATAATCTACGCCACTGTTTGCAGTTCTGCATCAAAGAATTCAAAGATTACAAAGTAAAAACTTTAAAACTAACATGAATTATCGATAGTAAACATACTATCAGTAAACAAATTTAAATTGAAAGACAGAGGTTAAATAGTAACAATAAATATTGTAAAATGCTTAAATTTTAAAATAAGTAGGTTTAAAAATTTGTAAAATCTCACTTTATCTTCAGAAGCTAGACTTCTTAAATACAAAACCAAAGGTGGAAAAATCATATCAGGAATCCATCGTTAGAGTGTTTCTGACTAATAGACAATCATAGGTTGATCCGGAGCTCATCAAACTGGAAAAACGTCCACAAAATAGGAAATGTAAATTTGCACATCTGAAAATTTAAAACTTGAAATTAAAGCAAGAAAATAATTTAAAACTAAAATATTAAACAATATAGGTGACAAAAAAAAAACATAAAAGGAAGTGAAAATTCACAAACAAACTGAATAAACATTCTATAGTGTACATAAAGACTCTTTAAAAAGAAAAGAAGCACAAATAAAACTTAAATCTAAGATTTCTCGAAAATTAGTGCTCGGGTTTAAATCATAAACATTTAAAATCAAAGACTATTACCTTAGATTAAACCTGAGAAATACATCCCTGAATTCCATATGTTAATTGTATTTTAAAGTTTCAGTGTTGACCATCAGTAACCATAATTTGTGTGCTGTCACTGGTTATTTAAATATTAGATTGTTAAAAACATTGTTTTCCTATTTATTATGCAGGCAGTTGAAAGAAAACACTGCAAAGAACATTTCAAAATGATTTTCAGTTCGGTAGGTAAAAGGACACTACTTCAAGGACTGAAGAAACATTGACTACGAGTTCTGAAAAATAAATGTTATAAAGTTAGCATTTATTCATACTGAAAAGTAAATTTGTTAATTAGAATTAAGAGAGCTAGTTAGTAAGAAGATTAAGAAAGGTAAATCATGCATCAAATCTAGTGTAAATTGTTTAAAATAGAAATTATGTGAAAATCATGCAACGTTTTGGAACTACTTAAATATAAAGCCTAGAGAAATAAAAGGGATACTGAAAGAATCAGAATTAAATAAGGAATCTGTTTCAAACAGTAAAACAGACAGATAAGGTCTAAAAGAAAAATTTAAATTCATAACCAAATAAAATTTATGAAATTTTGACAGGTCTAGTTATCTAATTTCAGAAAAAAGTCATTAATTAACAAAGTTTTCAAGAAACAAGGAACGTTTCCATGAAAAGTTTGTTATAAGTTGTTGATTTTGTAATAAAAAGAAGAGAGTTATTTTCAAAATTGAGTCCAGAAATTATTACAAATAGTAAAGAAAATTCAAATTCAGATGAAGAAAAGTATGTAAATCAAACATTAATAAGTTGAGAAGTAAGAGGAACCAATGTTGCAAGGTTTAAAAAAGAAAATAATTATCATCAAAATATAACCTTAATGTCAGCTGTTTGTCAAATTTGACTTACCGGATTTTCAAGTAAGCCATACGGTATTAATCCAATATTTTAGCATCAAAGTCGTCCAAGGCACATCAAATTGAACAAATTTCACAAGGAACAAAATCACCACAAAGGCACGAAACGAGAAATCGAGGGAGTTTGCAGGTAACCAGGATCACAACAGTGTAGTGCAACAAATCAGTGATTCGTATCGGGACGTCACGTCGCATACAGGTACCTGTTTTATCGATATTAAATAAAGCAAAGATTTCTTTCATTTTCTTAGAATAAGTATTTGTAATTAAAATAAAAGGGCAGAATTTTGTTTCCTAAATATAAGAAACCCAAGGCCAAGGTTCAACTAAATTAAAATTTTGTAAATTAATCTGATCTACTTTTCTTAAATAAAATTGTTATTATTTGATCTATGATTTTAATTTGCCTTTTATTAATTTGAGCTAAAGAATCTGCACTGAGATAGAGTGACACCTATTGGTAACTCATGCTAATAAATGTGTGTTTGCTGGGAAACTAGGAAGCAGTGGCGCCGAATATAAAAATTTCTGCTTTCTAGATTAATATTTAATTAAAAATTAAATTAACAAATTTCTTTCTCTTTCTTTAGTACCCAGAAAACATATCAATATATATATATATATATATATATATATATATATATATATATATATATATATATACATAAATATGTGCACAGATATAGACAAACACCTATACATATAAAAACCATAGACAAATCAAATCAACAGTACTTCTCACGAGATATTTGGAATTACTTAAATTAGACCGCGAATCCGTATTCAGTGACCCAAACATTATCGCAGAGAGCACATTTTCGAGGAAAAACGTTCAAAAACTCCCTACAGCACACTTCCGCAGCACAATATTCATATTTAAATTTCCGCCCGAAAAAGTGGAATTTTCATCAAAAAATGGCACGAATTCCATACTGAAATATGGAATTTCTCAATTTGTACCTCGGAATCGTGATCAGCGACCCAAAAAACCCCTGTAGCACACTTCCGCAGCATGATATTCATATTTAAATTTCCGCCGGAAAAGTGGAATTTTCATTAAAAAAAATGGCACGAATTCCATACTGGAATATGGAATTGCTCAATTTAGACCTCGAATTCGTGATCAGCGAGCGAAAAAACTCCTAGAGCACATTTCTGAGGCGAAATATTCATTTATAAATTTTTTTAAGACAGCTACTTTTTGGGGCACTTCAAACCCCTCTAACTTTTTTATCCTCGGAGTTAATGCAGAAGTCAATGCTGATGAATGTTCCTGGTGGTCTAGGGAACACGTGAAAAAAGGAATTTTTCAAATCGGTTCTGTTCCACCACTTTTCCACATTTTACACTTTTTTCCGGCTTATTAATTGGACTATGTTAGCTAATCTTAGTTCTTTCTTAATTTAGATTCAGGTACTAATAATAATTATTAATGATTCATTTTAGATAGTAGAAAAGCATTAGGCGTAACTTCTAGTCCCACTGCAGAAAACCTTGACACAGAGAACCAACAACCTAAGTCTATGTTGGGCGATAGTCCAAACCATGATGATATTCTTGTGACCGATAGTATGTCTGTTGATAGCTTAGATGAGATAGATGACACGACTAAATCCAAATTCCTAAATTCCTCTGTAAACTATAAGAACGCAGTTTCTAAAAATGAACCAAGTGATATTATATTTGAACAAACTAAAAGTGTCGATGAAGATGATGGTGGGAACACTGAAGTATATGTACAAAGAAATGATATTTCAGAAAAAAGTGATAATGCTGCACATATGCCTCCAGATATTAAAAATGATGCAGATAATATCATAACTGAAGCATCTAAAAGTGGTGATGAAGAGGATAATAAATACAATCAAACCGTAATTGAATCTTCTTCTTTCCAGAATGAACTAAATCATATTATTGATGATATTGTACCACCTAAAAGTAGTGATAAAGATGATGATGACAACACTGAAGTATATGTACAAGAAAATGATATTTCAGAAAATAATGTTAGTTCGGCAAGTTTAACTGATGAAAATCCCCCTGAAAGCTTCAATGAACCAGATTCAATTATAGAAACTTTAACAAACAATAATGAAACAACAGATGCATCATTAGGAAATATAAATTTAAGTTCTAGAGATAAATTAAATGATACCGATATTAGCGGGGTTTTACCTGTGATGGCTAAAAACAATGATGAAAGATGTACAGAAGGTTCTCTAGGAGATGACAGTTGTGAAATATGTAATGGATCAGGATTGGACAATGAATGTTGTACACTCGAACAGTACTGTAACAAATTTACATACACACACAGTGGTAGTCAAACGGCTGATAAATTAAATGATACCGATATTAGCGGAGTTTTACCTGTGATGGTTGAAAATAATGATGAAGGATGTATAGAACGTTCTCTAGGAAATGAGAGTTGTGAAATATGTAATGAATCAGTTACTGTGGAGGACAATGAATGTTGTACACTCGAACAGTACTGTAACAAATTTTCACATACACACAGTGGTAGTCAAATAGCTGTACAAAGCCCTGAAAAAATTAAAGCTAAAGAAATTGTTGAAGAAATTATTTCTAAAATGTATGATAAAGTTATATTAAAAGAAGACAATATTTCAGAAAATAATGGTAATGAAGGAAGTAATGCAATTTCTGTATCGAATGTCGTGCTAGAAAATAGTAAAAAGAATGTGAATAACAAAAGTACTTCTAAAATAAGTGAAGACACTAAGAAGGGAAATGTAAATGGCAATGGGAAGAAATCATTTACTAAACTCAACGGAGGCGAGGTAAGTGTCATGGGACCAAAGGGTTTATTCTGTATTTTCTATGGAAATAGGCTCATTTAACAATTTTTTATTATTACATATTCTGAAAGAGCTTGGTGAGTGTAGTAAGTATGCCAAAAATTAGAATTTACTGACGCCGCCTTCATGTATAAAAAAATTATTAAAGTCGGCGCGCTTAAAAACGCTCGGGATACACATTTAGTCGAGTTGTGAGGTCAGATGGCTGAACCGCCCAGTGAACACGGCTGTGAATGCAAGTTAGTAGAGTAAAATCTGGAAGTAAAGTCGCTTAGTTTCGAGAAAAAAAAACCGGCGTAGAACCAAACCAGACTTAGTGGGATTCTTTAGTAAGATAATCGTGTACACGAAATCATTTTTTACGACATTTTTTGGTGGTCGAGAACTTTTTTATTTCGGAAAAACTCAAAAAAATATATTTTTAATGAAATATATTTTTTAACGCCTCTGAAAATATTTGTGCTATCAAGCTATTTTTTTTTTTTTAGATTAAAGTAGACACAATAGCGCTTCGAACAACGTCCCACGTGAACCCGATTTATTTTTTTTTAAGTTGGTAAAATAATAACAAACTCAAACTTGTTATTTTCAGTAGCGTAATTTTAGGCAATCGAGAAAAAAATTTATTTATGAAAATTTGTATATACATGCTGCGTACAAATTGAAGCCAATAGTTCAAAAAGTTTTTAGGATAAAAATTTTTCAAGTCCCGTTGATAGTATTGAGTCAGCGATTTTTTTTTTAACGGGCCAAAGTCATATTCTTGCGCGCTCGGCTGTAGCAAGCCTGCCGACTGCAACGATCTGGCGGTTCCGGTCGGGTGTATGTAGTAGTTTAACTTATATCAATAGGTACAAAACCAGTAGTGATCAAAAGATCTAGGGGATTATTGTTCAATATTTGATATATTGTACAGTAATATTGATCATATGTTGTTAATATTAAGAAATTGTACAAAAAATATTAAATAGTCTCCTTTTAATAATAAAAAGACGTAGGTAGATATAAATACCTAATCTATAAATATCAATCAGTGTTACTAACTACCCATCTAATTAGTAAGTTTATTAGACATTTTTAAATGAATGAAAGTCAAAACGTACGCATAAAATGAGTTTTATTGTTGAAATAAATTTTCTATTTGGATAGATAAATATGTAGTATGTAGTTTATGTAGGCCCTACATTAATAGCATTCTAATTCGTTCATATCTGCCTCGAAATCTTTAATAATGTTGTTACAGGAACGACATTTGCACTCGTTGCAACATTTTAAGCCTTCCTTAAAACAAGCACATTTTCGTTTGTCACAATTTTTATCCGAACAATGAATACTTAATGATTTTCGACAACCGCCACTTCTACGCGACTAATCTGACCAACCCTGCATACTACAGTACCTAGAGGTAAAAAAGATGCAAAACTTCGGAAAAATGTCATATTGAACGGATTTCGTACATTTTTGGCAGTATAATAGTAAATACTTCACAGAAAAGTTTCTATATTGTGCGGAGGCTTGCTAATTTATAGGGGGTGGATGCCACCCCCTCAGGGTGTGGCACTTAAAAAATATATATATTTATTGGAGCTGAAGTAGAATCAAATTTTAAAAAGAAAAGGTTCTATGCAATTTTTCACATAAATTGATAGTTTTTAAGTTATAACGACTTCAAAATTGCGATTTCAGCTAAAGCAAGTGCTGTATACAAACTAAAAAAATTGAGCATCTACGTCATGCTATATATTAATGAGGAACAGTGTTTGAAATTCCTTTTTTTAATTACTGGCTAATTACAGTAACAAAATGACGACGTTGTTATTAAAAAAATGTGTAGACGCACATTGCTTCGGTTATAACTTCTTTGTTTTTTATGCTATAGAAACAAATTAAAAAACAGTTGAAAGCTTAATTAATAACATATTATTCTACCTATTAGCACCCTTGACGTAGGTGTCACAGTTTCTGCGATATTTAACTCTCACTCGAAATAATTATCTTATGAACACTTGGATGCCAAATGTAAACTTAAATATCTCCGAAATTATTAATCCTACATCAATAAATAAAAAATATAATTAATTCCCAGTTTGTACTTTCTGTAACTGGTCTGCAACATTTCGATAAAGTAATACTTTTCGAGAAACTTGACGAAAGCCGTTTGGAAATACCTTTTTTTTAAGCTAAAATCGCAATTTTGAAGTCGTTCTAACTTGAAAACTATCAATTTATGTGAAAAATTGCATAGAACCTTTTCTTCTTAAAATTTGATTCCATTTCAGCTCCAATAAACATATATATTTTTTAAGTGCCACCCCCTGAGAGGGGGTGGAATCCACCCCCTATAAATTAGCAAGCCCCCGCACAATATAGGAACTTTTCTGTGGAGCATTTACTATTATACTGCCAAAAATGAACGGAATCCGTTCAATATGACGTTATTCCGAAGTTAAAACCTCTAGTTACTGTAACTAGCATGCGAGGTGTATTAATAATTGCGTCCCAATTTCGCATTTAGCGCTAATAAAAAAAATCGCTGTTGCCAAACGGTACACTAGGAAAAAATATATTGTTTCAAAAACTTTTGTGATTATTAGGCTTTATTTTCTTCGCTGCATGTATGTAAATATTTTCAAAAATAAAAAAGTTTATCGATTGGTGAAGATTTCAATACATAAAATATATATTTTTAGTTTATCTGATTTTTGGAGAAATGAAAGTGCGAATTGTACCCAAACCGTTTATATTGGTAAAAGCGCTACAGTGTGACCTTTAATTTGATACAAAACAAATTTCGGTACCTTTAATAGTTTTAAAGATATGGCGGTGGAAACAAAAAAAAACAATTTTCTTTAAAAATACATTTTTTTCACTTTTTATTTATTTAAAAAGTTTAAAAGTAAAAACGACACGATAGACTTACGAAATCGCTGCTCTATTGCTCATTCTTGGAACTTAGGTATCTGCCTGTACTAGGGTATAATTTTACGATCCTTTTTAAAATTGAGACCTTACTTGTATAGTCCAATTAAATAAGTCAGCAAATCAAAATATTGAGGTAAATACTTGAATTTTTGATATAACTTACTTTGATGTATTAGAACACGATTAATGAAAGAAATTTTTTTCTGAACCCCCGGGAAGGGGTGGAAAAAAATAAAATAAAGTGTTTTTTCAAAATTACTCAAAATGTGTAAAAGCTAGTAAAAAAAGTTTCAAACAAAAATTGTAAAGCATGAAATTTTATATAAAAATGATCTCTAGACTTTTTTTGGTATTACTAAAATTAACGGAGTTAGGCTGGTTAGAAATTAAAGGATGATATGTACAACTTTAAAAAATCATAGCGTGCTGAAAAGTTAATGAATTTAAAAATTTTTTTTTCTATTTACTCAGAAAAATATAAACATTCGTTTCAGAGAAATGGATTTATTTTTAAATTGTTAATAAAAAAGTTATAAAAATTTTAATTTTTTTATTTTCAATTAAAACCACTTTGAGCGGTGAAACGAAATTTTTTTTTATACCATTCTGTTCATTATTTAATATATTGAACATTTGCTTTTGAAATTTTTTTTACCCATCATTTTCGAGCAGGTATGAATTTATTTACCTGTTTAATTTTTTTTCCAAACGTAAGACACTGCTCTTGTGACGTCACGATAACTGAAAAGAAATAAAGAATGCGTACGACAAAGATAAAATGGTTTCGTAGCTGCTGCGTTGCCTACAAGACGCGTATACGTCACATCTATACTGCCGCCATAAGTCATAAGGAGAATAGCCCATCTGTAAGTTGTCGGTTGGCGAGGAAAGTAACAAAGGCATTTGTTTTTTTCCCAACTAGTAAATATTAATTAAGAAAATCATGTAGCTGCTTTTTATCCACTTATGTTTTTGTACTTTATAATTTTTTAATAATATTTTTAACTGCAGAACTCTTGGGTGCTCATATATTATTAGAATCTCATTTATGACAAATATCTAGATGCTGCTTTTCACCTTATGACGGCAGTAAGGGCATCTGCGAGTGACGTCACAACTAACCTCAAAAATATGTGTTTCTTAAGATTTAAGAGTATTACGCAACTATTATTAAAATTTCTGCCTGGTTCCCATATTTTCAACTAAAATCTAGTTCAGTGTAATGTTTATGAAGTTCTAAATACTTTGTCCCAATAAAATAGGACTCTTTTTGTAGGTTGGAAATCTAACCTGTAATTAGCAGTCTATTTCTATTAATCAACAATATTGAAAAATTATTTACGCGAATTTTTAAATATTTGCTTAGAGCCAGTACCGGCTCCAAGCTAAAAATGCGTATACAAACATTAAAAATGAGAATAAACTCGAAAAACTTAAAATTTAACGTTATGTTGGTTACATGATGCAGATGCCCGATATCTCAATGCAGCGGTTGTGAAAGTTTTGGTGAATAAATGCTCCTACAAATTGTTAACAAAATTTTTAATTGTGGTCAATTATAATAAGAGTGTATTGCGAAATCTACATACTTGTACACGCTTCGTTTTATGTACATTTTGGTTATAGGTATTAGACACGTGGAATTTTGTTTACGTGATCTAAATATTTTTAAAATTAATCTTTGAATTGTAGTGAAAGAAATTATTATTACTGTCAACACTTGCTGATTTCTACTAAATTTAGAATTATTTGTTTGACACTATTGATATAAATTAAAAATAAAGTACAAAATATAAATTTTTTTTGCGAGAAAATTTTGCAGACGAATTATTGGAGTATTGGAAATAATTGTTTAAAACATCGTTTCAAATTAGTCGAAATTCGCGTACTTTAACCAAGGTTGCAAACAAATGGTTTTTTTATGCATTTTCGATTAAATTAATAAACTAATCCGTAATGTAGAAGTAAAAATTATTTGCAAAAATTAATATGTGCAACAGTGAAAATTATTTTTTTTCCACATTAACAATTGAAATAATTTTTCTTCTTAATTTCAAAAAAATTGGCAATTACAAATATTTACATTACTTATTTTTTTACTTACAAAATATCAGTTATTTTAATTTATTATTTTTTAAGACCATAAGAAATTATTATAAAAATTATTATAATTGTATACATATTTTAAAAATTGTGTACTCAGAAATATATTAATCAACACATTTTTTTTGGATCATTAATTTCAATTTTGAATGAAAAAAAAGTGACATTAAAAAAAATGATCGATACATTTCCATTAAAATAGATCATTGATATTATTCTATTCCTAATCTAAATAAAAATAAACAGTTTAAAAAATAAAATTGGATAAATTAAATAATAAATAATTGAACCATTTTTTGGATGGATGGATAATGACAATTGGAAGAAAATAATTTATTCATAAAACAAAATGTATGATCCATTCTATATTAAATTAATCTTATGAAAAGTTAAAATAGGAATTACTAAAAACAAATTTGTTAACAATTTTTAGGAGCATTTGTTCACCAAAACATACACCACCGCTGCATTGAGATATATAGACTAGTTCACAAGTTCGAAGCCGTGTTAATGCTTAATAAAGCTCGTGAACATATGAGTGAGGGCTCATTGGATTCGGAATGACACCTAGAAAAATATGCAAAAGTTTCAAACCCGCCTATAAACAATTGCAAAAGTTACAAACAAATGAAGATTGAAAAAATAACGAGTTTCGTTTTTTGCAAATAACTCGAAAACTATTAATATTTAAGAAAATTTAAAGGAAGATTTTTAAAGAGGAATGAATTTCAAATAAAAAAGTCCGAACTCCCGAAACTCTATGTCTATTATTAATAATTTCAATTTAATGTTGAAAATGTAGCTCTGCGCGGTGAACACTAAGCCGTTACGATGCTCTGAAACCGGCCGTAATAAGTAAAAATATTTTTTATGTTATTAAATATTAATTTAAAAATTTTTTTAAAAATTATGATATTATTTAGACACTTAAAGGAACAATATCCCGTTGGAAAAAAATTGTTTCACCGATTTTTCATAAAATGAGCCTATTGTTGTTTTGAGTTTTGCTCGAAAACTATGCATTTTTCCTATAAACATGTCAATAGAAAAGTTGTTGAGAATTAAATTTCCAATCGAAATGGCACCTTCAGAAGTCATTTTTTTTTTTTACAAAAACGCCCAGAAAACAAAACAAAAAAAAAACGAAAAAATGCAAAAATTTTTTTAAATTGTTTATTATAAATTATTAAGAAAAAAATTCATTCTTAAAATGTATTATTTGCAATTCTCTACAAGATGGAAAAAAGGAAAAAAAATTTGTTGTTAATTTATTTGTTTATTTAATAAACAATTTGTTATTAACAATCGCCGAATGTGTTTATATTCTTTTTAGATAGAAAAAAAAAATAACAAAAACAACCGTATACATAAACATGTTAAATTTATTTTTCTTTTTACATGTTTATGTATACGGTTGTTTTTGTTTTTTTTTCTATTTAAAAACATTCGGCGATTGTTAATAACAAATTGTTTATGAAATAAACAAATAAATTAACAACAAAAATTTTTCTGTTTTTCGTCTTGTAGAGAATTGCAAATAATAAATTTTAAGAATACATTTTTTTCTTAATAATTTGTTTAAATAATGAAAAAAAGAAAAACGTTATGATAAACAATTAAAAAAAAATTTGAAGACATTTTTTTTAATTTTTAATCACAATACTGTATTCGCGAAAATCAAACAAATGAACCCAGTAGGGATTTACCTTCGATACACACAAATTCACCAATATGTGACAGCGATTTACATATCATGACAAATTTCCGCTGTTACTTTACTATATAAACTTTTCCTTATACGTGAATTCCTTTGTATCGAAGGTAAATCCCTACTGGGTTCATTTGTTTGATTTTCGCGAATAATAAAATGGCAAAAAAATTTTATGGGGTCTCCATGAAGCGAAATAATTTTAGTGGCTTTTGTTTAACAATTATCCGACTTGATAAACGTAAACTCTAACAAAATTTGTTAATTAACAATAGGCTCATTTTATGAAAAATCGGTGAAACAATTTTTTTTCAACGGGATATTGTTCCGTTAAGTGTCTAAATAATACCATAATTTTAAAAAACTTTTAAATTAATATTTGATAACATAAAAAAATATTTTTACTTATTACGGCCGATTTCAGAGCATCGTAACGGCTTAGTGTTCACCGCGCAGAGCGCTGAGAGATAGAGTTTCGGGAGTTCGGCTTTTTTATTGGAAATTCATTCCTCTTTAAGAATCGTTCTTTCAATTTTCTTAAATATTAATAGTTTTCGAGTTATTTGCAAAAGACGAAATTGTTATATTTTCAATCTTCATTGGTTTATAACTTTTGCAACTGTTTATGTGTGGGTGTGAAACTTTTACACTTTTTCTAGACGTCATTCCGAATTCAATGAGCCCTCCCTATAGTTATTAAGGTACCAAGGGTGTTATAAGGATAATAACGCACCGAGGTCGGCAGTGTACAATCCCGAGGGCCTCTGGCCCGAGGGAGTGTACGTCGACCGAGGGCGTCATTATCCTATAACACCCGTGGTGCCTTCAACGTTTAATGTCCTGCAAGTCTGTTATTTAATTCGAATTTTTTTTTTGTTGACATTTACGATTTATTAATTTGACATCTATTATGTTCAGAACGATTTGATTTAAAAGAGAGTAAAAATCAAAATTGTTTGTAAACGCCGCCGTTGCATAGCAACGCATTTTGTTTGTCAATAACGCTATCATAATTTGCTTGTTTAGGGTTGAATTATAATTTTATAATGCCCTAGGGCGTTATAGATATTCATAACGCCCTAGGGCGTTATTTTTCATTTAATGTATCTCAAAATAGGGTGGTTATTGTAAAATAACAGACTTGTAGGACATTAATATTTTTACGAGCTTTATCAAGCACTAACACAGCCTTGAACTTGTAAACTAGTCTGCATCTGCATCATGTACCTAACATAACCTTAAATTTTAAGTTTTTCAAGTTTATTCTCATTTTTAATGTTTGTGTACGCATTTTTAGCTTGGAGCCGGTACTGGCTCCAAGCAAATATTTAAAAATTCACGAAAATAATTTTTCAATATTCATGATTAATAGAAATAGACTGCTAATTACAGGTTAGATTTCCAACCTACAAAAAGAGGCCTCTTTTATTAGGACAAAGTGTTTAGAACTTCATAAACATTACACTGAACTAGATTTTAGTTGAAAATACGGGAACCAGGCAGAAATTTTAATAATAGCTGCGAAATACTCTTAAATCTTAAGAAACACATATTTTTGAGGTTAGCTGTGACGTCACGTGCAGATACCCTATAGATGCGACGCATGCGCGTCTTGTAGGCAACGCAGCAGCTACGAAACAATTTTATCTTTGTCGTATGCATTCTTTATTTCTTTTCAGTTAGCATGACGTCACAAGAGCAGTGTCTTACGTTTGGAAAAAACTAAGCAAGTAAATAAATTCATACCTTCTTGAAAATGAAAGGTAAAAAAAAAATTTCAAAAGTAAATGTTCAATATATTAAATAATGAACAGAATGGTATAAAAAAAGTTTCGTTTCACCGTTCAAAGTGGTTTTAATTGAAAATAAAAAAATTAAAATTTTTATAACTTTTTTATTAACAATTTAAAAAAAAATCCATTTCTCTGAAACGAATGTTTATATTTTTCTGAGTAAATAGAAAAAAAAAATTTAAATTCATTAACTTTTCAGCACGCTATGATTTTTTATAAGTTGTACATATCATCCCTTAATTTCTAACCAGCCTAACTCCGTTAATTTTAGTAATACCAAAAAAAATCTGGAGATCATTTTTATATAAAATTTCATGCTTTACAATTTTTGTTTGAAACTTTTTTTACTAGCTTTTACACATTTTGAGTAATTTTGAAAAAATCCTTTATTTTATTTTTTTTCACCCCTATGATGTTCAGAACGATTTGATTTAAAAGAGAGTAAAAATCAAAATTGTTTGTAAACGCCGCCGTTGCATAGCAACGCATTTTGTTTGTCAATAACGCTATCATAATTTGCTTGTTTAGGGTTGAATTATAATTTTATAATGCCCTAGGGCGTTATAGATATCCCGGTTTTTGGTTTTTCGCTCATATCTCGTAAACGGTTAGCCATAATCAATAAGTGGCTATATGCAAAATTGAAACTGACTAAATTTGCTACAATAATGTTTCTATTAATATTTGTCGTATCTGTTATGGTTCAGTAATGGATTGTATATCTTTTAACCAGTGGCGCAACCAGAAAATTCATCTGGGAGGGGGCAATAGAACCGGCCTCCCCAAATTTTGCGAATTCATTTAATATATCTTTATTAAAAATATTAAAACAATAAAAAAAACTGATGCCTTGTCATCTGAACAGTAATTTGAATACTGATTTGCACTGATAGAGATTATACTTCTTTTATTTTTTGGTTCATGGAAGGCGGCTTGGGGGGCTCGGGGTGCGCGCCTGCTTTTAACTGTATTCCAACTTTAATATAAATTGAAAAAAAAAAAATGTAATAATCATCGTGGAAAAAAATTTGTTGTACAGATATCCGTTTCACAGCAGATTGAACTCAAATATCGAACAAAAAATGTCTTTGTGTCTGTAAGTGTTTGTGTGTGTGTGTGTATACTGTTTATTGTAAACACGATAACTTCTGTTAGACTTAAAATATTTCATTATAATTTAGAACAGAACGCTATATTTTTTAAACGGCCCCACAAATAGAAATCAAGTGGTGTCAGGTCTGGACACCTAGGGGGAAACTCCTGCACTTGACTTCTTAGACTTATCCATCTAACTGAAAAATTGTCTTCTAGTCAACCCCTTGCAACGTTATGAGCTAGGGCACCATCAAGTTGATAATATCTGATCTGATAATATCTGGCATCTTGCGGCAGATTCTTGAGAAAGGGTTGAATTTCATTTTGCAACAAATGTGAGTACTATCTCGGAATGAAAAAAGCCCAATGAGTTAGTCATTCCATAAACCGTACCAAACATTAACTATTGACACATATTGTCTTTTAGTGTTAATAAACCAGTAGGGATCTTCGTCGGCCCAAAAACGGCAATTCTGGGAGGATACTATCCCATTGGTGATAAATGTTGCTTCATCAGTAAATATGACGTTTTTCAGAAAATTTATATTGTTTAAAAATCCACCCTGGGCCCAAAAACAGAAATTCAATATTCTGTCTATATCACCATCTTCTAGGGTAGGTATGTAAAAATTTTGGCTCGAATGCTCTCTTGCTATGTTTTCTCAAGCAACGCCAAACCATGTTCTTACTATAGTCCACGCAAATTAGACTTTTTAGGAGAAAAAATTCATATACAAATTATATTTGGGCTGTGTATAATTCATAGGAGTAGAATTAAGGATCCGAAGAGTTCCCACATTATCCGTTGACGGAAACACCTTTTTGAGGCGAAAAACCACCCCGAGACGGGACTTAGTTACGGTTATTCTCATTTTTCTTAGGATCCGTCATTCCCACGAAAAACTGGTATAGGAACAAAAATATTCTTCATTAAATTCTACACAAAAAAAGTTCTAGGGTCGATTTGCGATTCTCCCCACCGTCTTCTCGCTATTGACGTTCATATTAAGGGGTAGGTAGTTTGGAACGCACGGCGAAAAATCGGTAGTATGCGATTTTTCACAGCGAATATCTCCGAAACGGCTACTTTGACGTCAAAAATGGTTATAATGAAACTTGTAGAGCGGATATTCCTCTACAAAACTCATCTTGTACTTTTCTTTTTTTTTATTATTTTTGTTGAATTTTCTCGATTTTTTCGAGGATACGCGCGTGTAATATGACCTCATTTCCACACCACCCATGAGGTAGAGGTCTCGGCGCATTTTTTTTGTAAGTGGTTTCCCCTGTAGGCCTATTCCACTGTCGTCATTGTCGGTTTCAGTCGTCGATAGGGTTTTCTTCAATCAACTCATCTTCGGTAGGTGAATTTAAGCAGCCTTGTCCGTAACAGTTGGAGCACATGGTTGAACAGCGCAATCCTATTTTTTACACACCCGCATCGTTTCCCACAACCCATCCTGCAGTTGCAAGATATAAGTTGTAGAACGGAAGATGGAGCTGGTGCCTCAGTTGTAAAAATAGGCGAAAGAACGGTGTCAGTTTTCTTCCAACTCCATTGTGTCGGATCAAGGTTTATTCCTCTCCATAACTGAATTTGATGAAAAACCCTATAAGCATGCTGATGAGAAGCGGTAGACGTTGGCGGTAGTCTCGATAATAGTACAGCGTTACTTGATTTCCCAACTAATTTATTGAATGTGAGAAATCTATGTGTATTTAAAGATTTCTGTTTCTTTGGAGCTTTATATAACGCCATCGTGAAACGCTCTCCAGCAGTTGCGACTTCTTCTTTTGTTGATTGAGAGTTGTTAAATATAGGCACAATGTCATCCAGATCTCTTCTGTTATTAAGTATAGTTACAGTTTGTGCTTTGCCTTTACCGAACAAAGCAGAAGTAGTGTCACAACTACTAAATGCATGTACAAACAGCACAGTTTCCTTACAGTTTCGCAAGACATCCGAACTAACACGAAATACGCACCGAGCCTAACAACGGTATTTCACAACTAAATATTCGAGCGTCGAGAATGGACAATTCATATCTGCCCCCCTTCCTCACATTCCCCAAAACCGGAATCTGTCGAGCAGCTTCAACAGAATCCGAAAGTCAAACATAACAGTGCCGTGAGGTTTTCAAAGAATTTGAGCGAAAATTTTTAGCTCAAATATCAATCCTATTAAATCCGTCCATTTCTAATCACGTGTGCTGAAACAACCAATCAGAACAGAATTACACTGATAAGATCCCTTAGGGATCTTTTCACTTATGTCATCCAGTTTGACAGTAATGACAGTTCAATAATTTAAAATTTATTTTTTGACAATGTCGATTTGGAACTGCAAATAACGATTTAATGAATATAATAATGGAGGAAAACACATAAAATAATACATAATACATAATCTACATTTAATTTTACAAATTGCTCTTTTAATAATTGTATTTTTAATAAATAGTTTTGAACAAATAAATAAAATAAATTGCAAAAAATTTTCTATGCGATTACCCCTCGAACGTTGATAAATAGCTCATAATTTTATCACAACTTCCTCAAGCACGTTGCTTTTAGGTAATATCCCTCCGCCTACGGCGTCGGGATATTACCAAGCAAGTGCTTTCGGAAACTGTGATAAAATTATTTCGTATTATCAACGTCCTTGGGATATTATAGCTGAAAAGAAATAATAAATATTAAAATTATGATAAAAGCGAGAAAATTCAACAAAAATAATAAAAAAAAAAGAAAAGTACAAGATGAATCTTGTAGAGGAGAATCCGCTCTACAAATTTCATTATAACCATTTTTGACGTCAAAGTAGCCGTTCGGAGATATTCGCTGTGAAAAATTGCGTACCACCGATTTTTCGCCGAGCGCTCCAAACTACCTCCTACTATGAACGTCGATAGCGAGAAAACGGCGGGGAGTACGCAAATCGACCATAGAGATTTTTTTGTGTAGAATTTAATGACGAATATTTTTGTTCCTATACCTGTTTTTCGTGGGAATGACGGATTCGAAGGAAAATGAGAATAATCGCAACTAACTCCTATCTAGGGGTGGTTTTTCGCCCCAAAAGGGGCGGTGGGAACTTTTCGGATCCTTACTTCTACCCCCATGAACTATGCACGGCCCAAATATAATTTGTATATAATTTTTTTCTTCTATTCGCTATTTTTTCGTCTAATTTGCGTGGACTACTAATATTTAGATTTAATGCTACTTGCCCGAGTACTTATTGCCTTATGCTACATCTTGAATTTTCTCTAAAATATTGTAAAATGCGTTCTTCGTTTTCAATTTCTCGATTTTGTGAATTATAATGGTTTGGTCTTAACCAGGTCTTAACTTACATACATATCCTATGTTTGTATTGATATGGTTGTACCATTTTATGGCGAATAAGAAGCTGACAGTCAGGATGCCGTAAATTAAATTCAACAGCAGCTTGTCTAAATGATTGGCATTATCTTCGACTAAGGGCCGGTTTTATAGGTACAGATTAAACCAAAGTTTAACTAGAGTTTTACTGGAGGTTTAAACTTTAGGTTTTAGTGTTCGCTAAAATGCCGTTTTATAGGTGCTTGTCAAGATCATCAGTAAGCGTAAAGATGTAATCCAATGCAAGAAAACTGATTCGGTTACTTGGAAGGATAAAGCAAATGTTAGTCGAGTTAAATGTGGACTAATATGTTCTAATACTATATGCACACATTCTTTAGATATTCGAAATCGATCTATATAAATTCCATATTATTCCATATCTTGGTCTCTCTCGGAATTTTCGTGCACGATGAGGTGCTTCTATTATATTTATAACACCATCTTCATCGCTTGATAAAATGTCCTCAAAAATATCGAAAATGTCCATTTTCTATAACTTTTTCTTTACAGAATATATAATAGTTAAGTATTTGTTAAGTTGAAATTTGAAGTTTGCATTGAGTGCAACATCCTTCAAAATACTGCTAATCAACGTAAGCGTGCATAAACCTGAGTTTGGCGTTTAAACTTAAGATTGGCAGTTACTGGCAGATATAAAACGTACTTTTTGACAAATCTTAGAGTTAACTATCAGAGCTAAGTTAAACGGAACCTATAAAACCGGCCCTTAACAAATCAATTTACCTATTTACCCTTCAACGGAATATGATCAATATATAATCTAGTTCCAGATCTCGTTAAAATATAAAAATATATACAAATTACAAGTCAGTATCATAAACCGTTCTAGTAATCCTGCACACAAAAAGCTACAGACCGTCAGACAATTTTTTTTACTCAAACATAAAATCTCGTCGGTTCGTTATATTCTAAGATTATTTGAACAAAATACTTCAATTTTTTTTTAATGTCACTAAACTTCCACAATGTAAAAGTAATTGCCTTTTTTTGATATTTAAGAAATATTTATGTAATAATGCACCAATTTTAACAAAAGTTGAAATGTCCTTCATTGAGCTAAACTATCCCACCAAATAGCGCAAAATATTGATTCAAGCAGTTAAAAATTGAAAAAAAATATTGAAATTTTAACTGTTTATTGTTTAAGTGCAGGAGGATAATTTTTTATGAAAATATAGGTTTGTATTTTACGATGGTATTAAGATTATTTAAACCGTTTCTTGAAAGGGTGCAGGAGATTTTCTAGACAAAAGTGCCACTACGTTTTGTAAAAAAAGAAGAGAAAAAATATTCATCATCATGTATAGTTCATGAGGCGCCCTCCACGGCTAGCGTGATGTAATACATAAATTATTGCTTGTTATCTTAAAAAATGTTTGCTTACCAAATTGGGAGAAGATCGGCCAAGAGGTAGTTGAGATATTGCAAAAAAAAAGAAAAAAAACTACAACTTTGACACCCTGTACTTCAGTAAGGAGGCATATTTTATCTAAGCGTTTCAGGTTAAATCTTCATATTTTGGACTAAGGATTCTCCAGTTAGCGTATGTCCTATTATTAATGAAACACCCTGTATATTTGTTAACAAGACATGCGTCCAAATGATAGTGAGGCGCGTATAAGAGAATGGTCGGTAATGCAGTTTTTCGTTTTACATAAATTAAAAAAATGGGTAAATAGTCCAACATGTAAGTAACAACTGTGATTTTTTTCGGATTTTTTCGTATAATGGTATACGAGAAAATTTTAAAAAACGAAAATCAAAAACTCCCCACCACTCCTCCAATATGGCGGCTGCAGGCTTGAAATTTTGGGAAAATCATATTTAGGGTAAATAAATAAATCATATTTAGGGTAAGCCCCTTCAAATAGTTGATAACAAACAAAATTTTATTTGGGGGCAGACTTTACATGCTTATCCTGCTATGCCCTTTGTTTATAATTTTCAAAATTATAATCATAAAGAAATCCGAATAATTCTGTGGATTTTTTATCTGTTATGAAAATAGATTAAATATTTGACATTTCTTATTAACAAGGTCTTGTCTTGCCAGCAAATTGATATTTCTTCTTAAAATTTGGACTGGTTATTCTTCAATACTCCTATTTTTGTCTCAGCTAGTTGAAAATAATCCAGAAGCACAATTGCTAAAAGATAAGAGTATAAAGGTCTGAAAGTCGGATCATTAGCGATATAGCGATTATGCTAGAGAGCCGAAAATTGCCAAATAGGTCTAAACATTAAATTATGATTTTATAAATCAGACCTTAGTCGTCAGGTAGCCTATAGTCTGTAAACCAGGAGGACTAAATATAGAAGTCCATTCACACCATAGAAGTAACCAGAAAATACACTAGAACCTTTTTGGAGTTTTGAGCAACCAACAATACACCACTACAGTAAATTTGTGTGCATTTTATTACATTATACAATACACCGACCTCCATTTGACCTTTATGTATTTTATTTATTCTATTTGTTAAGAGTTTATGCACTATAAAAACGCCAAGTACTTAGTTGTAAAAAGAACTGTTTTTCTTTCTATTTCTGATTAACCGATACTTATTAATGTACAAACCGCAAAGACTACGAAAATTGAATATATGAATATATGACATATGAGTAATAGTATTTAATACTTAAGATAAATATTTTGATTGGAAAATTTATGGATAAAAATAGAATTCCTATTATTATTATTATTATTATTATTTTTTTTTTTTTTTTTTTTCGTAAAAGCCAGTCACCCTTTATACTCTGTGGCTCCGACACTCACAGAGGGGAGCTGGTAGTACCGGCAGCCACTCCCCACGTCCGTGGGGTGAGTGACTACTGGGTCCGAGAATCGTGTGCCCTGAGTAGACGTAATGAGCCGAGGATAATGGCCTTCTGCATCCTGCCGGCTAAGATCTCTGCCGAATTTCGGCATGCCGGTATGATCTTTAGGTCTGAAAGCAGCGTGTGTCTCGTTCCACCGAGGGCTCCTATGATCAGGACCACTAGCTTAACAGTATGGCCAGGGTAAAGCCTGCGGAGCTCGAAGAGCAAATCTCGATATTTCGTCCGTTTTTCCTCCTCCTTCAAGACAATGTTATTCTCCGCGGGAGCCGAGAACTCCACGACAAACATTGTCTTGAGTTGGTGGTCGAGGAGGACCATGTCAGGCTTATTAGCTTGTATTTGCCTGACGGTGGGAAACGAGTAGTTCCAATAAATTAGACACTTCTCATTCCCCACAACGGACTCAATATCCCCCGGAGCGTAAGGCAGCACTGGTGTCTCGTCTATCCCATACGAGTGCCTTAAGTGATAATAAAGCACTCGTAATGCTGCGTCGTGCCTCTGGATATAGGCCGAGACTGCATATACTGGACAAGCCGACAGCAAATGCATTAATGTCTCCGGCGCCCTGTGGCAGGTCCTGCAGCTGACATCAGGGACCTCTATACCCATGACACGACTTCGATAGACGAGTATGTTGAATACACCATCCTGGCACGCCATTATGAATCCCTCGGTCTCAGACTTTAGCCCGGCTGACCTTAAGAAAGCAAAGGTCAGCCTTTCGGATAAGCCGCGGTCTTCTATATTTTTATAGAAGACTCCGTGCAATGGCTTATCCGAGTGTAGCTGCAGAAATAAACCAATTTCAGCAGCTTTGACTTGGGCTTTTTGCCGAGCAGGTTCCAACTCGGTGACAGAGTCGTGATTAACCCGCTCAGCGTCGAAGACCAAACCGAGTTCATCGGCGGCTCTGCGCGCTGCCTTAAACAAAAAGGCTCCTACTCCTGCACTTTCATGGTCTCGGACCATGCAGAGGAGGGGATCCGAACTCCTTATGACCTTACAGGCTCCATCCAGAACCATCCTGTTATGGAGACTCTCCAAACTCAAGAGTCCACGGCCTCCCCGATGTCGTGGGAGATATAACCGTGGAACGGACGATTTAGGATGCAAACTCCTATAGAGATGCATCTTTTTTCGGGTTCCTACATCGAGTTGTCGCAGCTCCTCTTGATTCCATTTAATTACTCCAAAGGAGTAGAGGAGGATCGGAACGGCAAGCATATTGGTAGCAGACACCTTGTTCTTCCCCGACAGTTCTGAAGACCAGATCTGTCGGAGTCGGTGCTGATACTTGCCGCGGAGAGCGTTTTTTACTACACTCACTTCTTGGGTGGAGCGTTGCTCGACACCCAAGTAAGTGTACGACTCTCCGGCATCTAGGTGATGTAAGATGCTTCCGTCCACAAGCTGCGCATCCTCTCCGTAGTCACCGCATCGTCCTCTCTTGAGGTGGACTAGTGAACACTTGTCCAACCCAAATTCCATACCGACAGCCTGCGTGTACTCCTGTACCACCCTGAGGGACTGGCGTAAATCCCTCTCTCCGGAGGCATAAAGTTTAAGGTCATCCATGTAAAACAGATGGGTGACCTTATGCCTCCTATCGCCGGGGGTACCGCAGTTGTAGCCACGGGTATTTCGCCGCGAAACGGATAATGGCAGTAGCGAGATGCAAAACAGAAGGGGGCTTAGGGAATCTCCCTGAAATACTCCCCTTCTGAACAATACCGGCTCTGTCTGGACTCTGCTATTACCCGATGTTATGGTAAAGCGAGTCCTCCAGAGCGGCATGAGTTCTTCGATACATCTCACTACGAGACCGGGCACCGCAAGACATCTGAGCAAGTGGACAATGAGCTCATGGGATGTCATATCAAATGCCTTGCGGTAGTCGATCCAGGCCATAGAGAGGTTACGCTTATACTGCACGGAGTCCTGCGTGATACATCTGTCGATCAGCAGGTTCTCCTTGCAGCCAGCGACACCTCTCTTTGACCCTCGTTGCTCATATACCCGTTCGTAAACCCGTTCAACTGCATGGAGCACCCGCATGTACAAGATGCGTGTAAACAACTTGTAGCATGCGTTTAAGCAAGTTATCGGCCGGTAATTTTTTGGGTTAGACAAATCTCCGTTCTTCGGGATCAGCACTGTCCGCCCCTCGACAACCCAAGAAGGAATTTGCTGCTCCCCATTTAGCCATGAATTAAAAATTCTGGCCAAATGGTGGTGGGTACTGGAAAACTTTTTCCACCAAAAGTTATTTATCCCATCGGGACCTGGAGCAGCAAAGTTCTTAGAGCCCTCAAGAGCTCTTCGAACCTCTTCTGGGGTTATCGATTGGCACACCACGTTTGGTTGTTGAAACCTTTGGCAAAAGGCTTCAAAGTGTGCCAGGGCTGGAGTGTCTCTGTTGAGTGGGAGCTTCTGTCCGTAGAGCGTTTTCCAGAAGTTTTCCACCTGATCTACAGTCGGCGGATTCTCTACAACACGCTGAGGCGGTTCGAAAAGGCGCGAGGGCTTTTTGCGGAATAGATTGTTTTCCGCCAGCCCCCTCGCCCGCCTCACTAGTGACTTTTTACAAGTCACTAGCATCCGTATCCGATCAAGGCAGTGCTGTTTGGTGATTCGCAGCACTGCCCCATTCAATGTGTGATGGACGCGTCTTAAATTGGCGGCTATGCGCCTAACTTTAGGCGTGAATGTCCTATTGGTCGCCATATAGTCCATCACACATTGGATACGGGATGCGTGTTGCCTCGCCGACCGGATCTTGGCTTCCATCTTTTGTATACGCCGCTCCGCTCTCTCCTGTGGGGAGGCAGTATTCCGCCTCTCACCCGGAGTTAAGCGCTGGGCAGCAGCGTACACGGCACAATTTATGTGCCAGATGTCAGCCCCTTCTGGTATCGCTTCACGAAATTCAGCATCCACTCTGGCTAGGTCTTCTGATCTGGGGGGTTTGATGTAGTGCAACCCCCTTCTGGTGTTGAGGCCCTCTGATCTTGGTGGAACGTCTAGAACTGCCTCCACAACCGGTTCATTCAGCGGCTCTTCGACCGCCTCATTTACCGGCTGAGGAACAGCTCTCACGTAGCCCCTGCTGCGAAGGTGGGATACATAGTCACGCAGATTTTGTGGCGTGAAGGCGCTGTGCTCTGGGTGTCTTGCACACCACAGAGCGTGCATTCGCGCCATGTATCCCCTTCGCGCGGGCTCACTGCTTTCGTAGCATAGCAGAAGATTATTCCTCAGCTCATCAGTCCACTCGAAGCGTCCATGTAGCTCGCGGTCGTCATTGCCAGGCAATCCGTCCGGTTGGGCCCCACCACCATGCCTGTGACCCCCATCCGAATGGGGTCGATTGTGGGGGCCCTGTCTTCTGTTGCCTGGAACCAGAAGATTTCGGCCTGTCAGGTGGTTAGCCTAACAAGCCCACGGCCGACACCAGAGGGGAAGTTCTCTTTCCCCTCCCGGGTGCGCTAGCGCTGTGGGTCCGGGTTTTGCACCCGCGGCTGGAGTAAGTGGTGTCGCTACTCACCAAAGGCTAGTGAGATGTAAGAAAGCCCCTCCTGCTTATTTATATTATTATTATTATTATTATTATTATTATTATTATTATTATTATTATTATTTTTTTTTTTTTTTTTTTTTTTTTTTTCTCCAATCCAGTCGCCCTTCTCTCTGCCTCCGATACCAGAGAGGGTACGCTGGTAATACCAGTGACCACTCCCTACGCCGTAGAGTCAGTGATCACTGGGTCCGCGAATCGTGTGCTCTGAGCAGGCGTAACGAACCAAGGATAACGGCCTTCTGCATTCTTCCGGCTAAGATTTCTGCCGACTCTCGGCATGCCGGTATCGTCTTCAATTCCGAAAGCAGTGTACGCCTCACCCCACCTAGGCATCCTATGATAAGAACCACTAGTTTAACAGTGTGGTCCGGATAGAGTCTACGGAGTTCGAAGAGAAGATCTCGATATTTAGTCCGTTTTTCCTCCT
Source organism: Rutpela maculata (assembly GCA_936432065.2). Lineage (NCBI taxonomy): Eukaryota > Metazoa > Arthropoda > Insecta > Coleoptera > Cerambycidae > Rutpela > Rutpela maculata. The sequence continues at coordinate 68,133,630 of OW386287.2, read as the reverse complement.
CTTTTAGAACAATGTTTGTTTCCCCTGGGGCGGAGAATTCAATAACAAACATTGTCCTGAGTTGGTGGTCGAGGAGGACTACATCAGGTTTATTGGCCTGTATTTGCCTAAGGGTGGGAAACGAGTAGTTCCAATAAATTAGACACCGCTCATTCCCCACTACGGACTCAATATCTCCCGGAGCGTAAGGCAGCACTGGTGTCTCGTCTATCCCATATGTGTGCCGCAGATGATAGTACAGCACACGTAATGCTCCATCATGTCTGTGAATATAGGCCGAGACAGCGTATGTCGGACATGCCGACAACAGGTGCATAAGTGTCTCCGGCGCTCTTCGGCAGGCCCTGCAGTTTACGTCAGGGACCTCTATACCCAAGACATGACTTCGATAGACGAGTGTGTTAAAGACACCATCCTGGCAAGCCATAATGAACCCTTCGGTCTCCGACTTCAGCCCAGCTGACCTTAGGAAAGCAAAGGTCAGCTTCTCAGATAAGCCCCTCTCTTCAATGTTCTTGTAGAAGACTCCATGCAAGGGCTTATCTTTATGCAGTTGCAGAAATTTCCTTTGCTCTGCTGCTTTTGTATGGGCTTTCAGCTGGGCGGGTTCCAGCTCGGTGACAGAGCTCGGGTTTACCCGCCCAGTATCGAAGTCGAGACCAAGTTCACCGGCTGCTCTTTGTGCTGCCTTAAATAAGAACGCTCCTATCCCTGCATTTTCATGGTCGCGAACCATGCAGAGAAGGGGATCCGAACTCTTGATGATCTTGCAAGCTCCATCCAGAGCCGACCTGCTATGTAGATACTCCAAACTCAAGAGTCCGCGGCCTCCCTGTTGTCGTGAGAGGTATAATCGCGGAACGGACGATTTTGGATGCAAGCTTCTGTTGAGATGCATCATCTTTCGGGTTCCTACATCGAGTTGGCGCAGCTCGCCTTGTGTCCACTTCACTACTCCAAAGGAGTGTAGGAGGATTGGAACGGCAAGCATGTTAGTTGCAGACACCTTATTCTTCCCCGACAGCTCTGAAGACCAGATCTGCCGGAGGAGGTGCTGATACTTGCCGCGGAGAGCGTTTTTCACTGTTGACACTTCTTGGGTGGAGCGTTGCTCAACACCCAAGTAGGTGTACGACTCTCCGGCATCTAGGTGGTGCAAGATGCTTCCATCTACAAGCTGCGCGTCATCTCCGTAGTCACCGCATCGCCCTCTCTTGAGATGAACCAGTGCACATTTGTCCAAGCCGAACTCCATTCCGACAGCCTGAGTGTACTCATGTACCACCCTGAGAGATTGACGTAAATCCCTCTCGCTGGAGGCATAAAGTTTAAGGTCATCCATGTAAAATAGATGGGTGACCTTATGCCTCCTATCTCCGGGGGTACCGCAATTGTAACCACGGGTTTTGCGAAGTTCAACGGATAAAGGCAGTAGCGAAATGCAAAATAGAAGGGGGCTAAGGGAGTCTCCCTGAAACACACCCCTCTTAAACATAACCGGCTCTGTTTGGACTCTGACATTGCCAGATGTTATAGCAAAGCGAGTCCTCCAGAGCGGCATGAGTTGTTCTATGCATCTCACTACGGGACCGGGCACCGCAAGACATTGGAGCAAGTGAACAATTAGCTCATGAGATGTCATGTCAAATGCCTTGCGGTAATCGATCCAGGCCATGGAAAGGTTCCGCTTATACTGCACGGAGTCCTGCGTGACACATCTGTCAATAAACAGGTTCTCCTTGCAGCCAGTGACACCTTTCTTAGACCCACGTTGCTCGTATATCCGTTCGTAAACCGGGCCGCTTGCTTGGAGTACCCGCATGTACAAGATACGGGTGAATATCTTGTAACATGCGTTTAAACAGGTTATCGGTGTGTAGTTCGCTGGATCTGCCAAATCTCCGTTCTTAGGGAGTAGCACGGTTCGCCCCTCGATAATCCAGGAAGGAATTTGCTGCTCTCCATTTAGCCACGAGGTGAAGATTCTGGCTAAATGGCGGTGGGTGCTCGGAAGTTTTTTCCACCAAAAGTTGTTGATTCCATCTGGTCCAGGAGCAGCAAAGTTCTTGGAGCCTTCAAGGGCTCTTCGAACCTCTTCCGTCGTTATCGGTTGGCACACTGCTTGAGGCTGCTGAAGGCTGAGGCTATTATTATTATTATTATTATTATTATTATTATTATTATTATTATTATTTTTTTTTTTTTTTTTTTTCGTAAAAGCCAGTCACCCTTTATACTCTGTGGCTCCGACACTCACAGAGGGGAGCTGGTAGTACCGGCAGCCACTCCCCACGTCCGTGAGGTGAGTGACTACTGGGTCCGAGAATCGTGTGCCCCTTATTATTATTATTATTATTATTATTATTATTATTATTATTATTATTATTATTATTATTATTATTATTATTATTATTTTAATAAAAGCCAGTCACCCTTTATACTCTGTGACTCCGACACTCACAGAGGGGAGCTGGTAGTACCGGCAGCCACTCCCCACGTTCGTGGGGTGAGTGACTGCTGGGTCCGAGAATCGTGTGCCCTGAGTAGACGTAATGAGCCGAGGATAATGGCCTTCTGCATCCTGCCGGCTAAGATCTCTGCCGAATTTCGGCATGCCGGTATGATCTTTAGTTCTGAAAGCAGTGTGTGTCTCGTTCCACCGAGGGCTCCTATGATCAGGACCACTAGCTTAACAGTATGGCCAGGGTAAAGCCTGCGGAGCTCGAAGAGCAAATCTCGATATTTCGCCCGTTTTTCCTCCTCCTTCAAGACAATGTTATTCTCCGCGGGAGCCGAGAACTCTACGACAAACAGAGATTCTACTAAAATATTGACTTAGTACAACAACCGAATGGTAGTAATTATGAAAGTCACTTTTTTTCTATCTATGGATCTACGCCTATCAACCTTGCCCTCCACAATTAAATAACAGACTATTAAACATTTTTAATATTTTTACTATTTTAGACTACTAATGGAGGAATCACCGATGCTCTGTCCGATGAGTGCTTAAGAAAAAAAAATAAACCAAGACACATTCGCAATCGTACAGACATTAGTTTCAGCGAAACGTCAAAATCAAAAATGGGAACCCTAGATCGACAATCAGCCAATCAATCAATTCAGAAATCTTATGTCAGTAAAAATATATCCGCTGTTTCCACTGTCGATGACACATCTGCTCAAACTGCATGGAGTAACTATAAAGGTACTTTTAATTGGAAGTCTATTAAACCACCTAAAAGAAACTATGAAAATATGTTAAATCAATCAAACTGAACAAAAATACTAATATTCAGAAGCAGCTAAGTTAGTTGACATATTTGCGATATCTACAGATTAACCAGACTGTTTTTCTTACTTGGATTAAGGGCGCGTTGTATCAATTAAGTTTAACTGAAGTTCAGATTGATCCAAGATCAAAATCCATGGTTACTCTTGTTGTAACAATTGTAACCTTGTCTTTTGATCTTAGATCAAGCTGAACTTGGTCTGAACCAGGGTGTATTTAATAGGTGGTCCGACATACGGCACTTTCCTATGATAATAATGGCTTCATAAGGGCATGCTTTCTATTTAATTTAGTAGATGGCGCGAGCTATAAGGTACTACAAAATCCTGTATATAGATAGATGAATTTGCTTTGCTGCATGTAGTGTTGCATATATTCTTTCAATGTTTTTAATTTAACTACTTAATGTCAGATGTCACTGGATTCTTGTTTCACTAAACAAAAACAAAGTGCCGGGAATGTATGCAACACTGTATGCATGCATGCACAGAAAATGTAAAATTGTCTTTCTATGCGTAAATAACAACAGAACTTATTTCTCCTGCCACCTATTACAAAGTAAGCACTTATGAAGCCACTCAACGGGTTCTTGTCGCATCACCTATTTAATACACCCTGGTCTGAACTCAGGGCGAGTTGTACCAACCAGGTTCAAACCACGGTGTATTTAATACACCCTGGTTCAAACCAAGTTCAGCTTGATCTGAGATCAAAATCCATGGTTACAGTTGTTGTAACAATAGTAACCTTGTCTTTTGAACTTAGTTGGTGTTGGTACAACTCGCCCTTAGTTGGTACAACTCGCGAACCCGCCCTAGTGTACGACTTCTTAGTAGAACCAATTTCATTACTGCAAAAAAGTGGAACGCATTTCAAAAGCATTTTCTGACTCAACCCATCGGAAAACGCCTATATATAATTATAGTTTAGGTGCCCGCCTATATAAATTATAATTTATACATATCCTCTTCTAACTTCTGGTATGGCTTAATTGCGCCTAGTCTACCACCTTTTTCCTCTGCGAAAATTTTCGTAAACGCAGCTTTCCACCTCCAATTTTTCCGAAAGACGTGCATTTCCCTTTATATGAAAAATTTATAGATGCTGTACTTTTACAAAATGTAGTCGCAAGAAAAATTGATGAAACGTGCTAGAAAAAAATTGTTCTACAAAATTTTTGGAACGTTAAGGGTGTTTACCACCCTAAATATGCCGAAATAACGACTTTAAAAAAATTTTGTTATAACCAGCTGATTTTTTGAAGATTGCTTAATAAAAATATGTATAATCCAATTTCCGAATTGCCCGACAAAATATATTTTCTGATTGTCCAGTCCGACGCGTGAAAATCGTCGGTTTCATTGTTGAAAACCTTTAAAAAGACATCCCTTAAAAATTTCAGATCAAAATATAAATTACTAATTATTTTATAATAGTTTTAAGACAATGGAGTTGCGTGCACTCGAAATTACCGTTATGATTTAGGTCAACACAAACTTACGAAAAATTTTATTTGGCAACCTTCAGAATTTCATTCATTACATCGTTCTGATTATAAATTATCAACCAGAATGAATCCTATGGATTTTTCAAACGGATTTTTTCTACAACCATTGTTTTTATAAAAATGTTTGGTAAAAATTAATAATTATTGATAACCTCAAATTTGACAGTTCAAATTTCAAAACGTGAGTATCAATTTGCGCTACACATGTTTTTGTAAAAATGTTTGTCAAAATAGCTATTCTGATATCTTCTTCGTTCCTTTTGATTCGCACCATTTACTAAAAAGTTCATACTGTTTTTCATACTTGCTTCTCGACTTCTCTGGCAGTAAATTAAGAGCAACTGATTTTGCAGTTTGCGCAATTTCTAGCGGAGTGCACGAAATTTCACTAATTTCATCGATTTCCATTGAATTTTCACGTAAAGACATTTTTATGTACGAGAATGATCTTAAAATCATGCGCTGGCCACAAAATTGTCGACATCTGTCAAATACCCTCAATGCTTAAGGTGGGTACTGATTTGAGCATTTTTATTCGCACGAACGGTTTACGCATAAAAATGATCAGATGAGTACTGACGCACGCATGTGTGCTTAGGTATTTTACCCGTACAAACAAGATCCGGCGGTTGTCGGTCTTTTTAAAAGAACAAAGGGTTTTCGTGCGCACAAAACGCTCAGTGTGGACGGTTATTTGCATTTACTAGCTAGTTTGTCACATGTTCATATAAACTACGAAACAAAAATGGAATGGAGCAATGAATTAGCGCCAATACTTTTTCAGATGACATGCGAATAAAATTTTGAAAGTGACCACTGTTTTCCTGTAGCCTCATGTCGCGTAATAAAGTTCTGCGACTGAATCACAAGACTGGACCTGTTTTCGAGGGTGGAGAATACGATGATGACAATATTTTCTGACCTACCCTCCAGCCACAATAAACCACCCCTTTTTTCGATTTTCTGTTGCTAGGCATTTTTTTATCGGTGGTCTTTCCGGTTTGGGGGTAGTCGTTGGAGAAAATATTGTCATCATCAACTTTTGGGCTTTTTGCCTTTTTCGGTTTACGTCAAGGGACCTGTATGACTGCCGGCTTTGATATAATTTTGTCACCCACCTTCGTTTAGGCTTCTTCTTCTTTGCCTCTGCTTCCAATATTAAGAAGGCGGCACGTGCAATAATGATATTACGTCTGCTTTGCGAAATTTCCACAAAAACACTGGAACGACAATTTGCGCACAAAAATTTAAATTAAGAAAACCATTTTCGCAAACGAATATATTTGCACGTTCGCGTTTTGTACGCGCACACTGTTTGTGCGAGTAAGAATGCTCAAATCAGTACCCACCTTTACTTTTGTGTCAAAAGTCGCAGATACACTAGACGTTTCTTTATTATGGTTTCCATGGTAACTAAGCGTTTACTTTGTCGCTCGGCAAGCGACAAAGTAACGAAACGCTTGCTCCTCGGAAAAGTGCAACTTTGCGCTTTCTTTTGGAAGCGCAAAGTTGCACTTTTCGCTCGGTTGTTGAAAAAAAATATTAAGCTTTATTTTAACTTTTATATGTTTTTTTAGAATGTAAATGCTGTTTCTGCTATAACGCAGTTAGATATAAAAGGTGTACACCAGAAATAGGTACGTATAACACATTGTAAATTATCTCCATGTACATAAACTTATTTATTTTTCTATTAAATAACGAAGATATATATTTTCCATTAATGATGACTATAGCGCAATGGCTAATATATTTCAAAATACCTCGTTTACGTGCCGCAAACACAACAAAAAAAAACAAAAATGTAAAAAAGATAAAATATGAAGTTTACCGCAAAATATACAAGGTGGTAGTAGTACGATTACGATGGTTATAATTTCTTGAAAGTTGAAATTTAACCATCGCGTTCCACGTCAATACTCATCGAATAGCTTCTGTTAGACCCAGCGATGATACGAAATAGAAAAAAATCTGTAGAAATGGAATTAGAGACAGAATGAAATAGGTTTTGCTTCAGTAACTACCATCCCAAAGCACTTAAATTTAAATAGTGCACAGAGACGAACCCACGGGGGGTTATGGGGGGGTGCCCTCCCCTTATGAAAAAAAGAGACGATGTACGTGTAATTTAAATGCATCTTAGGTAAAAAAATCAGCTGATTTTGCTGCCGTCGAATAAAAAAAAAAATTTAAATAGAATATTTATTTTTTCATGAAAATAATGATTCGCATACACAATGTTACCAAAAATACATTGTTTTGAGTAGTTTATTGTAGACTTTTTTTCACATTTTTTGGAGCGGTGCGCCATAATTAAAAAAAAATAAAAACTGTTACGACGTATTGTTTAGTGGTGATTAACCATTGAAACTTTAATTCACACACAAAAAAAGTGGTCTACCCGGAGGGCCAGACCAGTGTATACGCATGTATTTGGATCCGCTGAAAGCGAATCCGAAGTCAGAATTGTCAGATTGGCTCGTTTTTCATCCCCTACCCCAAAAGACACCCCCCCCCCACCCCAAAAAAAATGGTCTGTCCCACGGACCAGACTATTATATTCCTATGTATTTGGACCTGCTGAAACCGAATCCGAAGTCAGAATTGTCAGACTGGCTCGTTTTTCACCCCAAAAAACGCCCCCAAAACAAAAACAAAGTGGTCTGTCCGGCGGACTATACTAGTGTATCCTTATGTATTTTGACTTTCTGAATCCGGATTCAGTTTGGCTCGTTTTTCACCCCTAACCCCAAAAAACACACCCTCCAAAGAAATGATCTATCCGGCGGACCATACCAGTGTATCCTTATTTATTTAAATCTGCTAATACCGAATCCGAAATCAGAATTTTCAGATTGGCTCGTTTTTCACTGTTAACCCCAAAAAACAACCCCAAAACAAAAAGAAAATGGTCTGTCCGGCGGACTATACCAGTAATTTGACCTGCTGAATCCGAATTTGAAGTCAGAAGTGTCAGATTTGCTCGTATTTCAGAAAGAACCCTAAAAAACATCCCCAGAACAAAAAAGTGGTCTGTCCGGCGGGCCATACCAATGTATCCTTATATATTTGGACCGCTGAAACCGAATCCGAAGTCAGAATTGTCAGATTGGCTCGTATTCACTTCTAACTCCCAAAAAACTCCTCCCCCCCACAAAATGGTCTGCCCGGCGGACCATACCAGTGTATCCTTAAGTATTTCGTAAGGATACACTGGTATGGTCCGCCAGACAAACCACTTTTTTTTATTTTGGTGGTGTTCTTTGGGGTTAGGAGTGAAAAACGAGCCAGAGCAAGATGCATGAATTTTAAAAATGCATTAATTTATTATTTTTTCATTATACATATTATATAAGCCGAGTATATAATAAAAGGAAACTATAAAAAAAGTTATTTTGTAAAAAAAAATCATTTTAAAATTCAAATTTTATCGGAACAAAACCACGTGACTATAAACGGTACTGATGTCATCTGGCATAACGTTTTAGTTTCATCCATAGACCGCAGATTTCTAAATTCATCGGTGGAGCGCATCAGTAAGAAATAACATTATATGATTGGCTAATTTGAAAAACACAGCCAATCAGCTTCGTATTTTATCCACCCAGCGGTAAATTTAGAAAAGTACGGAGACAAGTGACAAGTTTGATAGCTTTGACAGTTTACATCTGCTAGTGCTGAAATATTAAATTGTGTGTTAATTAAATGTTAAATTTTAGTCTGCTGACCTTTAAATATCGATTTGTTTATTTTTGTAAAAATTATTAGTGTATTAATTTATCTAAGTGGTAAAAATGACGAACAGCGACTTTGTGCAAGCTCAAAGTGACAATTTGCCGAAAATCGACGTGTTTATGATGAGCAATTTTTTGGTAATAATACCGATTATATCAGTGCAGAAATTGGAGGTGGAAAAGCGACAAGGATGCATCATTCATTGTTCGTAACAATAAATTTGTTTACGCTCACTTTTATCCTTTTACTGCAGTTAGATTTAGATACCTAACCTCAGAATATGTAAACATAATGCATTATTTTAATATTTTTATCAACATTAACTATTGTTTTTCGTCTCAGATTATATAACTTTTTATATTAAATAGTTTGCCACCACTAAGTACATAGATTAAATATCTGTTGAAAATAATACTAATAAACATTGCCAATGCTAAATGCCGGATGACGTCACACGCAAATGGCGGGAAACTTGCTTCGTTTGAACGTGTCTAAATTCTCAGCGAAACTAAATTATTTTTTTATCCTTTAATTCCGATAAAAAAAAAATAAAAAATACATAGAAAATAACGCTTTTTATTGATCTATTATTCGGTGATGTCAAAAAAATTTATGCATTTTGCTCATTCTGACTTCGGATTCGGTTTTAGCGGATTTAAAGACATAAGGATACACTGGTATGGTCCGCCGGACAGACCATTTTTTTGGAGGGTGTGTTTTTCGGGTTTAGGGGTGAAAAACGTCTGTCAATTCTAACTTCGAATCCGGATTCAGCAGATCAAAATACATAAGAATACACTGCCGAACAGACCACTTTTTTTGTTTTGGGGGTGTTTTTTGGGGTTGGGGTGAAAAACGAGCCAATCTGACATAGCCCAATCGATGAAGGTATTTCCCCACAAAAAGTTGCAAACTGTGTAAACTTTTCTTAAATGAGTTCGTGAAAGTGTGTAGAGTAATATCCTGAAAAGTTTACATTTCGCTCGGATGCAGAACATAAAAAAAAGTGAAAAAAAATTTTTTTTCATCCATTTTTTCAAAATTTTGAAACTAAGTCAAGCTAGGAAAGAACAAAAAATACAGATGGATAGATCACGTATTTATGAATAAAAAATGTGCTAACAAAATTTATCGCTAAAGCCACGGTTTTCCCGGAAAAAAATAGTCAAGTGTAACGTTATAACTCGAAGCGAGATACATGCGCGCGCGCGCTTGAATATGCATGACTGTGACACCGACGCATTGAATTACATGTCAGTAAATCAGAATTTGTTCAATCTATATGAGTGTTGGTTCATTTAAAAGATGGAAATTGTAGCTTTCTGATGCTTTTTTGTTTTAAACAAAACAAGCAAAGGATGGATGGGAAAAATATACTTATATATATATTATCACGCCCGAACTCAATCGTCGCAATAAAAAATATAGAAAAAAATAAGAGCCCTTCAAAAAAAGTCTTTTTTCATTGAGAACTGTTAAAAAGTATGTACACTTCATGATTATTATTCAGGATTATTATGGTTTATTAAGTTGTAGTAACGTGGATTCAAAAGAAAGTACTATTTATCCTCTTAGTCACTAAGAAAAATGTTAAAAATGTGTAATCAGAAAGAAAAAAAGCTTTATTTTACTTGTTAGAACTGCTAAGAATTTTTAGAGGTTCCGGAGTATGCATTTAACCGTGCGCTTGGCCGAGCAGAGTGACAAGTTACTTCACTATTTTTTTTCGAGAAAACTTTAGCGATAAATTTTATTAGAACATTTTTTGTTCAGAAACACGTGGTCTACCCACCCGTATTTTTCTATAATTCTGACTTCGGATTCGGTTTCAACAGGTCCAAATACATAAGAATATACTGGTCTGGTTCGTCGAACAGACCATTTTTTGGGGGGTGTTTTTTGGGGTCAGGGGTGAAAAACGAGCCAATCTGACAATTCTGACTTCGGATTCGGTTTTAGCGGGTCCAAATACATACGAATACACTGTCTGGTTAAGCACGATTAAACAATGCGTCGTAACAGTTTTTATTTTTTTTTTATTATGGCGCACAGCTTCAAAAAATTTGAAAAAAATCTACAATAAACTACTCATAACAATGTATTTTTGGTAAAAGTTTTGTGTATGCGAATCATTATTTTCATGAAAAAATAAATATTCTAATTTTTAATTTTTTTTTTTATTCGAAGGAGAAAGCAAAATCAGCTTATTTTTTTTTCTAAGATGCATTTAAATTGCATGTACATCGTCTATTTTTTTCATAATAATTAACGCACAACTTGCAGAGATAAAAAATGAAAACGAAATGTCATGTTTATTAGGGTACAGGGGTTACCCCTGGCGACGGGAGGCTAAAACTCGAGGAAAACGTTTCTTTTCCTATTGGCGACCTATTGACATTGAATTAAAAAAACGCTTCTGGGGCCATTTTACCATGCTTATTCTGCTATACCCTACACCTTGTTTCATTTTTAAATTATAGGCAATTGAAAGAAAAATGTATGTGGGATACACTGTACCTAAATTTTAGTAGAATTGCCCATGACCTAACAATTGTAAACATTTTTAATAAGGACAAAGTGAAGAAATAATTTATCAATTTTTTTTTGAGTAACTATTCTCAATAGAGGGAGAAAAGTGTCCACTTGACCCTTTTCAAGCATAAAATCACCCTCAAGCCATAACGCTTCATCTTCTGGTAAAATTGTACAGGTATAAAAATATTGCGAGTTGAACATTCTATGCGATAAGTAATTCTAGATAGGTTGTAAATGTTAGTGGTAAAAATTGTTATTGTACATTTCTTATTAATTTTCGTATAATGGAGGCGTATAGCAGGTGGATGCGATTTGAAGCGCGAAGAGGAAAATTCTTTCCTCCATTGCAAATATTTTATTTTTAATAATTTATTTTACGTTAAAATGCTCTGTAATTTTTTTTTCATATTTTAGAGATCTATAGAAAATTTGCATATTAGCCCAATCAATAGGTAAAGAAAGTGGGTCCTTTCTGCAAAAACAGGAGATATCTCGAGAACTATTGATGCTAGGACAAAAATAATAGGGAACATTTCTGTTTAGCACTAAGTTCTGTATATAAGTTACCTAATTTACCTTATTTTCATAAAACTAATCGTGTACAAGTTACAGCGCGTCAATGTTTTCAAAGAGTAGTTTTTCCAGCTTATTTCGTAAATTGATGATCGTACATTAAAATGTCCAATAAAAATTTAACTTTGATGTGCTATAACTCGTAAACGCTTTGTTTTAGGAAAATATGATGAATTAGGTAATTTATGCAGAATGTAGTGCTAAACACAAAAGGTTCTTACCATATTTGTCCTAGCATCAATGGTTCTTGAGATACTTGCGTTTGACTTCTAGCAAAGATGGCGACTAATCTTGGCAAAATATGCCAGTAGTACATTTTCTGAATATGATGATCCAGCCTTATTTGCTTGCACCAGTTCACAATCACAATGTTTCGTTTCATATCTGTTCCTGGATTTTGCGTCAGATGATACTTAGAAAAGTCTACTCTCAATGTCGTCGTCGAAGAAATTGATTTATCTTATTATTATTGTACATCTAACAATTTTTTTTGAAGTTAACCATGACACATCGCTTCTAAGAAGAAATTCCTTGGACGGAGCGAAATAGTATATTATATTACTAGGAGTAGAACGCACTCTTTTTTTGTGTTGAGCCCAGGATTTGCGGCTGAGGCGAAGCCGAAGCCGCAAACTGGGCGAAACACAAAAAAAGGCGTTCTACTCCGTGTAATATATACTATTTTTTCTTCAAGCGTATTAAAATGCAAAAATTCATTTATTTATCATAAATGTACAAATATTCAAACTACAGTCTTACATGTTGACACAATATGACAAGTGGCTAGTGGATAGCGCGCCACCGGTGGCTTTCGATATTAACATTGTGTTACTAGTAAAACAATACCCACTGCGGTGGCGCTTTCGGAACTAACATTATGTTACTAGTAAAACAATGTCCACTACGGTGGCGTTCGGTACTAACATTTTGTTACTAGTAAAACAATGTCCTACTTTTACTTTTGTTTTTGGTGACATAATTTAAACATTTTAATACGCTTGAAGAAAAAAATATTTTTCCTCACACAACGCTTGCTTACCTGCTTACCTGTTATCTTCGTTGCTATGGAAACCAATTTGTGTTCATTGTTGAAATAAGTGTCAAATAGATAAATACACTTGACTTTTACGAGTTTTCAAAAGTCAATTCACAAGTTATGTAAAATATGGATTCAGATTTTGAAGCGTTACAAGCAGAAATTGAAGTTGTATAATATAGTCCCCTATCAAATGTACATCCGTGGGATCTTTGATGATGCAAGTGTGGTAGTGGTCCCAATCTCTTTACTTGACCTTGGAGAAACATACTTTCGATGTTGGCACTCTCAAAAATGGTGCGTTTGAGTGCTACGCGCGAAAAACAAAATAGCCGCCGTTGCAAACACTTTTTCCCATTTATCTAAGTAACCATTGGGACTACGAAAAAAGTTTTATATAAAAAATATTGCTAAATCAATTATACAGAGAAAAGGTTATTACAATTTTTTATGTAGAACTAACCGCTCTCTCAAAAAGTTTCATTTTATAGTTTTCAATAATAAAAATTAATATGTCTAATGATGAGATATTTGCCAGTCCATATTAACATATTTGACACTAATCTCGGGCCACTGGAAACAATAATTATAACTAAAACATTACAAACATAAATAAATTAACAAATATCCCCATCTCCCCCATGTTTTACAGTATAGGTAGGCATAGGAACTTGAAAGAAAAAGTACCTATATAATTTTAACGTTTTCCTTTTTACTTCCTTCTCTTTCCCCCATCTGTATAGCTGGCTGATGGAACCCATCCAAGGCCAGAAAAGGGGAAAAAAATTTAACGTTTAATGAAGAAACTTACAGAAATACAGTAGTTACAGATTTATATAGACAAAGTACAGACAAGCAATACTTTTTACTTCTACAATGACATTTTTAATTAAAATCATGGTCACTTTCAATGCAAATCTTACTTAGCCCCAAATCTCCACCATCGCCTTGCTCGCACTCTCCCATATTATCACATCGGTCGAGATTATCTTCGCACCTACACATTTCGATACACCGGAGTCCATTCGACTGACACGTACATGGAGGAGAGCAACGCCTTTGGGAGCATGAGCAGCGACAAAGTTCCAAGATAAGCTCTGGAGCACAAGGTTCGGTACAAGCAACTGGCTCATATGTGCTCCCTACTTTCTTCCATCCAAAATCTGACGGTGGTGGGTTATTGGGATGCTGAATGAGGTCCTGATTCCACTCAAAACACTAAAGGTGGGCCCTTAGCAAAGCCGGATCCAGTGCAGATCTTGCTGGAGGAAGGTTCTCATCTTGACATTGTTTCTGGGTGAACAACAACCATCTCACAGCTCCTCTGACAAATGAACGCTTCCAAGTTAGCCCTGACATCTTCTATGAGAGACAGTGTAGTCCCCAATGTAGCCAAAGCTTCTAGCAGCTTATCACTTGCAGAATTAAAAGTTTTCCACCACTTTATTTTAACTTTGCCAGCAAATAATCCTGTTATATCTGCCCCTGAAAGTGCGTGTAATCCAGGAAGTGCAGAGGCTTTCAGAGGTTCAAGTGCTCTTTAAATTGAACCTAACTGAACAAACATTTTCATGCCATGGCCAAGGAAAAATGCAAACTCTTTTGAAAGTTGGGATATCGTCTTGGTGCCAAAATTAGGACAACAGTATCGGGGGAGAATACATGAGTAGTTTTAATTCCTTTCTGTGCTAAATATACTGAATGTAATATGATCTTTGTGTCCGCCTCCTCCTGCGTACATGAAAGACTGGATACATCATCGCCATGTGATGAAAATGCTTTGTCCCTCCAACTGATTACATACCTTTTGTTATTGGTCACGCCAAATTGAAGAATCTGACCGAAAAGGAACTCTGTCAGTTCATCCTTCGTATTATCGTGGGACAAGAATTTATTCATTGCTATACTTCCAATTTTCGTTTCTGGTCCGATTTTGTACTGGATTGGATCTGAGCCTTTTTGCCGAATCACTCATGGCTTTCTTCAACGAGTTTTCTTTGTAAGAGTCGAAAACAACATGAACCTCACTGTAATTGCTGAATTTTTGCCCGATCCATTTGCTGAAGCTTAAACTGAGGTCACGGCATGTCTTTACTGTGCTAGGTTTGTAGTAGGTGTGAAGAAGCGCCATGCCATCTATTATCGCAGCTTTTTCCTGTAGCTCCTCATTTTCTTCTAAAACTGCAGGTGTGGTGGAAGCATGATCATCATCGTTTTCTTCGGCAGGTATACCTTGCATTGATTCAGGAGCATCCATAAGTTTGTACTTAGCTAGACAATAGTGCATACTCCCGTCAACTGCAAATAATGATTTCGGTAGTGCTGAGAACTCGTAGTTGCTCAAATAGTATCTCAAATCTACGTCAGGTCTGCTTCTGGATGCTATCAATAATCTTGAAATAAGAGATAAATCTGTCTTTATGGCTATAGATAAAAGTTAAGTTTCTGGGAAAATGGTTAGTCCTGCATAAAAACTAATAACCGTTTTTTGTGTAAAATTGATTTAGCAATATTTTTTGTATAAAACTTTTTTTCGTAATCCCAATGGTTACTTAGATAAATTGGAAAAAGTGTTTGCGATGGCGGCCATTTTGTTTTTCACGCGCAGTACTCATGCGCATCATTTTTGAGAGTGCCAACATCGAAATTATGTTTCTTCAAGGCCTAACAAAGAGATTTAGACTACTACCACACTTGCATCATCAAGGAGCCCACGGGAGCCTATTTTTGTACACTTGGCCGGAGACTAATAGTGTCGGTCGTAAAAATATTTTATTTAATTAGTTATTATTGTTTGTCGTTGAATTTGTTAGAAAATGTATTATAGTCCAGGAAATATCTTCGCACCCGTTGGGGAAAATATTCTCAGTCGGTTTTTTTGCATAATCTTATGGAAAATGGTCACCGGAAACAAATCTGCATGTTGCCAGGTCTAAAAATGTTATTGTTTAAAGACAAAACTAGTAATTTTAGGAAAACTACAAAGAACAACCGTCTAAATGAAACACACTAGTTGAAGGTTTTCATCGTACTGACTTGCACGCTCTTTATTTAGTGAAGGAACTAACTTAGTTACATAACTAATCGATAGATGGCGCTATATGTATTTTTATCTACAAATAACACCCCCACTAGATAGAAATACATTATTATAGGTACATTAGATAATACATCTGTAATGCCTAATTCACCTGAAAATTTATTATGTTTAGCAAAACTCAAGCTTTTGGTTAACATATCAACAGGCATATCATTAGTTTGTAAATACTTTACAATAACAAAATTCTTTGAGACTGCCTCCCTGACAAAATGATATCTAATATCACCGCACTTTTCTAAATTCACCGGTGGACGCACCGGGTAGACAAGATACGAAGCTGATTGGTTATGCTTTTCAAAATAGCCAATCAAATAATGTTATTGTTTACCGGTGCAATCCACCGGTGAATTTAAAAATCTGCCCTCAATGTGCTTGGCGCGCTTGTGGAAAGCAGGATTGTTACACACTTTCTGTGCGCTTTGATTATCATTGAACAGGGTTATGCACCTGACCTTTCCTGTAAACTCGCCAAGCAGGTTACGCAGATAAATAGCTTCTCTAGAGGCTTCTGATATGGCAACATACTCTGCCTCAGTACTAGAGAGAGCCACTGAACTTTGTTTCCTACTCTCCCAAGACACCGTAGAACCAGAAAGTTTAAAGCAAAAACCAGTGAACGACTTTCTGTCAATTATATCTGCGCCCCAATCTGCGTCAACGAAACCATCTAGTTCTAGAATGCTTGTTTTTGTGAATATCAGCCCACGACTTTTTGTACCTTTCAGGTAACGCAGTACCCTTTTAGCATATTTCCAGTGTGACTCATCAAAACAATTATTAAATTGGCTCAAGTAACTAATACAAAAAGAAATATCTGGCCTAGTGAGCACGGCCAAATACATTAATGCCCCTATTAGTTGCTGATAGGGAAGATCAATATCCTTTTTAACTTCACCTTTGCTTAATTTCAAATTATTTTCCATAGGTGTTTTTACAGGCTTACAATCAGTCATATTAAAACGTAACAACAATTCATCGATATATTGTTCTTGATCCAAGGATATTGACCCATTATCTTTATCAACAATAACCCTCATGCCTAAACACTGTTTCATCTGACCTAGATCTTTTATTTTAAACTTTGAACTAAGTTCTCTTTTCAAAAAATTTGTTTCGGCATCAGAGTTTGAAAAAATGAAGAAATCGTCTACATACAATGCTTCAATTGTTTTAAAACTACTCTGATATTTCATATACACACACATCGCTCATATTTAGATTTTTTATAACCTAAAATGTTTAAAACATTTTCCACTTTTTCATACCAAACCCTGGATGCTTGTTTTAGGCCATAAATGGCTTTTTTTAGCTTGAGAACCTGGTTTTTATCTACTGATTTATTAAAGCCTTTAGGCTGCATCGTAAAAACTGTCTCTGTTAAAGAACCATGTAGAAAGGCTGTTGCCACATCCAGGTGCGTGGTTTTCAAATTTAACTGAACTGACAAGGCTATTAACAACCTTAATGTTGAATGTTTTACAACAGGAGAAAAAATTTCGTCATAATCTACCCCGGATTTTTGGGTAAAACCTTTTGCTACTAGCCGAGCTTTGTACCATTATTGTCACTATCAAACTTCCTTTTAAAAACCCACTTGCACTGTACAATTGTCGCATTGTCTGGTTTCTGAACCACCTCCCAGGCCTCATTTTCTTCAAAGGATGCTAACTCAGCCTCAATAGCTTGCTTCCATTTCTCACCGTCTGGCCTTGACAGGGCATCTGACATACTCGAGGGGACATCCTCTAGTCTGACATTTGTTTGGCATGCATACATCATGTAGTCATCACGATTTACAGGTTTCCTTTGTCTTGTTGATTTTCTCACTATTTCTGGTTTATCAGTAGAATGAGCAAAATGCATAAATTTTTTTGAGATCACCGAATAATAGATCACTAAAAAGCGTTATTTTCTATGTATTTTTTATTTTTTTTTTATCGGAATTAAAGGATAAAAAAATAATTTAGTTTCGCTGAGAATTTAGACATGTTCAAACGAAGCAAGTTTCCCGCCATTTGCGTATGACGTCATCCGGCGTTTAGCATTAGCAATGTTTATTAGTATTATTTTCAACAGATATTTAATCTATGTACTTAGTGGTGGCAAACTATTTAATATAAAAAAGTTATATAATCTGAGACGAAAAACAATAGTTAATGTTGATAAAAATATTAAAATAATGAATTATGTTTACATATTCTGAGGTTAGGTATCTAAATCTAACTGCAGTAAAAGGATAAAAGTGAGCATAAACAAATTTATTGTTACGAACAATGAATGATGCATCCTTGTCGCTTTTCCACCTCCAATTTCTGCACTGATATAATCGGTATTATTACCAAAAAATTGCTCATCATAAACACGTCGATTTTCGGCAAATTGTCACTTTGAGCTTGCACAAAGTCGCTGTTCGTCATTTTTACCACTTAGATAAATTAATACACTAATAATTTTAACAAAAATAAACAAATCGATATTTAAAGGTCAGCAGACTAAAATTTAACATTTAATTAACACACAATTTAATATTTCAGCACTAGCAGATGTAAACTGTCAAAGCTATCAAACTTGTCACTTGTCTCCGTACTTTTCTAAATTTACCGCTGGGTGGATAAAATACGAAGCTGATTGGCTGTGTTTTTCAAATTAGCCAATCATATAATGTTATTTCTTACTGATGCGCTCCACCGGTGAATTTAGAAATCTGCGGTCTATGGATGAAACTAAAACGTTATGCCAGATGACATCAGTACCGTTTATAGTCACGTGGGTTTGTTCCGATAAAATTTGAATTTTAAAATGATTTTTTTTTACAAAATAACTTTTTTTATAGTTTCCTTTTATTATATACTCGGCTTATATAATATGTATAATGAAAAAATAATAAATTAATGCATTTTTAAAATTCATGCATCTTGCTCATATGTCCTGAAAATCACTAGTACTGTCACTATCTGGCAAATCTTCTTGTGGATCGTATTCATCTGAGTTTTCTGAAAACGTTTCATTTGGTTCAACACTCGACTCCGTGTTACTGTTTTCACTCATATCCCCCACTGAAGCCTGCACGTCTTCGTAACTGTTATCGTTCAATATTGAATCAAAAACCACCGATCCATTTGATGATTTTTCATTAATAATAACATCTCGGCTCATAACAATTGACTTTGTTATTGGATCAAATAACCTATAGCCTCTGACATTCTCACAAAAACCAATCAATATCATCTTTTTGGATTTTTTATCAAATTTTTGCCTCTTTTCCTTAGGTATTAACATCATGACCTCACTGCCAAAAATTCTAACATTACTCACATCGGGTTGTTTTTGTGACCAAATTTCATATGGTGTTCTTTTAAGTCCTGTTACCACCGATCTGTTTCTTAAATATACAGCTGTGTTTACTGCTTCAGCCCAAAAACACTTTTCAAGCCCTGTATCGAAAAGCAAACAACGAGCTTTCTCCACTAAGGTGCGATTCATCCTTTCGCTCATTCCATTTTGCTGAGGTGTGTAGGGATTTGTCTTCTGATGGATGATACCATTATTAGTTAGAAAATTTTCAAACAATAAACTGCAAAATTCACCCCCATTATCCGATCTAAAAACTTTGATTTTGACATTTTTTTGATTTCCAACCATCGCTTTAAATTCTTTAAAGTAATCGAGTGCTTGGTCCTTGGTTTTAAGAAAATAAACAAACGCCATTCTACTAAAGTCATCTGTCAAAATCAGATAATATTTCGAGCCATCCAACGACTCCATGGGTCCACACAGATCAGCATGGACAACCTCCAAGACCTGTGTCGCTCGTGTGCCTACATGCTTAAATGGCAACCTACTTTGTTTTCCTTCACAACATGTTCGACATGTTTCCTTATTTACATGTATGTTACCTTGACAATCTAGTCCATTAACTACATTCTGCATGAGGGAAAGATCCTTGTAGTTTATATGCCCAAAACGCCTGTGCCACACATCCACTGTTGCTGCTGCAGCGATAAAATGTTCTTTTGGTTTATTTAAGTTTAACTTATATATGTTATTTTTCATAGTAGCTGTTGCAATTAATTCTCCGACACTATTATAAATCTGACAATCTGTTTTACTGAAAACTACACGATTACCATTTCTTGTAAGTTGTCCAACAGATAATAGATTAGTCGACAGCTTTGGAACACATAAAATGTCTTTTACATCAATGTCAAATGTTTGTCCGTCAACAACTGTGGAAATCTTCACTTGACCCGAACACTTCACTGATAGTTTTTCACTGTTGGCTACAGTAATTTCTTTGACATCAGTCTCTTTGATATTTTTTAACCAATCTTCTCGAGCAGTTATATGATTGCTGGCTGCAGAATCGACGTACCAATCACGATCATCGAAAACGCCACTGAGAAAAATTACACTGAAAGCATTTGCATTTGCTCGAACCTTTTTCTTATTCTGTGTTGTGAATTATTGGGGCACTTATTTTGAAAATGGCCTGTTTGTTTACACTTGTAACAGACGACATCGGCTAGATCCCTTTTTGCAAATGTGTGCTGCCATCTTTCGACTTTCCTTTGAAACTTGCCTTACTAACAAAAGCTCCTGCTGAATTGCTTTTTCCGCTCTCAGTTTCCATGTCAAGTAGTTTCGTTTTAATTTCATCAGATGTCACTGCAATGCCCGAATGTTCAATTCCCATGATCATTGGTGCAAAACGTTCTGGCAGCCCTGCTAGAAGAAGAGAACCAATCCATTCTTCACTAATCTTGAAACCCGTTCTGTTCAATTTTCTTGAAGTTTCAATTACTTGCGTAATGTATGTTTCCATTGAATTACAGTTTTCATAGCGTAGAGAAATCGAAGTGCGTAAGAGACCAATTTTTCTTGTAAATCCGTTGTCTTCATACATCTTATTCAGAGTATCCCAAACATTTCTACATGTTTCTTTATCTCTGATATGCACAAAAATAGATGGATCCAACGTTAAAATTAACTTTGCTTTCGCTTTACCTAACAGAATCGTATCAGTCTCTGTACCGTCAAGGCATTTAGTAAGTCCTTCCAAAACAAACACGTTTTCGACTGCAAAACACTACTCAGAGAAATTCTTCCGCCCAAGCAACTTTGGTACACTGGTAAGGTAATTGACCGCCATTTTTCTTCAGACACGAGTACGAACTTTCAACGTATTTTCAACACACGAACACACCAGTCCAATTTCCAACTTAAAATTCACGGCACGTATTGTCTATCAGGAAACTAAACGCCTTGGGACCATAACCTGTTATTGTTTGTAGATGTTTTGTAGTCAAGAGTAAAGAATATAAATTCGAGCCATAGTAAGCTATTTATATTAATTAATCCGAAATCTGGCCTTAGGAGGGGAGTGAAAACTACCGCTAAAACTAAAAGACGCAGGAGAATGAAAATAACATGTATAAAGGACAAATTTTTGTATCCCTTAGTGCGAAATATTTGACTCTGGTGCGACAACCAGCCATTACTCTCAAAGGGTAGAGACTCAATCCTATAGAGGGTTAAAATTACCCCCGACCTTCATAAGTTTCAAAATGGGAAAAAAATTCAGGCAGGGTGAACAAATATGGAGTAAATTCATTCCAACCACCAATACATGAATAGAGACTAAGGGTGGTAAGAGCGACAACTACCAAATATTTTTAATAAGGTTGAAAATCACCCCTATTGGGGTGGGCGCTAGTCACATACGGACGGAAATAGAGAGACGGAAATTTAGTTAACTTAGGTATATAGCTTACATAGATAGAATAAAATGGTTACTGAAGAGATAACATCTTATATCTGTAACTAAAAAAATAGGAAAAGAAAACTACGGAAAAGATATTTTGAAGATAAGAGAGAAAAATCATAAGAAAAGAAAGTATTTGGACTGATGGTCCAAAGTATGATATAAATAGGAAAAAGAATAGCTTTACACAGATTAAAATATAGATAAGTTGATAAATGTTAAGATAAACAGTTGAATAAGCAGATAGGGTATAATAAATAAAACACAACTGATCAATGCTCAATTTATGAATTTACTCCATTTTTATCTACCCTGCCTAAAACAACAAATGTCTGAATATTTGTTCCAGTATATTAGAAGTAATGAAATCCGTCCTTCTGTGGTGGTAGTTTTTACCCCTTCCCCCAATAAGGGTAATTTTCAACCTTATTAAGATTGGCTGGTTGTCGTACCAGATTCGTATATTTGGCACGATGAGCTACAAGTATGTGGCCCTTTCCGAATTTCAATAGCACCTATACACATCATTTGAGCATGGGGGTAGCCTCAATTTTTTTCCCCATTTTGAAACCTATGAGAGGTGGGGGTAGTTTTAACCCTCCATAGGGATGATTCTCTACCCTTTGAGAGTAATGGCTGGTTGTCGCACCAGAGTCAAATATTTTGCACTAAGAGATACAAAAATTTGTCCTTTGTACATGTTATTTACACTCACCTGCGTCTTTTGAGTTTTAGCGGTAGTTTTCACCCTCCCCATAAGGGCGGATTTTGGTTTAATTTATAGAAATAGCTTACTGTGGCTCGAATTTATATTCTCCAATCTCGACTACAAAACATCTACCATTATTCACAGTTCATTAAGTTATTACATTGTTTCTATAATTTTACACAATTTTAAGGGATGTTTTTGACTAAAAAACAAAATTGACACAATAGATTTTTTTTTACCACAGATTCGGACTCAGCGTCGAAGAATACACCATATCCATATAATTTGATCCGCTGCACAGAACTTTTTTTTTGTGTGTGGCTATGTTATCAATTAGAAAACAAGTGTTGCAATAATATAATAGCCTAAAAGGCTTTGGGACTTTGTTAAGGGGTATTTAAAGAATATTTAAGGACTTTAGCAACATTAAAAATTTTTGTTTTTCATATTGTTTTTCAGGGTTGAAAATGGCCATTTTTGCGTTTTTTCGAACTTTAAATAATTAATATCTCGAAAACTGTCAATTTTAGAGAAAAGTTGCAAGAGACCTTTTTTGTTCAGAGGCAAAATAAACAATTTTTTCAATTTGTTTAAAAAAAAATTGTTTAAACAATTTTTGACCCATTTTTAGACCTGGCAACATGCAGATTTGTTTTCAGGTGACCATTTTCCATAAGATTATGCAAAAAACCGACTGAGAATATTTTCCCAACGGGTGCGAAGATATTTCCCGGACTATTAAGAAAATAATTTAAAATTGATTTTGTATGACAGAAAAATATTGTACGTTACACAACCGAAAAACAATGTTTTGCACGTCTCCCCAAGCTTCCAGGACTCGCGTGCAGCTCGCCCTCGAATCTCCTTGGGTTGACCTGCAAAACACCTCTTTCCAGTCTTGTAACGTAAATTACTATTACGTTACAAGACCGGAAAGAGGTGTTTTGCAGGTCAACCTAAGCAGATTCCAGGACGACCCGCAGGCGAATCCTGGAAGCTTGGGGAGACCTGCAGAACACTGTTCTTCGGGCATGTACAACGTACAGTTTTTTTTCTCAGTCGACACTCATACAAAATCAATTTTGTATAATTTTTTTAATAAATTTTCTAACAAATAAGGCAAACAATAATAACTAATTAAATAAAATATTTTTACGACCGACACTATTATACAATTTCAATTTTTATTATTTCTTAATAAATTTTCTAAGAAAAATACAACCACAAACAATAACACGGCCACACACAAAAAAAAATATTTTCCAGAGGTGTCCTTATGTTTTTTGGGCCACTGATTCCAAGTATCACGTCAAGAATATTTGTTTCATTGCTCACTTTTTCGCAAATTAACATTTCATCCCTAAATTCGAGGTGAAATGGCTATTAAATCTAATAGAACGACACGCATTGAAATGAAACTTCTGAATCGTTTAAAATGGCTCTTGTCACATACTCCCAACGTTCTATCGTATCACGGAAATGATGGTGGCGTACTACCCCCCCCAAAAAAAAAAAAAAACTACTACCGTTTGTTCTGATTTTTCCATAATACTGCGAAAGGGCTAAAGAACGGTTTCCTCCAATTTTCGAGGGCGAGTAACACGATAATTACAATACTTTCCCTAACTCTTCAGGAACTACCTCTAAATGAAAAAGAACTACATCTTGTTCTGATTTTTCCTTACTAAGCCTGTGAGGGCTTGACGGATCGGAATTTTTACAGGGAATATTGACAAATCGAATATCTTTTGATCAGGAGATGCCAAAACAACTCCCGGAGGTCTAAACCACTGCCTCACTGAATGACAAAACAATCCGAAAATACTGCGAAACGGCTGAAGAACGGTTTCCTCCAGTTTTCGAGGGCGAGTAACACGATAATTGCAATACTTTTCCCCACTTTTCTGGAACTACCCCTAAATTATAGAGAAAAACTACCCCTTTTTCCAATTTTCCTTACTACGCTTGTGAGGGTTGACAGATCGGGGTTATTAGAGGGAATATTGATAAATCGAACATCTTTTAACCAGGAGACGAAAAAACAAACCCTGGGGTTGTAACCACTCCCTCCCTTCGAAAAATACTGTGAAAGGACTGAGAAACGGTTCCTCCCGTTGTCGAGGCGAGGAACATAATGGTTTCAATATTTTCCAACACCCTTCTTGTTCTGATTTTTCCGTACTATACTTGTGAGGGCTTGGCAGATCGTGGTTATTACAGGGAACATTCATAAACCGAGTATCTTTTGACCACGAAACGCCAAAAAAACTCTTGGAGGATGGAGCCACCCCCTCCCTAAATGACAAAACATTCCGAAAATAATACGAAAGGTCTAAAGAATGGTTTCCCCTTTTATTGAGGGCCAGGAAATATTGCAACCATCGTGTTCCTCGCCCTCGAAAACGAGGGGAAACCGTTCTGCGGCCTTTTCGCAGTAATTCTGTAACGTAATGTCACTCAGGAAGTAAGTGGTTCCAACCACCGGGGGTTGTTTTGGCATCTCCTACTCAGAAGATACTCGATTTATCAATATTCACTGTAATAACCCCGATCTGTCAAGCCCTCATAATCGTAGTATGGATAAATCAGAACAACGGGTAGTTTTCTTCCATTTAGTTTCAGTTTAGTTTAGTTTAGTTTCAAGGGTGGGGAGGAATATTGAAATCATTGTGTTCCTCGCCTCAATAACCCTTCTTCAGCCCTTTCACGATATTTTCCGATTGTTATGTCATTCAGGGAGGGAGTGGTTACAACACCCGGGTTTGTTTTGGCGTCTCCTGGTTAAAATACGTTCGATTTGTCAATATTTCCTGTAATAACCCCGATCTGCCAAGTCCTCACAAGCGTAGTACGGAAAAATCAGAACAAGGGGTACTTTCTTTTCATTGAGAGGTAATTCCAGACGAGTGGGGGAAAGTGTTGCAATTATCGTGTTACTCGAAACTGGAGGAAACCGTTCTTCAGCCCTTTAGCAGCATTTTCGGAATATTTTGTCATTCAGAGAGGGGGTGGTTTAGACCTCCGGGAGTTGGTTTGGGTGTCTCCTGATCAAAAGATACTCGATTAATAAATATTCAGTGTAGAAGAGTGGGAGAAAGTATTGCAATTATCGTGTTACTCGCATTCGAAAACTGGAGGAAACCGTTCTTTGGCCCTTTCGTAGTATTTTCGGAATGTTTTGTCATTCAGGGAGGGTTGTTTTGGCATCTCCTGGTCAAAAGATACTCAACTTATCAGTATTCCTTGTAATAACCCCGATCTGTCAAGCCTTCACAAGCATATTATGGAAAAATCAGAACAAAGGGTATTGGTAGTTTTTTTGGGGGGAAAAGTACACCACCATCATTTCTGTGGTATGATAGAACG
Organism: Rutpela maculata; assembly: GCA_936432065.2. Lineage (NCBI taxonomy): Eukaryota > Metazoa > Arthropoda > Insecta > Coleoptera > Cerambycidae > Rutpela > Rutpela maculata. The sequence continues at coordinate 68,108,016 of OW386287.2, read as the reverse complement.
TTGGGAGTATGTGACAAGAGCCATTTTAAACTATTCCGAAGTTTCATTTCAACGCGTGTCGTTCTATTAGATTTAATAGCCATTTAACCCCAAATTTAGGGATGAAATATCATTTTGCGAAAAATTGAGCAGTGAAGCATATATTTTTGACGTGATATTTGGAATCAGTGGCCCTAAAAACATAAGGACAGATGCCTTTTACCTCTGGAAAATAATTTTTTTTGTGTGGTTGTGTAATAGGCTTCTTTAGCATTTTTTAGAATCTTTACTTAATACGAAACACAGCGTGTAGAGGATTTTTTCTTATTCTTTCTTTTACAGACGGTATTCAACATTAAAGTTTGAATAAATCCGTTAGGCCCGCAAACAACGTGTGACGTCATGTGATAGGAGACGCACAGCGCTAGCGTACATTTTAAATTAGAAATGCCGGCGTCTTTGATCTATACCACAACGTCAAAGATGCCGACATTTTTTACACGCCTTAAAATTGTGTAGTCAACTTTATCTAATGTCAGATGGAGTCAACTTCAATATGAATGTTTTCAGATATGCCCCTTCTCCCGGATATTAGTCGGTTATTTAAATACTTTCCAGTTAGAAATTATGAAAACAGATTTGATAATTACTGATGCTTAGTAACACTATATTAATATATATAAATTAATTTAAAATATACGGCACATGCAAGAGGCCTATTAACTATAGGTAATAACTTATGAAAACTCGTAAAAATTAAGCGTATTTATCTGACACTTAACACAAGTTCGTTTCTATAGCAACGAGAAAGCAAAGCCGCCTATACCAAAAATTGGCAGCAATTTTTACCTTCATGGATCGGAAAAGAGAATAACAGGGATCGGAAAAGCTTTATTTTGATATAGATCAAGAATGCCTACTTTTTCGGCGCAATTTCAGATTCCAAAATACGCTATTCTAGTATTTTAATTTGTTGTCAAGCAACTATCAGAAAACAGTACGGGAAAGTTACTTTCCCGGACTGCTTTTGATATATAATAATATATTATGTATGTAGGTTTGAAAGCAATGAATCGAAAGCATCGAAGTCATTAGAAGCCACAGAACAAGGTAGTTTTCTTCCATTTAGGTGGTTTCAGAAGGGTGGGGAGGAATATTGAAACCATTGTGTTCCTCGCCTCAATAATAGTATTTTCCGTATTGTCATTCAGGGAGGGAGTGGTTACAACACCCGGGTTTGTTTTGGCGTCTCCTGGTTAAAATATGTTCGATTTGTCAATATTTCCTGTAATAACCCCGATCTGCCAGGGGTAGTTCCAGACAAGTGAGGGAAAGTATTGCAATTATCGTGTTACTCACCCTCGAAAACTGGAGGAAACCGTTCTTCAGCCCTTTCGCAGCATTTTCGGAATATTTTGTCATTACAAACATCCGGGTTTGTTTTGGCGTCTCCTGGTTAAAATATGTTCGATTTGTCAATATTTCCTGTAATAACCCCGATCTGCCAAGCCCTCACAAGCGTAGTACGAAAAAATCAGAACAAGGGGTACTTTTTTCATTCAGACGAGTGGGGGAAAGTATTGCAATTATCGTGTTACTCACCCTCTAAAACTGGAGGAAGCCATTATTCAGCCCTTTCGCAGCATTTTCGGAATATTTTGTCATTTAGGGAGGGGGTGGTTTAGACCTCCGGGAGTTGTTTTGGCGTCTCCTGATCAAAAGATACTCGATTAATCAATATTTCTTGTAAAAACCCCGATCAGTCAAGCCCTCACAAGCTTAGTACGGAAAACAAGGTGCAGTTTTTTTTTCATTTAGAGGCAGTTCTAGAAGAGTGGGAGAAAGTATTGCAATTATCGTGTTACTCGCATTCGAAAACTGGAGGAAACCGTTCTTTGGCCCTTTCGCAGTATTTTCGGAATGTTTTGTCATTCAGGGAGGGTTGTTTTGGCATCTCCTGGTCAAAAGATACTCAACTTATCAATATTCCTTGCAATAACCCCGATTTCTCAAGCCTTCACAAACGTATTATGGAAAAATCAGAACAAAAGGTAGTGGTAGTTTTGTTGGGGGGAAAAGTACACCACGATCATTTCCGTGGTACGATAGAACGTTGGAAGTATGTGACAAGAGCCATTTTAAACGATTCAGAAGTTTCATTTCAACGTGTGTCGTTCTATTAGATTTAATAGCCATTTAACTCCGAAGTCGGAGATGAAATGTCAATTTGCGAAAAATTGAGCAGTGAAACATATATTTTTGACGATATTTGGAATCAGCTAAAAACATAAGGACAGATGCCTTTCACCCTTGGAAAATATTTTTTTTGTGTGTGGTTGTGTAATTAACTGTAGATAATAACTTGTGCAATGACTTTTGGAAATTCGTAAAAATTAAGCGAATTTATCTATTTGACACTTATCTCAACAATTAACACAAGTTCGTTTCCATAGCAACGAGAAAGCAAGGCCACCTATACCATAAATTGGCAGCATTTTTTACCTTCATGGATCGGAAAAGAGAATAACAGGGATCGGAAAAGCAACTATCAGAAAACAGTACGGGAATAGTATATTGGGTATTTAGGTGTGAAAGCAATACATTCCCGGGCGACGATGCAAATTGTTGGCCGAGGCGCTAGCCGAAACCAACAAGCATCAAAGTTCGGGAATGTACTTTCGCATCGAAGTACACATACTATTTTTTCTGAAATCACAATCAATATTATTATAAATTAAGGAATTTGTTAATACAAATTCCTTACTATGCATTAATATGCATAACATTTCTTCATTACAATCTAACTGCTTACTAATAAATGCAATTTTAATGTGAGTTGGTTTGTCTGCGTGTATTTATTTACTGTCTAAAATATACATAAAAAACCGTACGGGAATGTTACTTTCTCGGCCTAGGTCGGGAAAGTACCATTCCCGTACGGTTTTGTTGATCGTTGCTTGGCAACGGATATTTTCCGGTCTGTTTTGTGACAGTTTCTTAGCAACGAACTAAAATACTGGAATTGTGCATTTCTCGATCTGAAATCGCGCCGAAAATGTAGACATTGCCGATCGATTTTAGAAAAAGTTACTTTCCCGGACTGCTTTTGATATATAAATAGTATATTGTGTATTTAGGTGTGAAAGCAATACATTCTCGGACGACGATGCAAATTGTTGGCTGAGACGCTAGCCGAGGCCAACAAGCATCGAAGTCCGGGAATGTGCTTTCACACTGAAGTACACATACTATTTTTTCTGAAATCACAATCAAAATTATTATAAATTAAGGAATTTGTATTAATGCATAACGTTTCTTCTTTACAATCTAACTGCTTACTAAAAAATGCAATTTTAATGTGAGTTGGTTTGTCTGCGTGTATTTATTTACTGTCTAAAATATACATAAAAACCGTCTTTTTCTGAAATCGATCGGCAATGTCTACATTTTCGGCGAGATTTCAGATCGAAAAATGCACAATTCCTGTATTTTAGTCCGTTGCTAAGAAATTATCAGAAAACAGACCGGAAAAGATCCATTGCCAAGCAATGATCAACAAAACCGTACGGGAATGTTACTTTCCCGGCCTAGGCCGGGAAAGTAACATTTCCGTACTGTTTTCTATCTCTACAAATTCCTTAATTTATAATAATATTGATTGTGATTTCAGAAAAAATAGTATGTGTACTTCTGTGTGAAAGCACATTCCCGGACTTCGATGCATCGATTTGCATCGTCGTCCAGGAATGTATTGCTTTCACACCTAAATACACAATATACTATTCCCGACTTAGAGCAAGAAAGTGGCTTTCCCGGACTATTTTTATATACATTTATAATAATATTAGAAAAAATAGTATGTGTAAAAAGCACAGCTTACATCAATTTACATCGTCGTCCGAGAATGTACTGCTTTTACTACTAAATACACAATGTACTATTGCCGATTTCTGATGCCCATTTTCCGGTCTAGCCTGGGAAAACGTTAATTTCTGGTGGAAAATTTCTCCAGAAATGGTACATTTTCTTGTCGGCCGAAAAAAAAAGTGTATTCTCAGTGATAGTCATAAAGAAAGTGAATTATTCATGAAATATTGGAACCGATCACACGAGAACTATAAGAATTGCACGATGACTTATAAGTAGGGATGTAAAATTTCACGAAATATATTTTTTTGAAATATTTCAATGAAATATTTCATGAAATATTTCACACTATATGAAATATTCCAAATAGGTATGGCTTTCTCTCATCAAATTTGCTGTTTACTGTTTATTGCCTTGTTTTCTATGAAACTAACTAAAAATATAAGTATGTCAAAGAACTCCAATAAGACAGGCCTGCGACCAAAAAACTTATTTGAAACTAACAGGTGACTTTTATAGATTTCTGGGTGGTGAATCCGGGAAAAGGGAAAAATAATGAAAAAATTCCATCACCCTCAGTTTTTTTGCAAATTTCATTTTTTCTGGGTGACTATATGAAATCTTTAATTGAAAAGCAGCCTCACACATTTCCCTATTTCTTTTTTTTTTTTTATTGGAATATGGTTCCATTGAAATGGGAGCAGTGCTGGATTACCTTATCTACCATTTACATCCCTACTTATAGGACATTTCTTATAGAAAATTCAATTCGCAGTATTTTCATTCATGCACAATTTTATTGTAGCATGAATTGTACGGGAGATATAGGCAAAAAACTAGTATCCAGTGCCTTTTGGGAGTGGTGTTGCTTGAAAATGTATGAAGCGCCCAGCGGACAAGCAGGAACTCTTTAGAGATTTATTTTTACCTCTATCGATAATGAATCTAGGAAAGAAAGCCGTGGAAAAGAAATCTGCGGAAATAAAATCATAAAAAAAGCCGTATAGAAAAACTACGTTAAAAACCTATGAACGATGAGACAAGATATGCAAAAATAGAATAATGACAATGAGCTTCTTAAGTGGGTGATTTTTAACTTCCGCTTTCGGTTAATAACACCCAAATGCCTCTATCTACACTATTCCTAATAGACCAGGAGCCCGCCGACCACTAATTGTGTGTCATCAGTTTACGCCCAAAATGTGTGAATTGTTGTTAATTTGGGGTGGTAGAGCATAAAAATGTTCATGCCAGCCCTTTTTTTTTGTACAAGTATGACTTGCAAAAGTAAAAAAAATAGCCACAAATAAGTTATAAGTTTACGCATGGGCTGGAGGGAGTTCTGAATTTACCGCCAAAAATCATGAGTCCATACTCCCATTTATTTTGGGTGGTACAAGGAGGCGCTACGTTCGCCCAATTTTGAAAAAGTCAGGTAAAAAAAATGATAAGTTTATGAATGGCAATCAGGAACTTGATAAGTGTGAACCTACTGAGTGTGAAAATATATTCGCCTTCTCTGAGAAGTGGTACGACAGCCTTGCCATTCACGATAATTGATGATGTACCAGAATTTCTCTAACGCATATACTGTTTACCTGTGTAATTCGATGAATATCATAAATTTACGACTAGCAATCAGAAACTTGGTAAGTATGAACCTCCTGAGTGCGAAAATGCATTCGCAATCTTTAAAAAGTGGGGCGAAGGTTTTGCCTTTCACGATAATGGGCTCATTTAGTACTTTTTTTTTTTATTTGATTATCGGAAAGATCTTAAAATTGTAAGACCCTGTGCAAAAAACTAGAATTTTGTGAGACCCGTAAATCTTCTAAAAAAAATTAATAAACATGGACCGCACCCGCCTTGTCGAATCTCGACCGTGACGTCACTTGATAGGAACAAGCTAGTCGCACAGAGAAAGACTCGACGACCTCAAGCGGAATGACCGAGCTTTGGTATGTTGCGCGACCGTTTCGTTTCCCATCCTCTGACGTTACGATGTTGGTCACACCGCGCTTCCAATTCCCTCTTTAGAAGTCGTATATTTCGAGAACCACATATCGGATTCATCTGAAATTTTCAACATTGTCTAATTTTAAATAATACTTTATCCACAAGAAGTAACAACTACTAAATAAAATTCATTAAATGAGCCCATTGATGACGTATCGGAGCTTCCTACCGCGTATACTTGATGAATATCATAAATTTATGACTGATTCACTATTCTACAGCCCACATGTATTGGAAGTAAAAATAGTAAATTCTTAGTAACTTCGTCATGCTAAATAACAATATAAAAAGCAAAAGTTCAAGTTGGCTCTGGTTTTCCTAATACAGGTAATAAAGTGTAACGCAGACGATCCAGCTGCTGGGACCCGACATTGTCGGTACGCTTTGAAGATAATTGGAATTCCAGCGGACCAGTTCACTTTTACGAATGAGTTCAAAGCATGCCGACAAGGCTGGCTCCCTGCCGCTGGATCGTAGTTTATGGGCGGTCCTATCACAAATAACAGGTAAAATTAGAATTCTGCCAAAAATAGACATACTAACTACCTACCTTTTTATTTGTCACTAAAACTAATATTCATTCTTAGGTAGCCGTATTTATACCTTGTGCATGATAAGCGTTCATTTTCGAAAGTAAATAGTGCTATTTTGAAAATATGCCGCAAGATTGTGTAAATACACCTAACAACTTTCGTTATATTTGTGGTGAAGTGACTTTTGCGCATCAAAAACGTAATTTTACTCCCAAAATTAAGAAGGCGTATTTTGGTTGTACAATTGGAGATGAAGACAAAAAATGGGCACTTCATATGTTGCAGCAATTGTGCGAACAATCTTTGCAGTTGGCTAAGTGGAAGAGGACGTTCAAGGGCTTTTGCTGTGCCCATGATCTGGCGAGAACCTACAGATCATGTTACCGATTGTTAGGGTATTAACGCGCGATACCTCCTGTTAGGGTATTAACAAGAAAAAAAAGGATGGTAATACAATATCCTAATTTACCATCTACCATTCGGCCGGTTCTCCATAGTGATGAAATACCTATTCCTAATCCACCTCAAGAATACAGCCTTGATTCTGACGAATAATCGGATGATAATGTAGATGACGACTTAGTCCAGCCATCAACATCACAAGATCCCGATTTCTCTGCCGAAGTGTCCGGTGGTGAACCACACAAAATGAATCAACTCGAATTGAGTGATCTTATAAGAGACCTTGATCTGTCCAAGGCAAAAGCGGAGCTTTTGGCATCGCGATTACAACAATGAAATTTACTACCAGAAAATGTTAAAGTTTCCATGTATCGAAGTCGTCAAAAAGATCTTATACCTTTTTTCAAAATGGAAAATGACTTGGTTGCCTGCAAGGATATTGACGGTTTAATGAGTGCTTTAAACATTCCCCATGATTCTAGTGACTGGATACTTTTTATTGACGCTTCGAAACTTAGTCTAAAAGCTGTGTTACTCCACAATGGAAATATATTGCCATCAATTCCAATCGCCCATGCTGTCCACATGAAGGAAAATTACAGTAACATGAATGTATTGCTACAAACTATAGAATATAACAAGTATAAGTGGCAGATTTGTGCAGACTTAAAAGTGGTAGCTATCTTACTTGGTATGCAGCAAGGGTATACCAAATATTGCTGTTTTCTTTGTGAGTGGGACAGTCGAGCGCGATTAGAACATTACAAAAGAAAAATTTGGCCGCCAAGGCTGTGTTTTGGACCAGGAGAAAAAAATGTTGGTAACATTCCATTAGTTGATTCACAAAAGGTAATGCTGGCACCACTTTACATAAAACTGGGGCTTATGAAAAACTTGGTAAAAGCTATGGACAAAGAAGGACGTGCTTTCAGTTATTTAAAACAAAAATTTCCCAGACTTAGTAATGCGAAAATTAAAGAGGAAATTTTTGTGGGTCCTTAAATCAAGAACCTTTTCAAAGATGCTGAATTTGACAACATTCTAGAAGGTAATGAAAAAGCTGCTTGGAATTCCTTTAAAATGGTAGCAACATACTTTCTCGGTAACAAAAGAGCAGAAAACTATAGAGACCTTGTTGGGAATCTTCTTTCTTGCTACCAGAAATTAGGATGCAATATGTCATTAAAAGTCCGCTTTCTACATTCACACCTAGATTACTTCCCAGAAAACTGTGGTGCAGTAAGTGATGAGCATGGAGAGAGATTCCACCAGGATATTCAAAATATGGAAAAAAGATATCAGGGCAAATGGACTTCTGCGATGTTGGCAGACTACTGTTGGACATGTGTAAGAGATGCTCCAGAAGTAACTTATAAGAGACGGGCTAAGAAGCGCAAGAAGAATAATAAATTTTCTGATTAAAGGGCTTATATTTTAATTAAATATATAGAATACAACATGTATTTGAAATATATTTCAAAATGGCAATGTAATTAAGTAATTGCTTTTTTTATTAAAATTATACCATAATATGTGAGTTAGGTCAGTTATTACAATTTATAGAGCCAACAAATTTTTTATATGACTATGTTGGACGTAGCTGGGACCAAAACAATGCAAATAAGTGGTTTTGGTTAACGATACAAAATAAAAGTTAAAATTTGTAGGTGTGTGATCAGAAACTTGATAAGTATGAACCTCCTGTGTGCGAAAAACATTTGCCATCTTTGAAAAGTGGTGCGAATAAGATCTTGCCTTTCACGATAATTGGTGGCGTATCGGAGCTTTCTACCGCAGATACTGGTTATCGGTGTAGTTCTGATTGTCAGCAGTAAATTTATGATATTCATTGAATTACACGAGTAATCAGTATATACCATCAATTATCGCGAAAGGCAAGACCTTCGCACCATTTTTTAAAGACGATCAATGTATTTTCGCACTCAGAAGGTTCATACTTACCAAGTTTCTGATTGTCAGTCGTAAATTTATGATATTCATCGAATTACACGGATAATATATTATTATGCTTTAGGGAATTCTGGTACGCCATCAATTATCGTACCACTTTTCAAAGAAGGCGAATATATTTTCACACTCAGTAGGTTCATACTTACTAAATTCCTGATTGGATTGCCATTCATAAACTTGTCATTTTTTTACCTGACTTTTTTCAAATTTGGGCGAACGTAGCGCCTCCTTGTACCACCCAAAATGAATGGGAGTCTGGAATCATGATTTTTGGGAGTAAATTAAGAAATCCCTCCCATGCGTAAACCTATGACTTTTTTGTGGCTGTTTTTTTTAGTTTTACAAGTGATATTTCTTACACATTTGGGGCCCTGCCCTACGCTCCTGTACCAAAAAGGAGAGCTGGCATCAACATTTCTGTGCCCTACTACCCCAAATTAACAATAATTCACACATTTTGGGAGTAAACTTATGACACACAATTAGTGGTCTAAAACATTTGCAATGAAATTTTATAATAAAATTGATCGAAAATTTTAGTATTTTGCAGCTACAAAATTATATGCAAATTTGGTTTTATTATATTTGGATGATGTTATATAATACCATAAATTAAAAATTAATAAAATCTAAACAACTCATAGTCAGATTTCAAACTGATAACTGAAAATTAATTCCAGAAATTGTCACTGTCACACATCAAAGTAGTGCAAAAAGTAACTTACTTAAGTCACAGAAAAGAGAACCTTATTCTGTGCTTAAATCCTCAAGTACTTTTTACGCTAATGCAAAAAGTAAAACATTTGGCACTGTAAACCGTGTTAAAAGAAATAACTTTTTGCACGATCGTAGAGAAAAATCTTTTTAACTCATTTTTTTTTTAATAATTAACAATTCAAAATACCTGTCCACCTTTACCCAGTCGCAGGTCACTGATATTCACCATCACTTTTCACATTCTGTAGAGCATACAGAATAAAATGACACCAATCACAATACTCTATCACAAACTTGCACACGAGATGTAGTTACAAAACTCACTGCTCTGTTCACGTGTTCACCAAGCTCCGAGACCGTATGTAAATAAACAAATATATGTACATTGGCACGTGACCATGCCATAACGCCTCCTCATTGGTTGAAATATATGTGCATAATTACATGACCATTAGAGTGGGCCGAAAAAACACTTTTTTTTTTTGATATCGCTATACCTCAAAAAAGTTGCCTATCGCCTAGCTAAGCAAAATAAAAAAAAAAAAATTCAAATAACAAAATATCTTCCGTTCGTGCATAGCGCTCAAAGTTTTAAAAAATGTCGAAATTTCGCTTTTTTTAATTAATTTTTTATAATTGCTAAACTTAATACTAACTAAGCGCTATAGGTCCTAATGTGAAGTTTGGGGTATAGGGAATACGAAAAAAAATTAAAACCCTTAAATTGAAAATATTTAGTGTTGGCGCAAAATGCTCAAAAAACTGGATTTTCTCTAAAAACGGCTATATTTCGTAACTTATCAATTTTATGTTCAGTCTATATAAATGATAAACATATTTTTATTTTCAACTTCTTTATTCAATAATCATTAATCAACTACTTTAAAGTTTGATTTTTGGGAAAATTCGGGCATAATACTTCGGCACAAGAGGGTAGTTCGTATTAATCCGTCTCTTGCGTCAGCGCCGCACACTTTTTGAGAAACTTCAGTCACAAGTTTGACACAGCGTTCAACCGCCTGGGTATGACAAGGGAAACTTTGGAAATCTGGTTGCGGCGATGTGTTTGTCTTTATCATTTTTATGATGTCCTTATCCGTGATTTTTCTTAGTAGTGGAGGAGGAGATATTTTCAAACTATCCCACCAAATCATATCGACGTAGTCTGTTGCTTTCAAAGTGATCGAGCTTTCAGTTGTCTGCGTAGTGCCAGTTCTCTGATAGGTCTTCTTTCATCCACTGTCATGGCAAGAATCAAATTTTCGGGATGAGCGAAGAAAGCGTTTCGCTCAATCACTGGGTTGATAACTTGCAATAAATTTTGATTTAGGTACCGTGATGTTCTGATAGCTTCAAAAAGTATCTTTGGACCATCTGTGAAATGTTTACTGGTTTTGATTTTGAACCATAGAGGCATATAACACTTTAACACGTACAGTGTACGTGAGTTTAGAAAAACCTAATGATGAAATTTGTCATTTGATATATTTTATTTTAAAATGTTACATGCCTTTATGGTTCAAAATCAAAACCAGCAAACATTTCACAGATGGTCCAAAGATACTTTTTGAAGCTATCAGAACATCACGGTACCTAAATCAAAATTTATTGCAAGTTATCAACCCAGTGATTGAACGAAACGCTTTCTTCGCTCATCCCGAAAATTTGATTCTTGCCATGGCAGTGGATGAAAGAAGACCTATCAGAGAACTGGGACTACGCAGACAACTGAAAGCTCGATCAATTTCTAAGGGAAAGACCATTCGAAATTTCACCACGCCAAATCTAAATTTTGAAGCAACAGACTACGTCGATATGATTTGGTGGGATAGTTTGAAAATCTCTCCTCCTCCAGTACTAAGAAAAATCACGAATGAGGACATCATAAAAATTGATAAAGACAAACACATCGCCGCAACCAGATTTCCAAAGTTTCTCTTGTCATACCTAGGCGGTTGAACGCTGTGTCAAACTTGTGACTGAAGTATCTCAAAGTGTGTGGCGCTGACGCAAGAGACGGATTAATACGAACTATCCTCTTGTCACGAAGTATTATGCCCGAATTTTCCCAAAAATCAAACTTTAAACTGGTTGATTAATGATTATTGAATAAAGAAGTTGAAAATAAAAATATGTTTATCATTTATATAGACTGAACATAAAATTGATAAGCTACTAAATATAGCCGTTTTTAGAGAAAATCCAGTTTTTTGAACATTTTGCGCAAACACTAAATATTTTCAATTTAAGGGTTTTAATTTTTTTTCGTATTCCCTATACCCCAAACTTCACATTAGGACCTATAGCGCTTAGTTCGTATTAAGTTTAGCAATTATAAAAAATTAATTAAAAAAAGCGAAATTTCGACATTTTTTAAAACTTTGAGCGCCATGCGCGAACGGAAGATATTTTTTTATTTGAATTTTTTTTTTTTCATTTTGCTTAGCTGGGCGATAGGCAACTTTTTTGAGGTATAGCGATATCAAAAAAAAAAGCGTTTTTTCGGCCCACTCTAATGACCATGCCGTAACGTGTCCTCATTGGTTGCATTTGACATTTGGTTTGCTTTTAACAACAGTGACAGTAACAATTGCTCTCAGAGCTTAGTGTACAGATAATACAAGATCCGGCATAACAAGTTAATATCCGCATCTGTTATTCAGATAAGAAATAGTTTTTATGAAAGATAACATGTAGGCTAATAGATCGCGACTAGGTTGCCTAGCCGCATCTTGACCCCATGACATTTAATTTGAAAAACATTAATTAATTTTTTATTTTCGTTGTCAGGCGAAATCGAAATATTGTCTTTAAACGTATATATCAGCGAAACCATTAATCCTACAGGAATTTTTCAAGGAAGCAAATTCATCATCATTTTATAATCTAGAACCAACGTTTATCTAGATATTCGCAAGAGATGAGAAAAAAAACACGTTTTCTTGGAAAATGTGAATTTCCAGTTGTATCGCTCCTAGCGTCCTTATTTTTTCTTGTAGGGCAAAAAATAAAAAAAGACTTGTGGCTTATTAAATTCTCTACAAATTCGTTAGGTCATATACTACGGAAGCTCACTCTAAGTGCCGTGTACCCCCGCCCCGCCGATCCTTGGGGACAATGTTTTTCATAAAGATAAGGAACAATTTAAGACATATCCCAAAAAAAAAACTGGCTGTACTTTGCAAATATTGTTTTTGTCATTTAACACAAAAACTAAAAAATATGGAGAAAAATTTTCTGCACAAAAAACAAAGTGCATAAAATTTTCTACAATTTTGTTCCTATACAATGTTTGGATAGGAATTACCATTTTCCAGATAAATGATTCAGCTCAATAAAATATAAAATTCAATATAAAACGTAATACTACGGGAGCCCACCCTAACTGTCCGTGCGCCTCCCGATCCTTGGATACAATGTTTTTCATAAAGATTAAAGCCTAAGGAATAATTTAAGACATATCCCCCAAAAAGACACTGGCTGTACTTTCAAAATGGCGTCCGTTTAAAAGAAAATTGCAAATATTGTTTTTGTCATTTAACACAAGAACTAAAAAAGATGGAGAAAAACTTTCGGGACAAAAAACAAAGTGCATAAAATTTTCTACAATTTTGTTCCTATACAATATTTGGATAGGAGTTACCATTTTCCAGATATCATTGTTACCGTTTGCGAGATAAATGTCTGCAAATTATAATATTATTATTATTATTAATTTTTTTTTAGTTTATTTTATCTTTTGTTATGTTAATAATATAAAGATATATTATACGCCTTACGATAATTGTCACATTTATTTCCTGTCAGTGATTTACCAATATATGAATTTCCATGCTTTCTTAATTTCGGACTCATTTATCTGGAAAATGGTAACTCCTATCAAAATATTGTATAGGAACAAAATTGTAGAAAATTTTATGCACGTTGTTTTTTGTGAAAAAAGTTTTTGACCAACCTTTTTAGTTTTTATGTTAAATGACAAAAACAACATTGACAACAGTTTTTTTTAGCATATGGCCGCCATTTTGAAAGTACAGCAAGTTTTTTTTTAGGAAAAACATTGTCTCCAAGGATCGGGAGGGGGGGTGCACGTACAGCTAGGGAGGGCTCCCCGACTAATAGTTTTTTGCCGTAGGAGTTATGGGCGTTTTAAGCAAAAAAAGTGCAAAACACCGCCATCTTGAAAATCCCGCAGTGCCCAAATCAAGAGTCACAGTAAAATTTGGAACGCGGCAAAACGTTCCTCATATTATGTAGTTTTTCTTTGGGAGTTTTTATTTTTGAGCTATCTCTCACTGATTGCGAGTTACGGGCGAAAAACCGTTTTCAGAGATATGCGCCATCCGAAGGGAAATTTTCGTCGAACATATAAATATACTCATATTTTCAAAAATACGAAACCGCGACGCCCGCACCATGTCGATATGGAAAAAGGAAGACTTGTAGTTGATCCGCATCGTAAATCGCACGCTGAAATTCGAAAATTCGGCCCAACACGAACGAATCAAAATTGACATTTTTGGCATTTTTCGTTTGACGTTTCTCGATCGCGATTTTGTGTTAGAAGGAGTGTCTTTCGCCCATCCCCTTCCGTCGCAAAAAAGAGTTAGTCGTTCCCTGTTAATAACCAATCAACCATAAATAATACAACAACGAAAGATAACCTCACAGACGAAGAATTTAATTCTAAATCGACCTGCGCCGTCCCGATCCCGTCAGATATGATTAAAAAAAAACCTTTGTTAATGCAAATTCGCAAAGAGTACACAGACGTGTAGAATTTTACTTCAAAAACCCGTTATAACAGTCTTTTTCTATATCTTTTATTTTTTGCCCTATGACAAAAAATAATGACACTAGGAGCGATACAACTGAAAATTTAGATTTTGCAAGGAAACGTGTTTTATTCTCATCTCTTGCGAATATCTAGATAAACGTTGGTTCTATGAAAAAACTGGTAGGGATCTATTAGAAAGATTATAAAATAATGATGAATTTGCTTCTTTGAAAAATTCCTGTAGAATTAATGATTTCGGTGCTATATACCTGACAACAACAAAATTAGTGAATTTTTTTCAAATTAAATGTCTTGGGGTCAAGATATGGCTAGGCAACCTAGTTGCGATCTATTAGCCTACATGTTATCTTTTATATAAACTATTTCTTTTCTGAATAACAGATGAGAGTATTAACTTCTTATGCCGGATCTTAGGCTAAGACAATATAATATATTGTCTTAGTAATATATTATATTACTTTGTTTTTCCACAGATTAGTTGCGGCTTTTTTTCCTTGTTTTTTTTCCGCGGCTTTATTTTCCTAGATTCGTCAAAGGTAAACGTACTATGTTTTTTGTTAAGCAGCCATTTCTTTTGCGGGTTTATTTCCCTTCATTTTTTTTCGAGGATTTTATTTCCGCGGATTTTTTTTCCGCAGTTTATTTTTCCGTTTACCATCGATAATATATCCAGAAAATGTACACTTTTTATAAATACCTACCTTCCTATATGTCTCCTAATTTGCGTGGGCTAATTATAGTGTTGTCTGTGACAGAATAAACAGACAGAATAAAAATAATTTATTACTTTTCCTTTAACTAGTGTGTCCAAGTAGACTACAAGGACGAAGTTATATGTGTAATCAAATATTCGTTAGATCTCCGTCACCATGTCCTATGGCTCCAAGGGTTTATTGCAGTTGCAGTCGAAATTCCACGGATTCCGTTGAAGGTAAATAAATAAATAATTACGATATTTTTATACAGTTCTACTGCAAATTTACAGGCTGCCAGTGTTCTCAGCAACCAAGGAATATAGTGGCATGTTCCTAAAAACTCATAATGCAGAAGAAGACACTTGGTGGAATATTTAATATTGTGGTATTTTCTTCCAAGGTCACGATTGTACGAAGGCGTAGAAGGGCCACTTAAAATCTTATATTTATTAATCTCGAAATTTCGACTTTAATCTCGAAATTTCGACTTTAAACTCGAAATTTCGACATTAATCTCGAAACTTCGACTAATCTCGAAATTTCGACTTTAATCTCGAAATTTCGACTTTACCACCATGATGAGAGCCTTTTGAAAAACACACTGTGCATTATATTTATTTTTGTGTGTCAATATAATTTTGTGGTGTGTTATTATATTTACTAAAATGATTGTAAAAGTTATTCATGAAATAAAATTTAATGTATTTATGTATTTAATAACTTAGTTGTTGTACTAGATGCAAACATTGTGTACTGGCAAATTTGAGAAAAAAAAGTACATGGGTGCTAACAAATAAATTTCAACCCTCTACATTAATCTCCCTATTTCAACCCTCTATTATATATGTGATCATTTTTGGTAAAGTAATCTGAGTAGTAATAGAAAATGTAATATATATCTGTGGGCGGGACAAAATTTCTACTCTGTATATTATCGACCCTGTGGGAGCGTCAGCTTGGAAAGTGGTTATGCTGTGTGCTAAGTATAAGCATTGCGTGTCAGCAAATTCAAGACAAAAAATAACTGGGCTAGGGGCGACGGGAGAGGAAAAAATTTACACCCTGTATATTACCGTCCCTGTCGGTCTGCTAGCTTTGAAAATGGTTGTGCTAGGGTGTGCTGGGTCTAAACATTGTGTGCTATCAAATTGAAGAAGAAAAAATAACTGGGGTGGGGGGGCTGGCATCAAGTCCTCCCCCCTCCCCCTGATTAACAACCCCTGTCTATTATTTGCGTGGGGGTGTGCTAGCTTTAAAAATGGTTGTGCTAGGTCTAAACAATGTATGCTAGCAAATTGGAGAAGAAAAAGTAACGGGGGGGGGGGGGGCAAGTTGACTGATCTCCTATACAAGGGTACTTTTACGACCTTCTCTCCTAAAAAGTACATTAGCGATTATTTACAGTGGACCAATGGAGTAATGCACATGACGTGAAAATTTGAGTAATTACAGAATTGAAAAGTATGTTCCTATAAAACGAAACATGTATGTTGAACAGGGTTGAGCAGCTAACGTTATCTAACGTAAAATACGGATTTTAAGAGGGTGAAACACCCCAAAAATTGTCTAAAAATAATATAACTATTGTAAAAAAGTTTTTAACATTTTCATATTTTAGGGTGTGATAGAAAAGAGCATTTCCAATATCGCATAATTTTGATTCAACGAAAAACAGAGGTTAAGAGTGTAAAACACCCCAAAAGCTATCTAAAAATAATGTAACTATTTCAAAAAAGTTTTTGAAACTTTCCTATTTTAGGGTATGTTAGAAAAGAACATTTCCAATATTGCATAATTTTTATTTAACGAAAAACAGGGGATAAGGGGGTGATACACCCCAAAAACTATTTAAAAATAACATAAAAATTGTAACATTTTTTTCACGCTTTTAGATGTTGGAGGGTGATAGAAAATACTATTCCCAAGATAGCATAATTGGGATTTAATAAAAAACTGAGTTTAAGAGGGCAAAACACCCCAAAAAATATCTGACAATAATGTAACTATTGCAAAAAAAATTATGTATGTTAGAAAAGAGCATTTCCAATGCATAATTTTTATTTAACGAAAAAGAGGGGATAAAAACTATTTAAAAATAATATAAGAATTGTAAAAATTTTTAACGCTTTCAGATTTTGGAGGGTGATAGAAGAGACTATTTCCAAGATAGCGTAATTGGGATTTAATAAAGAACAAATGGTAAAACACCCCAATAACTATCTAAAAATAATATAACTGTGGTAAAAAAAATTTTAACAATCATATTTCATGGGGTGATATTGAGTAATTTTTATTTAACGAAAAACAGGGGAGGGGATAAGAGGGTGAAACATCCCAAAAGCCGTCTAAAAAGAATATAATTTTGGGTGTTTTACACTCTCAAACTCTGTTTTTTATTAAATCCCAATTATGCTATCTTGGAAAAATAGTCTTTTGTATCACCTCCCCAAAATCTGAAAGAGTGAAAAATTTTACAATTTTTATATTATTTTTAAATAGTTTGGGGTGTAAAACCCCCGTATCCCCTGTTTTTCCGTTAAATACTCCACAGGGTCGATATACAGGGTAGAAATTTTGTCCCGCCCACAGATATATATTACATTTTCTATTTTTACTCAGATTACTAAAAATGATCGCATATATAATAGAGGGTTGAAATTTATTTGTAAGCCCCCATGTACTCTTTTTTCTCAAATTTGCCAGTACACAATGTCTGCATCTAGCACAACAACTAAATTATTAAATAAATAAATACATTAAATTTTATTTCATGAATAACTTTTACAATCATTTTAGTAAATATAATAACACACCAGAAAATTATAATGACACACAAAAATAAATATAATACACAGTGTGTTTTTCAAAAGGCTCTCATCATGTCGAAATTTCGAGTTTAAAGTCGAAATTTCGAGATTAATAAATATAAAATTTTAAGTGGCCCTTCTACACCTTCGTACGGTTGTGACAACAACGTAATAGAACGGGAGCACATCACATAACACAAAAAAAGTGTATAATCGTATTAATCTGGAAACACCTAGCGAAAAATTAAAAATAATGGTATAGTTATATGCCAGTAAGCCAGGCTCGAGTTACTAATTAAGATAGGTATTTTTTTCCCCGTCAAATAAACCTGGAGGGTATTTAGAAGTATAATGAAGGCGCTTAAATTAACAAATGCAGACTCATGGGGGTTGGGTGTTCGGCAGCCATCTTGATTTTTGTGGTGAATGTTTCATTTTCGGATATCTCGCTCGCCTTTTGAACTAGAGGTTATTTTTTTAATGTGTGGAATTTTATTCTCTTCAATTTTTTATTTTAAATAATACCTAATAATTTTCATTATTATTATTATTATTATTATTTTTTGGAGGCACAATAAAATTTTCCTCTAAAATGTTTTTTGAAAGTGTTGCAAAATGTTCCTTTAAATTTTCATTTCGATAGTGCAATGAGGTTTGACTTTGAAAAAATCGTTTAAATAAAAGTTGAACATAATTGAAAGCTTTGCCAAAAACTTGTATTGGATTTTCTTCTATATTTGTTTTAAGGGTGAAAATGACTCGGAAAGTTTTTTTTGACAATTTCTCAAAAAAAATAAATATCAAAAAACTACCAATTTAAAATAAAAAATGACGGCCGAACCCCCAACTTCTATAACCCTGCATTTTTTTATTTTAGCGTCTCTAATCTGCCCCTATATACCTTACAAGTTTGGTTGACGGCGGAAAAATGCTTTTTAAAATGCCTGGTTTATTGGACTATTATTAAGTGCAGTATATGCAAACTTATCATCGACTATTTTATATTCCCGTACTCGATGCTTGTGGTTACATCCAGGGGCGGACTGGCAAAGGAAAGGCCTGGTGGGACTTCAGGGGTCGGAGGCCCACCAAATACAGGCCCGAGGTGGAAATTTTCTTTGGAAGGGCGGGGGGAGAAATCCGAAAAAAATGTATTGATAAGCGAGGGGGGAGAAATCCGAAAAAAAAATTTGATGAGCGGATGAGCGGTGGGAGAAGTACAAAAAAAAATCCGGGCCCCCCAAACACGAGCCCGGGGGGGGGGGGCGGAAGGCTTTAAAGGGCCCGAGATCGGCTAAGGCCCGGTGGGACTTTGCCTCCCTGCCCCCAGCCAGTCTGCCCCTGGTTACATCGGTTAGAAAGAATTGTACTTATAGACTAAGAGATAGTTAGAAGCTTCTAGACAACGTCTCATAACAGGCTGCTGCTTCTTGGAGGACTCATTATTTACGTCATTTAAGTATGATAGAAGCAATGAAAACCCGCTACCTTGTAGCGCATGTAGGACATTACCTAGAAAGTGTATTGAAAATGAGACATAAGAAACGATTCATACCAGGCTTCCTCTGAAGTAATCGAAAATTTATGAAAAATAAATCCATCGGAAGATTAATGTCTGTCGGTTTCAACTTGGAGGTACCTACCTGACAGTAACTTGTAACGTTAAGAAAAACGCGCCATAAAAAAAAGATTCATACCAAGCCGTCAAAGATATAAAACATTTTTCAAGTCAAAATAGCCATGAAAAACAAGTGACAGCTTGTTTACACTTGTAGATGACATCTAATTTTTGTAACTGTAATTTTCGTCAAAAAAAAAAGATTCATACTGTGGCAGCTCATTTACCTCAATTTAAGTCTCGCTAACCATAGATATGAAAATATAATAAAAATATAAAAATTATATATAAAAATGAATTATATTTTATTTGGAATATTACATTTTAATTTCAATATGAGCAAAAGTATTGCATATTTTGAATTTTTAAAATAATGTATTACCCTTTTTGCTTGTATTAATTTTTATTTAGGAAACATTAATAAATATGAAATATGGGATTTTATATAAAACAGAAACTGCAGGTTGATAAACAAATATTTTTATTAGAAAACAACAAATAGAGACAAATTAAACGCAACAGTTTGCTATTAGGTGGTTGAAGAAACAAAAATCATCTCATCTTTTTCTCTCTGCAACTTTTTGGTATGGTGGGGGGATAGGGTGGGGGGGGCATTTATTTTTAAATTGAATGATTATCGATATCTGACCGCATAGGTAGTTAGTATATGTACTTCACATACCCCAATTACGCTGGCAGACGAAACACCCGAACGGTGCTCGCGCTAACCGGAAAGAGAAACTAAAATTTTGTTTTCTTTTTCCGGTTAGCGCGCGCGCCATTCGGAAGTTACGTCTGCCCGCGTAATTGGGGTATGTGAAGTACATATACTAACTACATATGCGGTCAGATATCGATAATCATTCGATTTAAAAATAAATGCCCCCACCATACCAAAAAGTTGCAGAGAGAAAAAAAATTTGTATTTATATGGTCTCTTCGATTACCGACTGGCAGACGGTAACCACTCGTCGTCGAATTTGCACGCTATTTCCTAGACTACTAGCATATAATACAGCTTGCATACGTCTTCCCCTTCCAAAAAAAAAAATATTAATTATTATTAATCTTGTGGAATTTGATTTTTTTGCATATTCACGTTCGGGACATGCCCCTGAATAAGGATCAAGAGTTTGCCGGACGAAAATCTAGTCCCAATTTTTTTAAATTAACTTTTTTTATATAAATTGCAAAAATTCCATTTTTTCGGCCCGAATGCATTTTTCTTTAGTTTTTTTTTGGTCATTCTGAACAAAAAAGGTCTCTTGTCATTTTTTCGTAAAGTTGACAGTTTCCGACTTATAAACAATTTAATGTTTGAAAAGACGCAAAAACGTCTATTTAACAATTAAAAATTTAAGCTTTAGAATAAAATAATCTGCACTTACTCTTCAGGATTTTGTTAATGGATGTTCAAAGATTATATAAAAATTTTGGTGAACTCAAAAAATGTATTTTTTAATATTGTTTTTCAACCTTGAAAATGACCGTTTTTGCGATTTTTCAAACGTTAAATTGTTTATAAGTCGGAAATGGTCAATTTTACGAAAAAATGACCAAAAAAACCTAAAAAAAATTCATTCGGGCCAAAAAAAGAAATTTTTGCAATTTTTATAAAAAGTTAGTTTAAAAAAATTGGGACCAGATTTTCGTCCGGCAAAATCATTATCCTTATTCAAGGGCATGTCCCGAACGTGAACATGCAAAAAAATCGTATAGGAATTTTTTTTCATACGAATACGAGGTTTTCGCTTGTCTATATGGTATTGTAAGACCACAGAATAAGGAACTACCAGAAGCGGCATTCTCAGCACCGCCTTGATGTTTTTTTGTGACCTTCGCCATTTTATTGTTGGTAGTTTTGGTGGGAAATTTAAACCGCATGTTTATAAACAAACTTTACACAGACTGAATGCAATAACGTTATTCGATGAATTCTATTTATAATAGGTATTAAAACTATTAACACAGACTGGATAAAATTATCTCTACGAACAATTGTATTCTTAATATAAAGTCACAAAATGTATTGAAATCAATAAAATGTTTCGCATGAGAAAATCTGTAATTTCTTACTGGGAGGTTGTTCTGGGGAAGTATTAAATTTTTTCTAATTTAAACTATTGATGAAGGAAAATAGTAGGTAGTGCTGTTGGTAGCAATCTATTTTGATTATTTTGATACATATTTGTCGTGCGCATAACTTAAAATTGTTATAAAGTTCGGCGCTGAACTTTACTTGCCAAATTCCCACGATCGCATGCTTCCAATCACAAGATGGACCTTCAAAGAAGAAAGGTTTACAATTACTTGGAAATATCTTATAATTTACATTAATAATAAAATACCTTTGGGGATCCTTAGGAAACCTAAATAAACTAATGTCTTTTCCTGCCGTACTACTTGGACATTCCTTAACAGCGCAAACGGTTCCACCTCGTTTACTCATATCGCTAATAAAAAAAAACCGCTGCCCAAGGAATCACTACTTCCACATCCAGATTCTCTGTCCAAGTCACTCACAACGAAAAAACTTTGTATGTGAAAATAATTATTTATGGAACTTTAATAATATAATATTTGAAATCCTCTACCCCAAAAACCCATAAAACGACACCCCACAAAGGTAGTGGGGTGGGGGTGGTGATAGGGGGGTGGTAGTGGGGGGTGGATGAAGTAAAAAATATTTTGAGGTTTCTGGTTCCTGTACATGCACTAAATCACATTTTTTTTTCATCCCCTTTAGTAAGGAGGTGGGGGTGGTAATGGGGGTGGCTAATGCCAAAAATTTTTTTGAGACTTCAGCTTCTCTTATATATACTAAATACCAATTTCATGGACTCTTACCTGCTTCATTTACCCATTTACCCCAGATTTACCCCAATTTACCCCCCAACCCTTCGACGGAACAAGATGAAAATATAATCTAGTTCTAGATCTCGTTAAAGCACATATGTGTACCAAATTTCAGGTTAATATCTTAAACGGTTTCAGAGTAAACGTGCGCACAAGAAAAAGTTACAGACAGACAGACAGAAATTTTTTTTTCGCTCAAACTTAAAATTTCGACGTTTCATGACATTTTAAGCCTATTTGGACAATAAAAATTTTTAAATTTTTTTTTGTCGTTACTATACTTCCACTGGACGTGGAAGTAATACTATTAACACAACACTTTCCCACTATGATCTTTTACCCATTCACAGCACAATAACACTAAAACCTTTTAAGAATCTATTTCGGTATTATGTCACAGACTGTCATTTACAGCACTTTTCTAAAATCACTGTTGGGCGGTGGATAAAATATGAAGCTGATTGGCTACGTTTTTCAAAATAGCCAATCGTATAACATTACTGTTTACCGGTGCGCTCCACCGGTGAATTTAGAAATCTGCGGTTATTCTTTTAACCTAAAACAATAAATGAACTGACGGATGTACCAACAACAAAATGGCGGCAATGGAATTTTGGCGGGAAGCCCAAGTGTCGTTTCTGGTAGTTCTCATTTCTGTGGTAAGATGTTTGCTTCATTGGCAGGCAGTGACAAATACGAGATCGCACGATTTCTCCGAGCAGTCTCACGAAAAGTACACTAGATGCAAAATTAAGCCTGAGCAGTTTAAGTGATCTAGAAAAAAACACTCATGTATCATGTCATCTTTAGAAACTTTGTACGCAACTAAAGCTGGGATAATCATTTTATGAAAAAAGACTTATACTTCAGTAAAATAGAATTAAATTTGGACCAAACCCGGAACAAATTTGTAACAAGCTAATTTCTTCGGGATTGTGTTGTATGGCTATCCAGGAGTCTCTGAATGAAAATCCCAAAAAATCCACCGTGCAGAAATAAAGAAAAAATGCGCCCCCATGTTGAAATTAGGCACTTTTTTTTAATCGGTAATAGCCCGCACGGATGACACTTTAAGAAAAAAAGTAAAGAGGCAAAATTTTGGGACAAAGAGCTAAAAGCTTCAATATGGCATAAATCGGTTAAATTTTAACAAAGTTATGATTGTCAAAATGACAGATTCTTATAAAAAAGGGTATTTTTGTATTTTAACTCCGAAGGGCCCATACTTTCACTCAAGTATAAATAGACTTTATCCGGCGAGTAACTATCTGACGGATAAGATAACCGGAACTTCTGTAGGATAACTTGTTTGGGTACTTTCATTCAAATTATATCATCGGTTAACTATCCGATAGATATGACTTTAGATACTTCCCAAAGTAAGTGTTGCCAACTTAAGACACTGTAAAGTAAGGAAGTTTTGTGCTACAAATAGATATAGAAAAGATCCCCCTACTGTGGTTTGTTGCCGTTTATGACATCTGCGTCATTTTCATGATTGTTTATCATATTGTTTGAAATAGATGGGCATCGTATAACTAACATAACCTGAAATTTTAAGTTTTTTAAGTTAATTTTCATTTTTAATGTTCGTATCGCATTTTTAGCTTATAGCCACATACTGGCTTCAGGCATCCATTTAAAAATCCACTCAAATAATTTTTCAATATTCATGATTAATAAAATAGTCTGCAAGTTATAGGTTAGATTTCTAACCTACAAAAATAGCCTTATTTTGTTAGGACAAGTATTTATAATGTGTATATTACAATATAAGTACTCTATGATATCATTTTATAAATGTTTTTTATGAAATATGATTATTTGTATCTACTTATAAATTTAAAGTTAAAACACAATGCAAAACAAACTAAATTTTTAAAAAGTTGAGTTAGAAGATAAAATAGCAATTCTGTCAATCACGGCGGAACTGCGTGGGCGTGGCTATTTTTAACTGTTAGATAAAACCGTCATCCGAAGGTGCCGGATAGGTTATCCTAGGGATAAGGCATATTTATCTGGTGGATATCACTATTCGTAGGTGAAAATACCGACTTTTCCTTATCTCCAGAATAAACCTTATTCTGCAGATTAAATATCACTATCTATAGATGAAAGTACCTGGCCTAATAAGAATGTAAAAATAGTCAACAAAAAGTTTTGATGGTAATACTAATTAAACATGGTTTATCTACTCTTATTAGATTATATACTAATTAATGAACTGCTTTTGATCAATTAATAGTATCCATAAACAAACAACGTGAGTTATTATAACTCACTAGGTACAGAGCCAATCACCTTTATCTTCATGCCTAGCCTGTCCAATCGCCGTAACGCACAACACACGAAAGTGGAGCCAGGGAGGTAGTGACAGATTATTCGCGTTAATATCTATAAAGATTTTCTGAAATGTCACAAATTGCTACTTTTGATTCGTTCGTGCCGAGCCGAATTTTCGAATTTCGCCGTGAAATTTACGATCAGGTTTATCTGGAAGACTTCCTCTTTACGTCGCGATATCGTACGACCGTCCCGATGGTGTTTTTGGAAAAATATTAACTTGTCAAGATTGCATGTTTTTGCAATTTTTTCGACTCAGAAATGTAAGCTGTTTTTGTTATTTTTCGCAGATATCTCCGAAACAAGGTCAAACGAGTATTTTCCATTACGAATCTTTTGCTACTATCAGAATTTTGATTTTTTATTTTTTTTCGTTTCGGAGATAACTACTGAAATGTTGGCTATGTACGGCAAAAAATCGCAAATTTTGAGCTTCTACAGTTGGCAACTTTTTAATTCTGGCTCCTACGCCAAAAGACTACTCTAGTTAACTTAAATAGAGTTAATTATGCTAAAACTCTTTTTTTTATTTTTTGAATTCCGACAAAAATTAAGGAATTAGAGGGGGGCGGGATTTGGGACTTTTTTTTTTCGGTAAAATTTCTCCATTTTGTCACCGTAATTAATCGGTAATTAACTGAAATCGATCTCATATACGATGTTCACTTAATATCATGTACTACTTTGACGCTCCGTTAATCTTGGCACATTTACATACACTTTATAGGAAAACGTGTAATTTCTTACATTTCCTCGAATATCTCGATAATTATCGTTGTTTTCGAAAAATTGTAGACTTTTGTAAAGAGAATTGATTGAGCTTTCTGACGCTTTTTTAATTTTTTCTCTAACATAAAAACAAGGCCTTTTGGCCGAATGTGCGCTCAGGGCTATTGCAGTTCGCGGACAAGTTTTGCATTTTCCGCCACGTAATATTAATCTACAAAGCTGATTCTTTGTCTACAAGCAGTTTATGCACCATTTCGATTAAAAATCACATTCTATCTCCTCTTAAAGGTGGCTAAATATTTGAAGACAAAAATATAAAAGGGTGAACAAAAAATTTTACAGTTAATTTTATTAATAAACAAAGTGAGTAATTTAAACAAAATTTTCTCAATTTAATATTTATTGTTATAATCGTAGATAAAGTATAGTATTCAACTTGCGGTAATGGTAATAACAACTTGAGAGCCTACAGCTCGCGCTGTAAACTTTCATCTGCGTGAGTTATTACCTCCATTTCCGCTCGTTGAATAATACAATAATTATTTTAGATAATAAATTTCTAAATGTCAAGTTGACAGGTACTATGAAATATTGACATTTGTAATAAATTGACGGTATATGCACCTACAGAACTGATTGGTCGCGTTCTTTACAACCAGTTTACCAAACATCCTCAGCTGGGTCGCGTGCGCGTGACATCACAGGTCCCAGACCTTAGGAAAAACAAACCGCTGTCATTAGCTGTCAAATGGCGACTGACTGAATCTCAGAATTAAATTTTTCGTAATCTTAGAGTTATTATCGATATTATATCATACAAAATGGCTAGTTTTTATTGTATTATTAATTGTGGAAGTGTGGCAATCCGAGACAACATCAGTTTTTATAAAATAACGTCGATTTACAGCCAGAAGAGGTTAGGTTAAACAATTCCAGGCAATTAAAAGAAATGCTTTAAGTTGTTGCATGTTAATGCAAGAATGATTGTGATAGTAATAACTGCTGCTCAAACAAGCAATAAACAATCCATGGTAAAAAAAATTAACATTTTATATTGTTTTGTCTCTATTTTTAATAACTATTTCTT
Organism: Rutpela maculata; assembly: GCA_936432065.2. NCBI lineage: Eukaryota > Metazoa > Arthropoda > Insecta > Coleoptera > Cerambycidae > Rutpela > Rutpela maculata. The sequence goes on along the minus strand of OW386287.2, from coordinate 68,081,598 downwards.
ATTTAAATTTTAATTGAGCGAAGCATGAACTGCACGGAGGGAGAGTATATTTAAGAGAATGCAAGTCATAATTAACAATTGACCTACATAAAATAGTAAAATACATGTTAAACATTTTATATAATATATTATAATAAAAAGTTTACAAAAATTACGATGGTTTGCGTAGTCCAATCTATAGGTATATAAGGTATAGACGAGGGGTTAACCGTTGGGAGAAATTGAGTACATCTTATTACATACTTTAAATAGTTTACAGTAGGTACGTCAGTCTTTCATTGTTTATTTTATAAAATGTCTTTTTCACAAAATTTACAGCGGTTAATCTCCAACCATAGCCTTGTTCATTGCTAAAAAACTAAAAGGAAAGATTTCCTATTAAGTGCGGTGAACATGTTTTTTCTAGACTGGCAACAAGGAATCATCTGAATCTGCAATAGTCCAAGGAGTCAATGGCTTTTATTCATGATGCTAAGAGTTCATATCCTGAAAAATTAATTTCTGCATTAGTAATTATTTATAAAACAACATTTAATTAGGCAAGCATATATGAAAAAAATGGTTGATAACTAATTCTTATCGTTGTAACAAGCTTTTATCCTGCAAATTTCTTGCAGAGTACTTCTTTCACCTAACCACAAACAGCTTCAAGACTTTTCAATGCCTTGAATTCGGCCTTCTGTCTACGTAATTCTTTCAAAAATCAAGTAATTTGTAACATCCCTATGTGTAGTAACATTTGGAAATACATCAATATTTGTACTAAAGTATTTTTTTCTCAAAATATAAGGATTTAATTCGATGGCAGCAGTATACCTAACCTCTACTTCATGAGACAATCCTGCAAAATACGAACTAACCGTCTTCCTCACAAACAAAATTGAGGATATAAAAGTATTAAGAATATAGAGTTGCAGATGTTAAATAATCCAACAAGTTCTTAAATGGCACAAACACTGCAAAATTCACTTCAAAGAAACACGTTTCATCGGCGGATTTCTCAATGACAGCTGTTTGTTTTTCCTAAGGTCTCAAAATCTGTGACGTCGGCGCACGCGACCCATAAGAAACTAATGTTATTAAATAAAACTTCATTATGGGAACTTAAAACTAAAAAGGAACGATAGAGTAAAATCAATCGCATTTACAAATAGGACAATTATATAAAAAAAGCATGAGCAGTCGTTAATCCACAACTTTTCAATAGGATTACTTGTGTTGCTCGAGATTAAAATGATTTAAAGGAGTGTTTTAAATATGAATTAAATCATAATATACCGGTTAGTTTATTTGACGATATTTCGTTTCGAAAAACAACATCCGATGCCACTAAATATCATATTTATTTATAGAGTGTATCGGCAAATTAAATTCTGGTGAGGCGACAATCTTAATCCAGGGAACTGGGGTTGGAAAAATAGCGGTTATCTAGAACCAATAAAAACAGCACAAAAGCGTGCCCCTGATTTCATTTTAAATATTTTATTCTGTGGTTGCAAGAAAAATTGCTAATGAGGCTAGTTTTTGATTAAAGCTCGTATTTGGTTTTTTATGATTATTTAATTTATTCATGCTTTTTAAAGAGTTAATAGTTTATTTTTTTATTCACCATTTATGAGTTCTGTTATTGTGTTTGTTGTTACGTTTTTTGTTTTTTTAATGGATTTTATTTTACGAATGTATTACTTTAATTATTAATAACAATAGCATTTCTTATACAACCTATCGATGTGACAAATGACTTTCTTCGATTATTTCGTAACTGATTGTAGCACGCTATAAATCAGTTTTATGTATGTTTCCTTGTTTATTAAATATACAACCTGCCAACTTGACATTCAAAGTGCAATTTCTAAAATAAACCATATTTAATTAGTATTACCAATAGGAATTGTTGTTGCCTTTTGTTGCATTTTATGGTATTAAAATACAAAAAGTAATATTTTTTTATACAAATCTGTCATTTTGACAACCATAACTTTACTAATATTTAACCGATTGCAAAAAACTTTATATCACATTAAAACATAGCTCTTTCTCTCAAAATTTTGCCTCTTCTTTCCTAAAGTGTCATCCGTGTGGGCTATTACCAACTAAAGGATAAAAGTGCCTAATTTCAACATGGCGGCGTGTTTTTTTTCTTTATTTCTGCACGGCGTATGTTTTGGCATTTTCAGTTGGAGACTCCTGGATAGCCATAGAATACAATCCCTAAGAAATCAGCTTGTTACTTTGTTCCGGGTCAACTTTTAATTTTACTGTACTATTAATTTTTGCTAAAAATCACATACTATTAATAAATAGTTGAAGTTAAAGGATAGTTGACTATTCTGCATATAAAAAATGTCAGCGTGTTTGATTGTGCGATAAGATCGAAGATGCCGACATTTTTTATATACAGAATAAATCTGGAGTAGACTTTGTATTATATAAATTGTTATAAAAGTTGCTCTACATGCTGTAACCGGCTACCAATGAAGAAAGTGTCTTAAAATATCATATTTTTGTAATAATAAATTGGCAGCCTGGTATGAATAATTTTCTAAAACGGCTTTTTCCGGTAACCGTTTCGCGTCTGCCTACAGCATCTATAAGTTGTAACCGGCTGCCGATTTTATTTTCTGATATATTTCCATCAAACAAACTCAACAATCAGTTTGTATACTGGTATGAATAGTTTTTTAATTGTGCACTTAAAAAAAATAATATATCATGTACAAGTGTAAACCGGCTGCCACTTATTTTTCATGGATATTTTGACTTGAAACATGTTTTATATCTTTGGCAGCCTGATATGAATCGTTTTTTCCCTAACGTTTTCAAGTTACCATCAGTTGAAACAAGTTGAAACCCGCTGCCACTAATTTTCCAATGGATTTATTTTTCATAAATTTTCGACCACTTCAGAGACAGCCTCGTATGAATCGTTTTTTATTTCATCATTTTCATTTTCAATACACTTTCTAGGCAATGCCCTACATGCGCTACAAGGTAGCGATTTTTTTATTGCTTCTCTCGTACTTAAGTGACGCAAATAATGGGTATGAGACATTGTCTAAAAACGTGTCGCTATCTCTTAGTCTATTAGGTACTTATGGAAAGAACGGCTTGAGCCCTTCTCAAAATGTTTCCTTCAATAAACCATATCTTCTTCTTATTCACGACCTCCTACCAGACGCTCTGTGATTCAAGAAAAGTATTCTAGTTGTCCTCTGATTGCGGTATATAGTGCGGTCGATTGCATTAAAAATCATAAAAATATTTCAGTGCTGGCGGCGAACGTGTCCTTTTGGATATAGATACTATTTATACCAAAGATGAAAAAACGTCCCAGACCCTAAAGATTTCGGACTTCCCACCACCGGTAATGACGTCATGAAATGAGAAACTGGTTTTAGGCATAGACTGATCCACTTAAACGCCATATTTTTTTAATAAAACCCACTTTTAAATGGTGGCAAATATTTGACATTTTATCTGCATATTCGTGTTCGGTATCAATTTTTGTTCTTGTGGTCAATAAATTCAGTGATTGTAGTCAAATTTTGTTGAGATGGATCTGTAAAGAGATAGTTGCCCCTCCCCATTAAGTCTTTCCTCCTTTGAGTCAAGAAAAAAAAACAAAAAAGTTTGTGTAACCATTTTAATAAAAAATTGTTTTGCGTCTAAAAAAGAAAATATTCGGGAATCGGGAATAGTAGACCACAATGGCTGAAACCCGTCATTAGTTTTTCCCCATCCCCAAGTATCGGACGAAGGAGTTTGATAGTGTTTTTCCAGACAGTGCTTCAATATAAGGGCTTGAAGAGTGGCTCGCTTGATATGCTGAAGTAAAGCATTTTGCGTATTCTCTCTATATTCTCAATTGGTCTACTTTTTTTAATGAAAAGGAATCATCTACACTCATTAACTGTGTTTAAGGGAGATGTTACATCATACAAAAGAATCACAAATCTTTGCACGGTACCCATGATATCTTCATCTGAGTGTCTTTCCATTAGCAGCTGCTAAAAAGCGGAATTAATATTAGGATCTGCCATCCACATCTTCCAAGCTCCTTTCTTGCCTACTCCACAAAATGAAGACACGGTATCGCAACCTGTTGCAGAATAAAATATCGGCAAAAAGCTACAGATCTCCTGTGAAAAATGAGAACATAGGCCATGGATGCCTATTAACCTACATTTTTTCCCAGTTCCAAAATCAATCCAAAGTTGTTGAATATTTTCAAAATTTGAAAAGGCAGATACTGCAATGACCACAACATCCGAATCTACCGGTCGAATGCTAACGCAGTTGTGACCATTATCAGCTGCATGCTTAGCATGAAGAAGAAGGCGTCCGTCCGCTTCTTCATGCCATGAGGGTGAAATAGATCTAACTCTGTTGAAGACAATATTGCTCTTTCCTCAAGCGTACAGATTATTGTTTTTCCTTCAAAATGTTCGTTTATTAGCTGTTCTGCCAAGAAAGTAAACAACTGTTTTTTGTTTTTATCTACTCGTAAAAATTTGTTATATTTTTGTGGAATTATTGTGGAAGGTGTAACTCGTATGTGCACTCCTACTCCTCTTGATTGGCGGTGTCAGCTTTCAAGATTCAGAGCTATACCTATCAAATACTAAATCAATCCGTTGTAAATTTTGGAATAGTCAACAAATGTAGGGTTTAAATATATTGTTATAATATTCCAAAAACGTTTTCACATTTCTTGGAACTAGTAAATGGACAATAACCAATTTTTGCGGAAACTTGAAACATGAAACACAACATGAAACACGAATAGTGACGAATACTTTTGTATTCTGATTTTACTGCTGAACACTAAAACGCTGCAATTCCACACTAGACTAAAAACTTTGCAGCTATGTATGTATACGTAAACACGCTATAAATACTACAACAGATATCCCGGTATATATTTAAGTATATAAAACATTTAATATTAAATTTTACTAAAAAATATGGTCCTTAAGTAAGTTAGTCTATGTCTATGCATAGTTTTTTGACCCTCAGTTTGATGACGTCATTACTGGTGGTGGGGGGGTCCGAAATTTTTGGGGTCTGGGGCGTTTTTTGAACTTTGATGTATGCAGAAACTATATCCAAAAGGGCATGTTCGCCGCCAGCACTAAAATATTTTCATGCTATCCGATTCCACTAATAGCACGTCAGGTGGCATCACTATTGCCTGTTAGGTGCAGAGCCTCAGCCTCATTAAATTTATTTCCCATCAGCTCTTTGGTGACATCAGCCCAACGTTCTGGCGGGTGTCCTCTTCGCCACTTGCCATTTGGTTTTCCCTGAAGTATCAACCGTTTTCTATTGTTCTTTTTTCGGTCGATGTGGCCAAAAAATGAGAGGATTCGAGAGAATACGATGCTGGAGTGTTTGTTTTGGGGACGTATTTCTTGAAGAATCGCGAGGTATTAGTGCGATGAGCTGTCTGTCTGCTTCCCTAATGGTGCATGTCTCAGAGGCGTAAAGAAATATGAAGAAGATCAGGGCGTTGAGTCTGGTCCTTGTGCGCTTCGTGATATTTCTCTCATGCCAAATTTTTGTCGGCTGGCAAGTTGCCGATCTTGCCAACTGTATTCTTCGCTTGATCTCATATTCGATGTCGCCAGAATTGTTCATGAGGTCTCCAAGTTCTCCATCTTGTTTAATACCTCGCAGTCAGCTTTTTCCGCGGCTTATTTTTCCGCTTACCATCGATAATATGTCCCGAAAATGTACACTTCTTATAAATTCTTTTCTATGTTTCTCCTAATTAGTCTTATGTAATGAAGGAAAAAATAGTGTAAATATTTCGTACAAAGACGAGATTACCTTCCCCTTCTATTTTCGAGGCTGCTGAACACGATGGAAGTGGTGGGAGAAGTTTTTGACCGCCGCAACCCCCTGAAACGGCCAAAAACCACTTCTTCTATTGGGATCCCTTTAGGTTTTCATATATAAACGAGTCTGGGGAGTGATTTATCGACGGGTCATATATATTTAAAATAACATGGAAGGGGGTTATACAGTAAGTGGAATAGTGGAATCCAGACAGCAGGCCCAGGGGGTTGATTAAATCCTCCTAGGGGTAGAAAATCTTTTTTTTTTTCAAATGATTCGATTCAAACGCGTATCCTCCGTTTTAGGGGGTCGCTGATCACATATTCATTTTTAGCTCCAACCCCTTCTCATCCCTCAAATGGCATACTGTCCAGGATTTACAGGTTTTTCGACATATGATCGTTATTCCTGTGCATATCCCTTAATTTTTCACGGAAGAGAAGGTGGTAGTGACATCGGGGGTTGCTTCAACCCTTCCAAGGGGTAAAATTCATTAATTACACATTGGATGGTCAATACGCCCTACCCCGTTTTCGCAGGCGCTGATCACGATAAAAATATTCACCTTCATCTCCGCCTCTCCTTAACTCCTATAATGATAAAGATGTAGGTACAGAAGAGAGAGCAGATGACGATGACGATAATGATGATGGTTTTTATTTTAATTCAATCCCTGAAATTGGTTTAAAGCGATTCCGATTCAGATTCGCTCACTGAAACGGCGGATGAAGAAGAAAAAGAGATCGCCTGCGATGTGCATTTTGAGGAATATGAGGATTGTTGTTTGGGGTCAAGTGGCAGAATAGCCTAAGCTAAACTTCGCCTATGGAACTTTGTATTTTTCATTGTTCAATAAAGACGTTTATTATTATTATTATTGTTATGGTATTTGTAAATAAACGAACTAGGTTTTTTTTTTAATTAATTGTAAGCAAATAATTTATTTTGTCATAAAATATTTTCATGTAATTCTTTGAATAAACAACATTGCCATTGACGACAAAATTTATTATTCATTACTAACCGATGTAGAAATCATTATACCCTACTCAACAACCTACATAATCATCGCCCCAGCGATAACTGATGGATGAGGGTAAATTTCCGTCCATTATAAGGGTTGAGGAGAGTCGGAGATGAAGGTGAATGTTTTTATCGTGATCAGCGCCTGCGAAAATTGCCGAGGGCGTGGAAGGGTTGAAACAACCCCCGAGGTCGCTACTACCTTTTCTTCCGTGAAAAATGAAAGGATATGCACAGGAATAAAGATCATGTGTCGAGAAACCTAAATCATGGATAGCATGCTTTCTGGTGAGTGAGAGGTGCTTTCTGCCCGTTTGAGGGATGAAGAGAGGTTGGAGCTGAAAATGAATATTTTTCCAGTGAACAGCAGTCCGAAAACGGGAGGATACGCGTTTGAACCGAATCATTTGAAAAAAATAATTTTCCACCTCTCGGGAGGATTTAATCAACAGACATACTGTCTGGATTCCACTTAATCTATAACCCCTTTCCATGTTATTTCAAGTATAACCCGTCGATAAATCAATCCCCAGACCTATTTATATATGATAACATAAAGGGAACCCCATAGGGGTGGTTTTTGGCCGTTTCAGGGGGTTGCGGCGGTCAAAAACTTCTCCCACCACTTCCATCGTATTCAACATCCTCGAAAATGGGGGGGGGTAATCTCGTCTTTGCACGAAATATTTACAAAAGACTCGTCAAATAATGCTTCATTACATAGACTAAATTTACGTGGGCTAATATTGTGAGGTGAGGTACGGTACCGGTTTCAGTGAGTGGACCTCGATCGGCGAAGTTAAGCACGCCTGGCCGAGTCCATCACTTGGACTGGTGACCGTATCTCATCTCGCCGTCCTGGTTAAGTGGTAGAGTAGCATTAGCTAAACTTCGCCAGGACGCTAATATAAATAAAGGCATTAAAAAAAAATTATGGTGTTGTCTGTGACATTGAATACTTTTTCTTTAATTAGAGTGTCCAAGTAGACTACGAGGACGAAGACAATGGTGTAATCAAGTATTCGTTGGATCTCCTTCACCATGTTCTATGACTCCAAGAGTTTATCCCAGTTGCAGTCGAAATTCCATGGATTCCATTGACGGTAAATAAATAAATAATAGAATAATTACGACATTCTTGTGCAGTTCCACTGCAAATTTACAGGCTTCCAGGGTTTTCATAAACCAAGGAATATAGCGGGATGTTCCTAAAAACTCATAGTGCAGAAGAAGGCACTTGATGGAATATTTAATATTGTCAAAGACTAAATAATATAATATACCGTGTGTGTAGCCGAACGCTAAGCATAGGGAGTAAAATTACAACATAGAGCGTGCCAGCTGGCTGAAATGAAATAACAGACTGGAATGCTCCGCTCGACGGAGGAATTTACTGCAGCTATGTTGTCAAATCTATCACGCTACGTGGATGTACATGCCTAACGGGAAATTACACGCACTGTATAAAGACGCGACACAATCCCATTCATAAATCTCACTTGAGAAATTTGACCTGGGGCATTTAATTTGGAATCCCCATTTGGCAACTAGGCAATGTAGACCCTGACCGCTACGGTGGTCATCAAAACCAGTGTTGGCTCTAAGTGCTATGTAATCGAGTAAAAATGTTCATGCATGTAACATATATATACAAATAACACTTTACGTATTGTACAAGGAAACATGGACTGGATGACAAAAGGCGATGAAACGTTAATAATATTTCATAATTTCATGGTTTCTATATTGTTTGGGGATGTCTCATTCGGTTTTTGCAATATAATTAATACATCTACGTAAAAGCCGCCTCTGGAATATCTGACACAGATTCGGGAAAGCTAACCCGCTGACGCATGCGTAAAGAAACCACGGGAGGTTTAATTTGGTATCTTGTCTCTCTCTCTCTCTCAAGAAATGAGCTTCTCTTTTCGGGTGTCATGTTTTTATATATTTTATTATTTAGTCTTTGATATTGTGGTGTCTTCATCCAAGGTTACGATTGTGATAACAACGTAATAGAAAGAGCACATCACATTTTACAAACAAGTGTATAATCGTATTCATCTGGAAAAACACGTACACACTAAAAAAAATTTGTTTAGAGCGAACAAAAATATTGTTGCGTATATACAAAGCAATTTCTTGGTTGATGTTAATAAATTTTTGTTGCTCCAAACAAAATTGTTTGAGGCAACAAAAATTTATTAACATTAACCAAAAAATTGCTTTGTATATACGCAACAAAATTTTTGTTTGATCTAAACAATTTTTTTTTAGCGTGTAGGGAAAAATTAAAAATAATAGTTGTAGGACAGTAAACCAGGCTCGAGTTACTAAGGTAAGATAGGCATTTTTTCCCCGTCAACCAAACTTAGAAGGTATTTTTTTAAGGGTATATTGAAGATACTTAAATAAAAAAATGCAGAATCATAGAGGTTGGGTTCGGCCGCCATCTGAATTTTTGTGGTGAATGTTTTATTTGCGGATATCTCGCTTGCTTCTTGAACTAGGTTAATTTTTTTAATGTGTTTAATTTTATTCTCTTCAATTTTCTATTTTAAATAATAATTTTTATTATTATTATTATTTTTCGGAGGCGCAATAAATATTCCTTCTTTTACATTTTTTTTCGATAGTGCAATGAAATTTTTGAAAAAATCGTTTAAATAAAAATTGATCATATTAATTGAGAACATTAGCAAAAACTTTTATTGAACTTTTTCTATATTTTTTTTAAGGATGAAAATGACTCCGAAAGTTTTTTGATAATTTTTCAAAAGAAAAAGAGGTATCAAGAAAACTATCGATTTAAAACAAAAAATTGGGGGCCGAACCTGCATTTTTGGATTTAAGCATCTCTAGTCTGCCCCTATATACCCTACACGTTTGGCTGACGGGGGAGAAAATGCTTTTTAAAATGCCTGGTTTATTGGACTATTAGTACATCAAGCGAAGCAGTAAAAATGGTAAAATTCCCGACCCGAAAACGATGAAATGAATTTCTTTAATTTTTTTTGCAATATGCTTTATGAAATACGTACATCAAAATCTATATTGTCGCATTACCTGCTTTTTATTTTTAAGGGTGGAAACCACCCTAAAATCTGAAAAATTAATAATTCTAATTTTACGAATAAATTAACAAAAATCCATATACTTATGTTTTTGAGGTCGCTAAATATGATTATGAGGTCAAAACATACGAAAGTCGAAAATATTAAGGGTTGAAATCACTCTTAAATACTGAAAAATTAATAATTCTTCTAATTATTATTTATATAGTTTTTTATTACTTTATTATTATTATTTTATTACTTATAGATTTTATTACTTTGTAAGCTATTACACAAAATTTTATTAAAAAAAAAAAAAAATTTTTAATTTTTTTTATAGGATATGTTATATTTGATACGTGTATATGCAAATTACTAGAGAGGAAGTAGATACACACAGCTGAAATTTTGTATTTATTCTGTGAATTATATACAATAATTATATTGTTTGGGAGCCTTACATCCCTTAGGTGTTTTAAACTCCGTCGATTAGTGAATTAGTTGCAAATTATGGACCCATTTATAAGAGACTTTGAGGCTATAGAAATTCATACTGAACGTTTATCAAATGCAAATGAAGCTAACGCCGTACTGGAAATAAATTCGCACAATTATAATTTTAGAATATTACATCAGAAGCTTAAACAAAAACATCTCTAATCTAGAAATCTTTCTTAGTCAATTTAATAAAAAATTTCAGTGTATAGTCCTAAGCGAGACATGGCGTATAGAAAATATTGAGTATTTTAATCTTAGAGATTATAACGTTATATATAATGAAGGCAATTTAAACCAAAACGACGGAGTAGTAATATACATTAGGAAAAATATAAATTATAGTTTTGAAATACAAAATATTGGAAATGTAAAAGTAATAAATACTTCGGTACAATTCATGTCAAAATCACTTCAAGTAATAGGAATATATAGATCACCCTCAACTAATCCAATAGAATTCATAGAAAATTTGCGAATATATCTTGATAGATCTAAACAAAAATTCAATTATAGTTTCATAATCGGGGAAATCAATATAGACTTGCTTAAAGATAATGAAATATCAATGGAATATCTAAGCGTCCTAGCTAATTACGGATTTAAATCTCATATAAATATTTCTACCAGAGAACAAGGTTCATCTAATTCCTGTATTGATCACATCTTTGTTAAATCTGATGAAGACATCGAAGATATTTCAATTCCGATAGTTGTTCGAACACAAATTTCTGATCATTTCCCTACTATGCTGCAAATAGTTTTCCCAAAAAAAATAAATAAGCATGATAACACTAGAGTCGAAAAGAATAATTTCATTAAATGTATAAATTTCAAAACTCTAAATATGGACTTAAAAACGACATCCTGGATCAATGTTCTCTCAGATGACAATGTAGAATCTGCAACTAACAAATTTATAGAATTATTAACTAATAAAATAAGAAATCATACAAAACATATAAAGGTTAAAAATAAAAAAAGGAAAGTTTGGATTACGGATGGCATCATAAAGTCAGTTGAGCATAAAGATAAACTATTTGAAGCATTACAAAAGAACCCATTAAATCAACAATTAAAAGCCGAGTACAAAACTAAACGCGATAATCAAAAAAGCAAAAATTAAATATTACAAAGATAAATTAGCTGTAGATCAATTAACAAGTAAACGGGTTTGGAATGTGGTAAATGAAATAACAAATAAACAACGGAAAGGACATACAATTAATAAAATCAGAAACGAAGATTCGGGTGAGGTTTTAGAAAATATTAGTGAGGTATCTAATTACTGCAACAAGAAACTTATTGATATGGGGGTAAAGCTAGCCGAACAAATTAAACAAAAAGAAAATAAAAACAAAGATACAATTCATAGAACCCGAAATTCAATGTATTTAGTACCAACAAATGAAGATGAAGTAGTAAATTGCATAAATAGTCTTAAATCAAAAAAAGCCCCTGGAACTGATAATTTGAGAGCAGAGACATTAAAAAGCATTGCGATAAACATATGCAAACCTTTAAGCTTTCTGATCAACAAAATGTTTGAAAATGGACATTGTCCTACAGCTTTTAAAGTGTCAATTGTAAAGCCCATTTTTAAAAGAGGCGACAAGTTAGAAATACAAAATTACCGGCCAATCTCTTTAATAACCAATTTAGCCTAAGGCTTTTGAAAAATTATTAAAAATAAGAATATTATCGTACTTAAATGGATTTAAAATATTATCAGATAAACAACTAGGGTTTCGCACGGGAAAATCAACGCAAGACGCCATATCTATATTAACGAGTAAAATATATAATTCCTTAGATAAAGGAAACCCTTCGCTGGGAATAATTGTAGATCTAGCGAAGGCTTTTGATACTGTTAGTCATCCGCTTTTACTAGAGACTCTCGAAAATATAGGTATCCGAAACTTGCCGTTGATATTACTAAAGAGCTACCTAGACAACAGAAAACAGTGTGTGCAAATAAACTCTACCCAAAGTGTGTTCCAGACAATAAAATACGGCGTTCCCCAGGGCACAATTTTGGGTCCCCTACTCTTCATTATTTATATGAATGGCTTATTCTCTATTGAAACGTCAGGCAGTATTCTCAGTTTTGCTGACGATACAGTAGTTTTCTACGAAAACAAATCATGGGAAATTTTAAAAATTGATGTAGAGAATGATTTCAAAAAAATAATTGACTGGTTTAATTCTAAACTTTTAACGATAAATTTTAATAAAACATTATTTATTCCCTTTTCCTGTTACAAGTCTACATTACCAAATTACAACAAACTGAATATACTACTGGACGAAAATCAGTCAATATCGATATTATCTAACACTCATGTGAAATATCTTGGCATTTATATAGATTTCCATTTCAAGTGGGACGTTCATGTAAATAAATTGGTTAGTAAATTAAGAAGTATGCTTTACCTCTTTAATAATCTTCTAGATATACTAAATATTGACCAACTTAGAACTACCTATCTTGCTCTAATTGAATCTCAATTGCGATATGGCATAATAGGATGGGGAGGGTTATTAAAAACTAACCTTAGTGGTCTAGAAAAAATTCAAAAAAAAATTCTAAAGATAATATACAAAAAACCAATAACTCACCCATCAGATATATTATACAAAGATGCCAGAATAATGGACATCCGCCAATTATACTTTAATTCCTTAGTTGTTAAAACATATTCTGAAGAGAAGAACCTTGTAAATCACAAACATCAAACCAGATACAAAAATGATGTTCTCTGTAAAAGTATGTTAAAAACCATCGGCCAGAGAAGCCATAACTTCCTTGCTCCGAAAGCATACAATTTTTTGCCCACAGGAATTAAGAACATAAAATCAGTTCATAAATTTAAAATAGTTTCCAAACAATTTGTAATGGAAACTGAAAGAAAAAAAATTAATGATATAATAGATTTAAAAAATAATTAATTCACAGTAGAGAGATCATTTTAATCACCTGAAAGTTGGCAGTATGTGCGTATCTTATTTCTTGTAATTTATATCATTGTCAAAGTACTATGTATTATATTTGTTTTTCTTTTTATAATGTTTTTCTTTTTATAATATATACCGTTTTAAAAATAAATCAAATTAATACAATTAAGTAAACTAATTAAATAACGTTTTTAATCTGCACTCTAAACATGCTAAAGTGCAATGCAACTCGCTTTTTCTGCATATTCTTAGAAAAATAGACGGCTATTGCTCGTTTCTCTGGCTACTATAGACGTTTAAAATGAGCGTACAAACTGAAAAGTTTCAACAGTATTGCAAACTGTCATATTTCTGGAACAGTTTGTCGTAAAAAAAAAATGAAACCAAAACTCTTCGCATTTTTATAATCTTCATTTCATACTTATATCATGTTTTTATCAATCTTATAGTTTTTGAGATATTTCAATTTTATATACATAATTTTCTTGCGTATGCGCTCAAGCGCAATCTCTAAACCTTTATATCTCTGAAACAGTTTGTCGTATAAAAAAAAAATAAACTATTCGTTTTTTATAAGCTTCATTTTTGTACTCTTGCCATTTTTTATGAAAAATATTTTCTGAGCAATTTCCAAAAACACGATTTTTTAAAAAAATTATGAAAATTTTCATTACTGAAAATGAAAAATAATTATTTTAAAAATTCTAAAAAATTTGAGCATGTTAGTACTAATATGCATTAAAGATGTCTAGAATTTTAAAAAAATTTGAATTAATAAGAAATTAGAGCAATAAGACTAAAAAAAATAGCGCCTAAATTTTTAAATGCGCTACTTTTGAGTAATTTTAGAAGTTTCGGCGCCATTTTGAAAATGCCATTTCTAAAACTAAACATCGGAGATAAAAGAAAGAAAAAGCCATTCGATTTATTTTCGTAAAAGCTTTAATTTTTTACCCTTGCACATTTTTCGAGTAATTAAAAAACGTCTAGGAATGCTGATTTTAGGGGGTGAAAATTGCAATTTTCAGTTCGCAATATCTCGAAAAATATGCATTTTAGCAAAAAAAGTGCATAAGTTTCTTTTTTATAATTTGGTTCTCTATCAGATTATGTGTATTTTTTTGTTGTTTTTTTTAGACACCCTTAGACACCCCCAAGAAGGGGTGAGAACCACCCTCAACCAAAAAGACAATAAAAAGGAAAAATGACAATATAGATTCTTATGTACCTACTTTATGAAGCATGTTGAAGAAAAAAATTTGGAAATTCATTACATCGTTTTCGGGCTGGGATTTAAAATCTTCACTTATTGTACTATATTTTTATGTGCAGTATATCCAAACTGATCATCGACTATGTCACATTCCCGTACTCGATGCCTGTGGTTATATAAGTTAGAATTGTACATACAGTGTCAGAAAATGTTTGATTTGGGTCGGCAATGAGAGCAAGCGAGAACGAAGCAACTAGGCTATTCTTTTTTTATCGTATAACACATACTACTCGTACCACCTGCCTTCCTCACCACATGTACGTGGGCAGCTCTGTCTGCGGGAAATGTAAAGAATTATTTGACTCGTTTTGAAAGTATAACGAGTTAAATAATTTTAGTTATTAAAGCACGTAATAATATTACCTATACTGAACAGAGCCAACTACAATAAATGGTACTGAAATTTTTAATAGCAATGATGTACGTGTTTTCTTGAGAGCGCGTCATTATTTGCTCCCTCTACTAGAGGACTGGTACACGCCTTTATTGCTGGCGGTCTGTCAAGCCGTTGAAACTATGCCTGCCACCCAAATCCAAAATCTTCCGATACTGTATAGACTACGAGCATAGTGACACGTTTTTAGACAACATCTCAAACCAGGCTGCCTCTCGGAAGACTCATTATTTGCGTCACTTAAGTACGATAGAAGCAATAAAAAAAAGCCCGATAGCTGTACGGTATGTATAGGACATTACCTAGAAAGTGTATTGAAAACGAGACATAAAAAACGATTAATACCAGGCTGCCTCTTAAGTGATCGAAAATTTATGAAAAATAAATCCATCGGAAGACTGATAGGAGCCGGTTTTAACTTGTAGGTACCTACCTGACAGTAACTTGAAAACATTAAGAAAAACGCGTCATAAAAAACGATTCATACCAGGCTTCCAAAAATATAAAATATTTTTCAAGTCAAAATATCCATGAAAAACAAGTGGCAGCCGGGTTGCACTTGTACATGACATCTAATTTTTTTTAAGTGTAATTTTGGTTATAACAAAACGATTCTTACCAGCACCATTTTTTTTTTTGTTTAATTCATACTACCAAATGTTTACTAATTCAGTGGCAGCCGATTACTGCAAGTAGAACAATAATTATTACAACACAAATAATGCATAATTTTTGGATATCAAAAAATGATTCATACCAGGCTGCCATTTTATTATTACAAAAAATATGTTATTTTAAGACGTTCACTTCATTGGCAGCCGGTTACAGCGTGTAGAACAATTTTTTTTAACTAATACACTAAATGCAAGACATTTCGAAACGATTCATACCAGACTGCCATTTTATGATCACAAAAATTGTATTGTAAGACGTTTGCTTCATTGGCAGGCAGTGACAAATACGAGATCTCACGATTTCTCACGATTTTTTTCGAGTAGGTACTCTTACTAAGAGTGCATTAGATGCAAAAGTAAGTCTGAGCAGTTTAAGTGATTTTGAGAAAAATCCAAAAAAGGGTCATGTGTTTATTTTTTTGTAAATATTTAGAAACTTTGCAGGCAACTAAAGCTGGGATGATCACTTTTTGAAAAAAAGACTTAATTTTTGCTATAAACCACATTCAATTAATGAATAGTTGAAGTTAAAAGATAGTCGACTACAGATTTATTCTGCATATAAAAAATGTCTGCGTGTTTAATGGTGCGGTAAGATCAAAGATGCCGACATTTTCTATATACATAATAAATCTGAAGTAAGCTTTGTCTTAAAATATCATATTTTTTGTAATAATAAATTGGCAGCCTGATATGAATAATTTTCTAAAACGGCTTTTTCCGGTAAACATTTTGCGTCTGCCTACAGCTTCTATAATGGTGCGGCTTTTTCGGAAACTCATCGTTACAAGCATTTTCTATGCGTTGATTAATTCTATCGAACTTAAATAACGACAAAATAGACTTCCGCATATGTCAGCCTGTCGAGTTGGCCATGGTTCAAGATATAAAAATCAGTGAAATTATATCATCGTACACATTTTATGTTTAGAATGAATAAAATAAGATCGCCAGAAAGTGTGGGCCGTCAGGGGCGCAACCAGAAATGTCAAAGATGTAAAAAAAACGGAGTTATATAACATGATCGTTACAAGCTTTTTTTAGGCTGAGCATGTTTATTTAAATGTCTTGAACACAGAAAAAAATTCCCAGAAAAAAACTTCAGTCAGTAAGGCTAGCCAGAAAGAAAATGTTTAGGATTTTTGAAGAAAATTGGATTTTTTTCGCATATTTCATCTCAGAACTCTAAACTCATCGTTACAAGTTCTGGCTCCTTTTTAAAACGTAAATATAAGCTTCTTCAACAATAGAATAGCCTCCCCATAAAGTTCTAGTGTAACAAAAGTACCATTCTCTTAAATATACAGGAATTTAACACTTTCGGCTAACTTGATTTCCTACCGTGCTTCAAATATATTGTATCATTACCTTTCTGGCTGCACCTCCTCTCGGCCCACACTTTCTGGCGATCTTATTTTATTCATTCTAAACATAAAATGTGTACACACGAAAAAAAAATGAGCCTTGTAACGATGACATAATTTCACTGATTTTTAGATAGTGTTCGTGACGCACCTGACAGTAGGTGCCCCGCCAGAAGTCGATTTTATTAACCTTTGACCAAAACTATACTTTTTATTCTTGGTTCATTTTTCCATGACCACAATATACTTTCACCCTCATATCCTGGACCAAAACATATTTTCCTAAGTGAAAATTCGGTGCTTCTTCGAATTTTCACCTAGTTGTGCCCAATGTCTTAACGAACTCATAACGGTCCTTTTGGGCTAGTTTGTGGCTCTGAAGCCCTTCAGACTTGTATGATATAATCAAAAATGCCCTTAAATGAATTTTTTAACTAAGTCGAATTTTTATTTTGCCTTCCACTTAACTCTTTGATGACATCAGTCCATCGTTCTGGGGCGTCCTCATCGCCTCTGTCATTTGGTTTTCCCTGAATTATCAACCGTTTTCTATTGTTGTCTTTTCGGTCGATGTGGCCAAAAAATGAGAGGATTCGAGATAATACGATGCTGGGCAGTCTGTTTTGAGGACGTATTTCTTGAAGACTCACGCTGTCTGTCTGCTTCCCTAATGGTGCATGTCTCAGAGGCGTAAAGAAATATGGAGAAGATTAGGGCGTTAGCGAGTCTGGTCCTTGTGCGCTTCGTGATATTTCTGTCACGCCAAATTTTTGTCAGCCGCCGATCTTGCCAACCGCATTCTTCGCCTGATCTCATATTCGCAATCACCAGTATTGTTCACGGGGTCTCCATGGTCTTCATCTTGTTTAATACCTTGCAGTCAGCTATTCTTAATGTGTCTGGGTGGTTATCATTTGATCGGTCTGCAATCATATTTTCGTTTTATTGTAATTTACATTTAGACCATGATCAGAGCTTATCGTGTCCGAAACCTGTCCAACAAGTGTATGAGCTCATCTTCGCTTGCTGTAACTAAGGTGGTGTCATTTGTAAATCTTAAGTTAGAAATCTTGGTTCCGCCTGTAGCTATACCCCGCCGTTCCAACTCCAGTACATGTCGCATCACGTGTTCACTGTAGATGTTAAAAAGGGTTGGACTAAATTTGTTCTTTGGCTCATGTAGAACAGAAAATGTTTTATGCAGATTTTGCGTATGAGAACTCTGGAAGGAGTTATTCTTGATGTGAAGAATAAATGTCTCGCATGGCGACCATCTTGGATGTATAACGCCATAAAAACCAAACAGCGCAATTCTAAGGTAAACACCCGGTACTACACCATTATCTAGCATATAATAAAGAGATTCCACATAGTCGCACCTTCCCTTCACAAAAATCCCACGGAATACATTATGCCCCAAGACTATAAGCAATATAACAGTTTTTTCTTTTCAGAAAACGACAGTGATTCATATGACTAAATATTCGAACATTGCAGAAACCTGTGTTGCTTCCAACCCTGTCTGAATTTGCTATACCTATGCGTAAAAATATTTTCCGATAAAATTCAATCAATTTCCCCGTAGGTGCATACAGAGTAAGTGTTTTCCATTTGTAGTTTAACTCGTTAAGATTATTATATACATTTTTTAGGTGCCCCGTGGTATGTAATTGTGCATCAGAATTATAAATGTGCTATAGTTAATGGTCAGAGTTGCTTGCACGTATTTTTTTAATATGAACTGTAAATGTATGCTTATGCCTAATATATTATTTTAATGTAATTAAATATTCCTGTTAATTTTTATGGTTATTACCAATAGTCCAGTCGAATTATCTCGAATAGTATTAAAATGTGGCGAAAATAGATAACCACGATTGTATTGTTTTATGTTGAAGGGTTGGACATCCAAGCCCTTATAGCGTGTCGACTGATGTTATACTGGATAAGGACGGTGGGGGGGGTCGTAAAGTTGAAAAATCGGTTTTTCGCGTTTAAATAGAAGGCTAATAATCTGAGAGGAAAGTTTAAATGCGAAAGTTATAGGTATTAAGAAAATGAGCCCTCAAACGTTAAGATAGCTTTATTATTTCAGGAGTAATTTAAAAAAAAAAAACGAAATTCTAAAAATGTTTTAATTTCAGCAAAATTTTAGATTACTAAAGTACGTGCTATATAGGAGGGAACATCTGATACAAATTTCAGATCGATATTTGCATTCTTCCTTGAGAGATACAATTTTTTGGAAAAAAAAATGGTCTTCGAAAAATGGCTATAAGTACTTCACTTTCTGTCAGATTTTGCTATGAGAAGAAAAATTCCATTCTTCGAGAGTTGCTCAATAATTACAAGGTATCACCGGTTAAGTATATGGAATTGGGCCCAGCGGCTTATTGGGCTACTCATTCACATGAATGTTGCTTATGACTAGGAATGCTTAATAAAGTATATAATAAACTTTTATCCCCTATATTACCGGAGTTATGGGGGTAACAACCCCATACCCTTATCCGATATGACATCAGTTGGCACGCTATAAGGGCTTGTTTTGGATGTCCAACCCATCAACATAAAACAGTAAAATCGTGGTTATCTATTTTCGCCATGTCAAATTACAATTCGACTGAACTACAAGGGATGTATTATATTTTATTTGTGAGACCATATACTTTGAGTACTTTTTCTCAGTGTAGTCGCCACATAATTTTTGAAGTCTTCTTGTTAATCACAACTTACTCTTATAAAAATTAGAAAGCTATGGCATTCGAATGGAATGGCTGGAATGGTTCAGAAGCTATTTGTGTGGTAGGAGCACTATGTACAAATAAGTGATGTCAAATCTAGGCAAATGGAACTTATAGAACGTGTGTCATAAGGGTCTATCCTGGAACCCTGTCTTTACATAATTACAACTTTAGTAAAGCAAATTCTATTATTTTTGCTGATGATAACTTCTTTTTCTTAGACCAAAAAACGGCAGACGTAATCTGAAAGGCAAACGAACTATTAGTCTGCGCTCATAATTGGTTTACTAAGAACAACCATATCCTGAACAGAGCCGGATATAGAGGAGAGGGGTATGGGGGTGGTCACAACCTCCCCCAATTTTGAAGCCGATTCGGCAATTATGTACGTAAAATTATATTATTAAAGTTATACTGGATAGCGAAGAACAAGTCCGGCAGATCTTCGGCAATGCTAAAAACTTAAAATCCCAAGAACAATTCCCTAGAAATTCTGTATCTTACGATAAGATTCCTAACAAATGGAAGATTATCGATAAATAAAGAACGAACTTGAAGATAGGAAAAGGAGTGGAGAATCAGACATCAAAATTACGTATTCCAACGGTGTTCCAGTTATTAAGCCTTTAAACTAACCAGTATACCCAATTATTTGTCATATGTGGACTTCCACTGTTACTACCAGAATGTGAATGGACTTAGAGCAAATATGTACTCATATCTTCTTTAACGCTGTTGGTACTCAAGAGTATAACATTATATGTGTTACTGAATCAGAACTCTCTACAGCCTGTTTCTGGTACATTCCACTATCGAACTAATAGCTATCGCTTCGATAAACTTATGTATCCGATAACTTGCAAAACGTTTCTGAAAACTTATGTTCACAAATTTCAATCGATAGTAATCCAGCTGTTAAGTTGATTAAACTACTGTAAACTAGATGGATTTTCATTGAAGCTAACTTCATGTTACTATTTTTAACGTCATTTTTATTGTCTACTGTCAGTTTTGCAATGTTAATGTTAGGTTAGCATTCGTGAATAATAATAGTAGAGACTCTAATATTCCTTTTAGCATTCATCCACAATAATTCATATGTAACAGTTATTTTGATTAAAAAAAAAATCGAATCGCAAAGGTATATATTGCAGATAGAAAACGATTTCGATGGGTAGTCGGTGAATTTCATCACTATAATAGTTCAACCAAGTATTTTACACTATCCTTGGTAAACCGCAAGCGCTCCCTAAATTCGTTTTCACTACATTCTTCAAATGGATTACTTCCATTGAGTTAGGAGATGATTAAGCCAACATATTTTTTTTTGCATGGAGGATGATAATCATGGTTCACCTTCTACTTTATTTTTATGCATGATAATGAACTATTGATATTTATTGTATCATATATGATAATAAAATATTGCGTTGTAAAGGCATTCATTTTCTGTATCATCTCTTAAAGAAAATGTATTACTTATTGTTCTCCATTGATTTTTTTCTCATAATCACTTTCTACTTTCCTATATATCTAACTCAATGATCACTTCTAATGCAAAAATTTCGACGGTAATTCGAAAACTTCGTCGTCTGAAGAATCAGAAGTGCTTGAGTAATCCATTCTAAAATGTTTAAAGCTCTAATATTTTTTAATTTGCACTTAAATTGGTACTTATTTACTATCTCAAATTATAACTAACAAACGGATTATATGTATTAAAGTACAGCACAAGTTGTTTGTAATCGGTGTAATAGTAATGTGTAATGAGTTAACCTAACATTTAAACGTCAAAACACTATATCCTTTGCATCAAAATACAATTAAGCGATCCAACGACCTGTCAAAGTTTTTTTTCAATATGGCGTGAAGGGCAAACACGGGTTTATTTTTATTAAATTCCGGAAACGTAGCCAAGGACAACAGAAAAACACAAATGTTTAACGAATGAAAATGAATGTTTGCCCTCCGCGCCATGTTGGAAGTCACGTGGTTTGGATTGCCTAATATGTATACTGCGCATGCGTCAGATAGTTATTGAAATTATCCCACCCATATTGATGAAATATCTGTTCGTTAGATTTATCGAAGCGATAGCACTTGTTTAACGTTTCGGAAACGCATATATTTGAAATAACATGGGGGTTATGGAGTAAGTGGAATCCAGGCAGCAGGCCTAGGGGGTTCCCTCTCGAGGAGTGGAAAATCTTTTTTTTCAAATGATTTTGTTCAAATGCGCTGATCACGGGAAAAATATTCATTTTTAGCTCCAAGCCCTCCTCATCCCTCAAACGGGCAGAAACCACCTCTCACTCACCAGAAAGTATGCTATCCAGGATTTACAGATTGTTTTCGGCACATGATCGTTATTCCTGTGCATATCCCTTCATTTTTCACGGAAGAGAAGGGGTAGCGACCACGGGAGTTGTTTCAATCCTTCCAAGGGGTGTAAAATTCATTACTTATATTTTTATCGTGATCAGCGCTGCGAAAACGAGGAAGGGCGTATTGACGATTCAAAGTGTAATTAATGAATTTTACACCTCTTGGAAGGGTTGAAGCAACCCCCGAGATCGCTACCACCTTATCTTCCGTGAGAAATGAAGGAATATGTACAGGAATAACTATTATGTGCCGAAAAATCTAAATCCTGGATAGCATGCTTTCTGGTGAGTGATGGGTAATTTCTGCCCGTTTGAGGGATGAGGAGGGGTTGGAGCTAAAAATGAATATTCCCGTGATCAGAGACACTGAAAACGGGGGATAAACGTTTGAACCGAATCATTTGAAAAAAAAATATTTTCTACCCTCGCTAGGGTTTAATCACCTAGGCCTGATCTCCGGATTCCACTTACTCTATAACCCTCTTCCATGTTATTTCAAGTATAACCCGCCGATAAATCACTCCTCGGACCCGTTTATATATGAAAACATAAAGGGATTCCCATAAAAGGGGTGGTTTTTGGTCGTTTCAGGGGGTTGCGGCGGTCAAAAACTTCTCCCACCACTTCCATCGTATTCAGCACCCATGAAAACGGAAGGGAAAGGTAATCTCGTCTTTGCACGAAATATTTACACAGACTAGTTTGTTAAGGCTATCGGATACATATCTGACGTTTCAGAAACTGGCTGTTAATGACATTAATAGTGAGGAAATATTTCCAACTTCCTACCTAGTATTTAGAAGTGATCGCAACTATTAAGCTATGGGTCACTTTAAAGGTGGTGGAGCACTAATTGCAATTAAAAATTATTATAGTGTTTTAAAGTCAGACTTGGAGTCAATTTCAAATGTTATTGCTAATATTGACGCTGTTGGATCTAAGGTAACTATTAACAACATCGATTTACTAGTTTTTACTATCTATATACCACCATCAACAACCGTCAGTGAATACGAAGCTTGATGCATTTGAAAGACTATCAGTCTTTGAAAAAGACTGTAAACTCTTAATTTGTGGTGATTTTAATGTAAACAAGTTTAATATTGATCCAAACGATGTTAAGGTTAAACTGGTTGACAATTTTATGGGTTTCTTAGATATAAGGCAATACAGTACAATAACAAATACAAATGATCGACTTTTGGATCTAGTTTTTGGAAATTTCAATTGCACAAATAGCAGAGATCATATGTCTTTAATACCAGAGGATATACACCATCCTTCTTTAATTATTAATTTTAAGTTAAATACAAAATTCGCAAATAATTTTATTCAACTCCATGACAAACTTCAACGAACAGATTGATCTTGCTTAGAATTCTATATCAACGTCGACGAAGCATGCAATACTTTTTATGCAATTTTAAATAATATTTTCGACGAATGTGTGCAAAAATGTAAAAACACTAATCGAATTTTTCCACCAAAATTAAAAATAATAGGTACCGAAATTAAAAATAATATTCGATGCAAGGAATTGGCACACAAAAACTACAAAAAATATAAAAATGATTACTACCTATATCAATTTAAATCTCTTAGGGCCACTATGAAACAACAAATTAATTCTGCTTACAGAGACTATGGTTTACACTGAGAGTGAAATCGCGCGCGATTCAGCTAAACTTTGGTCTTTTTCTCAATGCAAAAGAGGTAAATCTAGCATTCCTGGAACTGTCACTTATAACGACTCGCCCCCAAGAGATAGTAGACAGTTTTGCAAACTTCTTCTCGAGTGTATACTCTGATTCTGACCCTACTCATACAGATTATTCCTTCTTTCACATATCCGAAACAATAAGCATTAACCGTATCACTGAAAATGACATCTTGCAAGCGATTAAAAAGCTAAAGAACAAAATGACCGCTGGTGTTCCCTGCTTTGTGGTTAAGGACTGTGCTGCTGTGTTTGTAACTCCACTGTATACCATTTTTATACTCTTCGCAAATACGAAAACGAAGAGTATATTGCATTTTATCGGCACATTTCTAAAACCGTAAATATCGCTCGCAGACAAAAAATTTTCATATCAGTGTGTTAGTTAACGAATTCTGAACAACTTTCAAAATGTTCGTCTGTCCGTCGTCCGTCCGTCCGTCCGTCCGTCCGTCACGTTTCTTGTAAGCACGATAAGTCAAGAAAGAAAATTCCGATTGTAATGAAATTTGGACAGTAAGTTAGTGTTAGCTAGAGGAAGAACCCTTTTTGAACAAAATCGATCGGTAAATAAAAATGTTATTAAGGCTGCGTTTGCACGCCATAGTCAATTCTTATATAGAAATAGCGAACTAATGGTTCTGCCGGTAAAACAGGATTCATACAATTGCCTAGTTAAGAGTTGAGATTTGCTTATCTGTTGTTGGCAACAGAAGTGTTGCAGGGCCGTACGGAGGTATTGCAAAGTGATCAACGTTGTTGAAAATAGTCGACTAGATTTATAACAATGAATCCTCTAATATTCTTTCCTGAACTTCTAGCGCGTAGCATCTTCGGCATGTTCGTACTCTTATACTTTTTGATATAACTAATTTGACCAATAAAATTGCTTTGAAAACCAGGAAATGAACATTTTGTTTATGATTGTGTGTAATATAAAATAATATCAAATATTTACAGTTGTTTTATTTAATAAAGAGGAAATAGTGAACAATGTAGAAATTTTTTTACACCCTTCATAAAGCATTTATACCAGAATGGAAAAATAAATTGAACATTCACGTCTTCAAAACAATATTTTTGTACTGCAAGTTTAATAATCATTTTCAAAGACTAAAGAGTCACTTAAGTCGAGTCGTTTAGAAATTTAGTACTCGACCAATGCGGACAGCGTGTTTAAGTCGAGTGACTTAGTGGAAAGTGGTGTCCGCATTGGTCGAGTACTAAATTACTAAACGACTCGACTAAATTACTGGATGCGTGCAAACGCGCCTTTATTGCTTCCAGAGAGAATTTGAACTCTCCTTCGAGAAGTAAAAGACTCTTTTACTCTTTTAAAATAATTGTTGATTATATATACGCTATTAGAGTGTGCAAAGAGAGTTTGTCTGTATACCACAAGTTCTTTTGTATCTCTCCATGACATTGATTGTTCACAGTCGGAATTAAAAATAGTTATCCTAATCTTAATCGCTTTTCTTAGTAATGATATTTTGTTAGACATACTAATAATTTATTAGCAATATTAACAATAAACAAGAAATGTATAGGACTTCTGAAAAAAAAAGAGTACAAAAATTAGCTTTTATGAAAAAAAGCTCTGGAATTGTGCAATAAGGGTGAAATATGCTCTAATACAAAGAATACAACTTAGCGTATCAATCTTATTATTAAAAAATGTTAATCGTAAAAAATCGTAATGGCTACTTTGTTTCTACGTACAATCTAAGAAAAAAGCCCTGCATAAATAGCCATAGGCAGTTCTCTTTGTATTGTAGTATGTAGTTAAGAGATCAAGCCCGGTTAATCATAAATAAAAATAAATGAAACAATCTTAAAAATATATAATCAGTACTACAGAATGTGGACAATTCAATCGGCAAGTAAATAAAAATTCTTTTAAACGCCATTTCCAACACTAGAGAAATTAAAAATAAGTCCGACCCTGCTCTTACTGTCTTTCTAGTGTTATTTCAGCAGTGTTACCACTTCGAACAACTTCTGTCCCGCCATCTAGTAGTAAAACGTCAAACTAATATTAACAAAATCAGCAATTTTTTCCACGAGGTTAATCTTTTATAGGAGCAAATATTATGCCGATTTTTAACTTTTTTTCAGTTAAATATATTTATTCTAGTATGTATCGTATTTTATTTGAATATTTGAGACCCATTAAAGAAAATAAAATAATTATAGATTAATTACGGCCGATTGAGATGTACGTTCACGTTTAAAATCCAAAGGAGAAAATTTTGGAAACTTAATTTCATTTAGTATTCAAATATAAAATATTATACATAACAGACTTAAGTTAATTAGTTATAATAATTAAATCAAATCTGAATTCTGTTGGTTCGTTTTTAAGAACAACCTCGCGAAAGAATTAGAAAATGACGAATTAATGAACGCGATATTTTGACATTGGAACACAGCCTTAATGATTTAAATTTGAAATTTTTTTTTTGATTTTTATGTTTTTGTAATTGAATAGAAATCTGCTGGAATGATATTTCATTTTAATATCTAAATATTTATACATTTTACAAATATACATTTCATAATGTAATATACAACCGTGAAAATATGATTTTAGCTCGTGTCCTATAATGTAAAAATTTACATTTTCTTACGTGTAAGGTGGTGGTGTAGTTCTTACGCTTTTGACTCAGAATCCAGAATCCAAGGGTCCCGGGTTCGAAATCCAAATGGGGTTTGGTATGTTTTTTTTTATTTTTACTTTATTTTACACTGAGTCTTTTTCCAACTAAGTTCGTACTATAAAATTAAAAATGTCTAAAACTAACATTATTTACAAAAAACTGCGAAGAGTATCCTATAGAATATGTAACAATTATATAAAAAGTTCAGTGAACAGGCGAAGAGTATGTTTTTAGCTTGTTAACTTTATCCTTACTGCGTCCAAGTTTCCAGACATCTGGAAAATTACTAAAATATGCCCCATACTTAAAATTGGGGATCCATCTTCCATAATTAATTACAGAGCCATCGCCATTTTGTGTAATTTCGCCAAAGTTATAGAAATAATTTTGTATACCAATATTTACAGTGCAGTCAAAAGTCAAACCATTCAAATGTTCAGCATGACTGGATGACGCAAAGATCAACAGCAGCTAATCTTGCCTGTATTACCCAGTTCATATCCAAAAACTTGGAAGCGGGGGGACACGTAGATGTTATATACACAGATATCCAAAAAGCATTTGATCAGATAGATCACTATTTATTATTATCCAAGCTAAAAGCCTTCGGATTCTCAGGTACCTTGATCTTGCTTTTTACGTCCTACTTGTTTTCTAGGGAACAATTCGTAGAACACGGTAGTCACTAGTCCCGAAATTACTTAGCTACGTCAGGTGTCCTTTGATGTTTTTAATTTTTATACATGATATAACGTCAGCAATCAATTGCCATCAGTTAACTGATCTCAAAATCTATGCAAGTGTAATAGTATATTACGTAATGAGTGTTGTAAGAATCATATTACGCACGAATGGAAAAGTTACGCACGATGCCGCGTAGCGGCGAGTACGTATTTTCATGAGTGCGTAATTGCTTTACAACTCGAATTATGTACGATACTTTACCTACGATCACTACTGTAAATAGTAAAAAATACACTACCTGCCATCTATGTAAGTTGAACTTTACATATTGTAAACAAATCGCACGGTAAAAAAAAACGCACGGAACACGCAATTATAGGTGGCTTATATCGCTGACGCGGAGTTTAAAAAAACAAATGCGCCTACGTAATTTTCAAATGCTGTCAAAACTGACATAATATTTGTTGAATAATATTGTTTACAAGTAAACTAAATCAAGATTTTACTAAATAAATAAATATGATCGTAGGTAAAGTATAGTACATCATTTGAGTTGTAAAGCAATTACGCACTCATGGAAATACGCAATCGCTGCTACGCGGCGTCGTGGGTAACTTTTCCATTCGTGCATAATATGCTTCTTACAACACTCATTACGTAATATACTATTACCTACGATCATATTTATTTATTTATTTATTTAGTAAAATCTGGATTTAGTTTACTACCCTGTCAAAAAAATCTCATCAATCCGTATTGAAAATTATCAAAAATTAATAAGTATCTATGAGAACCTATATGGTCAATAAGTTTCTATAAGAGTTAGGTAAAGTTGCTGTTGAAATTGTTATCAGTTTATATCAGAATTGACCAGCAAAACGAGTCAAGCCATATCCATTTGTAAATCCAAACATTTACTTATACCACATCAATGGGAATTTATGAGCACAGTATCTAATGTAATTCGTGCGGTTTTCCATGATTAAAAGACAAGTGTTTCTTTAAGAAACGAGCTGCATTAGGTTAGAACAGTTTTGATTTGCAATTGAAGATTACAAATTACAATGTTTGAATAGGGATTTATGAGATCAGTTTCTATGAGTATTAATGTTTTTTTTTCAGTAATATATTAAATGTGTTTTCATTTGTTTGAATGGGTAAAAAGAAAGGTCAGTTTTCAACTGCAATTACAAATACAAGTTTAATCGCTTCGAATGGGGTTATATGCGATCAATTTCTAAAAGTATTTATGCTGTTTTCCGAATATAATTGTGATGAGGTTTAATCAGTAACAAATTGTTCACTATTTGTTATGATATGGTCGGAAATTCCAAGTACACATTTAGTATTCCTTCAAGAGGATTGATGAGAGCAGTTTCTACGAGTATGTTATTTGTTGTTCCTATAGTAAATTATATAAGTCTTTATCAGTACAGATTCGGATCTAATTTAAATATGAAAATTATATCAGAATAAAGCAACCAAATATTTTAAACAGTATCTATTTATAAATCCAAACATTTACTTATACTATCTCAATGAGAATTTATGAGAACAGTATCTAATGTAAAACGTGCGGCTTTCCGTGGTTAAATGGCAAGAGTTTCTATAAGAAACGAGTTGCATTAGGTTAGAACAGTTTTGATTTGTAATTGAAGATTCAAAATTATAATGTTTGAATAGGGATTTATGAGATCAGTTTCTATGAGTATTAATGTGTTTTCTTCAGTAATATATTAAATGTATTTTCATTTGTTTGAATGGGTAAAAAGAAAGGTCAGTTTTCAACTGCAATTACAAATACAAGTTTAATCACTTCGAATGGGGTTATATGCGATCAATTTCTAAAAGTATTTATGCTGTTTTCCGGATATAATTGTGATGAGGTTTAATCAGTAACAAATTGTTCACTACATGTTATGATATGGTCGGAAATTCCAAGTACACATTTGGTATTCCTTCAAGAGGATTGATGAGAGCAGTTTCTACGAGTATCTATTTGTTGTTCCTCTAGTAAATTATATAAGTCTTGATCAGTAAAGATTCGGATCTAATTTAAATATGAAAATTATATCAGAATAAAGCAACCAAATATTTTAAACAGTATCTATTTGTAAATCCAGACATTTACTTATACTATCTCAATGAGAATTTATGAGAACAGTATCTAATGTAAAACGTGCGGCTTTTCGTGGTTAAATGGCAAGTGTTCCTATAAGAAACGAGCTGCATTAGGTTAGAACAGTTTTGATTTGCAATTGAAGATTACAAATTATAATGTTTAAATAGGGATTTATGAGATCAGTTTCTATGAGTATTAATGTTTTTTTTTTCAGTAATATATTAAATGTGTTTTCATTTGTTTGAATGGGTAAAAAGGAAGGTCAGTTTTCAACTGCAATTACAAATACAAGTTTAATCACTTCGAATGGGGTTATATGCGATCAATTTCTAACAGTATTTATGCTGTTTTCCGAATATAATTGTGATGAGGTTTGATCCGTAACAAATTGTTCACTACATGTTACGATATGGTCGGAAATTCCAGGTACATATTTAGTATTCCTTCAAGAGGATTGATGAGAGCAGTTTCTACGAGTATTTATTTGTTGTTCCTACAGTAAATTATATAAGTCTTTATCAGTAAAGATTCGGATCTAATTTAAATATGAAAATTATATCAAAATAAAGCAACCAAATATTTTAAACAGTATCTATTTGTAAATCCAGACATTTACTTATACTATCTCAATGAGAATTTATGAGAACAGTATCTAATGTAAAACGTGCGGCTTTTCGTGGTTAAATGGCAAGTGTTTCTATGAGAAACGAGCTGCATTAGGTTAGAACAGTTTTGATTTGCAATTGAAGATTACAAATTATAATGTTTGAATAGGGATTTATGAGATCAGTTTCTATGAGTATTAATGTTTTTTTTCAGTAATATATTAAATGTGTTTTCATTTGTTTGAATGGGTAAAAAGAAAGGTGAGTTTTCAACTGCAATTACAAATACAAGTTTAATCGCTTCGAATGGGATTATATGCGATCAATTTCTAAAAGTATTTATGCTGTTTTCCGAATATAGTTATGATGAGGTTTAATCAGTAACAAATTGTTAACTAGTTGTTATGATATGGTCGGAAATTCCAAGTACACATTTAGTATTCCTTCAAGAGGATTGATGAGAGCAGTTTCTACGAGTATCTATTTGTTGTTCCTATAGTAAATTATATAAGTCTTTATCAGTACAGATTCGGATCTAATTTAAATATGAAAATTATATCAGAATAAAGCAACCAAATATTTTAAACAGTATCTATTTGTAAATCCAAACATTTACTTATACTATCTCAATGAAAATTTATGAGAACAGTATCTAATGTAAAACGTGCGGCTTTCCGTGGTTAAATGGCAAGAGTTTCTATAAGAAACGAGCTGCATTAGGTTAGAACAGTTTTGATTTGCAATTGAAGATTCAAAATTATAATGTTTGAATAGGGATTTATGAGATCAGTTTCTATGAGTATTAATGTTTTTTTTTCAGTAATATATTAAATGTGTTTTCATTTGTTTGAATGGGTAAAAAGAAAGGTCAGTTTTCAACTGCAATTACAAATACAAGTTTAATCACTTCGAATGGGGTTATATGCGATCAATTTCTAAAAGTATTTATGCTGTTTTCCGGATATAATTGTGAAGAGGTTTAATCAGTAACAAATTGTTCACTACATGTTATGATATGGTCGGAAATTCCAAGTACACATTTGGTATTCCTTCAAGAGGATTGATGAGAGCAGTTTCTACGAGTATCTATTTGTTGTTCCTCTAGTAAATTATATAAGTCTTTATCAGTAAAGATTCGGATCTAATTTAAATATGAAAATTTATATCAGAATAAAGCAACCAAATATTTTAAACAGTATCTATTTGTAAATCCAGACATTTACTTATACTATCTCAATGAGAATTTATGAGAACAGTATCCAATGTAAAACGTGCGGCTTTTCGTGGTTAAATGGCAAGTGTTTCTATAAGAAACGAGCTGCATTAGGTTAGAACAGTTTTGATTTGCAATTGAAGATTACAAATTATAATGTTTAAATAGGGATTTATGAGATCAGTTTCTATGAGTACTAATGTTTTTTTTTTCAGTAATATATTAAATGTGTTTTCATTTGTTTGAATGGGTAAAAAGGAAGGTCAGTTTTGAACTGCAATTACAAATATAAGTTTAATCACTTCGAATGGGGTTATATGCGATCAATTTCTAACAGTATTTATGTTGTTTTCCGAATATAATTGTGATGAGGTTTGATCCGTAACAAATTGTTCACTACATGTTACGATATGGTCGAAAATTCCAGGTACATATTTAGTATTCCTTCAAGAGGATTAATGAGAGCAGTTTCTTCGAGTATTTATTTGTTGTTCCTACAGTAAATTATATAAGTCTTTATCAATATGCATTCGGATCTAATTTAAATACAAAAATCATATCAGAATGAAACCCCAAATATTTTAAACAGTGTCCACCTGTAAATCCAAGATAATATTATAATGAGAATCCATCACAACAGTATCTAATGTAACGTGTGCGGTTTTCCGTGGCTAAATTTTAAAATTATTTGCAATAAATAAGCTTTAACGGATTCGAACAGTTTTGCATTTCCAGATGAATAGTTTTAATTGTTAGGGATCTATGAGGTCAGTGTAATGTTTTTTTTTTCAATAAAATGTGTTTTTATTGGAAAATAAACATTACACAAAGACACTGATCTCATAGATCCCTATTTAACAATTAAAACTATTCATCTGGAATTGCAAATTAAAACTGTTCAAATCCGTTAAAGCTATTTATTAAAAATACTTTTAAAATTTAGCCACGGAAAGCCGCACGCGTTACATTAGATACTGTTCTGATTGGTTCTCATTAAAATATATCTTTAAATGTTTGGATTTACAAGTGGATACTGTTTAAAATATTTGGTTGTGTCATTCTGATATAATTTTTGTATTTAAAGTAGATACGAATGCATACTGATAAAGACAAATTTTCTATTGGAACAACAAATACATACTCATAGAAACTGCTATCATCAATCCTTTCGAAGGAATACTAAATATGTACCTGGAATTTCCGACCATATCGTAACATGTGGTGAACAATTTGTTACTGATCAAACCTCATCACAATTATATTCGGAAAACAGCATAAATACTGTTAGAAATTGATCGCATATAATCCCATTCGAAGTGGTTAAACTTGTATTTGTAATTGCAGTTGAAAACTAACCTTTCTTTTTACCCATTCAAACAAATGAAAACCCATTTAATATATTACTGAAAAAAAAACATTAATACTCATAGAAACTGATCTCATAAATCCCTATTCAAACATTATAATTTGTAATCTTCAATTGCAAATCAAAACTGTTCTAACCAAATGCAGCTCGTTTCATATAGAAACTCTTGCCATTTAACCACGGAAAGCCGCACGTTTTACATTAGATACTGTCCTCATAAATTCTCATTGAGATAGTATAAGTAAATGTCTGGATTTACAAATAGATACTGTTTGAAATATTTGGTTGCTTTATTCTGATATAATTTTCATATTTAAATTAGATCCGAATGCATACTGATAAAGACTTATATAATTTACTATTGGTACAACAAATACATACTCGTAGAAGCTGCTATCATCAATCCTTTCGAAGTAATACTAAATATGTACCTGGAATTTCCGACCATATCGTAACATGTAGTGAACAATTTGTTACTGATCAAACCTCATCACAATTATATTCGGAAAACAGTATAAATACTGTTAGAAATTGATCGCATATAACCCCATTCGACGTGATTAAATTTGTATTTGTAATTTCAGTTGAAAACTGACCTTTCTTTTTACCCATTCAAACATATGAAAACACATTTAATATATTACTGAAAAAAAAACATTAATACTCATAGAAACTGATCTCATAAATCCCTATTCAAACATTATAATTTGTAATCTTCAATTGCAAATCAAAACTGTTCTAACCTAATGCAGCTCTTTCTTATAGAAACACTTGCCATTTAACCACGGAAAGCCGCACGTTTTACATTAGATACTGTTCTCATAAATTCTCATTGAGATAGTATAAGTAAATGTAAAGACTTATATAATTTACTAGAGGAACAACAAATAGATACTCGTAGAAACTGCTCTCATCAATCCTTTTGAAGGAATACTAAATGTGTACTTGGAATTTCCGACCATTTCATAACAAGTAGTGAACAATTTGTTACTGATTAAACCTCATCACAATTATATTCGAAAAACATCATAAATACTTTTAGAAATTAATCGCATATAACCCCATTCAAAGTGATTAAACTTGTATTTGTAATTACTGAAAAAAAACATTAATACTCATAGAAACTGATCTCATAAATCCCTATTCAAACATTATAATTAGTAATCTTCAATTGCATGTCAACCTAATGCAGCTCGTTTCTTATAGAAACACTTGCCATTTAACCACGGAAAGCCGCACGTTTTACCTTAGATACTGTTCTCATAAATTCTCATTGATGTGGTATAAGTAAATGTTTGCTGCTCCATTCTGGTAGAAACTGATAGAAATTTCAGCAGCAACTTTACTCCAGGCTCCAGTAGAGGGAGCTGTATACGTGTAGCAAATTCATATCTAATCTAATGTGACCTAAGGAACTGAAGCGTGTTTGTTAAATTAAAAACAAAGCAGTCTCTTTCACTGCTAACTCATTCATTGCTTCTAGGCTAGAACAAGAACACTTTGGAGAATTTTGTGTTTACCACAATATTAGTATTTCTATTTGAAATATGCAATTTAAACTGTACATTTGTCGGCATGCATATCCAAATTAATACTAATAAAAAAGCAAAATGGAAGTTTACAATAAAAATACATCTGTAAAATATACAATTGAAACTGTACATTTGTTGACATGTATATCCACATTAATACTAATAAAAAACAATGTTGAAATTTACAATAAAAACATGCTGATAAATGGTGTGTTACATACGATAGATACTGGAGAAAGGACGGACTGGAACTCTTATGATATTACTTATAGAAAAGTTTAGAATCTCTTTAAAGTTGTATCTGTAATTCCATATGTTTACAGATATAAAGGCAAGGGTGCATTTGCAGACACTAAACTGTAGATTTGTTGATGTATATTTCATATAAGTACTCATGAAAGGGCAACATGATAATTCCAAATAGCTCATTCGGAATTACTGTTTCATAACCGATTTAAAACTTAATAAAACAGATAAAATCCTGTCTGTATAATACTAATATAACTTATAGGAACGATAAAACCGCATCACTTTTTTTTTATAAGTTTCTATGTGGAATTTTTGGCAGGGTAGTCAACGATATTATTCAACAAATATTATGTCAGTTTTGACAGCGTCTGAAAATTACGTAGGCGCATTTATTTTTTTAAACCCCACGTTAGCGATATAAGTCACCTCCGTGTGTTTTGTTTACCGTGCGATTTGTTTACAGTGCGTTTTGTTTACAATTTTACAATATGTAAAATTCAACTTACATGATGGCAGGTAGTGTGTTTTTTACTATTTACAGTAGTGATCGTAGGTAAACAATTATAACGACTGTGCTAATTTACAAACTGAAATCAATAACCTTTCTGTGTGGTGTTCTAACAATTTTCTTAAGCTAAATATTTAATTTATAGGTTTATACTTGAAGTCTATCAGATTTTCAAGCCCCAATTGTAAGAGACCCTTAATTTATTCCGTCATGATAAAAAATATGTTAATATTTTAAGATCAAAAATTAAATCAGTTATTTTACAAAAAAATACTTTTAAGAAACTTAATATAAATTACTTCTCTCTACGACTTAAAAATCTGCACTTTTTTCATTATTTTTAGTGCGCTATATCTTGCGTTTATGGTAAAAAGAAAAAAGCGTTAAAAAGGTAAAAAGCGTTAAAAAATAGTACATAGTGTATCCAGCAGTAAAAGTAACACATTCCCGAACAATGATGTAGATTGTTAGCTGAGGCGTTAGCCGAGGCCAACAAGCATTGAAGTCCGGGAATGTGCTTTTACTACGAGGTACACATACTATTTTTTTCTGAAATCGCAATCAATATTATTATGAACGTATAAAAATAAAAAATATATGTATATTAAAATTGTAACAAAGCGCATTTCGGCAGGCCGAGTTGCACCCAAATTAATTTATTATAACTGTATTATTTACTATGTTTCATTTAAAACCATAGGCTATAGTTAAAATATTTCGTATAATTCATTTAACTCCGCGCCATATTCAACTGAACGCGAGATTGTCTAAATCCCCACCAAAGCATATATCCAAACGCGATACTAGCTAAGCACTCAGCCGAGTTTATTTTAGTGATGGGGCAAACGGCGATTTCCTGATCACAGTGATCGCCACGGTGATCGTTCAGTTATCACTGTTCTTTGTAGCAGTGATTATATCACTCTTTGGATCGCTTAGACGATTGTGTTCGGTTACAAATCGGCAGTTTCAGAGCAGAGCGCTCTGTGCAGTTTGCCAAACATTCAATCGCGTAACATGAATCGCGCTACCGCCTGCCTTTCGCTACTCTGCGACCATAGAAAAGAGTGATTTAATCACCGCTTCTTTTCTCACCAATCGCTGTTAGCGATTGCTCAGTTGAAACAACAGGTGATAAGTAGCAGCGACGGTGATCGCCGTCACATCTCTAGTTTATTTCAGTTCCGTCCTAATCGCCGAGCGAAGCAGATGCACGAGGAGCGAGCCTTCAGCCGCGACCAGCTACGAACGTAAGTTGAAAAATATGCTAAGTCACTAAAGGACTTAGTTTACGCATATTGGAGATTCACATGCAGAATCATCATGTTTAGGTTTACCACAAGTACAAATTTCTTCTTTGTTACTACATCTTGCGGAGGTGTGGCCAAACTGTTGGCATCTAAAACATCTCATTGGATTTGGGATATATGGTCTAACTTCCAGTCTGTACATTGCAACATTAATGTATTTAGGCAATTTAGATGTATTAAATGTTAATATTAAGTTCGGTGTATCAACTAAAGCACCGTCTTTTTTAATTTGTATTCTTTTTACGTTAATTATGCCTTTCTCTTTCAGGTTCTCTTCTGTTTCTGTAACCGAATAATTTAAGAGGTCTCGACAGTAAATAACTCCCTTACTTGAATTTAATGTAACATGAGGGATGACAACGACTGGAAATTCAGCAATTCGCTCTACTTTAAGAAGTCTTTTAGACTAGGCACTAGATGTTGTTTCTACCAATAAACCATCATTTATCTTTTTCAAAAATTTAGCCTCGCCAATTAATCCATACACAGCTTTATGTATCAAGAATGGGCTGACTTTGGAGAAGTCAGTTCCATCCGTCCTTTTGATGACCAGAAACCGGGGATTATCCACCGTCTCCTGGTTCATCGTCTTAGCAGTGGTATTTACAGAGGTAGTGCTGCTTTCCCCACTACCGCCTAATGGGTTATTTTTTTTTAATTGAACTCATACATTTCCCACGAGCTGGGACGAAATGAAGGTCGAGCATGGCAGTGCGCCCTTACCATGCCAAGGCCATGGCTGACATCGGAGAAGGCCTGTTATCCGATGTACACCGTTTGAGACTCGGTTTCGTGCATCGGCACGGTCCGATTAACACCTTGGGTTACGCCTCTTTAACGTCGTGGAGACGGTCCCTGTGCGTTGGGACAGACGTGTTCGGGTACCTCGGGTTCGCCAAACCCGTACTTACTAGACGTACCAGTAAGCCCCTGAGGGAGAATGAGTTTTTTTATTGGATTTCTAACGCCATAAACTAAAAAGTTTACCCATTGAAAATTATCGCAATTTCGAAAATCTGTAAATTAAAAAAAATTAAATTTTTAGAAATCTCAAAAAAAAATACAATTATCGGAATTTTTAAATATTTATTTTAAGAAAATAATGATTGTCAGAGTTTTCGAGGTTGCTTATGAAGAATTTGTAAAAAAATGAAACTTTAAGCTGTAATTTTTAAAATCTATAATGTCGCATTACCAGCTTTTTATTTTTAAGGGTGGAAATCAACCCTAAAAACTGAAAAATTAATTACTCTTCTAATTTTACGAATAAATTAACGAAAATCCATAGACTTATGTTTTTGAGGTCGCTGAATATGGCTACGAGATCAAAACTTATGAGACGAAAATATTAAGGGTTGAAATCACCCTTAAATACTGAAAAATTGATAATTCTTCTAATGTTAGAAATAAATTCATGAAAATCCATTACTTATGATTTTTAGGTCGCTGAAAATGATTATGAGGTCTAAATTTAGAAAAAAAAAAAAAAGTGGATTAAAAATGGTCACAAAAGAGTATAGCAATATGTCTAATTTTATTGAAAATACAGATTGGCAAATATTTTTATAAATAAATCGTTCTGGTGAAACTTTCCTAAGTACCGCCTACGTCACTTGATACTCATACACACCGAAGTTCGATCATCTCCCCCCACTTTTACCGTTGTGGAGAGATACCAGCTACCTGCTAGTTGAGAAGAGAATGAGCATGAAGTTCCTCACGAGCTTCGTTACCGATTAGACGTGCCTGGCAGATCCGGAGCCAAGTACGTAGACAGCAAATTTTTCACACCGCAAATCGGAAATAGTGACAAGTCCACAAACTCGTTGTGGTGAAGAATTACAAGTTCTGCCGACGTCACTTCACACTGGGGCTCATTGGATTTGGTCATTCCCCCACTCTGCCTCCATCTTTGGACTAGGAAGACTAGCAGCTGGAGCCAATACTAGAGATGGGCGATTCGACTCTTTTTAATGATTCGTACCAAATGAATCCGTATCAAGAAAAGATTCGTATCGAGAGATTCGTACGTTTCGTACCACTGATTCCATGATATTACACAGTATCATGCACTGATTCGTACTATTCGTACCATTCGTACTATTCGTAGCATTCGTACTATTCGTATCATTCGTACTATTCGTACCTACACCCCCACTCCACAGTGTTTAGCATAGATTATAGAATATTATATGTGATGTTAGAGGGCCAGAGTATTATAATGTTACATTACCACAGTTTAAACTTATTAGAACTTCGAGCACCTCCCTGTCAAAAAAATCTCATCAATCCGTATTGAAAATTATCAAAAATTAATAAGTATCTATGAGAACCTATATGGTCAATAAGTTTCTATAAGAGTTAGGTAAAGTTGCTGTTGAAATTGTTATCAGTTTATATCCGCATTGACCAGCAAAATGAGTCAAGCCATATCCATCTGTTAATCCAAACATTTACTTATACCATATCAATGAGAATTTATGAGCACAGTTTCTAATGAAATTCGTGCGGCTTTCCGTGATTAAAAGACAAGAGTTTCTTTAAGAAACGAGCTGCATTAGGTTAGAACAGTTTGGATTTGCAATTGAAGATTACAAATTATAATGTTTGAATAGGGATTTATGAGATCAGTTTCTACGAGTATTAATGTTTTTTTTCAGGAATATATTAAATGTGTTTTCATTTGTTTGAATGGGTAAAAAGAAAGGTCAGTTTTCAACTGCAATTACAAATACAAGTTTAATCGCTTCGAATGGGATTATATGCGATCAATTTCTAAAAGTATTTATGCTGTTTTCCGAATATAGTTATGATGAGGTTTAATCAGTAACAAATTGTTAACTACTCGTTATGATATGGTCGGAAATTCCAAGTACACATTTAGTATTCCTTCAAGAGGATTGATGAGAGCAGTTTCTACGAGTATCTATTTGTTGTTCCTATAGTAGATTATATAAGTCTTTATCAGTACAGATTCGGATTTAATTTAAATATGAAAATTATATCAGAATAAAGCAAGCAAATATTTTAAACAGTATCTATTTGTAAATCCAAACATTTACTTATACTATCTCAATGAGAATTTATGAGAACAGTATCTAATGTAAAACGTGCGGCTTTCCGTGGTTAAATGGCAAGAGTTTCTATAAGAAACGAGCTGCATTAGGTTAGAACAGTTTTGATTTGCAATTGAAGATTCAAAATTATAATGTTTGAATAGGGATTTATGAGATCAGTTTCTATGAGTATTAATGTTTTTTTCTTCAGTAATATATTAAATGTGTTTTCATTTGTTTGAATAGGTAAAAAGAAAGGTCAGTTTTCAACTGCAATTACAAATACAAGTTTAATCACTTCGAATGGGGTTAGATGCGATCAATTTCTCAAAGTATTTATGCTGTTTTCCGGATATAATTGTGAAGAGGTTTAATCAGTAACAAATTGTTCACTACATGTTATGATATGGTCGGAAATTCCAAGTACACATTTGGTATTCCTTCAAGAGGATTGATGAGAGCAGTTTCTACGAGTATCTATTTGTTGTTCCTCTAGTAAATTATATAAGTCTTTATCAGTAAAGATTCGGATCTAATTTAAATATGAAAATTATATCAGAATAAAGCAACCAAATATTTTAAACAGTATCTATTTGTAAATCCAGACATTTACTTATACTATCTCAAGGAGAATTTATGAGAACAATATCTAATGTAAAACGTGCGGCTTTTCGTGGTTAAATGGCAAGTGTTTCTATAAGAAACGAGCTGCATTAGGTTAGAACAGTTTTGATTTGCAATTGAAGATTACAAATTATAATGTTTGAATAGGGATTTATGAGATCAGTTTCTATGAGTATTAATGTTTTTTTTCAGTAATATATTAAATGTGTTTTCATTTGTTTGAATGGGTAAAAAGAAAGGTCAGTTTTCAACTGCAATTACAAATACAAGTTTAATCGCTTCGAATGGGATTATATGCGATCAATTTCTAAAAGTATTTATGCTGTTTTCCGAATATAGTTATGATGAGGTTTAATCAGTAAATATGAAAATTATATCAGAATAAAGCAACCAAATATTTTAAACAGTATCTATTTGTAAATCCAAACATTTACTTATACTATCTCAATGAGAATTTATGAGAACAGTATCTAATGTAAAACGTGCGGCTTTCCGTGGTTAAATGGCAAGAGTTTCTATAAGAAACGAGCTGCATTAGGTTAGAACAGTTTTGATTTGCAATTGAAGATTCAAAATTATAATGTTTGAATAGGGATTTATGAGATCAGTTTCTATGAGTATTAATGTTTTTTTTCAGTAATATATTAAATGTGTTTTCATTTGTTTGAATGGGTAAAAAGAAAGGTCAGTTTTCAACTGCAATTACAAATACAAGTTTAATCACTTCGAATGGGGTTATATGCGATCAATTTCTAAAAGTATTTATGCTGTTTTCCGGATATAATTGTGAAGAGGTTTAATCAGTAACAAATTGTCGGAAATTCCAAGTACACATTTGGTATTCCTTCAAGAGGATTGATGAGAGCAGTTTCTACGAGTATCTATTTGTTGTTCCTCTAGTAAATTATATAAGTCTTTATTAGTAAAGATTCGGATCTAATTTAAATATGAAAATTTATATCAGAATAAAGCAACCAAATATTTTAAACAGTATCTATTTGTAAATCCAGACATTTACTTATACTATCTCAATGAGAATTTATGAGAACAGTATCTAATGTAAAACGTGCGGCTTTTCGTGGTTAAATGGCAAGTGTTTCTATAAGAAACGAGCTGCATTAGGTTAGAACAGTTTTGATTTGCAATTGAAGATTACAAATTATAATGTTTGAATAGGGATTTATGAGATCAGTTTCTATGAGTATTAATGTTTTTTTTCAGTAATATATTAAATGTGTTTTCATTTGTTTGAATGGGTAAAAGGGAAGGTCAGTTTTGAACTGCAATTACAAATATAAGTTTAATCACTTCGAATAGGGTTATATGCGATCAATTTCTAACAGTATTTATGCTGTTTTCCGAATATAATTGTGATGAGGTTTGATCCGTAACAAATTGTTCACTACATGTTACGATATGGTCGGAAATTCCAGGTACATATTTAGTATTCCTTCAAGAGGATTAATGAGAGCAGTTTCTACGAGTATTTATTTGTTGTTCCTACAGTAAATTATATAAGTCTTTATCAGTATGCATTCGGATCTAATTTAAATACAAAAATCATATCAGAATGAAACCCCAAATATTTTAAACAGTGTCCGCCTGTAAATCCAAGATAATATTATAATGAGAATCCATCACAACATTATCTAATGTAACGCGGTTTTCCGTGGCTAAATTTTAAAATTTTTTGCAATAAATAAGCTTTAACGGATTCGAACAGTTTTGCATTTCCAGATGAATAGTTTTAATTGTTAGGGATCTATGAGGTCAGTGTAATGTTTTTTTTTTCAATAAAATGTGTTTTTATTGGAAAATAAATATTACACAAAGACACTGATCTCATAGATCCCTATTTAACAATTAAAACTATTCATCTGGAATTGCAAATTAAGACTGTTCAAATCCGTTAAAGCTATTTATTAAAAATACTTTTAAAATTTAGCCACGGAAAGCCGCACGCGTTACATTAGATACTGTTCTGATTGGTTCTCATTAAAATATATCTTTAAATGTTTGGATTTACAAGTGGATACTGTTTAAAATATTTGGTTGTGTCATTCTGATATAATTTTTGTATTTAAAGTAGATCCGAATGCATACTGATAAAGACAAATTTTCTATTGGAACAACAAATACATACTCATAGAAACTGCTATCATCAATCCTTTCGAAGGAATACTAAATATGTACCTGGAATTTCCGACCATATCGTAACATGTGGTGAACAATTTGTTACTGATCAAACCTCATCACAATTATATTCGGAAAACAGCATAAATACTGTTAGAAACTGATCGCATATAACCCCATTCGAAGTGATTTAACTTGTATTTGTAATTGCAGTTGAAAACTGACCTTTCTTTTTACCCATTCAAACAAATGAAAACACATTTAATATACTTATTACTGAAAAAAAACATTAATACTCATAGAAACTGATCTCATAAATCCCTATTCAAACATTATAATTTGTAATCTTCAATTGCAAATCAAAACTGCTCTAACCTAATGCAGCTCGTTTCTTATAGAAACTCTTGCCATTTAATCACGGAAAGCCGCATGTTTTACATTAGATACTGTTCTCATAAATTCTCATTGAGATAGTATAAGTAAATGTCTGGATTTACATATAGATACTATTTAAAATATTTAGTTGCTTTATTCTGATATAATTTTCATATTTAAATTAGATCCGAATGCATACTGATTAAGACTTATATAATTTACTATTGGCACAACAAATACATACTCGTAGAAATTGCTATCATCAATCCTTTCGAAGTAATACTAAATATGTACCTGGAATTTCCACACGTAACATGTAGTGAACAATTTGTTACTGATCAAACCTCATCACAATTATATTCGGAAAACAGCATAAATACTGTTAGAAATTGATCGCATATAATCCCATTCGAAGTGGTTAAACTTGTATTTGTAATTGAAGTTGAAAACTGACCTTTCTTTTTACCCATTCAAACAAATGAAAACCCATTTAATATATTACTGAAAAAAAAACATTAATACTCATAGAAACTGATCTCATAAATCCCTATTCAAACATTATAATTTGTAATCTTCAATTGCAAATCAAAACTGTTCTAACCAAATGCAGCTCGTTTCATATAGAAACTCTTGCCATTTAACCACGGAAAACCGCACGTTTTACATTAGATACTGTCCTCATAAATTCTCATTGAGATAGTATAAGTAAATGTCTGGATTTACAAATAGATTCTGTTTAAAATATTTTGTTGCTTTATTCTGATATAATTTTCATATTTAAATTAGATCCGAATGCATACTGATAAAGACTTATATAATTTACTATTGGTACAACAAATACATACTCGTAGAAGCTGCTATCATCAATCCTTTCGAAGTAATACTAAATATGTACCTGGAATTTCCGACCATATCGTAACATGTAGTGAACAATTTGTTACTGATCAAACCTCATCCCAATTATATTCGGAAAACAGTATAGATACTGTTAGAAATTGATCGCATATAACCCCATTCGAAGTGATTAAATTTGTATTTGTAATTTCAGTTGAAAACTGACCTTTCTTTTTACCCATTCAAACATATGAAAACACATTTAATATATTACTGAAAAAAAAACATTAATACTCATAAAAACTGATCTCATAAATCCCTATTCAAACATTATAATTTGTAATCTTCAATTGCAAATCAACACTGTTCTAACCTAATGCAGCTCGTTTCTTATAGAAACACTTGCCATTTAACCACGGAAAGCCGTACGTTTTACATTAGATACTGTTCTCATAAATTCTCATTGAGATAGTATAAGTAAATGTAAAGACTTATATAATTTACTAGAGGAACAACAAATAGATACTCGTAGAAACTGCTCTCATCAATCCTTTTGAAGGAATACTAAATGTGTACTTGGAATTTCCGACCATATCATAACAAGTAGTGAACAATTTGTTACTGATTAAACCTCATCACAATTATATTCGGAAAACAGCATAAATACTTTTAGAAATTAATCGCATATAACCCCATTCAAAGTGATTAAACTTGTATTTGTAATTGCAGTTGAAAACTGACCTTTCTTTTTACCCATTCAAACAAATGAAAACACATTTAATATATTACTGAAAAAAAACATTAATACTCATAGAAACTGATCTCATAAATCCCCATTATAATTAGTAATCTTCAATTGCAAGTCAACCTAATGCAGCTCGTTTCTTATAGAAACACTTGCCATTTAACCACGGAAAGCCGCACGTTTTACCTTAGATACTGTTCTCATAAATTCTCATTGATGTGGTATAAATAAATGTTTGCTGCTCCATTCTGGTAGAAACTGATAGAAATTTCAGCAGCAACTTTACTCCAGGCTCCAGTAGAGGGAGCTGTATACGTGTAGCTAGTTCATATCTAATCTAATGTGACCTAAGGAACTGAAGTGTGTTTGTTAAATTAAAAACAAAGCAGTCTCTTTCACTGCTAACTCATTCATTGCTTCTAGGCTAGAACAAGAACACC
This sequence comes from Rutpela maculata, assembly GCA_936432065.2. Lineage (NCBI taxonomy): Eukaryota > Metazoa > Arthropoda > Insecta > Coleoptera > Cerambycidae > Rutpela > Rutpela maculata. The sequence goes on along the minus strand of OW386287.2, from coordinate 68,037,228 downwards.
GAGGAAATAAGGACTTTGCAGAATTTTGTGTTTACCACAATATTAGTATTTCTATTTGAAATATGCAATTTAAACTGTACATTTGTCGGCATGCATATCCAAATTAATACTAATAAAAAAGCAAAATGGAAGTTTACAATAAAAATACCAGTGGCGGCTCGTCAGGGGAGGCAGGGGAGGCTGAGCCTCCCTTTGGAAGAAGCAGCATTATCTTCCAATCTTCCAAATTAATATTTTTACTTGTAGAAATCTCTCTAATTGTCTTTCAAAATATCAAGCCTCCTCTGCAGAAAATATCACGAGCCGCCACTGAAAAATACATCTGTAAAATATACAATTGAAACTGTACATTTGTTGACATGTATATCCACATTAATACTAATAAAAAACAATGTTGAAATTTACAATAAAAACATGTTGATAAATGGTGTGTTACATACGATAGATACTGGAGAAAGGACTGACTGGAACTCTTATGATATTACTTATAGAAAAGTTTAGAATCTCTTTAAAGTTGTATCTGTAATTCCATATGTTTACAGATATAAGGGCAAGGGTGCATTTGCAGACACTAAACTGTAGATTTGTTGTATATTTCATATAAGTACTCATGAAAGGGCAACATGATAATTCCAAATAGCTCATTCGGAATTACTGTTTCATAACCGATTTAAAACTTAATAAAACAGATAAAATCCTGTCTGTATAATACTAATATAACTTATAGGAACGATAAAACCGCATCACTTTTTTTTTATAAGTTTCTATGTGGAATTTTTGGCAGGGCTTCTATTACATTAATAATATCTTCGTCGTTATTAGACAGTAAGTAAATGGATAGATAGATAGATAGATAGCGTTTATTTAACCACATTATATACATATTTGCACATTTGTAGCAAGTCAACCAAACGAAAAACAATAATAACAAAAAAAGAAAAAAGGGTAATACTTATATATCACAGATTTTGTAATCAGTACGTTGTATAAAACGAATGCTGTCTTGCAGTACATTGATAACAATCATGTAGTAATAATCAAATATTTCGAATATATCCATCATATTACGTATAAAAACAGGGAATTTTTTCAATTATGAGGTTGTGAATATTTTAAAATCTGAAATCTCCAGTTTAAACGCTTGAAGTTTAATCTTATACAACTGGCCCTAAGAGTATTACATCGCAATATCGGTATCGAAATTCCATATTCGTATCAATCATATCGGAGTTACGAAATGTACAAATCTTTTTTTTTGTAGAATTCGTACCATTCGTATCACTGCAAGGATTCATACCAATGATACGAATCATACGAGTACTACCCACCTGTAGCCAATACAGTGTACGTGTACCAGTTCCGCCTGACCGATCCACCGAGGAAGACGTGCTCCAGCAGGCCCAGAGAGTAAGTTGGGTTAAAGAAGTTCCCTAAGCCGAACGAGTATCCGTTTCTGAAACTATCACAAGTCGAGTCTACGTCATCACCTGCGTGCAGGAGTTATAAAGTTCCCCTACTCTAGTTCTGGTAATTTTGTTCTAGAGCCCATCCAAACCACCAGGACCTCTATTCCGTAATTACGGGGAGAGTGAGCATTCATCGTGCGAAGCGAGAGCTCCCATCACACGCATCTCACCCGACCGTCCTAGATTGTATTCCGTAAGTGCAGTGAATAGGTGGTGAACGTGAAGTGATTCAGCGAGAATAGCCGAATTTACAACCAATTAGGTTGGCGCGAAAGCATCAGCTGTTCAGTGTTCCGTTGTTATTTTATTGGGCCCACCTTTGGAGAAACTTAGTGATAGTATTTACTTTATGCTCGATGGTGATTCCTGAATGTCGTATGGGGGCTTACATGAAAGGAATATATCAGAGGCAAGTTCTTATAAATGCTCGGTCGGTTAATGGTCAAAAGGGTTAATCTTATGAAGTACAACTTGCCGTTCCCCTTCCAAATGCTCCTCGGCATCAGGAAGATCTCGTAATACCTAGAATTTATTTATTGACCAAAAATTTTCGTTATTGGCAACATATATTTAAAAAATATGACTATAATAAAATAAAAGAGAAATTGTAATATTTGCTATGAATTATATTACTCTTAACTCATTGACGATGAGCAACTCCGCAATGTCTATTCTGAGCCACAGATTTAACAACAATAATTTTTGGCCGATGCACTGTCATAAAAGTACGATTAGGATCGCCGTTCTCCCGGGGAGCTGACGGATTCCCTCACGATTTGCCAGTAGAAGTAAGTTCACGCATTTTTCGCACGAGGTGATCACTCCCTTAGTTACAGAATAGACTTTTATTCATTTTCAAGTGAACTCCACCCACTTCTCACGGGAATGTGCTTTCACGCTTTTACAGAATAGAGGTCCAGATAGGAAGTAGTGATGAGCGATATCGCGATTTTTCAATCACTCCGTGATCAGTGACTGCTATTTTTGAATCACGGTGATTTTAAACAGTGACTGCGATCGCGGTTTGGCCCAAAAATCTGTAAACTGTTATATTTGCCGTAACCTGCTTACATTACAAATCTGCACTGCGTTTTAAACAGTGATGACTACGATCGCGGTTTAGACTGAAAGTGAACGCAATCTGCGAGCTTCATATAAGTTTGCCGTGATTTGGCATATATCGCTGCTCTGCATAAATAATAGGAAACGGAAATAAACGTGAATATATTTTACTATTTATAGCAACAACTTGTATAATAAAAAATTAGTAAATAAATATATAAATACTAAACATATGAATAAATAAATATTTTAAGCTTATGAGTCAAAAGTATTAGAACTTGAGTTGAATGATCATATCTACGAAATGTTACTATTACGTTCTATCCATAATCACCATTTTCGTAGTTGCTATTTCTATCATGCCAGTGTATAGAAGACTAGAAGAGTATATATCATGCGCTTTTAAATTCACTAATCGACATGACTGTTTCCTTCGTCACTGTTGCTATCGGTGATTTTCTAATCACGGTGATTTAATCACCGGCAGTAAAATATCGCCCATCACTAATAGGAAGTCAGTCTACCTACCGCAACCCGACCAACCAGACGTGCCAGGAGCAGCGGAAACTTAAAGGTACTGCGTATTAGCCAAGTCTGACACCTTATAGTTACTACTACGAGTTACCCTAGCACCTTAGAGTTAGTGTTTTGCTGTATAATTATTTGTTATTTTCAAGGGCGGATCTACGGGGGATAATGGGGGTAATTACCTCCCCAAGATTTCGTAAACCATCAACTTTCGTTTAAAAATTTCATAATTTTTATTATTTTATTTTATATTTTTGAATATATATCCTATTTAGTTGTGTTTATAATTTGTTTTGAGATTTTCTTCCACCGCTCATCAATTTTAATTATCGAGGAAAAACATTTTTTTATTTTCAGCACACGGCTATGTTACCCCCCAAGCTCAAGGCCCAGATCCGCCCTTGGTTGTTTTTCTTGCTCATTCCTGGTATCCGCACGCTATTTGTAATTTCATTGACTTCACCGCCTGCTCCGCTAACCCATCCTGTAACTAGATCGTAGCACCGTAGCTTAAATCATTGTAGTCATAGCCTGAGGTTTTTCATATGTATGTAATTCTAAGATAATTAGGTAACTGGGAGTACGAGATATTTTTAAGTAAAAGTTGTTATATTCCGAACTGTGTGTTTTACTGCTATGTATGTGAAAGTCTAATTTTTCCTATTTGACCCACTGGAATTCACCCTTTCTCCACTGTAGTTACTCCAACCCTACTGTACAGGCTGTTTGAGGGACGTGGCACTTCCCCACGTAATATAGGAAACTGGCGCCCGAGCAACCGATCTGTAAATAACACCGTGTGCCAAAAGTGATGCTTTCGGCCTCATCGGAAAGTACGTCACAAAATATATATAAAAAACAGTCCGGGAAAGTTTGACTGTTTTCTGATAGTTATTTAGCAACGGACTAAAATACTAGAATTGTGTTTTGGGACCCGAAATTGCGTCGAAAGAGAGACATTCTTGATCGATTTCAGGAAAAAAAAATAGGAAATTCATGCATAAAGGGACTGTTATTGCACTAAAAAGTGAAAAAAAATGTATTTTTAAATAAAATTGTTCTTTTTTTGTTTCCACCGCCATATTTTTAAAACTATTAAAGGTACCGAAATTTGTTTTGTGTCAAATTAAAGCACACGCTGTAGCGCTCTTACCAATATAAACGGTTTGGACACAATTCGCACTTTCATTTCGCTAAAAATCAGATAAACTAAAAATATATATTTTATGTATCGAAATCTTCACCAATCGATAAACTTTTTTATTTTTAAATAAAGCCTAATAATCACAAAAGTTTTTGAAACAATATATTTTTTCCTAAAATGTACCGTGTGGCAACAGTGATTTTTTTTATCAGCGCTAAATGCGACATTGGGACGCAATTAACACACCTTGCATGCAGGATTGGTCAGATTAGTCGCGTAGAAGTGGCGGTTGTCGAAAATCATTAAGTATTCATTGTCCAGATAAAAATTCTGACAATCGAAAATGTGCTTGTTTTAAGGAAGGCCTAAAATGTTGCAACGAGTGCAAATGCCGTTCCTGTAACAATATTATTAAGGATTTCGAGGCAGATATGAACGAATTAGAATGCTATTAATGTAGGGCCTACATAAACTACGTACTACATATTTATCTATCCAAATAGAAAATTTATTTCAACAATAAAACTAATTTTATGCGTACGTTTTTACTTTCATTCATTTAAAAATGTCTAATAAACTTACTAATTAGGTCGGTAGTTAGAAACACTGATTGATATTTATAGATTAGGTATTTATATCTACCTACCTGTCTTTTTATTATTAAAAGGAGACTATTTTATATTTATTGTACAATTTCTTAATATTAACAACATATGATCAATACTACTGTACAATATATGAAATATTGAATAATATGTTGATCCCCTAGATGCTTTTGATCACTGCTGGTTTTGTATCTATTGATATAAGTTAAACTACTACATACACCCCGACCGGGACCGTCAGATTGTTGCAGTCGGCAGGCTTGCTACAGCCGAGCTCGCAAGAATATGACTTTGGCCCGTTAAAAAAAGTCGCTGACTCAATACTATGAACGGGACATGAAAAATTTGTATCCTAAAAACTTTTGTCAACTATTGGCTTCAATTTGTACGCAGCATGTATATACAAATTTTCATAAATAATTTTTTTCTCGATTGTCTAAAATAACGCTACTGAAAATAACAAGTTTGAGTTTCCTATTATTTTTCCAACTTAAAAAAAAATAAATCGGGTTCACGTGGGACGTTGGTCGAAGCGCTATTGTGTCTACTTTAATCTAAAAAAAAAAAAAAATAGCTTGATAGCACAAATATTTTCAGAGATATATATAGCGGTGGAGACGTTAAAAAACATATTTCATTAAAAATCTATTTTTTTGAGTTTTTCCGAAATAAAAAAGTTCTCGACCACCAAAAAATGTCGTAAGAAATGATTTCGTGTACACTATTATCTTACTAAAGAATCCCACTAAGTCTGGGTTGGTTCTACGCCGTTTTTTTTTTCTCGAAAACTAAGCGACTTTACTTCCAGATTTTACTCTACTAACTTGCATTCACAGCCGTGTTCACTGGGCGGTTCAGCCATCTGCCGTCACAACCCGACTACATGGTTATCCCGAGCGTTTTTAAGCGCGCCGACTTTAATAATTTTTTTATACATGAAGGCGGCGTCAGTAAATTCTAATTTTTAGCATACTTACTATACTCATCAAGCTCTTTCAGAATATGTAATAATAAAAAAATGTTAAATGAGCCTATTTCTTTTAAGTATTGTAGGGAAGAGGGTCCTCATTAAGGATGCAAAGGACAAGGGTAGATAAGGGCCTTTTTTTGCCCATCGGTCATGTCATATGTCATTATATTTTCGGAGTAGTATATTTCTTGACAAGTAATAAATAAGAAACAATTCTTTTGAAAATCGTATGTTATACAACGAACGTGTAATGATTACTGAAGAGGCAGGAGCCGAAGGCTTTTTCTACGGCTACTCAACAGGAAGGGGGTTGATTAAACCCTCCAGAGAAGTGGAAAATCTTTTTTTTTTCAAATGATTCAGCGACCCCCGTTTTCGGAGTAGCTGATCACGGGAAAAATATTCGTCTTTAGCTCCAACTCCTCCTCATCCCTCAAACGGTGAGTGAGGAGTGGTTTCTGCCCGAGTTTTCTCTACTCAACGGTTCAATTCAGTTAAAAAATATTTTCGACTTGGCTCTGTTGATATATGGTTACTACATATCTAAGAAGAATAATCTTTTAAATAGGCATTATATCTAAAGTCCTCGTCATATATGAATGCCGCTAAAGGATCACGTAAGCCCCGCCTCTTGTCACTTTAAGGTTACAGTCGCTAACCTCTTAAAATAATCCATAAATTCTTAATCCTTCACTATGGGCATTTGTATAAGATGAGAACTTTATATCTATTTATATTTGTCTTTAAAATCGTTTATTCAATCGTAAGTACTTATTACAATATTAGACTTAACAGCCAACGTCCTTGATTCGACTTAACATAAAGAAATAAAATTTTAAGAGGTATTATATCTGGGCCGTAAGATGTTATGAAGCTCAAGTTACATCTCTGGTAATGCCACTAAATATTTCCCGAATTAATCATCGTCTTTTTCTATTTTTGGACAGCAAACTCCAGCATATCTACAAAGTATTAATATTAGAATTGAAATATAACATTAGAAATGTATTGCTTACCCATTCAAATCACAGAAGTATTTTTCATAAACATGTTCATCTGTAAGTTGCGTATATATTTGAGGGCACTTATGAAGAAGGGTGCAAATCCCTGTGGAGTTTACAAGTGTTTGGGGACATTCCGGAGTGTCCGTGATGGTTTCATTTAATCCCAGTTTGTATGTGCCTAAAAATATATAAGTAATTATGTTGTCAATACATAGACCGACGGCAGCTTTCATAAAATTTGAATTTGCGCTAGCCACTAGCCGGAGAACGAGGACCATAATATAGTGTCAAAAATGTCAAAGATGAAAACCTGAAATACGATATATAGGGTCATTGATACATAGAGAGAAAACTTTAAGAGGGTGACACAAGGAATCATTCTACCACAGCAGTCTATTTCTGACGAGACTTTTCAAGTTCTAGAGAAGTTTACTGTTTTGCTTTACTACAACGATGAAGAAGATTTCAAAAAGTCGCAGTCTACAAATTTTGCCTCCAACAAAAGAGCCAGTAAGGCAACATTGTCTTCGTTCAGCATAGCAGGCAGGACAAGTTTGGGGTCGTGCGTACTCAGTGATGGACAACATTCCAGGGCCAGAAGGATGAGGATGGACCATGGTTGCTGGAGAGTGGTGCCGGTCTGGTCTTCTCTTCTATTATGGCAGCCTGCAGAGAATTGGTTAAGGGAAGTTGCTCCGGATGCCGTACACGATACTCCTGTTCTAAGACCAAGCTTCCATGCTCGCTATTTTGCACGAACTGCACTGGGGGTCGACAATGCAGCAATAAATACAATAAAAGGTATGCGTTTAACTGATTATTTTTAAATTCGTCATCATAATATTACTTTGTTGATCCAATGCCTTAATATAATAATAATAATATATAATTATTTTGTTCCAGGGATGAATTGGAAGATGAAGAAGATGATTGCGTAATCTAGAGTCATAAAAGCTGTATAGAAGCAGTTCATTTACATGATTATTTCTTAGTATTTAGTCGTTTTTTGTTTGTAAAAATTTATTTACTTAATGTAATTAATATCAAAATAATTAAAATCACTGTTGTTTATGAAAACAAGTCTTTCCTGATACGGAACCCCATATATATAAACCCATGTCTGTGGGGAAAAACAGGGATATTGAGCACAATTAAAAACTTACTTATCAATGAAATTCGTGAGAAAAGTGAAATTATCAGATTTTTGAAAATTGCGCAGAACCCTCAAGGTGTAGAGATAAATGTATAGGAACAAAAAAGTGTCCTTTTCACAAGGGCTTTCAAACAAAAAAAAACAAAATCGCAATTGGACCAGTAGGACCTGCGATACAAAAAAAATTAGTGCGGCCATTAAAGATGGCCGCCATTTTGGTGTTCTACGTGGATTTTCAAGTGGCTCCCTATCGGAAAAGTTACCTTTTGGCATCAACTATGACCACAGAAAGTGGCACATTCCAATCAAAAAGTGCAGCTTTCTTCGATGTACCCGACGTACTATTCCCTGTGATTAATTTTTAACCCAAACTCTCGAAAACGATTATGTATGTTAACAAACATTCGAGGATCTGGTTGTCTTCTATTTGGTTGGAAGTTTTCTATTATATTCTTTCGAAACTTCTTCTGCATTTCCGTCACAATAACCGTAAATAAACTGTATTCTTCTGCACTCTTCATTAGTAAATAAATTTGGCATGGTAATTAATCCAATAGTGCCTATTGTATGATTTATCATACAGAGGTTAGGTTATCTCTAATGAAGAGTAAACAGATCGAGTATGATAAATTCAGTGAATTTACTCAAATAAAGTGTTATTTGGATATATAGACAATAAGCTTAGGACAAAAATTCGATTGTTTTATACTTAAATAAGTTATAACCGAGCGTTCTATAACCAGTAAATTTCTACGCAGCAGAAAATGAGCTCACGGTAAGGTTATGTTTCACTATTTTCATTTGGATGTTATTTATTTGACTTTTATTCATGTAATAATTCTTTATACATATTATATATATATATATATACAAAAAATGTTATTGGTTTTTTTACAATAACTCCGTTAATTTTTATGATATCAGGTTCATCCAAAAACCATTTATAGGATGTACTTATACCATTTCTACCCTTTTGTAATTGCAGCAGCGGAAAAAACTTTTCGTATGATATCTCATACGGTAGGCAGATAGCGGTATGAATGTTAGTTTTGTTTCAGAACTTCTTTTTCACTGGATGAGGCTATGAAGCCTTGTTTTGGCCGTAACAATATTTAGCAATTTATAAAGGGAAAGCCAATTCGCTATGGCTTTAAATTTTTGGTGCCTCACAACTCTCCAGGGGTACTTATTGAAATTCAATATGGATAAAGTGGGGATAAAATCAAGGGTAGAACTTCAGTGTCACCGAGAAACTTTGTATGAGATATATTCCCCCGCATTCGACCATATATTTGGATATTTTTTTCAACTCCTTACCATTACTTGAACTTCTGCAAAATAATGAAATTTGATGTATTGAACCGTATAGAGAAAGCTCCTTTAAAAGAGCTGCAAAAAGAAAAACGAGGGACTTCTCATACTCTGATTGACTCTAATAGTGGTATTCAACTCACCAGATAGTATGACAGTAGTCAAGTGAATATCGCAACCAACATCAAAAACAAAGACAATTGTTTGGCAAAAGGCACGTGCAAGTGATGGTCTAAACAACAAAGGAAGCAAGTTGATGTGGATCAACCGACACTTATAAGTCTCTATAACCAAGGAACGGGAGGTGTGAATATGTTCGATAAAATGAGAGGACTCCTCGGAGGACTCTATCGTATACCAATCAGATCTTGCAAATGGTATTGGACAATGATTCGCTTTTGCTTGAATGGATCGGTAGTCAACATGTGGCTTCTTTATCGTTTTGTCTATCCAAAAGTGTCCCTTCTGCAGTTTTTGAGGAAAATTGTTCTCACTACTTTAACTGCCCCTGAACATTTAGCTGGCCCCAAACCAAAATGTAATAGGAACATATTGAAAGAGGTCAGGTATGACAAAACTGATCACCTGATTGACAAAATTGCTACACAAAGACGTTGTGGGTATTGTGGCAAATGTACAAAATGTTCTTGTGTCAAATGTAACAAAGGATTACATCCAGACATATGCTTTCTAAGATATCATACCCCTTCTATGTGATATATTCTGCTACTTTCTCTTAAATTTATTGAATATTTTGTATTATAATAAATACATTTTTTAAATAATATTCTACATGCATATTCCTATGGTATGATATATCATACGTCAAAAAAATTGGTGAAAACGCACAAGAATAAATAAAATGTGGTTTGGGGGGTACTGACAAGCCCTAAATGAAGGCCAATCAATATTTTTTTCAAAAGTTTTCCAAAAAAAATTACTCGGGCACTATTGGGTAAAAAGGAGATATTTAAAGTAAATCACAATGTGAAATGAACAACGCAACGACACTAATACAAAAATGCAACCAATAAGTTTATAACAAAAACCAATTATGTCAAAACGCATATCTGCACGGCTAACTATTTTTATTTCTATCTTCAAATTCATTACCGCGTAAATGCAACTTTGTAAAAAATATCAATTTGATAAAAAATCATAAGCATTTCGAAAAAATTACAAATTAAGTTTTTTGGTTAAAAGGGAACGTGCATAAAATGCATAAAATTGATCAGTGGCGTACGAATAAAAAGTTCTTATAGTTTGAAGGGTAGTCGATTCGAGAAAAATAGGAAACCAATATAATATTTTTGACAAAATTCATTTTAAATAATATGCTTTCTTTAGCTATACCATTGCACCAAGTTTCAATCAAATATCTTAACTCGTTCTGGAATATTAAAAAAAAATTTTTTTTACCAACACCTTGTATTTCGAAATCCATTCGTTTTTCGGTAAATCTTTATACCGTGTGTGTAGTCGCGGGCTAGGCATGGGGAGTAGAATTACAACATCGCGGGTGCCAGCTGGCTGAAATGAAATAACAGAGCTGGGATGTCCACCGATGGACGAATTTACGGCTACCGGTGTTGTCAGATCTCTCGCGCTACGTGAATGTACATGCCTAATGGGAAATTACACGCACGGTATGACTAAACATTATTATTTTTAGGCTGGCGAAGTTTTCATATTAAAATTCGAACCACCCTGTATAGATAACATCAAAATGCAAAAACAAATACCTGATGTAATGTTAATAGTTTCATTTTCATTTAATAGTGCGGATATCCATGGAAGCTTGGATTTAATTATATCCAGATCTTTTGCATCTGCAGATACAGTTGTTGAAATTGCAGGTATTGGTGTAGATAGATATTGAAATCCAGTATCCTCAACTGGCTCCGCAACTGCTACTGGCTGAACAAACGCAGTGGAATGGTAGAGGTGAGAAGGAGCTAAAATAATATAATTCAGAAAACTTCTTTGTTACACATATTTTTTTTACATACCTGCAAAAGAAGATGCAGAGAATCCAGCACCTAAAAATAAACGAAACAGGCAATTAATGAAAGTTGAATTGTTATTTTAGTGTTTGGTAATAATAGTTAGAGCGACGGTGGCAGGAATTTTTAAATAATTTGTTCATGTGCTAGAAGTTAAGAATAGTGAAGATCTAACAATAAAAAACACTAATGACCACTTCTGACATTACGTTGTCACTGTGTTATCGATTAACAGCCAATTTCAAATATAAAAAAAGGTCAAATAAATCATTTGCTCGCATCTGGCACCAGCTTTAGCATACATTCCCTAACACAACATTAATATAAATCCAAATTCCAGACGTGTTTCTGTGTTAATAATAATTACCCCTGTAACACAACATATTTGATGGATATTGGTACGATATATTACCCATATTATACACTGGGCTAATATATGTCAGCTTTAGCCAATATTGTACCATGATTATCATCTGTATTTTAAATATATTAATCCAATATTATATACAGGATGTTTCATTAATAATTGGTCCGCGAAGAAAATCTTTTTTTTTTTTCGGATTTCTCCCCCCCCCCCCCCTCTTCAAAGATTCTTTTTATCAAAGAGGAAATCTCAAGAAATCTGTGCAATCTTCGTCAAAGTGGAAATCTGGTGTACAAAATATTGGGTGCGGTTGACTCCTCGAAAAACACTTAGATAAAATATGCCTCCTTACTGAGATACAGGGTGTCGAAGTTAAAAATTTAAAAATTATTTTCACATATTTTAGAATTACTTCATATTTCTTTACCATACTTGGTAGATAATGTTATAATGTTAGAGGCCCAAGACGCATAATATCGACGAAAGAACTGGTTCCTCACTAATGCCATGGGTCCACGGTAGGGGGGGGGGAGGAGTCCTGGGGCTACGAGGTGGCAATTGAAATTCGCTTCCTCGGCCAATCCATCGATGGGGAAATTGTTCATTTAAATAATTGCGGACTGCAATAGAATAATGAGGCGGAGCCCCATCTTACATGAACCAGATATTCCTCCTTAAATGTAATGACAAAGTTCCCAGCTCATGAAAAAGATCAGTTTGAAGAAATTCTAAATATGAATTACCGTTCAAAGGGCATAGCAGGATAAGCATGTGTTAGCTGTCCTCGCGCCAATCGGGTCGAGATTTTGAGCACAAATTGACAGTAGTGTTAGATGACATTTCACAAAATATTATTTTTGGAAAATCAATTTTACGGGAAAAAACAATTTTTCTCAAGAACGCATAAACCGATTTTCATGAAAAAAATATATGTTATGGCTTTCGATGGCACAAAAAATTATTGAGTCCATTTGTCGGAAAGAAGTGGTGAAAAAATTTTTTCAAGATAAAAATATTTTTTTTTTTTTTAGGGGATGTTCTCGAGGCACACCCATCATTTCCTTACAAATAAATGCTTATATGCCCCTTTAAAACATATCCAATTTTCAAAGCGATCGGAAGGGTACAACGTATTCAAAATTGATAATAACTGGCTTACTGCGGGCGTACATTGGAGATTTTCGTAGTTAGTAGTCCCAAAACGCCTAGAGCCTATCAAAGTTGACCAATACAAATAATTTTTTTTTTTAATTTCTAAACGATCCCTCTCGAGCTTTTTTGATAAAAATTACTCTGCATTAATAGAAGTTGGTTTATAGTCTAGTCAACGGGTGGTTTCACCTCTAATTTGAGTGCTAATGAATGGATTTTGATGAAACATTATGCAATATGTTTGTAATGACGTTAATAAAAAAGTTGAAAAAAAGATTAGAGTAGGAAATGATCGGAAGAAGTAGAAAACACCTCTTTTATCACGGGTTTCGTAACTTGTAGGATAACTCAGAAAATTAGCAAGTTACAAAAAAATTCCGAGAAATAAAAAATGTTTAGATGGCCTCAATGCAAACGTCTGAATTTTTTCAAACTTCTAAATTACATATTTTTAAAGCGCTACAATTTCATGTTTTTCCGAAAAAACTCGGTGAAAACGCACTTTACAGAAAAGTTGCAAATAAAAAAAGTCTTCTATTTTGATGATACATTCATCTGAATTTCTTCGGATTTTTTGTCAACTTTTACATTTCCCCTCCCCCACTTTCATGAATTTTCGAATGACCATATCTCGGAAAATATGCATTTTTCGAAAAAATTCACAAGAGTAAAAACATCTTATTTTGGACCAAAAAATGTTAATATATCGTTTTTTTTTTCATTTTTGACCTAATCCTAGTTACGAAACCTCTTCCGATCATTTCCTACTGTAATCTTTTTTTTTCAACTTTTTTATTAACGTCATTACAAACACATTGCACAAGGTTTCATCAAAATCCAGTTATTAGCACTCTAATTCCCCTTTGACTGGACTATAAACCAACTTCTATTAATGCAGAGTAATTTTTATCAAAAAAACTTGTGAGGGTTAGTTTAGAAATTATAAAAGAAATTATTTGTATTGGTCAACTTTGATAGGCTCTAGGCATTTTTGGGACTACTAACTACGAAAAACCCCAATGTACACCTGCAGTACGCCAGTGATTATAAATTTTGAATACGTTGTACCCTTCCGATCGCTTTGTAAATTGGATATATTTTAAAGGGACATATAAGCATTCATTTGTAAGGAAATGATGGGTGTGCCTCCAGAACATCCCCTAAAAAAAAATTATTTTTATTTTGAAAACATTTTTTCACCACTCTACGTTTGTGCCATCAAAAGACATAACATATATTTTTTTCATAAAAATCGGTTTATGCGTTCTTGAGAAATCTTTTTTCCATTTTTCTTTTCTTTTCACCCATAACTCCCGTAAAAATGATTTTCCAAAAATAATATTTTGGGAAATTCCATCTAACATTACTGTCAACTTGTGCTCAAAATCTCAACCCGATTGGTGCGGGGGCAACTAATACATGCTTAGCTTGCTATGTCCTTTGTTGGTAGTTTATATGGACTCAACAGATCATCTCCTAAAAAGCCACACCACACATTCATTTTGAATTCATGCTAGAAATGCGATTCTCTGGGTAAATGTGGATCTCAATATTCCAGATATGAGCACTTCTTCAATTAAAAACTTCTCTGCGGGTGAATGTGGCTTCGTCGGTAAAGGTAATTAATATCTTTAATAAAACTAAAGTGTTCACTTAGTTTACTTGGAAAAAATGGTGAAAATTCCACTCGCTAAGGAAGATCTCTAGGTAACAAATTCTGAACAGAGGTGAAACGGTATAGTCGCAGTTTTTGTTTCTTGGATATTCTAAAAATTGAAGCATTATTATAACAGTTGTCGACAAACTCTTTCACCCCCCCCCCCCCCCCCCCCTTCCGTGGAGCCCTGGCAATAGTGAAAAACCAGTTCTTTCGCTGATATTATGCGTCTTGGACCACTAACACTATATACCAAATACGGTAAAGAAATATTAAGCCACTTTAAAAAACTGACGCAATATGTAGAAACTAATATTAACTTCCAAATATTGGGCAAACATGACTCCTCTGTTACTTTTGGTCATGTATTTATTGACAAATGAGACTCGGGTTATAATAACAATAACGTGTTGGTGCACATGTTCTTATTCAAATAGTAATTAATAGTAAACATTGTTTAGTTTGTGGTAAGTTTCCACATTCTTACAAGGGCTTTCCGTGTTTGTCACCTGTCTGCTATGTTCAATATAGAAATTGTGGAATATTTTTGAAAATAACGTATATTTAGGTACTACGATATTTACCTGTATCATTAGTCCAATTACATGTGCGTAATCATTTTATAGATATAGATTGTACCTATATTGGGCCAATATGTTTCCAAGGTTAGTAAATCAAATTCAATATTAATATTATTTAATCAATATTGGCACAATATGCAGAAACTAGCATTAGGGACGAAAGCTGATATATGTTTAATTTATTCTTTGGCTGTTTAGTAATTCAGCATTTTTTTCATAAAAAGATCAACGGTCCTCAGTACGATGTAAACAGCATCCAGCGTGAGAATCAGAAGACCAACTCGCACTTGAAAAGAATCAGGCAAAAGCTGATGGCCAATATTATTTGTAGGATTGGTAATCGTGCGTCTATTTTATTTCTGAGGAGAAAGTGGCATATATTTTTCACCATAGCGAAGAACTATTGCGTGTAAATGAGTAATTAGCAGAAAAGTAAGAAAATATTATTAAAATGGTAAGGGTATTTATTGTTACATATATTTACAAGGAACTCTTCAGATTTAAATTCTAATTTGTGTGGAGAGGACAGCTACACAAGAGCTATGAATGCTCAACTAATGAAAAGGGAAGTACCTAGCTATGTTCTATTCAGGAGAAGTAAACAAAGGAATTAACCAGTGTGAACCCAATTTTTTTGACGTATGTAGTGTCTGGTAAGAAAAAATTTAAGCTAGTGAGTTTGCTACACTCAACTGATTTTCACTGTTATAGAGAGGTAGTTTAGAATATAATTTTAAAGTAGAACTCACATGAAATGAGATAATTGAGAGAAACCTATTTTGATTGTCATTTTTTTAAGACAGCAGCCGTAGTGGCAAGGGTATTTTTGGGGAAAACATTAATTAACGATTGTGGCAATCTTCCCTAGATTATATAAACAAGAAATTCCTTGTATTAGTTATTTACGTTTTTTACTCCACAGGCTGTATTATTTGTAGATATGCAAGAGAGCGTGGCGTTGAGGACACCTGTTGCAGGTGGGAGGTGCTATGCTCAAAGGCAGGGTGGTATTCACCACTATTATGGATGAAACTTTAGGCGTGTCAGTTGCTGGGGGATGTCCATAGGGGGGTGTATTGTCCCCTCTGCTATGAAACCTTGTAGTTGACGGCCTACTGAAGAAACTCACAAACGAGAGATTCGAAGCCCAAGGATATGCTGACGACGCGACGTAGTCATCATAGTTAAGGGGAAATTTAACAACATAGTCAGGAACCATCTACAAAAGGCCCTGAACATTGTGAAAAAATGGACAGATAAGGAGGGGCTGAAAATCAGTCCTCAAAAGACCAGCATCGTCCCATTCACCAGAAGGAAAAACTTGGAGGGATTGAGTCTTCTAGTTCTCCAAGACACACAATGACAGATGCCGGGGGACGTAAAGTACCTAGACTTCAAACATCCCTGGAACCAACATCTGGATAGAGTTATACACTGGCAACATGCAGACGACTGCATGGTAAGGCATGGCGGCTCAAGCCTGGATTGGTGCACTGGCTCTATACCAGTGTAAAAAGACATACGCATCACATACGCAGCCTTAGTTTGGTGGCCCATGGTTAGTCAAACAACAGCAGCTAACAGGCTGAGCCGGGTGCAGAGACTGCACAATAAGCCCAGGAGGCTGCAGTACCCTCGGAGTATTCTTTACAGGCGAGCCCTAGGAGGAGGAGTTTTAGTCAGTTTGAGTCCGATACTCAAACCCATTCCAATGGGATGGGCAGCCCGTGTGGGTTTCTCCCCCTCTAAAAAAAAGTCACTAAAGTTTTAAAAGGTCGTTAATTTTCAGCAGTTGAAATTATAGAATAAAAAAAAAACTCACGTTGCATTCACATTGAAACTAATTAATTTTAAAAAATGCATAGAAAGGGTACCATCATTTATAGAAGAAAAAAAAAATCGTTTTTGAGTAATTCTGGCACGAATTATAAATACTTGTGAGCTGATACATCCCCTAATTCAACAGTCGCTGACTCGAAATTTAGCGAAAATATAGACGTAGAACGAAATAAAACTTATATAGTTTTATGATTTTCATAAATTTATTTATATATTTTTACAAATATATAATTACATGAGAATTGTTTCGCCAACACAGTGGCTTCTTCAGATTGAGTAGGTACTAGACTAAAATTACGATACCTAACAGGGTGTATAAATGGGGAACAGAGTGTAATAAAATTTTAATTACTTTAATTGTACCTAAATGAAAGATTACTCAGGTATACGATGTTACTAGGAAAGATTTATAATAATAAATATCTGTATTGGTGTACATTATTGTTTGAAAAAATTAATTTAGGAACATGTTAAGCAACGGCGAATTATTAGTTTCTTTCTGATCGTTTAAAATTATGTCTGAATTTTTCAGTTTATTGATTTCTAATGATTCTAATAATGTTAATTTTGGTCCTTTATTTTCTAAACGTAAAACTTCAAAGTTTTCATTCATCTCATGATTTTCTTCTAAAAGGTGGTTCGCATAAGTAGAATTTGTATTTCTGTTATTAAAACTAGATATATGTTCATTAATTCTACTTATGCGAACCACCTTTTAGAAGAAAATCATGAGATCAATGAAAACTTTGAAGTTTTACATTTAGAAAATAATGGACCAAAATTAACATTATTAGAATCATTAGAAATCAATAAATTGAAAAAGTCAGACATAATTTTAAACGATCAGAGAGAAACTAATAATTCGCCATTGCTTAACATGTTCCTAAATTAATTTTTTCAAACAATAATGTACACCAATACAGATATTTATTATTATAAATCTTTCCTAGTAACATTGTATACCTGAGTAATCTTTCAATTAGGTATAATTAAAATAATTAAAATTTTATACCATTTATACACCCTGTTAGGTATCGTAATTTTAGTCTAGTACTCAATCTGAAGAAGTTGGCGAAAAATTGTCATGTAATTATATATTTGTGAAAATCATAAAACTAATAGGTTTTATTTCGTTCTACGTTAATATGGATTTTCATCAAGTAAAGGTCGAAACCATCAACTATCGAAAATATGATAATCATTAAAGAAATGTTTATTAAAAATGTTAGTGGCAACATTTTCCTTTTCTACATTTTTTTTTCATATGGGATACCGTTTTCATAAAAAATCGAAAACCCGCAAAAATGCACCTTTTTGGGGTAGGGGGAGAAGATCGGGAGTTTTCAATTTTTACTTTCATTTTGAACATGTCACCAAAATTTCAAAACAATTTTTTTTATATTCCCTATTTTTCAGTCTAATTTCAGTATACTATTTATAATGTTGTAATTCAGAAAATTGTATTATTAGAAACAATTTTATTTTGCATACCTCCATAAATATCTTGAAGGACTGGAGCTGTAAAAAATAAATGAAACAGGAAATTAATGAAAGTTTAATTGTTATTTTAGTGTGTGGTAGGTACCAAATAGTTTAGTTTGTAGTAAATACATTAATAAGCATGATACTAGAGTATCATGATTAATAAGTAATTAATCATAAACCACAAGTTATGTGAAGATGTACACAGCACACTGGCAACTTAAAAGGCAACACATTTTCGGAAGCATACTGTGTACCAGGGTGTATTAAATAGGTGATGCGACGACAACCCTCACAGTGGCTTCATAAGTGCTTACTTTGTATATAATGTAATAGATGACAGGACCAATAAGTTCTCTCATTACTTACGCATAGATAGATAATTTTACAGGTTCTGTGCATAAGTGCATACAGTGTTGCATACATTTCCGGCCTTTTGTTTTTGTTTAGTGAAACAAGAGTCCAGTGACATCTGACATTAAGTAGCTAAATTAAAACATTGAAAGAATATATGCAACACTACATGCAGCATTGCACGTGTCGCCACAGCTAACCTCAAAAATATATATTTCTTAAGATTTACAAGTATTACGTAGCTATTATTAAAATTTCTGCCTGGTTCCTGTACTTTCAACCAAAGTCAAGTTCAACGTAAAGTGTATGAAGTTTTAAATAGTTTGTCACAATAAAATAAGACATTTTTTGCAGGTTAGGAATCTAACCTATAATTAGCAGTCTATTTTTATTAATCAACAATATTGAAAAATTATTTGCGTGAATTTTTAAATATT
Source organism: Rutpela maculata (assembly GCA_936432065.2). NCBI lineage: Eukaryota > Metazoa > Arthropoda > Insecta > Coleoptera > Cerambycidae > Rutpela > Rutpela maculata. The sequence continues at coordinate 68,018,116 of OW386287.2, read as the reverse complement.
TGCTTGGAGCCAGTATGGCTCCAAGCTAAAAATGCCTATACAAACATTAAAAATGAGAATAAACGAAAAAACCTTAAAATTTGAGGTTATGTTAGTTATACGATGCACATGACCAGGTAATTGTAGGACCTTATTGCTCGCGCCATCTATTAAAGTAAATAGAAACCATGCCTTATGAAGCCATTATTATAATAGGAAAGTGCCGTATGTCGGACCACCTATTTAATACACCGTGCTGTGTACTGAACCTGGTATACTCACGTTGTCAACTGTACTGTTGTTGCCAAATTTAATACCGTATTTATCGATTTATTGTTGACGGAAAAAAAAAACCTTTCTCATATTTGAGAATGAATACAGAAAGTAAGACTTACGCTCTTTTCACACTATACGGTTTTGATCGTACGGTAAAAAACCGCACGGCTTTTTGTATTGTTGTTTTCACACTGTTGTTTTTTTGCTGTTGTAAGCTCAATATTTCCATTTCATTTGTCAATGTCATACAAGTATTAATGGATGGAATAGGCGTCTGAAAATAAGGAGTACGCCACCTGGTGATCTATAGTCAAACTAATTATAGGCCTTTCTGTCATTCTCTTTAGTGTACGATGATATCAACAATAAGTAAATAATGATAAACTGAGATGCTAAGTTATTATAGATATGATAGCGTTTAAAGGGGCTACACAAGATACAATTTGCTGGAGCCAACCTAGTCGGTATCCTTTGTAGATTGCAGGGACAACTCGTGAAAGTTGAGTTGGCACGACAATGTTCTCAGCATACCCTCTTTGATGTAGACACCTTTAATCAGGCATTTTGAGACTATTGAGAGGGGAAAAAGCTGGTGCAAATAACCGTGGCCCGAGGGGCCCGAGTAGCAATAATAATGGCCTGAACAATCACACATTGTAAGTGAAATTTTTGAAATAAGTGAATATAATATGCAATTTCAGTATATTTATAAAAGTAATGTATACTATTGCATCATGCACTATTATGTTTTACCCCTGAATATTTCTATTTCATATTTTACAAAATACTTATTTCACTTAAAGAATTAATAAATATCTTTTCAGTTACCTATATTCAATGTAGGTAGGTACCACTAATTTCATGATCTGACACTTGTTTGTAAACATAGAGCATACACATTTATTAAGTTTTGTGTTGAATATGGGTTGTACCACACAAAATAATATGTCCTGCATTTAAAACATATTCCCCTTCATACACACACTTAGAATTTTTACATTTTTAGTGCTTCCCAAATGTTCCATACATTGCAATATGCTTAACCTAAATGTCACTCATGTTTCCTGAAAAAAAAAGTGATTTAAACTACAACTGTACATAAATTTAAAGAAATATTTAAGTTTATTAATATTTAACTAGCCAGACATCGTTTACGTCGAAGAAACTGTACTTTTCAAGGGGAAAACCAGATAACCTAAAAAAGATGAATTTTGCTGAATAGTGCCATTAACATCTTGCAAATCACTTAAGTACAACAAAATCTTGCAAACCTTTAGGTCATATATTATTAATGTTATTATTTTCAACGCCAAAAATAACAATAAACAGAAAAAATCGATATAAGTATTCGCCAAGTAAATAAACAAACGGCCTATAATTAGTTCACGAGTTCTCTACTTTGGCGCTGGCATCTTAAATTCAGACGCCTATAGACTAGTTCACAAGTTCAAAGACGTGTTATTGCTTGATAAAGCTCGCAAAAATATGAGTGAGGGCTCATTGGATTCGGAATGATGTGTAGAAAAATGTGCAAAAGTTTCAAACCCGCATATAAACAATTGCAAAAGTTATAAACAAATGAAAATTGAAAAAATAACGAGTTTCGTTTTTTGCAAATAACTCGAGAACTATTAATATTTAAGAAGGTTTTTAAAGAGGAAGAAATTTCCAATAAAAAAGTCCCAACTCGCGCAACTCTATCTCTATTAATAATAATTTTAATTTAATGTTGAAAATAGAGCTCTGCGCGGCGAACATTAAGCCGTTACGGTGATCTGAAACCGGCCGTAATAAGTAAAAATATTTTTTATGTTATTAAATATTAATTTAAAAATTTAAATAAATTATGGTTTATTTAGATACTTTCCGTTGGAAAAAAATTGTTTCACCGATTTTTCATAAAATGAGCCTATTGTTAATTAACAATTTTTTTAGAATTTGCGTTTATATTTCAAATCGGATAATTGTTAAACAAAAGTCACTAAAATTATTTCGCTTCGTGGAGACCTTGTGTCAACTATACTTTATGGGATTATGACATTGCGATGCTTTTAATTGTTAGATTATATTAGTTATAGTCTAGGTGCCCGCGTACAAAAATGCAATTTATACATATCCGCGTATAACTTCTTGCACGGCATAATTGCGCCTAGTCTATCACTTTTTTCCTCTGCGAAAATTTTCGTAAACGCGGCGTTCCTCCTCGGCATGAAAAAGACGGTTTCCACACGTCGTACTGGAAAATCGGCAAATATATTTTGTCGGACAATTTGAGAATTGGATTCTACATATATATTCTATATATTTCTACAAACTGTCCGACAAAAATTTTGGAACGTTACCACTCTAAACATAACATAACATAACTTTAAACCATTTTATTGATTACTGATTTTTTCAAGATTGCTTAATAAAAATATGTAGAATCCAATTTTCGAATTGTCGGAAAAAATATATTTGCCGATTTTCCAGTCCGACGTGTGGGAATCGTCTTCTTCATGCCGAGGAGGAACGCCGCGTTTACGAAAATTTTCGCAGAGGAAAAAAGTGATAGACTAGGCGCAATTATGCCGTGCAAGAAGTTATACGCGGATATGTATAAATTGCATTTTTGTACGCGGGCACTAGACTATTATTAATTATTTAACCTAACAAAAAACTAAAAAATGAAAAAGAGAGGTTAAAAATTTTTTAAATTAATTTTAATTATTATTACTGTTTTTGTATTAAAAAATACTATAAGATTACGTAAACTTTAAATTTTTATTGCTATTTGTTTAAACAAATTTTATAAACAAATAGATACATTACGTATTTTTGAAAAAAAAATGTTTGCCATTATATTTGTTATAAAATATAATCTCGAATATAATTTAAAAAAAAATTCTGTTAAAACTTTTTTTAATCGTTTATAATCATTTTGTTCCTTTTCTCATTATTTGAACAAATTATAAAGAAAAAATTTTATTCTTAAAATTTATTATTTGCAATTCTCTACAAGGTGGAAAAACGAAAAAAAATTTTTGTAGTTAATTTATTTGTTTATTTAATAAACAATTTGTTATTAACAATCGCCGAATGTGTTTATATTTTTTTTAGATAGAAAAAAAAATGACAAAAACAACGGTATACATTAACGTGTCAAAAAAAAAAAAATTTAATATTTTTTATAAAATTTTAAATTTAATTTTTTTTTGACATGTTTATATATACGGTTGTTTTTGTTTGTTTTTTTTTCTATCTAAAAAGAATATAAACACATTCAGCGATTGTTAATAACAAATTGTTCATTAAATAAACAAATAAATTAACAACAAAAAAAATTCTTTTTTCCATCTTGTAGAGAATTACAAATAATAAATTTTAAGAATAAAATCTTTTTTTAATAATTTATTTGAATAATGAAAAACGGAAAAAAATGAACATAAACAAATAAAAAAAATTTTCTTAAGATTTTTTTTAATCACAATATTTTATAACAAATTTAATGGCAAAACAACTTTTTTCAAAAATACGTAATTTATCTATTTGTTTATAAAATTTGTTTAAATAAATAGCAATAAAAATTTAAAGTTTACGTAATCTTATATTATTTTTTAATATAAAAATAGTAATAACAATTGATATTAATAAAAAAAAATTTCAACCTCTCTTTTTAATTTTTTAGTTTTTTCTTAGGTTAAATAATTAATAACTAATAGACTATAACAATTAAAAACATCACAAAGTCATAATCCCATAAAGTATAGTTAAGTAAAGTCTCCACGAAGCGAAATAATTTTAGTGGCTTTTGTTTAACAATTATCTCACTTGAAATATAAATGCAAACTCTAAAGAAATTTGTTAATTAACAATAGGCTCATTTTATGAAAAAATGGTGAAACAATTTTTTTCCAACGGGATATTGTTCCTTCAAGTGTCTAAATAATACCATAATTTTTTTTAATTTTTAAATTAATATTTAATAACATAAAAAAATATTTGTACTTATTACGGCCGGTTTCAAAGAACCGCACAGTGGGCCAGAATCCGAAAAAGCTGGCCAAAAATCGAAAAATGGTTTTGAAAATTTTCACTCGGGGGTCGCTGATTACGAATTTGGTAATAGTTCTTTCAAGAACAAAATGGTGGCTCCAATATGGTGACAAACGTTTAAGGAAAGTAAGTCATTTATTTCAATTGGAAATTAGTATTCGGGTTCCAGAGTAATCGTGTGCACAAAAAAAAGTTACAGACAGACCGAAATTTTTTGTTTGTTCGAACTTAAAATCTCTACATTTCATGACATTCTAAGCCTATCTGAACAATAAAAATTTTCAAAAATTTTTTTGCGTTACTATATTTCCACTGGATGTGGAAGTTATAATGCGAGTAACTTGATTTTTTAATGAAATAAATTTTTAATTTTCACTTTCAATCCAGGGTGGGGCAAGGCAACACAGTCAAATAGTGAAATATTTTTTTCATTAAAAGCAAACTACTTTTATAATTATGATACAAATAATTGTAAATAAAGTCGCATTCGGTGCTAGCTAGGGGGAGGCAAGCGCCCCACCCTGCCCCACCGTGGCTACGCCCTTGCTTTCAATTCATTTTACTTCCACATCCAGTGGAAGTATACTAACGACAAAAAAATTTTAAAAAACTTTTATTGTTCAAATAGGCTTAAAATGTCATGAAACGTCGAGATTTTAAGTTTGAGCGAAAAGAAAATTTCTGTCTGTCCGTCGGTCTGTCTGTCTGTCTGTCGGTCTGTCTGTAACTTTTTTTTGTGCGCACGTTTACTCTGGAACCGTTTGAGATATTGACTTGAAATTTGGTACACATATGTACTTTAACGAGATCTAGAACTAGATTATATTTTCATCTCGTTCCGCCGAAGGGTTGGGGGGTAAATTGGGGTAAGTTTGGGGTAAATGGGTAAATCAAGCAGGTAAGAGTCCATAAAATTGGTATTTAGTATATACAAGAAAAGCTAAGGTCTCAAAAAATTTTTGGCATTAGCCACCCCCCATTACCAACCCCCACCCCCTTATTAAAGGGGATGAAAAAAAAATATGATTTAGTGTATGTACAAGAACCAGAAACCTCAAAATATTTTTTTACTTCATCCACCCCCACTACCACCCCCCTATCACAACCTCCACCCCACTACCGATGTGGGGTATCGTTTTATGGGTTTTTGGGGTAGAGGATTTCAAATACTATATTATTAAAGTTCCATAAACAATTATTTCCACATACAAAGTTTTTTTGTTGTGAGTGACTTGGATAGAGATGTGGAAGTAGTGATTCCTTGGGCAGCGGTTTTTCTAGTTTATTTGTAGAAATTTCCGTGGAAAAAATTAAAATAGTCATTCGAATCAGTTAGCGAGCGAGGGCTCGTCGTCGCGTCGTACGTATATTTTCAATTTAAGACCTACTACTTGACCAAATTATTACTCATTACTTCCAAACCGGGTTGAATCGGGTTCTAAATTTTGTACTCTAATTTGAAAAAACTACAGTAAAAGAATAATGCTTGGAACACGTTGCGCTTTTTTTTGTAAGTCAAACAAAAGGTACCAATTAATTTTTAGTTCTTTTTCTTTGTAGAACCCCGTTTAACACAATTTTATGACGAAATGTATCACATTTCACAAGCAATAAATGTATGCAAAATAAAATACTTACTTTATAGATTATCTTGCTAAAATTTCACTATGTTTTTGTGGAAATTACACAAATTACAGGAATATCGAATAGTACGTTCGAATGTGGCAAGCAACTATTAACAACTGTACGCTAACAGAACGTTGTGTTTCTTAGGGTATATCAGGTAAAAATGGGCAACAATACGGTTGGAATTTGCGGTACGTAATGAACTGAACATTTCTGACTACCAAAATATTACTTTGAATACATTAAACCTCTCCCGAATTTTGGCTCTTTGGCCAGCTTTTTCGGATTCTAGCCCACTGTGCGCCGTAACGGCTTAGTGTTCGCCGCGTCGGAGCTCTGTTTTCAACATTAAATTAAAATTAATAATAGAGATAGAGTTCGGGTGTTGGGACTTTTTTGTTGGAAATTTCTTCCTCTTTAAAAATATGTCTTTAAAATTTCTTAAATATCAATAGTTTTCGAGTTATTTGCAGAAAAAGGAAACTCGTTATTTTTTCAATCTTCATTTGTTTATAACTTTTGCAATTGTTTATGTGCGAGTTCGAAACTTTTGCACATTTTTCTAGACGTCATTCCGAATCCAATGAGCCGTCACTCATATTTTTACGAGCTTTATCAAGCATTAACACGGCTTTGAACTTGTGAACTAGTCTAGAGAGTAAAATTAAACTGTCTTCTTTGCATCCTATCCATCAAACACTCTCTCTTTGATTATTTTACACACTCTTAAGACCTAAGGAATGACGAAAATAAATTTTGCAACTATTTCTGGATGTCTATCACCTCCTTTGACGAATTACATGCATCACCATCAATTTCAACCATTTCACAAAAGTTAATAATTAATAATCCAACAAAACAATGTAGCTACCGTACGGCTCAAAACCGTTGAATGTGAAAGCCCAGTCGTTGAAGGTACCCGCAAAAATATGCAAACTGATTTTTGTTTAATATGTTTGTGAAAGTGTATAGAATAATATTCTGAAAAATTCATTTCGCTCGGAAGCAGAACATAAAAAAAAGTGAAAAAAAATTTTATTCGTCTATTTTTTCAAAATTTTGAAATTAAGTCAAGCTAGGAGAAAATAAAAAATACAGATCGATAGATCACGTATTTATGAACAAAAAATGTCCTAACAAAATTTATCGCTAAAGCCACGGTTTTCCCGGAAAAAAATAGTCGAGTGTAACGTTATAAGTCGGAGCCTGATCCATGAGTGCGCGCGCTTGAATACGCATGACGCACTGAATTACATGTCATTAAATCAGAATTTGTTCAATCCATATAAGTGTTGGTTCATTTAAAAGATGGAAATTGTAGCTTTCTGTTGCTTTTTTGTTTTAAATAATACATGAAAAGGATGAATGGGAAAAATATACTTATATATTATCACGTCCGAACTCAATCGTCGCAATAAAAAATATAGAAAAAAATAAAAGCCCTTCAAAAAATTCTTTCTTCATTGAGAACTGTTAAAAGTATGTACACTTCATGATTATTATGGTTCATTAAGTTGTAGTAATGGATTGAGAAAAAATCATTTTAATTTCCTTGCTTGAAGATTTTCTTGATAAATATATACAGCGTGATCTACCAAGAAATGCGGAAAATGAAATGGTGTACTAGTCTTCAATGTGGGAAAGCCCCTGCAAAATTTTAGAGGATTCTGAGGTAATTTAGTATTTTAAATTATTAGTAAATTTGCGAAGATACACTACTGATGTTGAGTAAGTCCTGACCTACTCCTGAATAGGTCGACGAACTTACTTGTGAAAGAACGTATTCGAGTTGTTTACATTTCCTTAATTGGCATAAAAAGTGAAGCCGGCCGGCGAGATCAAAAAAAGGTCTACACACGATCTAGCGGCAGGGAGTCAACATTGTCGGTACGCTTTGAAGATAATTGGAATTCCAGCGCACCAGTTCACTTTTACGAATGAGTTCAAAGCATGCCGACAAGGCTGGCTCTCTGCCGCTGCATCGTGTGTAGACGCCTAAAAGTCATTCACCGGTTTAACTAAATATCTCATGTATCTGCTTGTCTTATTTCGATTTATTTCGCTATTTTTGTAGTGTGATTTGATTAAAACCAAAAAGTCACTTCTATCTTATCCAGCTTTGCTGTCAGTAGTGTCAATCCCAAGCCTGATAAAGTGATATGGTTGTACCGCATTACGTTAGATTCGTTAAAGTTATTGGCGGCGTATTTCTACAAACCAAAAAATAAGGTAATTTTTTTGGTCATTTTTTTTTAATCTTTCGTTTTTTAACTCCTTTCGGTGGGGACAACTTACTGTTAAATTTTCCGCATGTCATGGTAGATCACATTGTAACTTGGAGGCTTGCTTACACTAGTTCACAAGTTCAAAGCTGTGTTAATTCTTGATAAAGCTCGTAAAAATATGAGTGAGGGCTCATTGGATTCGGAATGACGTCTAGAAAGATGTGCAAAAGTTTCAAACCCGCACATAAACAATTGCTAAAGTTATAAACAAATGAAGACTGAAAAAATAATGGGTTACGTTTTTTTCAAATAACTCGAAAACTATTAATATTTAAGAAGGATTCTTAAAGAGGAAGAAATTTCCAATAAAAAAGTCCCGACTCCCGAAACTTTATTTCTATTATTAATAATTTTAATTTAATGTTGAAAATAGAGCTCCGCGCGGCGAACATTAAGTCGCTACGATGCTCTGAAACATGCCGTAAAAAGTAAAAATATTTTTTTATGTTATTAAATATGAATTTAAATGTTTTTAAAAATTATGGTATTATGGTAGTAGTGTAGAAAAAAAATTTTTTTAATCATAATATTTTATAACAAAATGACAATTTTTTTTTCAAAAATACGTAATTTATCTATTTGTTTATAAAATTAGTTTAAACAAATAGCAATAAAAATTTAAATTTCTTATAGTATTTTTGAATATAAAAACAGTAACAGTAAGTAAAATTAATTTAAAAAAATTTTAAACCTCTCTTTTTCATTTTTAACAATTATCCGACTTCAAATATAAAGGCAAACTCTGAAAAATTTCTTAATTAACAATAGGCTCATTTTATGATAAATCGGTGAAAACATTTTTTTCCAACGGTATATTGTTCCTTTAAGTGTCTAAATAATATCATAATTTAAAAAAAAATTGTATTCATATTTAATAACATAAAAAAATATTTTTACTCATTACGGCCGGTTTCAGAGCATCGTAACATTATTAATAATAGAGACAGAGTTTCGGGAGTCGGGACTTTTTTATTGGAAATTTCTTCCTCTTTAAGAACACAGCCATACAAAAAAAAAATCCAAAGTTTTCCCTATGTTTTTTGAGCCGCTGGCGCTGATTTCAAATAGCACGTCAAAAATATATGTTTCACTACTCAGTTTTCCGCAAATTGACATTTCATCCCTAAATTCGGCCTATTAAATCTAATAGAACGACACGCGTTGAAATGAAACTTCTGAATCATTTAAAATGGCTTTCGTCACCTACTCCCAAAGTTCTATCGTATCACGGAAACGATGGTGATGTACTTCTTCCCCCAAAAAAACTACTAGTACCCCTTGTTCTGATTTTTCCATAATACGCTTGTGCGGGCTTGATTGATCGGAGTCATTACAGGGAATATTGATAACTCGAGTATCTTTTGACAAGAATACGCCGAAACAACCCCCGGGGGTTGGAACCACCCCCTTCCTGAATGACAAAACATTCAGAAAATACTGCATACAGGCTGAAGAACAGTTTCCTCAAGTTTTCGAGGGCGAGTAACACGATAACTGCAATATTTTCCCCCACTTTTCTGGAACTACCCCAAATGAAAAAAAAACGGTCCTTCTGATTTTTCCGTACTATGCTTGTGAGGGCTTGACGATTGGGATTATTACGGGAAGCGTTACAGATCGAGTCTATTACAGAAAATAGTGATAAATCGAACATCTTTTGACCAGGAGACGCCAAAACAACCCCTGGGGTTTTAACCACTCCCTCCCTGAATGACAAAACGTTCGGAAAATACTGCGAAAGGTCTGAAGAACGGGTTCTCCCGTTATCGAGGCGAGGAGCATGATGATTGCAATACTTCCTCGCCCTCGATAACATGGGAAACCATTTTTCAGTCTCTTCGCAGTATTTTCGGAATATTTTGTCATTCAGGTAGGGTGGCTTTCAACCCAGGAGTTGTTTTGGCATTTCCTGGTCAAAAGATACTCGGTTTATCAATATTCCCTGCAATAACCTCGGTCTGTTAAGTCCTCACAAGTATGGTAAGGAAAAATCAGAAAAAGGAGTCGTTTTTTCCCATTTAGGAGTAGTTCCAGAAGGGTGGGGAAAAACCACTTCAACCATCGTGTTCCTCGCCCTCAAAAACGAGAGAAGATCATTCTTCAGCCCTTTCGCTGTATTTTCGGAATGTTTTGTCATTCAGAGATGGGGTGGTTTCAACCTCCGGGTGTTGTTTTGAAGTCTCCTGATCGAAAGATACTCTATTTATCAACAGTCCCTGTAATAACCTCGATCTACCAAGTTCTCACAAGTATAGTACGGAATAATCAGAACGAGGGGTAGTTTTCCATTTAGAGATAGTTCCAGAAGGGTGGGGAAAAAACAGCAACCATCGTGTTCCTCTCTCTCGCAAACGAGAGAAGACTGTTCCTCAGCCCTTTCGCAGTATTTTCGGAATGTGTTGTCATTCAGGGAGGGGGTGGTTTCAACCTCCGGGAGTAGTTTTGGCGTCTCCTGGTCAAAAGATACTCGACTTATCAATATTTGCTGTAATAACCCCGATATGTCAAGCACTCACAAGCGTAGTACGGAAAAATCAGAACAAGAGCTCGTCTTTTTTCATTTAGGGGTAGTTCCAGAAGAGTAGGGGAAAGTATTGCAATTATTGTGTTACACGCGTTACTCGCCCTCGAAAACTGGAGGAAATTGCTTTTCAGCCCTTTTGCAGTATTTTCGGAATGTTTTGTCATTCAGGGAGGGGGTGATTATAATCCGCAGGGGTTGTTTTGGCGTCTCCTGGTCAAAAAATACTCGACTTATCAATATTCCCTGTAAATACCCCGGTCTGTTAATACCCCACACAAGCGTACTCTGGAAAAATCAGAACTAGGATAGTAGTAGTTTTTTTGGAGGAAGAAGTACGCCACCATCGTTTCTGTGGTACGATAGAACGGTGGGAGTATGTGACGAGAGGCTATTCGAGACGATTCAGAAGTTTCATTTCAACGCGTGTCGTTTTATTAGATTTAATAGTCGTTTAACCCCGGATTTATGGATGAAATATCAATTTGCGAAAAACTGAACAGTGAAACATATATTTTTGACGTGATATTTGGAATCAGCGGCTTTTACCTGTGGAAAATGAACTTTTCATTCATTTACTTGTATGCATTTTTTCGAAAATATGATTAATCTGATCATGATAAGAAATTGCGATTTTCACGATCTTATCATTATAACTATGAAAATATCTTTGATTGTTTTGAATGTAAATTCCGGAACTTTTCCAATACATTAACAATTGTATAAGGAATCCATTAGATATAGCTGAAATGTGGATAGGTGTACCTGTAATAAATACAATACAGTAAAGGCAAGTAAAAATTCATGCGAGCGATTCAGCGACTATGTGTGGTGTCTGTGTATGCGTTCATAATTATATATTCTCCCTCCAGACCTCACTATTTATTTTCCTATTCACTAAGAAAAATGTTAAAAATGTGTACTAAGAAAGAGAAAAAGCTTTTACTCGTTAGAACTGCTAAGAATTTTTAGAAAGGCTCCGTTGTATGCATTTAACCTTGCGCTTGGCCGCACAGAGTGACAAAGTTATTTCACTATTTTTTTTCCGGGAAAACCATGATTTTAGCGATAAATTTTATTAGGACATTTTTTGTTCAGAAACACGAGGTCTATCCATCTGTATTTTTTGTTTTTTTTTCTACCCTGACTTAATTTAAAAATTTTGAAAAAATGGATGGAAAAAAATTTTGTTTTCTTTTTTTTATGTTCTGCACCCGAGCGGAATGTAAACTTTTCAGGATATTATTCTAGACACTTTCGCGAACTCATTAAAAATATATATATATATATATATATATATATATATATATATATATATATATATATATATATATGTATATATATATATATATATATATATATATATATATATATATATATATATATATATATATATATATATATATATTCAGTTTGCAAGTTTAGTTCACTATAAAATGATCTCTGTCGTCTGGGCTATCCAGTGCCAGTGGCAAGAGACGGCTGCTGGACGGCACGACATCGGCGTTTTGCCGTCATCGTATAATGTGAAAAGTCCCATGGTTTTCTTCACTCCACTATAAAAATGCGGCCGTACCATTTTTTACCGTACGATCAAAACCGTATAGTGTGAAAAGAGCGTTACAAGTTGCGAGAGTTTGAAAAGAAATCGTACAAAAATTGCTGCTAATATTTATTTAGTTGTGTTGATATCGTATTTCCACAATGCAGTTTTAGCAATTATTTTTTCAAAAAACGGTCAGATTTAGGACCTACGTTTTAGTTTATTTTGATACAATCACCATTTTAAATTCATTTTTGTGCAGCCGTACGTGAAGTGAGTATTTCGTGTTCTCAAAACAGTCCGTGAAATTCAATTTCACGGCCGTTACCCTTAGTAACGGCCGGAAAACTAAAAGTCACTTTCATAATAATTGACGTTTAAGTCACTTCAAAATTGATATTTCTAAAATATGACAAACAAAAATTGTTATATCTTATTTAACAGAATGAGTACATAATTATTTCCAAATTCACAACAAATACATAAATTATTTCATTTTTACGATTATTCGAGAACTGTCAAGTATACATTCAAAATACCGTTTCCATAGAAACGCTCTGACGCTAAGGCCACCGCGTTTATTTAGCAAAATATAGCATAAACGGTGGTGTCATTTTCACTATCTATACTAACTATAATTTACGGTTGCACAAAAAATAGTGTTTATACCATGGCCTCGAAATTTTTTAGCGGCCTCGAGATTATCTTGCCTCGGCCGCAAGCGGCTTCGGCGATAATTTTTCTCTCGGTACGTAAAAAGGAATTTCGCGGCCTTAGTATAAAAATAACTATCTCCTAACTATAAAACAGTATATTAGTAGTTGGTCGATAATTTTTAAAATAAGTAATTTTATTCAAACTTACCCTGAGGACGTAAACTTAAAGGCAAACCTAAAAATGTTAAGTATAAGATGAAATATTTAAGGATAACTATAATTTAAAGTATCTTACCACTGGCAATTATTGGATAACCTGAAAAAAAAACAAAATGAATTAATATGTGTAACCTCCGATTAAAGAACTTATATCTAGATACATAATGGCATTAGTTTGTGTGATCCTGAAAGATTCACAATCTAAGGCCCTTCTTCCCATAAGTTCTTGATTGTCGATCTATTCGCGGCCGATTCAGGCACCATCGGTTCAGTTTGATTATCATAATCTCAGTTTGACACTTTTGACAGTATATCCGCCATTAATGTTAATAAGCGTTTTTCGTGTTTTTCGATCAAAATGTGGAGAAGAAGTCTTTTTATTTTAAGTTGTGATTTGCTTAATACCTAAATAATATTCTCTATTCATATTTACAGTTTAGTGACAATATATTTAGTACAAATAAATAGTGAAGTGCTGTGCCGTTTGCAGAAAGCAGTTTAGAAAAGAAGAAAATCGATCGTTCCATAGTCGTAACATGATGAAGTTCAGTTTACAGTTATAAAGTAAATAGCAATTAAATTTTAATATCCTTTCAATACATATTTATCTTACTGTTTTATCTTACTGTAATATCGTATGCCTACATCACGTTATATAAAGAGCCGGTAATGCAGGAATTGCAATAATTCATTTTAATGAAAGTATTTACCATTCTACACATTTTCTACACACACAACGCCACTGTTGCCTATGGAATGTGATGTTCATCTATTCTTTTTAATGGACATATAATGTGACTATGTTAGGAGCAAGCAAGGTATATAGTGAAAAGATAGCCTGTTGTGTATCTAGATATAAGTTCTTTAACCGGAGTGTGTAACTTATATTTGAGAAATAGTTTGTTAATATTATTAATTGTTGTATAGATGGTATTGTGATGGAAGACAGTAATGTTTGGCATGTAGTTAGCACAACTGTCAAGGAAGGAAAATATGAAAAATATACATTTTAAAAATTAACTAATTAAAAAATGGTGGTGGAAATAATTTTTGAACTGTAGTTAGCACAATTATCGAGGAGGAGACCTGATATACTTTTAGTGAAAATATACAGGGTGTTCGCTTTAAAAAATACGAAACGACAGAGGAAATGATGTTTGAAATGTAGTTGTCACTATTGTCAGGAAAAAATCTGATATAACTTCAATAAAAAAACCGCTTCCCAAGGAATCACTACTTCCACATCCAGATTTCCTATCCAAGTCTCTCCCAATGAAAAGAAAGGACCCCGCACCAAATTCATGGGTAATTTGTTGTCGACGGAATCGTTGCAAATTCAAGGCATAGAATCCTTAGGTCATTCTCTATGAGAACTGTTATGGATAAAGTTCCAAAATGTCTTTATTTTAAAAATAAGCAGGTCGAGCTCCAAAATTCAAAATTTTAAAAACGCGATTTTACGTATTACTTCCACATCCAGTGGAAGTATAGAAACGACAAAAATTTTTTTAAAAACTTTTACTGTTCAAATAGGCTTAGAATGTCATGAAACGTCGAGATTTTAAGTTTAAACGAAAAAAAATTTCTGTCTGTCGGTCTGTCTGTAACTTTTTTTGTGCGCACGTTTACTTTGGAACCGTTTAAGATATTGACTTGAAATTTGGTACACATGTATTTTAACAGATCTAGAACTAGATTATATTTTTATCTTGTTCCGTCGAAGAGTTGGGGGGTAAATTGGGGTAAATTTGGGGGTAAATACGTAAATTAAGCAGGTAAGAGTCCATAAAATTGATATTTAGATATATAAGGGAAGCTAAAGTCTCAAAAAAATTTTTGGCATTAGCCACCCCCATTACCACCCCCACCCCATATTAAAGGGGATGAAAAAAAAATTTGATTTAGTATGTGTACAAAAACCAGAAACCTCAAAATATTTTTTTACTTCATCCACCCCCACTACCCATCCCCCTATCACCACACCCCCAACCCACTATTATATTATTAAAACAATTATTTCCACATACAAATTTTTTTCGTTGTGAGTGACTTGGATAGAAAATCTGGATGTGGAAGTAGTGATTCCTTGGGCAGCGGTTTTTTTTATCGAAACGGTAAATACTTTTAATATTTAATTTGCTTTAAGAATATAATACTGATGTACAGTGTAACATAGGAAAATACATTATTCTAATATTCATACAAACATATAAAAGATTCTTACGCAAATAAGAGGAATCCTATTTTTATTCCAATGGAAATCAGCAAAACAAACAAAATACAAACGAGATCGTAAGATTCGTTTTCCTGATAATATTTATAAAAATTACTAAGAGCCCTTTTTATAAGAGTATTATAATAATGTTTTTCCTGTATTGCACTGAATATCAGTAGTAGCAGAAGTATTTTATTCTTAATGCAAACTAAATACCTAATAAAAGTAAAAGTAAGCTTTTACATACTAATAACTTTTACGCCTATTGTATCCTACTGGTATATAAATAAAGGCAAAAGTAATTTTTATATATTTATTTATATAAGTACAAAATATATTATTCATGTAATTGCTTCATATAAATCAATACATAAGTCTGTTTCGATAAAGTCGCATTTTTAAAATTTTGGATTTTCGACCTGCTGTATTTTTTTAAAATAAAGACATTGTGGAACTTTATCCATAACAGTTCTCATAGAGAATGACCTAAGGATTCTATGCCTTAAATTTGCAACGATTCCGTCGACAACAAATTACCCATGAATTTGGTGTGTGGAAATAAGTGTTTATGGAACCTAGAAGTAAAGAAAAATTTGAGGGCTTTTTTCACCCCCGTTAATAATGGGATGGGGGTGGCGAATGCCAAAAAAATTTTTGAGACCTTAAATTTTCTTATATACCGGGTGTAACAGGATCATGGTACACCCCCCCCCCTTCTCCTTTAGTTTCGAAGATAATTGATTGAAATTTGGGATATCTTATATACATAATAAGTGACACTTTTTGACATACAAGTAATTTTTGTTCACTTCCGGTTTCGCCGGAAGTGACACTAACTTTCGATTTTTAAACGAAACACCCTGTATATTATTGCATTCTTTAATTCTGCATAATTTTCTGAATCCAACGCTACCAAATAAGTGACATTTCAAAAGTCAATATTTTTTATAATATATTTTTTAGTTTTCCATTTAAATGTGCCATGACGGTTCCGATTTATCCTTAATGACTCGTGTAATGCTAGAAAAATCGAAATCCCGTCAAAAATTCTAAATTACGTACGTGATTTATGAGCAAATAATAAAGTTCATCAAAATGGCTTTTTCAAATGGAACCATATTGGTACCGTGGTACCATTTATTAGTACTATTAATAAAGAATTTATTCATACGTCGTATTGAAATGGGCGATAAATACAAATAAAATTACAGCTAAAAGAAAATAGGAAAATACAATTTTGTAAAAATTTGCGGCATTTTGAACACAATTAACAAGAATTTTAAACAATTTTTAAAAACACAATAAAACACCCGTAAACCAACAAATGTTTTCAAAGCCACCTCAGTTAGTTACTTCTTAACATTTAATTAGAACAAAATTGTATTTTGTTATTTTCTTTTAGCTTTTTTTTTCCGGGGTGGAAATCCTTTATGGACACCTGAACGGTAGTGTGGGACTCACCTCTAGGCATACCCACTAAAACCACCCCTCTTCAGTGTATGATGTATCCTGGAAGCGCTCTCGCTTCTCTTCAGGATACACGTCAACCGTTATTCAATGTATAGATGTTGTTTTTTTTTCCCGTGTCTTTGTTCCCTGTATTCCCTCTAGTTGTGCAGAGGATATAGGTCGGGATTCCTCTCATCTTCTCCTTTATGCACGACGATCCGTGTAATAGCTGTTTCGGCCTTTGCCCAATTGTCTTCAGATTGCAGCATGAATTCCACAAGCTCATCCGGCCCTAGACGATTTATGCCTCGTCTCTCCTCCACCCATCTGTTGCAGTGGAAGACTGTGTGCTCTGCATCGTCTATTTCGCCACAATATGCGCACTCTCAAGAGTCCAGCTTTCCTATTCTCAACAGGTAGTCGGCAAAACAGCCGTGACCTGTCAGGGCCTGCGTGAGATGATACCCTACTTCTCCGTGTTTCCTTTCCACCCACTTTTTGGGATCATGCGGTGAGCCCATCTTCCTTTACGGGCGTTCTCCCATCTGTTCTGCCATCTTTCGAACAGTCTTTCCCTGGCGGTTCCTCTCTCGACTCCTTCGTACACTTCTACCCTTTCCTTGACCAGTAAATCCACTGGAGGGATCCCTGCTACCACCAGCACTGCCTCGTACGAGACTGTCCGATAGGCGCTACATACCCTCAGTGCCATCTGCCGTTGGATCCTTGCCAGGCTTACTTTGGCATTAGCCCTTTCTTCTAAGGCGTATCCCCAGACCGGGGCGGCATATAATATGACTGAATGCACCACGCCACAAAGCACTCTTCTTTTGCTGGCCGTTGGCCCCTTCGTGTTGCACATCACTCTTCCCAGAGCGGTTGCTGATTTCCCCGCTTTTTCCGCCGTTTTTGTTATGTGACACCTAAATGTTAGTTTTGGGTCCAGCCAGATTCCGAGGTATTTAAGTCCATTCCCCGGTCTAATTTCCATCTGTCCAACCCTGATGGTGACAGGCTGGATAGTTCTTTTCCTTGTGATCATCACTGCTTCGGTTTTTTCCGGAGCAAGTTTTAATTTTACGCTCCGCAGCCATTCCTCTATTCTTTCAATAGTGGCATTCGCCTTCTCCTCGATTAGCCCTGTCCGGTTTCCAGTCACAGTTAGGGCAAGATCGTCAGCATAGCCCGTAAGGGTGACCCCATTTACGAGGGGAATCCGTAGGACGTCGTCGAACATAATATTCCACAGTGTTGGCCCGAGTACCGAACCCTGTGGGTGTTATTTGCGTCCATCCCTATTTGCCTATCCCTGAAGTAACTCTTAATGATATTAATGATATAAGGTGCCACTTCCAATCTCTCTAGTTTGCTTATAGTCGCTCCCCATCCTGCAGTGTTAAATGCGTTCCTGATATCAAGGGTGACGATTAAGCACATTCTCTTTGCCTCCATGGCCTCTCTTGCCTTGCTCGTGATCCGGGTCACAGCATCCACCATCGACATTCCTCTGCGGAATCCGAACTGGTAGTTCGACAAGCCATCCCTCCGGTCAATTTCTAGCTCTAGCCTTCCCAGGATTAAGTATTCCAGCACCTTCCCAAAGCATCCAACAAGCAGATGGGCCTGTAGGAGGATGGTTCTTCAGGTTTTCCGTTCCCTTTAATAATGAGGACGAGCCTTGCTTTCCTCCATCTGGATGGAAAGTCTCCTCTCTCCAACGCTCGATTCATGACCCCTAAAACCGGTTCGGGGATTCTTCGACGACTATTTTGATCACCTCCGGGGGGATGTTATCTGGACCCGGGGATCGGCCGCTCTTTAATCTTTCGATTGCCCCCTTCAGTTCATTTTCTGTGAATGGGGGGACATCCGCTACATCCATGTCATCTCATCTTTCTTCCTCCCTGTGGGGAAAGAGTGCGTCAGCTATCTCCCTCATCCTCTCCAGTGGAATCGCTGGAGGGGGTGCTCTCAATCGGCGCATGGCTATTTTGTAGCCGTCACCCCATACATCTTCATCTATGCTTGCGCATAGCTCCTGCCATTTCTTTCTTTTTGCATCGGATATCGCCTCTCTAAGCGCCTTCTTTGCTTCTTTGTAGGCTCGGGAGGCTTCATTATCATCCTGTCTGCCCTGTCTCCGGATTCTCCTGGAATACTCCTGGCAGCGATGCATACATCTCTTAGTCTTGCTAGAACTTCGTTCCACCAGTAAATGCCTCTATGTACCCTTGCTGCCCTTTTCTTCGGCATGGCCTCGTCACAAGCTCTGGTGATGGCCTGTGACGGGGTTGCGTCAGTATGGTTGCTCCCTTATAGCTCTTTGGAGCCTTGGTCTGTCTAGTTGGCTGAGTTTCCATCCCGTCGGCCTAGAAGTCGCTGGGGGATTTTCTTTTAGCTGTAATTTTGTTTGTATTTATCGCACATTTTAATACGACATATAAATAAATACCTTATTAATAGTACTAATAAATGGTACCACGGTACCAATATGGTTCCATTTGAAAAAAATGAGTTTTGCCCCAAAAACCATTTTATGAATTGCAATCTGACAGGCAGCAAATTTAAAATTTTGGAACGACTTTAAAAACCGTAGAAAAAATAGTGTGTAACACATGTGGCAAGCTTCATTGCAAAACTCGTATTAGTCGGGGAGTCCTCCCTAGCTGTACGTGCACCCCCCGCCCGATCCTTGGGGACAATGTTTTTCATAAAGATTGAAGCCTAAGAACAATTTAAGACATATTCTAAAAAAACTGGCTGTACTTTCAAAATGGCGGCCATATGTTAAAAAAAAACTGTTGCCAATGTTGTTTTTGTCATTTAACACAAACACTAAAAAAGATGGACAAAAACTTTCTTCACAAAAAACAACGTGCATAAAATTTTCTACAATTTTGTATCTATACAATATTTTGATAGGAGTTACCATTTTCCAGATAAATGAGTCCAAAATTAAGAAAACATGGAAATTCATATATCGGTAAATCACTTAAAAGAAATAACTGTGACAATTATTGTAAGGCGTATAATATAACTTTATATTATTAACATAAAAATTAAATAAAACAAACTGAAAAAAATTAATAATAATGAGAATATTATAATTTACAGACATTTATCTCGAAAACGGTGACAGTGGTATCTGGAAAACGGTAACTCCTATCCAAATATTGTATAGGAACAAAATTGTAGAAAATTTTATCTGTTTATTTGTTTTTTGTGCAGAAAGTTTTTCTCCATCTTTTTTAGTAAACGGACGCCATTTTGAAAGTACAGCCAGCTTTTTTTTAGGACATGTCTTAAATTGTTCCTTAGGCTTTAGTCTTTATGAAAAACATTGTCCCCAAGGATCGGGGGGTGCACGGACAGTTAGGGTGGGCCTCCGTAGTGATACGTTTTATATTGAATCTTATATTTTATCTTAAGAGGCTGAATCATTTATCTGGAAAATGGTAACTCTAATGCAAATATTGTATAGGAACAAAATTTTATGCACTTTATTTTTTGTACAGAAAGTTTTTCTTCATCTTTTTTAGTTTTTGTGTTAAATGACAAAAACAATATTTGCAATTTTTTTTTAACGGACGCCATTTTGAAGGTGTAGCCAATTTTTTTTTAGGATATGTCTTAAATTGTTCCTTAGGCTTTAATATTTATGAAAAACTTTGTCCTAAAGGATCGGGGGGGGGGGTGGGGGGTGCACGGACACTTAGGGCGGGTTCCCGTAATATATGATTTACTTTCATACATCGTTTTGCAATGAAGACCTTGCCACACTTGTATTCCAATCTACTATTGTGACATTGTCAGTTATTTGTCAAAATTCATTCAAATAGAGACAGATTTACATTAGAAAAAAATAGTTGTCCAATTTTTGAAAATCAAAAGTTGGTCCGGGAAAAATCATTTATATGCCAAAAAGTGACGTTTATTAAATATATAGAATTTGAAGTCCTCTAATCTGCCTGATCTTGAAAAAATAGAGAAGAATCATTGTTAAAGTCGTAAGGAATGTATTCTATCAATATATATTTTCTATGGATTTGTAATTTTGACAAATGCGTGAAAATATTGGTGCACCAAAATGAATACTGTAGTTTAAAAGAAATAGTTTTCATATTCGAGAGTTCTGATGAATATATTTGATTTTTAAGTTACCCACGTTTCCATTCTGTCCATGAAAATTTTATGAGAACATCAACGAAATTGGTCGTAATATGTCGCGAATTAAATTTAAAAAAATATATTTTTTGTACTCACGACTATCATTGCTGGATGCATCCTCTGTTTCTACTGGGTCCGTGGCATTTGGTTTTACGACTACCAGAGAACTAACATCACTCACAAATGAATATTTGAGGGCTATTCTAAGAGCTTCTTGTGTTGGTCCTGTTTTATTTTCAGCGGCGTCTCTTTGCTCCAGAATTTGCTTAAGGGTTAAGTACGCCCAAAGTCTTTCTAAACTACCAGCAGCTTGTTGCACGGTAGGTAAAAATTTAACTGGGCCATTAATAGTTCCACATTCTACAGCAGGCGGAACAAATCCAGGATCTAAAATAAATTGTCTGTCTAAATTATAATTATTAACAATTTCTCATAGTATTCTGCTTGGTATTAGTATATTTAACAATATTTTTAATTTGTTTTCAAACACCTTTATATAAAATGTATATTATTTCTTCAGGTGATAAAATCCAAGAAAGAGAGAGATGCGATAGGGAAATATGTGTTAATTTTTACTACAACTTTCTTCCTAATACACATGTTGTGAACAAACATCTACTTAAGTAGAACTACCGAGTCCGGCAGAATGAAGTATTCACTTTAAATTGAGTTGTTTTTATTAATGGCTAAATTTTTATTCAAAAATTAAACACAGAGTTCTTGAGGAAACACGGAAATTTTATTTTTTAAATATTACATCAGTCAAATGACCTCTTCCTCGCTCCTGACACTCTTGAAGCCTAGCACAGATGTTATTTATCACCCGCTCCAACATTTCAATTGGGATTGCGTTAATCTTTGTCTTGTTATGTTTTAGTTGTTCCAAAGTTTGCGGTCGATTAGAAAACACTTTTGACTTTAAGTAATCCCATAAAAAGAAATCACAAGCTGAGAGATTCGGTGACCGTGCCGGCCAGTTGATGTCCCCATATTTCGAAATGACATGACCAGGAAACATTCTTCGCAAAATTGTCATAGAATTCCTAGCAGTGTGGGAAGTGGCTCCGTCCTGCGAATATCTACATCAACATTACGAAGTTGTTGTTCAAAGTTACACAATACATGTTGATAACTTTGTGATGGAACAGTAACCGTCAAGTTATTTTCCTCAAAGAAGAATGGTCCAAAAATTCCAAAGGCGGATATTGCACAACACACAGTAACCTTTTTGCTATGAAGCGGTACTTCGTGCAATTGCAGAGGATTTTTAGTCGCCCAGTAGCAAAAGTTCTGTTTGTTAACAAATCCAGAAAGATGAAAATGAGCTTCATCTGACATCAGCAAGCAATGCGGCGATAACTACGGTTCGAAATAATGGGTGCTAATGCTTGTCGTACTGCAGATCGTTTAGGACTTCGTAGCACAGCTGCTCTTACCCTTTTACCATTTTCAAGTGTGCCTACAGCACGAGTTCTTCTTTTTCCTCTGGCACATGAAACAGTATCGCGAAACTTGTGTACCCACTTTTTAATTGTTATTCGACTAGGAACTGGATCTCGCGGAATTAAATGAAAGTGACGACGAAATAAACACTGAGCAATTACAACAGAACAGCTATTTTTTAAATAAGCTTCAACAGCAAAAGAAGGTTAAATATTTAACCAATGCTCCACATTCATAGCTAAGCTGACATTTCTCGCAAACGCTTTGACAACTGTCTTAAATTTCCATTTATCGCGGAAGCATGGCGACTTGATTTGAATTTATATCATTATATTATGACATGAATTAACTTTGAAAATGGATACTTCATTCTGCCGGACCCGTTATAATAAAAATAAACTTATGAATTTTCATTCAACAATTTCAGTTGTTTACATCATTACTCCTCCATTTTCTATGAAATTTATCCAAAAAATAACACACTTTCACGAACTCATTAAAAAAGTTTACACAGTTTGCAATTTTTTGTGGGCTAGCAGAAAATTGCGAAAAATCATATTTCCGTTCCGGGCCTTGTTCGAGTGGGATCAATTAAGGATCTCTTAATGACAACTCAGTGAACCAATTTAAAATAAGAAACTTTTTGTTTTGAGTTATTTCTGAATTTCTGAAATTTTTGTGACTTGGAAACTGGCCTATGAATTTATAATGGTTATAAATAATATATCAATAAGGCTTTAAAAGTAGGCGTAAATTACACAGCCCCACAAAAAAAAAATAAAAGTTCAAAGTAGCGAACCAGACCCATATATCGGTCGCTGAATCCGAATTCGGGGGTCAAAAAAAATCGTACACCCCCAAAATCATTAGCTAGAGCCAAAAAACACCCCTGAAATGGGTTAAAAAGAAAATTAAGCTACAAGAATAGTTGTTACCCCTTAATCAGTCGAATTATACAAATTAAGGTTAAACAGCAGCATACATACAATAGAGATGAAACACACCTCCAGGGTGGGGCGAAAACTAGCCCCCATATATAAAAAAATCAATCCAAAACAGCAATGACTGCTGAAAAAGCTCGAAATGTCTAAGTTTTGTTAAAGTGTTAAGAAACTACGTCAGGTCCGACGTAATCATCATAAACTGCCCCTATAGGGCTGAGAACAACCACCTTTAACTTCAAAGGACACGAGAAAAACAAGAAAAAACGTAAAATCCAACAGGATTTTTATTTTCATGGATGCTATGATTGGCTGAAATTCCGTAGTACTCTAAAATAGAACCAGAAACTTACGTACCATCAACATCCTACAATGTCAACCCTCAGATGGTGTGAAAACTACCCCCCGTGTAAGATTTAACTATAAGAAGTGACTTCTATAAAAATTCGAAATACCTGCGTTGTGTGGAAGAGAGAAGAAACTAGACTATGTTCGACGATGTGCTTGAAAACCACCCCCACGGGGTTGCGAGATACTACACCTAGATATGTAGGATGCTGGAAAAACAGAGAGAAACTAACCGGATTTACATTTTTATGGATGCTATGATAGGCAAAAATTGCGTTGCACACTTAGAGTTTGAAACTCATGTCCTATAAATGTTATTCAGTAACACCCTCAGAAAGATGGAAACTACCGTAATTCAAGATGTAACGAAAAAGCTTTAGTGTTGCTTATTCGTTTCATTTCCATAGTTTTTTTTTCTATAGGGCTATAGGGGTGGCGTCTCTCAACCCCGTGGGGGTGGTTTTCAAGCACAGCGCAGCACAGCACATAGTCTAGTTTCTTCTCTCTTTCACAGAACGCAGATGTTTCGAATTTTTATAGAAGTCACTGTAACTTTTTATAGTCAAACCTTACATAGGGGGTAGTTTTCACACCCTCTGAGGGTTGACATGGTAGAATGTTAACGATACGTAAGTTTCTAATTCTCTTTTAGAGTACTACGCAATTTCAGCCAATCATAGCATCCATGAAAATAGAAATCCTGTTGCAATTTAAGTTTTTTCTTGTTTTTCTCGTGTCCTTTAAACTTGAGGGTGGTTGTTCTCAAATCTATAGGGGCAGTTTATGAAGATTACGTCGGACCTGATGCAGTTTCTTATCACTTTAACAAAATTTAGACATTTTGAGCTTTTTCAGCAGTCATTGCGGTTTTGGATCGATTTTTTTTATATATGGGGGCTACTTTTCGCCCCTTCCTGGGGGTGTGTTTCATATCTATTGTATGTACGCTACTGTTTAACCTTGATTTGTATAATTCGATTGATTAAGATGTAACAACTATTCTCGTAGCTTAATATTCTTTTTATCCCATT
Organism: Rutpela maculata; assembly: GCA_936432065.2. Lineage (NCBI taxonomy): Eukaryota > Metazoa > Arthropoda > Insecta > Coleoptera > Cerambycidae > Rutpela > Rutpela maculata. Next base: position 67,993,382 of record OW386287.2, on the reverse strand, counting down.
TCAGGGGTGTTTTTTGGCTCTAGTTAATGATTTTGGGGGTGTACGATTTTTTTGACCCCGGATTCGGATTCAGCGATCGAAAATACATAGGAATACATGGGTCTGGTTCGCTGCTTTGAACTTCATTTTTTTTGTGGGGCTGTGTTATTTGATGTAATGTATATTAATCTACATAAAAATATGTATTTTTCTTTATACTGGGTGTCAACGGAATCATTAGACAAGCCATAGTTTTCAGAGTTTTCAAGATATGTATTATTAAAGTTGGCAGCGGTAATATATACCAATAACGTCGAAATTTTCATAATTTGACACTTTTCCATCACTTCCGGTTTCCCCGAAAATGACATCAACTTTGAAATTTTAAATGGAACACCCTGTATATTTTTACATTTTTGGATTCCGGAGACGATTTTAAGTAGACTACTTGATTTTTTTAGAGCTACTTTTATTTTTGCATTTAGAGTACGGCGAATGCACTCAAATCAATCAAATGATCAAAACAATAACAGAAAAATCAAAACGAGAGATTTTTCGAATTAGTTACGACAAACCAAAATTTCTGAAATCACTAATTTGTAATTATGTCAACTTTTTCAAATGGCAACATCTTTTAGACTTCCAGTAGTTAAATACTAATTTTCACGACAAATCCATTGATACCTTCAAATCGAAAATCGGTTTGATATTAACCCAAATACACAAGTTTTTTGGTGGATAATAATTAAAATATCGAGAAAATATGCTTATCAAGTAAGTATACCGTAGAAGTTGAATAAAACTAGAATCAAAATATTCATTTTGTCAACAAAACAACGCTGCAAATAAAAGAAGTGTGCTGTGGAAACAAAAAGAAGTCTGACACATAATAATACGTGTGTATTGTTAACTTAATGAGTTTGCTCTTTATCTTTAAATTTGTTGTTGTTAATTGTTGTTATTATTGTTTAACATGTGCACAAAAAGTGGACATATTATTAGTATTTGGAGAATGGCACAAAAATTCCAGAAACCCCGCAGTTTGTATGCCCAAAGATATTCGAACAGACATCGTCCATGTTTTCAATATTTTCCAATTATGGAGAAATAAAATTATATAAAAGAAATATTTTTAAGAAAAAGCTTTTATTTGAAAAAACTGTACTAAAAAGTAAAAATAATTTTTTAAAATTCATACACCTGGAAACCAAAAGCTTTGTGGACGGTTATATAGCACTATTGCATAGTTACTTTGCTCAATGACCGCCCCCAAAGCTTTTGGTTTCCAGGTGTATGAATTTTAAAAAATTATTTTTACTTTTTAGTAAGTTTTTTCAAATAAAAGCTTTTTCTTAAAAATATTTTTTTTATATAATTTTATTTTTTACTTTTTAGTCTACTTATTTTACAGACAAACAGATAGACACAACCCTTTCATTTGATACAAATGGCAAGGGAGTCGTGAAGAAAAAGATAATTTGCCATCCTAGGGCGTCCGTCATATTGCATTTACAATGGCGTTACATAGTTTATCGTATTTTACTCGTCAAACCCTTTCATTTGATACCCATATCAAGGGGGTTGTGAAGAAAAACATACTCCACCATCTTGGGGCGTCCGCCATATTGAATTTAGAATGACGTCACCGTTTGCAAGTTAAATAAAAGCTTTTAATAAATCAGGAGAGGAATTGATAATAATCCTGCAGATTTTATCGTTGATGAAGCGACAAAAATTAACGCGTTGACTCTTGTAGAAGTGAATCCTACTTCTTCTACTAGAGAAATTGGCCAAGATTAGGTTATTGTGACTGGTTACTTCAGAACAATACTGCTAACCAGAATTTTGTTTCTTTGATATTGTTTTCTGATGAGTCAAGATTCACCAACAATGGAATGTTCAATAGATATTGGGCGCAGGAAAATCAACATTTAATGAGGCAAGGTAATTTTCAGTAAAGATTTGGAGTAAATGTGTGGACTGGGTGATTGGAACAAGAATTATTTGACCTATTTTCTTTCAAGGACCTTTGACAGGGAGAAGATATATAGAATTCCTAAAAAATGATATTGGACTTACCACTTGCAGTTTCTGAACAAATGTCTTTCCAACAAGATGTTGCTCCGCCTCATAATGCCGCTCGGTTTATGGCACATTTAGAGAACCAGTATAATGAGCTAGTAATTTCACGTTGTCCTGCTCGCTTACCATGACCGAGACAGAAAACGTCAAGAAGAAGGAGGGATGCACTTTGAACATTTGCTACCATTTAATTAACCTTTTAATTATTGTTAAAATAAATCATTTCGGAGGGCACACTTATTTGCAGCGTTGTTTTGTTGACAACATGAATGTTTTCAATCTAATTTTATTCAATTTAAATAATTTGAATAAAACTACGCAGTCTTGCTTAAAATCGTCTCCGGAATCCAAAAATGTAAAAATACACAGGGTGTTCGATTTAAAATTTAAAAGTTGGGGTCAAATTATGAAAAATTTGTCGTTTTTGGTATATATTACTCCTGCCAAGTTTAAGACTTATATCTTGAAAACTCTGAAAACTATGGCTTGTCTAATGATTCTGTTGACACCCGGTATATATTAATAAATAAATAAATATATATTTACCAATAACTCCTGATACGACAATCTCCGAACCATCAAATAAAATGGGAAAATCAGTTTTTGTTACTTCCGATACATTTGATACATATTTAAATGATACATTGGATAGAACAGGAGAGGATATTTGTTTGTAAAATTCTTGCAATTGTAGGGAAGCGTCTGCGCCTTCATAAATGTGCCTAGCAAAGCCTAAATTTTTCAATGATATTTTTTCCAAAAATTTCCTGTCCGCGCCATCTCCAAATGACAGAGAAAATATTGGAGATTTTCCACTGTTTTCTTCAGTTACCTAAAAGATAACTTTTAGTACATATTGCTAGCATACAGTGCGATCAAACTTACGTTTTTGATAATTTGTTCATTACTTGTTTCTCCTACAGTAGCTTCACCGTCGGTTAAAAATACAATTATAGGCTGATGTTTTTTATCTCCTTTCGAATTATTTTCTACTAGCTGAAGGCCGATGTTGAGTGCCGAATTAATGTCGGTTCCTCCATAGGCATTCAATTTTTTAACAACTTCACCTGCTTTCTTAATATTTTCTTCAGTTGCTGCAAATGCAGGTGGCAACGGCTGTTCCTACAAATATCATAAATATATATTCAAAACACAAGTAAATCCTTATTTGATGCTGCAACAAAAAAAATACCTACACATTTCTAAAGAACATGAAAATATTTAGTCGTACCTAAACAAGGTAATAGTAATTCTCATTTGATAAATTATACAGGAAAAAGAATGAAACACAGAGTAATTGGACATTTTTTGGACCAAAATATGGAGGTTCAAACCAACATGCTTAAGAAAAAATGTTAACAAAATACAGGGTGTTAAGGTAAAACTACTTCTTGCGTCAAGGTCAAAATTGGCAAATAGTACAGTACCTAGAGGTAAGAGATATATAAAATTTCGGAATTATCTCATATGTAATGATAACCTTTCTTCATAGGTTATTATATTAGTAAAACATATCATCTTCATTTTCTATATGGTCCGGACACTTGCTCTTACAAAGGGGTGAAAACCACCCCTAAATTTAGATACTTAATTGAAATATAATTACTCGTTTACTTTTGAAATGTAGAATATTTATGTTTTTGGGATGGCTAATTACGAATCTAAAGTCAAAATTTAAAAATTCAAAACGGCGGCTCCAATATGGCGGATGGAAATTCTTTCCAGAACAAGTGCATTAAACGGACAAAAAAGGAGCATCTAGACGATACTATATATTAACAAAAAGCAGCATTTTAAAAAAAAAAAATACTCGACAATTACAATAACAAAATGGTGACATTTTGTAAAAAAAATGTGAAGACGCACATTATTTCGGCCATAACTTCTTTATTTTTTTATGAACAGAAGCAAACAAAAAATCATTTATTTAATTGATTAATTGTCTGCTATTCTGTTCCTTAGAAATGTTGATGGAAGTTTTATGGTTTCTAAGATATTCAACATTTAAACTAAATACTTCATTCTATAATTTTTCCGATGCCATACATAAACTTATATACACCTCTGAAACTGTTAATCCTGATTGATTGATTGATTGATTTACCAGCGTGCGGTAGGCATTTCTGCCACTCCCAAGGATTATACAGCTGGGCCTGCTACGTCCACGCTGGGTTGGACTAAGGTCATGCTTGTTGCCAGCAGCGAGTGCCACATGGCGCATGGTAAAGGAATGTGGGATGGGAGGTGTAGGTATTTGTGAGATGCATTACCGCATTGTGTCGTGAGGGAGCGTTTAAGCTCCCTTTTTTGTGTTTTTGGTTCGCCTTCTTCTTCTGAGTCTTCTGATTCCTCGATTTCCGATGCTGGGTTAGATTTGGGTCATGCTTGTTGTCAGCAGCGAGAGCCACATGACGCATGGTACAGGAATGTGGGGTGGGCAGTGTAGTTGTTTTTGAAATGCGTTGCCGCGTTGTGTTCGTGATATTTAATGTTTATGCTCCTATTTTTTGTGTTTCTGCTTCTACAGATTTTCCTCTTCTTCTGAGTATTCTGATTCTTTCTTTTCTGCTTCTGGTAGAGTATATGCTCCTCTTTTTTGTGTTTCTGCTTCTACAGATTTTCTTCTTCTTCTGAGTATTCTGATTCTTTCGTTTCTGCTTCTGGTAGAGTATATGTCTGTAGGTATATGTGAAATGCGTAGCCGCATTGTGTCATGATGTGGCATGTTTGTGCTCCTCTTTTTGTATTTCTGCTTCTACAAATCTTCTTCTTCTTTTAAGTCTTCTGATTCCTCGGATTCTGGTTCTGGTAGAGTACATATTTGGTAGTCTGTTCATGATCTTCTCGGTTGTTGTTTTTCGCGTGTAACCTGGTCTCCCTGTTTTTAGTGAAGAATTTAATGTAGAATTTTTCACTTAGCAACGAGCGCAATTTTGGCCTGAAAAACATCACTTGATACTTTACCTAAGAAAAAATTTGAAATTAGATTTTCACCATTGTATTATAACACCCACAGCGCAAAGAACATGCAGTATCATAAAACACACTCCTGTTAAACCAGACACCAACAAAAGTCAAAGATCAACAATCCCTATCTGTGATGCTTCTCTTCCCTTCCATTATCTTCTCTTTTTGACTTGTTCTATTGCATTACACCAAAAAGGCTGTACCTAGGTCTCGATTATGTCACCACTCACAAAATTGTCAATTGCACGTCCCGAAGTATGTATAACCCTTCCAACACCCACCACCCACCTGACAGCTCAAAATTTGTTATCACTGTTGTTTCCCTGCTTCCTGTACACAGTCTCAATTGGCGTGTTGTCGTCTTCTTGTTGGTTGTTGAGGTGAAAAGTTATGATTTCTCCCTCCTCCTGGTGTATTATTTTTGTCCTCCTCTTCAACTTTGCTGTTGCTGTTATCGTCTCCTGCCCACCCCAGAAACCATCTTTTCTCAGGTCTCCGATGAACGCCTTTGTCTTTTCCTTGTTGATTTTAACAGGGTTCCGGTTCGTTGATAGATGCTAGAATGAACGGGGTGGAATAATCTATATTGTGTGTATATAGTCCGGTACTTGTTTTCGTTCCTTTTTTGCTTTCTCTTCTTCCTCCATTTTATCTCCATTGTTGCTGTGGTATGCCTCTTCTCGTGTATGTGTTATCATTTCTTCTGTATCCTCCCCCCCCGCTTTGACGCCCCTGGCTCGTTCCCCCGTTTCTGTGCCTACCATGTGATCTTTCGTTCCTACGTTCTGTCTTCGATCCATCATTCTTGTGTATGGATACCATTTGCTAGGAAAATCTGTGCATTTCCATTGAACTGCAAGAGGTGCAGCGCCCCGGCGTATTTTACCAATAGTACGCCTCTGCTATGGTTGTCCGGTTGTTCATTTATTACCCAAGTCACGGCTTGTTTATCTAAGAAACCCTGTTTATCTTAAGGAATAATACACTTCAATAATGCCATAAATTTATAGTGACAGCTGTAGATATTTTCAATCACTTCTCAGATTTTCTAAGAAAGTCGTTTGAATCAGCCCCACAGCAGTTTATTACAGCATTTATAATGCAGAATATGCACCACCAAGATACACTCTTTTTAATACAAATACAAATTATGTCACTCACTTAACACTTTAAAATTATGTCTTTTACACTTTGTATATAGCTATAATTTGGACCTAAAAACACTGCGATGGTTTTGTGGCAGACACTTCAAGTTAGTCATTAAGACATAAATAAACTTGGATAAATAAACTTGGGTGGCGGGTAGGTACTTTAAAAATGAAAATGGGTATACTTAGCTTATGTTATTTACTGCCTGGTCCTTTAAGCTTGTTTCTTTATGCATAGCACTGCACTGGTTGGTTCTGTCACTAAATAACTCTGTATTAGTTATTTTCAAATATTAATTCTATTTCAACTTTGTTCTTTTGTTATCACATATCAATTTACGCGGAATGTTTTGGGCTATAAATTCACCTAAGTTTTATCAAATGCTATCGGTCTTTTATCTGATGTACTCGCGTTTAAATGGGAGCGTGTTTCGGATGCGTCCGCTCGCTCGGGAAGCACAATTCGAACTCCTACACCTCTGAAACTGTTAATCCTACATAAATATAAAATAAAAACAAATTAATTCTGAGTTTACACGCTTTATTTTTGATATCTACAATTTTTTCGCTTGACAATATTTATTAAGATATTTGCAAAGAATTTTTTTTTACGTTTTCTCGAAAATTTCTGTATAGTTTATAATGCAGTTTTTTTTAAGCAAACGCTGTAAACGGACGAAAAAATTTGAACGTCTAAGATATACTATATATTAAAGAAAAACAATGTGTGAGAATATATTTTCTTAATTACTGACTACTTACATTAACAAAATGGCGATGTTTTTATTAAAAAAATGTGAGGAAACACATTGTTTTCGTCATAAACTTCTGTGTTTTTTATGCTATAGAAATAATCAAAAAATCATTTGAAAGACTAATTAATAGTCTTTCATTTTTCTGACGTAAGTGTTGTAATTTTCGAGATATTTAACATTTTAATTAAATACTTCATCTTATAAACGTTCGGACGTCATCTTTATACTTCTATATCCCCGAAACCATTAATTTTACAGAAATCAGAAAAAAAAAACGAAATTCATCTCCTATTTACCAACTTTCTTATGTGTCTCTAGTATGTTTTCGTTCAATGAAACACTTTTCGAGTTATTTGACAAAAATAGTGTTGAAATACCTCTTTTTCAAGTTAATGTCCCAATTTTCAAGTTGTTATAACTTAAAGACTAGAAGAAAAGGTTCTATGCAACTTTTGCAAAGTTGCATATGACCTTTTCTTCTTAAAATTTGATTCCCTCTCAGTTCCAATGTTTTTTTTATGTGCCTACTCCTGAAAAGGGCTGGCATCCGCCCGCTATAAATTAGCAAGCCTCCGCATAATGAAACTTTTTTGTGATGCATTTACTATTGGGTTACCAAAAATGAACAAAATCTAAGTCATTTGACATTATTCCGAAGTTAAAACCTCTAGTTACTGTACTAAAAGGCAAGTTTCCTGTCTGTGGTCAGAAATCATAGTTTTATATTAATTTTGGGTTCAGTTATACAGGACGTCATATACAACACAGTAAATTAAAATATATGTTCTATTCTGAATAGTTGTACAATCCAGGGACATACTGTATAGTGGGTACATAAGTCCAATATAGTGAAATAATCCTTGTTGAGTTAAATTCAGGCGTTTCGAAAAATTTATTTTTTCATTTTCAAAGGCTAAGTAGTTGTTTTTGTCAAATTTACAGGATGCAAACGACGATATCACAATATAATTATAATCGTAAAAATCATTTTTTATAGCCCAGTCGATGAAGGTATTTACCTACAAAAACTTGCAAAATGAATAATTTTTTTTTAATGAGTTCGTGAAAGCATATAGAATAATGTCCTTAAAAGTTTACATTTCGCTCGGATACATTAGGACATTTTTTGTTCAGAAACACGTGGTCTATCCACCTGTATTTTTTATTTTTCCTGCCCTGACTTAATTTCAAAATTTTGAAAAAATGGATGAAAAAAAATTTTTTTCACTTTTTTTTATGTTCTGCATCCGAGCGGAATGTAAACTTTTCAGGATATTATTCTATACACTTTCACGAACTCAGTAAAAAAAAAATTATTCACTATCTTGCAAATCATAACAGTTACAAACTCGGTTCAATGGGAGAAAAGTTTCATATTTTGAAGGCCAATAAAATGAGTTGTAGAAATTCAAAATATTTCGATTAGTTCCGGAGATATACGACAATATCCGAAATAGCTCATTTTCCTTTTTTTTACCTAGCGCTGTCACTATAAAAAATATTAAAAAATTTCATTTGAATATTGTATTGTAAATTAACTTTGCTATAACTTACCGTAATCAAATTTTAATTATGACGTTTCGTCTGTTCAGGGGCACCATCAGCTTTATTTTTTTAAATACGGACCTGTCTTTTTTATTTAAAAATTTTAAAGCATTTGAAATTATCAATTCAAAGCTGTCACATTTGACAATTTTACTATGTTTCGTCAGAAAAATAATCATCATTAATTTTATTGCATTGCATTTTTTTGTTAAGCAATACAAGGCAATTTATCAACAATCCAATGCATTGACGTAGCTACTCCGATTCTGCTGTTAATTCAATATTATTTGCAGAGTGAGCACCAAATAAAAAAATGTATTTCAACGTGTCAATTGTATTTCTTTAAACTACGAATAAAATTTACAAAAAAAAAGATAATTTAGTGCGTAAACAAGTAAATTTGATGCCGTACTTGATGTGTCAGTTGGGGTGTTAACAGTTGAGAAGAAGTGTTTATTACTTCCACATCCAGTGGAAGTATAGTAACGACAAAAAATTTTTTAAAAACTTTTATTGTTCAAATAGGCTTAGAATGTCATGAAACGTCGAGATTTCAAGTTTGAGCGAAAAATTTCTGTCTGTCGGTCTGTAACTTTTTTGTGGGCACGTTTACTCTGGAACCGTTTGAGATATTGACTTGAAATTTGGTACACGTATATGCTTTAACTAGATCTGGAACTAGATTATATTTTCATCTTGTTCCGTCGAAGGGTTGGGGGGTAAATTGGGGTAAATTTGGAGTAAACAGGTAAATCAAGCAGGTAAGAGTTCATAAAATTGATATTTAGTATAGACAAGAGAAGCTAAGGTCTCAAAAAAAATGTTGGCATTAGCCACCCCCATTACCACCCCCACCCCATTATTAAAGGGGATGAAAAAAATGTGATTTAGTGTGTGTACAAGAACCAGAAACCTCAAAATATTTTTTTACTTTATCGTATATCTCCGGAACTAATCATCATTTTATTGGTCTTCAAAATATGAAACTTTTCTCCCATTTAACCGAGTTTGTAACGGTTATGGTTTAAGAGATGGCAATACTGTTCAATATAAAAAGTAGCCACCCTGTATATCAATAACAACTAAAAGTTATTGTTTATAGTCGGGGAGCCCTTGCTAGCTGTACCCCCTATTCTTGGGGACAATGTTTTTCATAAAGATTAAAGGAACAATTTTAAACATATTTAAAAAACTGGCTGTACTTTCAAAATGGCGGCCCTATGTTAAAAAAAACTGTTGCCAATGTTGTTTTTGTCATTTAACACAAAAACTTAAAAGATGGACAAAAACTTTTTTCAGAAAAAACAACGTGCATAAAATTTTCTACAATTTTGTTCCTATACAATATTTTGATAGGAGTTACCATTTTTCAGATAAATGAGTTCAAAATTAAGAAATCATGGAAATTTATATATCGGTAAATCATTTAGAGGAAATAACTTTGACAATTATTGTAAGGCGTATTATATAACTTTATATTATTAACATAGCAAAAAATAAAATGAACTGAAAAAAATTAATAATAATAATACTTAATAATATTATAATTTGCAGACATTTATCTCGAAAACGGTAACAATGGGTTATGAACAGATTAGGGTCAAAAGTGTTGATAGTGACATCTTTTGGATTCTTCTGGATCATTCTAATAAAATTAAATGTAAATTACTCTTTGATACCGGATTTGGCAATAAAAGAAGGCTTATTAACATATCCGCATTAGCAGAAGAGTACGGATCTTAAAAATGTTCTCCATTACTGGGCTTTCATTCATTTACTGGATGCGACTCAGTCAGCACCTTTAAGGGAAAATAAAAGATAAAACCCCTGAAAATGTTACTTTCTCCCAAATATACCAAATATATCCCAACATTTCAAGATTTGGGGAGCCACTGGAATATTGATGATGAATTATTCGCATCATTAGAGGAGTTTACATGTGCCGTATATGGATCAAAGAAATACGCTAGCGTGGACGAACTTCGCCTAATTGTCATTAGACAGAAATGTGGTGACAAAGATTTGTCTTTATCAATTGACACTAAAGTTGAGTATTCTCTTCGATTCCACCATCAAGAGCTTGTCTTATTGAGCATATTAAAAGGAGTGTTTATCAAACGCGTATTTGGCGATTAGCCTACGAAGGTATTCACAAAATTCCAAAGCCTTGGAATGATTATGGATGGCAAGATAATGAAGAACCTCTTTGGTGTTCAGCAGAAAAAATACTGCCTCAATCGCTTACTGAAATCCTTCAGAGACGATTCTAAATCAAATCATAATAGACGAAAGTGAGCATGATAGCGATATCATAAATGAAGCAATAGAAGAAGAAGACTTGGAAGAAATATTCTATGTATCGGAGGCAGCGATATAGACCGGGAGGCAGCGACACATTCTTGGGACTCATACCATTAAGGCTGATTTTCACATATGTAGTATTTTATTGTGTACATACACGAAACGACGGTCAGCTGGCGCACCCGCGGTGGGGGAACTTCCGAACTTCCGCCCCCTCCAGTTTCCTCATTTTTGCCGCAATTCAAAAAATAAAAAAAGAGCTTTTAGTAAATTTAATTCTATTTGAATTCGTAAAAGTAGGCTTTTGTCCTAGAAGCCAAGATTGAGAAGTTGCCGGCACTTTTCAAACATAAAATGTGCGATTTTTTGCCGTACATCGCCGACATTTCAGTAAATATCTCCGAAAAGAAAAAAAATATCGAAATTCTGATAGCAGCAAAAGATTCGTAATGAAAAATACTCGCTGACTTTATTTTTTATTTCCAGCTAGCTCTCACCGTTTCGGAGATATCTGCGAAAAATGGTAAAAAATAGCTCGCATTTCGGAGCCGAAGAAATTGCAAAAACATGTGATCTGGATACGTTCATATTTTTCGAAAAACAGCAGCTGAACGGCCATACGATGTCGCGACATAAAGAGGAAGACTTAAACCTAATCGTAAATTGCAAGGCGAAATTAAAAAATTCGGCTCGGCACGAACGAATCATAAGTAACATTTTGTAACATTTCAGAAAATCGATATCTCTCTACAACTTCAGCTATGACGTATGCATTTTCCGGAAAGAAAAAAGTCTCCACTTTAACCGCTTCTAGCTCATTAATTTTTGGAATAAGACAAAAGCTAAAAAAGGTGTAAATTTTTTGCCTAGGTACCACCGTTTAGAAGTTATGTAGGTTTTAAGCAAAAAGTGTCCAATTTTCCGCCGTATATCGCCACATATTCAAGTCAATATCTCTGAAACGTACAGCTAGGGAGTGCTCCCGTAGTATTAGAAAAGTTCAAACTTGTTGATGAAATGGACAAACATGTTTACTATATTAAACTTTTAATGTGTATTATCCTAAAGGAACCTGATAAATGACGGCCACTTGTGAAGACTAATATCAGACACAAATACTTTTTTACTTGCTCTATTGAGTCAAATTTACTCTGTCTCATTCTATATGACTCACATTGTATATATGTATTATTCACAATAAAATACACGAATACCTTTTAATTAATATTTACCTTTTTATTTTTGAAGGCTGCTTCTGGATCTTCTGTTGTAACACTCCAATAATCCTCAATCCCCGATTCATATTGAACCTGCACACGCTCGACATCCCATACTTTAACTATTGTGCCGAATTCGACTATATTAAAAACATCATCTTTATTGAGTTCAGATAAAATACTATTCATAGCTTCCTTTAACTGTGCAATTCGTATTCCTTGCATGCTGCCGCTTGTGTCCAAAATAAAGACTACTTGTTTTGGGAGGGGCTGCAAATCGGATGGAGCGAAAAAGTGGACGAAATATCCACCATCTACTAAAACCTGAAAATACGATGTAATATGAAGGCGATATGTCATTAATTAAAAAAGCAAAAATAAAAACTAAGGGTAGATTTAATTATATTTCTTCAATTGCTCCTAAAGAGATCTGTAAGACATTTTATTTTTTTCTGTAATATACATATATCAAAGCATAAAAAGGCCTTACTATTCATATATTTTTTATTGTCCTGAAATTCAATTATGATATGAATTTCGAAATATCTAATAGCAAACATGTTGCGAGCGACGTACTTATTCTTTGGTGAAGTGTGTACTTTTAACCGAACGCAAAAGAATTAGGTTCTCAATTTGATCCGTATTTTTTTTTAATATTTGTACAGTCATTACTCTGAATTGGCTTAATCGATTTCTATAAAGTTCTAACAAGGTTTTTATAGTTGAAAATTTGACAATATTCGAAGAAGGTTCCGTATAAAATTCAGCGATATAAAAAAGCTCACAAAAACCGTAAAGGGTACCGACCGCTTACCACTTTCAGTTTATTTACAAAAAGGCCATAAAGGTATTCGGCTTCTTTTATTATTATCACAAAAAAATATCATACATATTTCCTAAGAAGAATGTAGGCCAATCCCACTGAATATAATTGGCTGAAATTTGCTCTAGCCGATTGATGATAGGCTGAAATAAACTATGTAGTCAACGTGGACTATCAGAGTTGGACGAACTGTTTCTTCGTAATAAACAAAAGTTTAATGACAAATTTTATTAAATCTTTCTGTTGAAATAAATATTTTATCTTGTTTAACAGTAAAACTAAAGTTGACAAAAATAAATAATTATTAAAAAGATGATTGCGATAAAATGAGAATGAAGGGTAATGAAACGGTTTTTAATTAATCCGTGAAAAAACGCTCGACACTTTGGAAGTAGACCACGTGATAGGTTAAAAATAGACTGAAATTATGTGGAACAAAAATGGAAGAATGCAACGTTGATTCCCCCAAAAATATGGAATCTGATATATTTGAGGAATAGTTTGAACATATGCTAATTCCGAATTTGAAACCTAACAGCGTGATTGTTATGGATAATGCATCTTATCATTCAAGATAAATTGAAAATATGTTGTCGAGAACATCGCGAGGCAATATGGACACTCTGTTTTAAGACTACCTCCCTATTTTTGTATTTTTAATCCGATAGAGCTGGTCTGGGGTCAATTAAAAAGGTGGATTCGTCGGAAAAACACATTTCCGAAATTTGACAAAAAAGTCATCGAATTAATTCATAGTGAAATTTCCAACATACGAAAAGACGACTGGAGAAAATCAATTCACAAAGTAATCAAAGATGAAGATGATTACAGAAAACTTGGCCAAATCTTTACAAATAGCGGAAATAAATTCATCATCGATGTGGGAGGGGACAGTGACAATGACGAAGAATTCGAACAACGGAGAAGATTTCTATATTTTATTTATTTTACTGTTTATATTTAACGTTCCGAGGGTATATTTATGACAGTGACAGTGGCAGTGATAGCGAGTGAGTGGTATTCTGTGATGATAGTGTTAGTAATTGTGATGAGGCTCATTATTTTTATTTTGGAAAAGTGTTATTATTTCTGATAAGTTTAAAATATGTTTTATTTGCAGCATTTTAAGAAATGTTTTTATTTTATTTATTTTACTGTAGGAAAATGCTATTAATTTTCTTACTAATTTAATGTTTTTTTATATTGTGTTGTTGTTGAGTTTAGCTATTTATTTATTTATTTTTATTCAGTTTTTACTTTGAAACTTTATTATGTTATTTTAATAAGAAAGTTTATTACGCTGTTATTTTGTAGAATAGTTAGTTATTTTTAACTGAAAAATGCTGGTTTATTTGTTAATTTTTTTTAACCTCTTACTCCCTAATTAACAATCCTATCACCATCCTATCCTGGCAAGAGATATACCTCCTCGTTGGTCCTTGCTGGGCAATAAAAAAACTGGTATCATTGAAGTTAGTGTACATTTTTGTACACTGATGTCAGATATTGTATTATTCACTGTTAAAAAAATTATGTCCTTAAAAGACTTTGGCTAAGATGAGCATAAAAACGTGGATTTAATTGTATTTTATGTAATTACTCTCTATTTGTTATTAGTACAGTTCACTACACAATTCTTAATCGTGTAAAAAATATCGGCGTCGTTGGTGGTGCGGTAAAGATCAAAGACGGCGGCATTTTTTACACGCCTAAGAATTTTGTAGTCAACTTTACAATTGAACGAGAATTCAAATCTTTTAATTCATTGTTTGAAACCAAAATTACATTTTAAGTCCGGTCCTGTGTACTGCTCAACCTAACCTGACGCCGGCGGTACACTAACCAAAAGCGGTCGGTGTCCTTTACGCATTTTTGAGAACTTTTTTATATCGCTGAATTATATACGGGACCTACTATAGTTGGTAGGTTTTTAGAAGTAACTTATACCGAATCTCATCTCAAAAATGTAGAATTCAAAACAGTGAAATCCAATACCGGTGCCATCAACATTATCGCAGATTTACATGAAATTAAATATGTGGGGATTTCAGGATTCTCTGACAACGATCCTGACGCTAAAGCTTAAAGATTCAAAATGATGAATATGTTAATTTACTGTGTATAAGCTAAATAAAGAGGTCGCTAAAAAAGGTAAAAAACGTTGTGAACAAAAATTGAACCGCCTTCAGAAAATGTCGGTGTAAAAATTAACAAACAACGAATTCAAAAGTATTTTTAACCGACTTCAACATCAATATTTGGGAATAGGGTTCAATTAACTTGGCGACGACATCAAAAATATATTAATAATGTATCAAAGATACTTTAAATACCTTTTTCTCTAAGATTCTCACAGCACTCTTGTGATGAAAATCTCAGTACGGTTGGAAATGGAGTGTATGTCCGTTATCTTTCGCACAAAGTCTCGTTAGGGATATAAATTATAGTTTATAAAATTAAAAAACAGGCTTTCGTGAGTAGCGCATTAAAAAGTTAAAAATAATTATTGAGCAATTAAATTAAAAAGCGTGGGGCGCACTTATAGTAGGTAAGAAAATATATTACATTTTGTTCATTATGCCTAGATTGTGTGTTTTTCGTTAAAATTTATTTTTAACTTTTTAGTGTGCTGCTCATAAGAGCGTGTTTTTTAGTTTTTTTAAACTATAATTGAAAACTTAAGTGGATAAAGGTGTTATGTCGCATTTTTAAAAAAAATTACTTTATGTAATGTTTGAACACCCCCGACATAGATTTAACACCCAATAAACGGTGAATTTTAAATTTGTAATATTTTATAGAAACTTTTTAATTATAAAGGCGCCATGTCATACATACAACCAGTACTTTTAGTGGATGTACACAGTTTTTGACAGAAAAATCTAGTTTCATAACAGCTTGATATTGTTCTTTAATATTAGTGTAAACAAAAGAACATAACCCAAAATTATCTGTTTTATGAGGTATTATTCATTTGAATCGAAGACAAAATAAATAAGTTCCAACTCAAAACCGTTTTGTTTAATTTACTCAAAACTTTAAAAGTGTGACATAACACCTTTATCCACTCAAGTCTTCATTTATTTTCTCTCTATCGCAGAAATTTGAGTTTATGGTGGAGTCGTCGGTGATACGCTATTGAGGCGTCCCTATGACCACCTCCTACCTCCATCATCATACAAGGTCGATGGTATTGTATTGTCACCAGAATTATATAAATTTGCAAAGTTTCAAGTCGATACGACAATTAGAAGTGGGTGAAAGGTGAGTTGTAAGATTTGCCTACAATGTTACAGGTCAAGCTAACAGAAGCGTGTTATTCTGCTTATGCTACCCCAGCAACTATTATTTCCGAGATGTGATTATGAATTCCGAAATACAGCTGTAAATTTTGAGATAATGAAAAAATATACGAATAGCTTGACCCTCACGGTCTTATCATATATGACTAAAAGTAGTAATGAAAATAATTTTTTTCATTTATAATCGTTATGCATACAAATAATTTTGAACAAAGCGAAATAGAATACAATTAAATTGGTACTTACCTCACCACCCTGCGGATCTCTTTCTACGTCATATTGAACAATAAACTGGCCAGATAGTCCATTTTCTTCTTTGGCTCCCAAATTGTTTGCCAATTCCTTTTGTCTCTTAATATCAGGGCTAAATTTCACCACAGCTGATGTTTTATTAACAATGTTTATGTCGGCCCGTGGGTCTAATTTTTCATCATTTTTAGATATTTCATTACCAGACCTTAGTGACGGTGCTTTAACGAACTTCAAAGGACGGGACTCATCAATATGAACCTAAAATAAGAAATACTGCAAATACTGTTAATTTGAACACACTTGTCGATTCAAGGTTTCTCCCAGTGCTTAAGTAATGAAAAATGACTATTTTCTCAGTCTAATTTGTGTTGTGGAGCTGGGGTTATTCTCGGAAAATACTTACCACTTAAATATTGGATGGGTTAGTTTTCCTAAAATGAATAGCATATATGACTAACATAAATGACGTGTTCTCTCGTAAAATGTTTTTGATGGAGCTTGTGTTTCTATGACTCGGGCAAATATAGAAAACGGGTAGCAGATCAGTTTTATGAAGATTACTTGTAATGTTTAAAGAAAAAACATATTGTATGTTTTTGTTCTTTGAAAAAAATTATTGGTTTGATAATGAGATAATAAATAGAAGAAAAAACTAAATCGAAATGCAAATGAGGGAATCGATATGAAAGTGTGATTAAAGTCAAATCAGCACACTGAAATAGTACAGTCGCACACTGAAATAGTACCATGGTATGGCGATGGTTTGAAGGTTTGAAGTGGTGCTGTGACAATGAAACGACGGGGTGATAGCAAAGTGGTTTAATGCTCACCGTAACGACAGTCCACGCCATAAGCAAAATATATGCTCCGCAGTTTTTAATTAATAGCTTATAAAGTTTTTCGCTTGCCTTTGATTTGGAGTTAGACTTCAATGGAATGAGTTTCATTCATCATCTCATTTCCTTACTTCCTCCCTTGTATGATATTTTGCTATTCCACAACAGTTACGATCTTGTAAGGTCATCTACAATCTTATTCCCTTTTGCTTCTTCATGCCCTGACACCCACATGAAGGTAACCTTTTTTTTTTCCTTGCCAGTTGCTTCAGTGTCGACATCGACACTCTCATTCATTTTAGATCAATCTATGTACCAGAAAACCGACCTTTCCCATTGCGGTACTCCAGAACCCAATATCTGGCAGTCAGATATTAGCACCTTAAAGACTTGCTCAAAGTCAACCCTAACCAGAGTAGAGTCCATGGGTTTGGTCATTGATTATAACTGAAATTCATTTACAGTTGGTCATCTTACCATAGACCCTTGACTTGTATAGTGCAATAAACAGTTTTGAAGATAAATAATTTCAATATAACACATTCCATCCAAAACATCTAAAAGACTTTTTACGTAATTTTCGCTGTTTAGTTGAAATCCATTGTTATATATTTTTTTAGATCCAGGCGCATGTACTAGTGTTGACTATTAGGAAACATCCTCAACTCGTCAAATATACGATAATACTTTGGAGCAGTAACGTTACTACATGTCTTTCTATTTCAGGTATTTCTGGCCAACTTAGTCCACTGAAAACCGCAGCACTTCCTGCATTTCACTTTCTTACTGGTGTAGTTGTAACAGTAAGTTTCTCAAGAAAAGGTAAAGTGTACTCTTAGAAGGGCGACAAACTAATAAAATCATAACGTCTCAGTAACTAGGAAAACCTAAAGACTTGAACGATAATAGCCTTGAATATGTATGATAAAAAGGCTGATATTGGATTTATTAATTTCAAAATTGATAACGAGATTCTATGGAGTTAATATTGATTCCCAAATATCCAGCAACAATTTGTATTACTATACACCTGTAACAAATAAAATAAGAAAGGCCCACAGTCATAGACATTTGCACAATCTCTATTTTGCAATTGGTAAGTTCCGAAATAATTCATAAAAAATACTCTCAGCTGTCTGCAGGTTCCTTAGAAAACGAATTTTTTGACACATCTTTGTAGAAACTTTTCTTATTTTTTAGCTTAAAAATATATGGTTCAAATTTTTACATGTACCTAATTAAAAAATACCCTGTATCTGTCGTAGTTAAATTTAAAATTTCGTAAACCTCATTCATTTAGAGGTTTCTATACTCACCTCAATATCTAACCGTTTGACAGGCTGTCCAGGATGAATATTTAAAACGACCTCATACTTTTCACTTTGTCGTGTTAGAAGTTCTTCATATTTTAGGTAGAAAGTGGCTTTACTTTGTGGCTCAATGTTTACTGACACTGTGAATCTGTTCGAGTCTCTTGCACTTACAGCCACATGCGCTGCAGCCTGTCCGCTTGCAACGGCCTAAAAAATAAAAAGTTGATTGTAATAATTATTCATAGAAAAAAAAAACAGTAAAAAAAATAAAGTTAAAAATTGATCGGGGGTTAGACAAAAGAATGTCAATTGGTAATCACTTTCCATTTAATAGAAAATTAAATATGTGGGGTTTTCAACAAAAACGAGGGTATCTTTTCAAAAACTTTATGAAATAGTCGAAGAACGAGCAATGTCTAAGATGCACCCTCTATAACACTTGCGAACAACCACCTAAAAAAAATTGATTCTTATGTAAATCGACCTGGCGGATCCGATTTTGGAGTTCGCCAGACAATCCGGAATTGCGAAACTGGTCAAAATCGGCAATTTCCGAAAAATATCAAATTTTATGGATATTTTTTAATTTTTACTTATCACCCTATATATCCCTTAGTTTAAGTCCGATTAAATTAAAATTTTTAGGAGAGCCAATTTAGACCTTTGTTATTATGACGGATATGACAGAAATGCAAAAAAATTTACGTGTCACCAGTAATATTTTTTTTAATAGTTGGTGACAAGAAATTTGTTAAAAATGCAGCAACAAATACTCGATCGAGAAAACTTTTTTGTTTTGAAAGATAGATGTATATAGTAAGCTACAAAGTTGTAGCCAAAAAACCAAAGAAACTTTTCCATTTCAGTGATTTTTTTGATAACTGGCTTGGTTTTTAACATAACGGTGCCGCAATATAGAAAAGAACTATGCCGGCCGCGGCCGGTCACATACTGCACAAGCGATAACGCCATACATAGCTTGAGAGCGCCAGGATTTGTATTGTACTAATAATAACCTATTTAATAATCGTTTATTCAGTAAATTTTAATTTTGAAAAAGGAGCAAAATATAAAAAATAAAGTTTTAAATTTTGATAAAGGCAATTTAGACATACTCATTTTATTTCCACATTTAACTTCTACTCGTATAATTAAACAGCAATATTTAAGAGATAGTTAACACATTTGTATTTTTTTATCGCAAATTATACGTTTTGGGCTTTCAACGGTCTTCCTTTTTTTATAACCAGTATTAGCCACATCTGTGCTTTCTGTTTTTTGTTTATAAGCTTTTCGGGTGTAATTTCTTCTTGCATGATAGACAGGACAATTTGACAAAAATAAATCCCTTTTTTTGGTGTAATATTTCAACTTAAGAGAGATATCATCCGACATTATAGAAACTGCTTTAAATGCTTAGTCCAGTGCTTCTTCTGTAACACCCTGCACAGTTTCTTCACTATTTTGTTGGCAAAATATGCATTTCATAAAGTTTAACTCTGGGTTTAACTGTTAAAAAAAAGTTGAAAACGCGCACAAAACTGCTGACGTTAAAAAAATTGCTTAAAAGTTGTTCTTTGTTCGAATTAAATATTAAAACTAGTTTTAAATGTCTGGAAAAGAAATTCCTTTACTTTAATATGCATTTTACCCACTATAGCACTTTCCTAACGCAATAATTATTATTATTATAGCTGCAACTCATCAATTTTCAATAAGAATAAGCGCCATAAACCACACAGACGACAACAACTCCTGTCGATCGGTTAAAAAGAACTAAATGAACGTTTTATAATAGCTATGTATGTAACCAATTACAAAAGACGTAACAACACGAGTTACACAAGATTGTCTTTCGTTACATACATGATTTTTCTAATTTTAAAGTTCTAAAAACAATTTAAACATAATAAATGAAATGGATGTATTTAAAAATCTTAAAAATTAAGTAATCTTTTTCATAGTTACCTTTGCTGCTATCACACATTATAATTTTAATGTCAAAATTGACAGACGTTATTTAGTCAAGTTACAATATTATTTGAAATCCTAATTTGATAACATAATAAAGGTAAATTGTATTAATGCAAAAGTTTTGTTAGCGTATTTTGAAGGAAAGAAGAATTTAAAAGCTTCCACTTTATGGACTTAGTATTCTATTTTGTGTTGAATAAACATTGTTTCTTTATCTTTTTGAGAGTTGTTTATCTTTCCTAATTGATGACATAAGGAACTTTTAGTAACGCCATATCCTAAAATGTCATTTATTTGACACTTTCCATGAATCAAAATAATTTCATTATTGACAAGTGTAAAATAAAGAAAAAAGAGTGAAATAAAGACATTTTATTTCACAGTGTGATATAAAACTTATTGGTTTCTATGGAAACAGCAATAGGATTTAGTCTATTTTTACAAAATTATGTTGTTTTCTAATTTCGAATGGCGATACAAAAAATTTTGTATATAACTCGAGACTAAAATATGTTTTTTTTTACTTGTGTGGTTTATAGCACTCGCCTTCGGCTCGTACTTGTTATATAAAATAATATTTCGTCACCAGTTACGTAAAATTTTACTTTTCATAACTGGTTACATAAAGTAGGACGTTTTGACACTTACGTCAGTTTTGAAAACTGTCACTTTATACGTCAAAATTAGAAAAACCAATATTCACAACTACGCATTATTTTTTCACATCGGGCGGGGCATCCTGAAAGACGAGAAACAAAGCCGCGGTATAGGCCAACCCAATCTTTTATCTCGCGACGCGACCCGGCGGTCAAATACTGCAGCACCGTTTTCTTGAAAACTAAGTAAGTTATCAAAAAAATCACCGAAATAAAAAAGTTTATTTAGTTCTTTGGCTACAACTTTGTAGATTACTATATACATCTATCTTTAAAAACAAAAAAGTTTTCTCGATCGAGTAATTTGTTGCTCCATTTTTAACAAATTTCGTGTCACCAACTTTTTAAAAAAATATTACTGGTGACACGTAATCTTTTTTGCATTTCTGTCATGTCAGTCATAATAACAAAGGTCTAAATTGGCTCTCCTAAAAATTTCCATAAAATTTGAGATTTTTCGGAAATTGCCGATTTTGACCAGTTTCGCAATTCCGGATTGTCTGGCGAACTCCAAAATCGAATCCGCCAGGTCGATTTACATAAGAATCAATTTTTTTTAGGTGGTTGTTTGCGAGTGTTATAGAGGGTCCTTAAAATGCATCGTAGAGATAGATCCCTCGTTCTCCGACTAAAAGGTTACAGAATCATTATTTTGAGGTCCATTATTTCTAATGCATTTCCATACTCAACTTCTTATTTCAACTGTAGTCATTCTTAGTCTTATTTCTGTTTATAATTGTAGGGCAGCTTCCTCCATTTTTCCTATCAGTTGAGCACGACTTTGAATTTCTGAATTGATTAAACCAATTTAGAGTCGGTTAAAAATAAAAGATTACCTCTGCTAATTTTTAAACAGCTATATAATTTAAACCTATCCATGTCACAATTTTTTAATAGTGGGCCATGAAAACGTTTTATGGCATGAGTAATGACTATTTCTTAACTCATCTGTTTTTCACACAAATCCAAATATGGTGTTAGAATGAGACGTGAATGAATATTGTCTTGAACTATCGAAACAAGAAGTTGTTTTTCAACTAGTTTATTTATATATTATATGGCAATAATACAATGATAATAGATAAAGTTTATTTTTATATGGCTGATATTTTCAATTTCATTTGAAAAGCTGATTTACATAATTATTATTTTATGCTGAAACATCCAAATAGTCTAGCATCTTACATCATGTAAATATATTTAAATATAAACCATTATAATTTAGGTTTAAAAGGTAAAGATAATTCAGAACTTGTGCTTAATTGAAGTAATATGACCTATTTAAATATTCAAGATAAATCTCTAATGTGTTTAATGACCCCTACTTAAAAATGTATTGTAATGTGTTACAACCCCTAGAATGATGTATTTGCACCTACTCGAAAAAGAACCTACCAGAAGATTCCAAAGTGACATCTGGAATTATCGAGAGAATGGTGGCGTCATCACAGAACAATCGAGATCTGTCATTTTTAGGTATAAAGACCGACCGCATTCTCGGCGAGTAGTTCAGAAAGTTCAGAAAGTATAGAAAGTGAGGTTAAGACTTCAAAGATAAACAAAGTGATAAACATTGTGATTTTAGTCAGTAAAGTGTATTTAAATTAATAATAGTATTGTGAAGTATCCAGTAAATATTTAATAAAGTGTGTTAGTGGACATCTCTTGTTATAATTTTTGGAACCCACGGAATTTGCGAGGGTGGTTTCCTAAGGGTGGAAACACGTTACAAATTGGTGTCAGAAAGCGGAATTTTATGACAAGAGGAGCTCTGAAGTTGTGCTGGAGTGTTCGAGAAGTATTCTCGAGGTTTAGTGCTAACACAGTGGACTAATTTACTGGACATTGTTCGAGGGTTATTTTCGGACAGGAAAATAGTGTTAAGTGCATTTTTTGAGACATTGTAGAACATTTTATTAGGACATTAGTGTGATCCTTTGAACTGAGAAGTGATAGAGACACTGAAAAAGACTTATTTAGTGCGTGAAAAATTACTAGGACTTCTATTTGAACATTAGTGGAGATTATTAAATTCTCTGAACTGGATAGTGACAAAAGACTCTGAATAAGACTTTTTCGTGCTATTTCGAGATTTGTCTGAAAAGTTCCATTACCGATATTGACGTGACAGTTAAATTTATTTTATTTTAATTTCATCGTATGCCCGTAACAACAAGAAGTATGGCATCCGATAAACAAATACAGGACTTATTCGAACAATTCCAAAAAATGATGGCTCAGCAACGGCAGGAAGATAAAGAAGAGCAAGAAAGAAAACGCCAGGAGGAAGAAAAACGGCGTCAAGAAGAAAGGGACGAATTAAAGAAAATTATGGAAGATCAGGAAATAAGACGTCAGAAAGAAAAAGTGGGTGAAGAAACAAGACGTCAGAAAGAAAAAGAGGATGAAGAAAGAAGACGTCAGAAAGAAAAAGAGGATGAAGAAACAAGACGCCAAGAAGAAAAAGCCGAATTGAAAGAAATAATGGAAGACTTGGAAGAAAGACGCCAGGAGGAATTAAGGAAAATCCTGAGCGATCAAATAAAAATACAACAGGACGCAATCATTTCTGTCAAAAGTGAAGTCAAAGAAGAGATAAACAAGGTAGAAGAAAAAGTAGATAAGGTCGAAGATAAAGTAGGTGAAGTCAAGACCGAAGTCGGTCAAGTAAAAGGAAAAGTAAATCAGTTTGAAGAAAAGATGAGTGAGTTCGAAGAAGAAGTCAAGGGAGAAATAGACCGGCTTAAACGACAGTTGAGAGATAGAGGAAGCCAGCAAGTGGTATCATCAGGTCACCGGTTAAAACCTCCCTCCTTTGACGGCCAAAGCTCATGGACAACGTACAAGAGGCAGTTTGAGGCAGCAGCGTGTGCGAACAACTGGGATAATGAGGAAAAGGCCATGGCATTAGTTCTGGCGTTAAGGGGCCAGGCGTCAGAGTTGCTTCAAACTATCCCAGTGGATAAACAAAGGGACTTCAAAGTCTTGGAAGCTGCATTGGACTTAAGATATGGCGACCAACATCTCGCCCAATTATACCAGGCTCAGCTGAAATCCCGGATGCAAAAAGCTGGGGAAAGTTTACAAGAATTTGAAGCTGCGATAGAGAGACTGGCACACCTGGCGTATCCAAATGCACCTAAAGAATTCCAGGAACAATTAGCCGTGGGGGCCTTTTTAGATGGTATAAGGGACGAAGAGGTCAGGCGAGTTCTGAGGCTGACGAGACACCAAAGTAGTAGCGAAGCTTTGGTGCGTGCACTCGAAGTAGAAGCCGCTTACATGGATACGCCAAGGTCAAGAGTGCGAGCTGTGACTCTCGAAGAATCACAACCAGAAATGAACCAGAACCCCATGTTGACAGAAATACAGAAAATGTTCACCAAATTATGTGATAAATTGGATGGCCTCGGGAAGCAAGAAAAACAACAAAATAGAGGAAAGCCGAGCGGAGGTATTAAATGTTTCAACTGCGGCAAGGTAGGACATATGAAACGGGACTGTCAACAGCAGAACTCGGAGAGTCGAGTAAATGCTGTGAATGTAGAAGAGAAGCAGGAAAACTAAAGATAGCCAGCACCAAGGGGGCTGTGCTGGCTAAGGAATGCGGTGCCCCCAGAGAAGTAAAGATTTCCCAGCTCCAAAGAATTCCAAGTAGTCTGTTGTTGCAAGGATATGTGAATGGAAGAAAATGCGTGTTTACTATTGACACCGGTGCTACGTCATCAATAGTGCGGCCAGGGTTTATATCAGGCTTGCAGATTGACAAGAAGCAAAATGGAGTAATCATTCGGACAGCCACGGGGGACAGGGCTGCGGTCCATGGAGAAGTCGACTTGGAACTGCAGGTTGGACGGTTGAGGTTCAATTACAAGGTCATTGTGGCTGACATTATGGATGATTTCATTTTGGGTCTGGACATCATGGGAGAGCAGGGATTTATTGTTGACGTAGGGGAGCGAGTCTTAAAAATTGGAAATGAGGAATTTATTCTGGCAACCGCAGATGACCAATTCCATAAAGCAAGGTTGTTAACAACACAGACGATCAAGATTCCTGTTCATTCAGAACAAATGATCGATGCTGCCATAGAAGGAAATCCTGGAGGGTACCGTGTTGTCCTTGTTGAAGATGACGAATCGATTAAGTACCTACCCAATATTATTGTGGCGAGAACTTTAACCCGGACTAAAGACAAAATCCCAATTAGAGTCGTTAATTTAAATTCCCACTCGGTGACAATTAAGGAAGGCAAACCGATTGGCTCCTATGAACCGGTCACATGGGTAGCGAGGTGCGAGGAAGAAACAGAGGGAAGTTCATCTATGAAAATAGACCAGGAAGTTTTGACCTTGTTGAGTACCCAGTTGGAGCATTTATCTGAGGATGAACGAAGGGAGGCAATCAAGTTCCTGGAAAAGGAAAGTTCAGTATTTGCCAAGAATACAGAGGCCCTTACAAAAACAGACATAGTCCAGCATCGGATAAATACTGGCGACTCACCCGCTATTCGACAACCACCTAGGAGGCTTCCATTAGCAAAACAAGAAGATGCCTCGGCAATGATAGACAAGATGCTGCAAGATGGACTCATTGAGGAGTCGACGAGTCCCTGGTCATCGCCAGTAGTTTTGGTTGCCAAGAAGGATGGAACATTAAGATTTTGTGTCGATTATCGAAAATTAAATGATGTCACGAAGAAAGACAGTTACCCATTACCACGAATTGACGACACGTTAACCACGTTGGCAGGCTCACGATGGTTTTCTACGTTAGACCTTAGGAGTGGATACTGGCAAGTGGGGCTTCATCCTGATGATAAAGAAAAGACAGCGTTTTCGGCAGGCAGTGGTCTTTATCAATTTACCGTGATGCCTTTTGGACTTTGCAATGCGCCAGCTACCTTTGAAAGACTGATGGAGTTCGTGCTGCGAGGGCTAACCTGGAGGACGTGCCTGGTTTACCTTGACGACGTGCTTGTTATGGGACAGGACTTTACAGAACATTTGAAAAGTCTTCAAGAATTATTTGGGCGAGTCAGGAATGCCCATCTGAAGTTGAACCCGAAGAAGTGCCTGCTGTTCCAGAAAGAAGTCAAATTTCTTGGTCACGTGGTGTCTTCGGATGGAATACAAACAGACCCCGACAAAATTTCTGCTGTACGAGATTGGCCAAGACCATCTAACGTTCATGAAGTACGGAGCTTCCTTGGCCTCTGCACTTATTATAGGCGCTTTGTGGAAGGGTTTGCAGAAATTGCGAAGCCATTACACCGGCTGACAGAAGAGAAAGTGCAGTACCAATGGACACCGGAATGTGAAACGGCATGGAGAAAATTGAAGGCAGCTCTATGCACTGGTCCTGTGCTAGCGTTCCCACAACGGGAAGGACTTTTTATTTTAGACACGGATGCCAGCAATTCTTCGGTCGGTTGTGTACTGTCCCAAATCCAGAATGGGCAGGAAAGAGTGATCGAATATTTCAGCAAGGTGCTGTCCAAACCGGAAAGAAATTATTGTGTAACCCGGAAAGAGTTACTGGCCATCGTTAAATCAGTGGACCATTTTCATAAATATCTTTATGGAAGACATTTTAAGATTCGCACCGACCATGCTGCATTAAAATGGCTGTTGCAGTTGAAAACCCCTGAAGGTCAACTGGCTCGTTGGATAGAACGGCTGCAACAGTATGATTTCAAAATCGAACATCGACCTGGAAGATCTCATAAGAACGCAGACGCTTTATCTAGAAGACCATGCAAGGAAGATTGCAAGCACTGCCACCACGTTGAAAAATTTCAGGGTACGGTGGCCGTCAACACTATTAAAATAGAGGTTCCGGATGATTGGACAACTGAAGCCCTTAGACAAGAACAACTGAATGACACAGAGATTGGGGTTATATTGAGAGCAAAAGAGAAAGGAATTCGACCAGCGTGGAAGGATGTTTCGGACAAGGCAGTTGGATTGAAGGCTTTGTGGGCCCAATGGGATTCACTCAAAGTTATGAACGGGCTGCTAAAGAGAGCTTGGGAAAGCCCGGATGGCAAGGAAGTTGTTATGCGTCTAGTGATTCCCAGGTGTCGAGTACCGAAAGTACTTCAGGAAGTGCATAATGGAGCATCCGGTGGACACTCGGCGTTAATAAGACCCTGAATAAAGTACGAGAACGATTTTATTGGGTAAATAGTCGTCAGGATGTGGAAGCTTGGTGTCGCAATTGCAAAATTTGTGCAGCAAGTAAGGGACCGCAGACTAGAAGTAGGGGTGCAATGAAACAATATAACGTCGGAGCTCCTTTCGAGAGGATTGCGATCGATATAGCCGGCCCATTCCCAGTAACCAAGGACGGTAACAAGTATATACTGGTTGCCATGGACTATTTTAGTAAGTGGCCAGAGGCCTATGCAATTCCAAACCAAGAAGCAGTCACTGTTGCCAAAGTCTTGGTAAATAATTTGATATGTCGGTTTGGTGTACCCCTGGAGCTGCACTCAGATCAAGGGAGGAACTTTGAGTCAGGGGTGTTTCAGCAAATCTGCAAGTTATTGGGGATACACAAAACACGGACAACAGCCCTTCACCCGCAATCAGATGGAATGGTGGAACGACATAACAAGACCATGAAAGAACATCTCTCTAAAGTGGTTCATAAGAATCAACGTGATTGGGATCTCCACATACCGTTCTTCCTCATGGCATACAGAGCTGCTATCCACGAGTCTACGAAACAAACACCAGCCCGTGTAGTATTTGGACATGAGATCAGACTGCCATGTGATTTGATTTTCGGAACACCAGGCGGAGAACAGTTTCCTGTGAACAGCTATGTGGATGAAATGAGTGAACGGCTAAGAAATGTTCATGAGCT
Source organism: Rutpela maculata (assembly GCA_936432065.2). Classification (NCBI taxonomy): domain Eukaryota; kingdom Metazoa; phylum Arthropoda; class Insecta; order Coleoptera; family Cerambycidae; genus Rutpela; species Rutpela maculata. Next base: position 67,965,362 of record OW386287.2, on the reverse strand, counting down.
GGTTAGAGACCAAATCACCATAGCCAGTGACCGAATGAAGGCTCGATACGACCGTAAGGGTAGTTCAGAAGGGTTCAAGGCAGGAGATCTGGTTTGGCTGTATAACCCACAGCGAAAGAAAGGGAAGTCACCGAAACTTCAACCTCCTTGGGAAGGACCTTATACTGTTATTACCCGAATTAATGATGTCGTCTATCGGATTCAACGAAACAAAAAGTCCAAGATGAAGATCGTACACTTGGATAGGCTGGCGAAGTACGTGAAAGAGGCTGAACTGCCTGACCGGGACGTTCAGGCTTAAGGAGGGGGCAGTGTAATGTGTTACAACCCCTAGAATGATGTATTTGCACCTACTCGAAAAAGAACCTACCAGAAGATTCCAAAGTGACATCTGGAATTATCGAGAGAATGGTGGCGTCATCACAGAACAATCGAGATCTGTCATTTTTAGGTATAAAGACCGACCGCATTCTCGGCGAGTAGTTCAGAAAGTTCAGAAAGTATAGAAAGTGAGGTTAAGACTTCAAAGATAAACAAAGTGATAAACATTGTGATTTTAGTCAGTAAAGTGTATTTAAATTAATAATAGTATTGTGAAGTATCCAGTAAATATTTAATAAAGTGTGTTAGTGGACATCTCTTGTTATAATTTTTGGAACCCACGGAATTTGCGAGGGTGGTTTCCTAAGGGTGGAAACACGTTACAGTATAATAACAATAATGCCTTTACTTCCATTTTATATTATATAACATAAGGCAGTAAAATTTGTGGCCATTGAATATTTACTTTTTTATATCTAAATAGAAACATGCCTATAGTAATTTTAGTTTATTTTCGATCGACCGGCAAGTAGACATTTTCTGCAGGATTTATCTGTCAGAAAGTGACGCTTGACGAAGAAAAAAGTTTTATTAACAGGACTAGTACCGAAAATAACCAGTTTCTAGCTTAGTCCTGTAACACTGTACAAATTTTACATGTGATACACGGGGTTTTTGAAAATTTCTAAAACAAACTGCCAGGCTTTTCTGATCTAAACCTTATTCTAGTGTGCCATTGTTAGTAATTATTATTTTATTTTTCAATATATTGTCTGTTGCGAAAAAATTAATGTTACTGGATTCGTAAGTTTCTTAAAAAATCTTGCTGATCCAGTAAAAATATAATTTTGTCGTTTATATTAGGGATTGTGTGATTTTAAAAGTAACGAAAAACGGCGGGCAATTGGAAAATTCGTAGAATTTAGACTAGTTCACAAGTTCAAAGCCGTGTTAATTCTCGATAAAGCTCGTAAAAATACAAGTGATGGCTCATTGGATTCAGAATGACGTCTAGAAAAATGTGCAAAAGTTTCAAACCCGCACATAAACAATTGCAAAAGTTATAAACAAATGAAGATTGAAGAAATAACTAGTTTCGTTTTTTGCAAATAACTCGAAAACCATTAATATTTAATACATTTTAAAGAAAAATTCTTAAGGAGGAAGAAATTTCCAATAAAAAAGTCCCGACTCCCGAAACTCTATCTCTATTATTAATAATTTTAGTTTAATGTTGGAAATAGAGTTCCGAGCGGCGAACACCGTTACGATGCTCTGAAACCGGCCGTGATAAGTAAAAATATTTTCTCGACTCCCGAAACTCTATCTCTATTATTAATAATTTTAGTTTAATGTTGAAAATAGAGTTCCGAGCGGCGAACACCGTTACGATGCTCTGAAACCGGCCGTGATAAGTAAAAATATTTTCTATGTTATCAAATATTAATTTAGAAATTAGAGGAACAAAAAATTTTTCGCCAATTTTTTATAAAATGAACCTATTGTTAATTAACAATTTTTTTAGAGTTTGCGTTTATGTTTTAAGTCGGATAAATGTTAAACAGAAGCCACTAAAATTATTTCGCTTCATGGAGACCTTACGTCAAATATATTTGATCTAAGAAGAATCACTAGACTTTACCACAGTATACGTAGGTTTTTTGGGTCGCTGATTTCGAATCCGAGGTTGGTTAAGCTTCATCACGTCAGGTTCTTGGTCATTTGAAGGCCAAACTGAGAAAAAAAGTTGTAAAAAATTTGAAAAAATGTATGTTTATGTTTCTGAGGTTGCTGAATTCAAATCTGCTGTTATTTTTACCCTTCAAGAACATCAGAACATCTATAGGTCATTTCAAGGCATTTTGAGATCATTTTGAGGTCAAATTGAGAAAAAGCGACTAAAAAATCTGGAAAAATGCTTACGTGGGTGTTTTAGGTCGCTGACCTCGAATCCGTGATTGGCTGGACTCTATCACCTCGGACTCAAGGTCATTTGAAGGTCAAACTGAGAAAAGTGGTGTAACAAATTTGAAAAAATTTATGTTTGTGTTTTTGGCATCACTGAGTTCAATTTTGTCGTTATTTAATCTCAAAGTTTCTTTGAGATGAAATATGCATGATCAAATTAAAACAAGAATGTTGAAAACCAAGAAACTGAAAAAATTTAGGTATAGGTTTATTTTATCACTGAGTATAAATATATATTAAGCCATCTGTCATCAACCTATTGACATTTCTGTCAGTTATGTTGTCTACTCGTTTACGTGAGCTTTTCAATCTATCTAGCTTCTTGTCTGTCTCTATATTCCTAGCCGCTAGCAAACCCATCTGTCTTTCATATGATTTTCCTAACTGTCTATCCAACCATTCGTCTATTTGCATGTCTAGTTATCTGGTTTTCTGATGGTCTAACTGCTATTCTGCTTTTTTACCTGCCAGTTTTTCCGTCATCTGCTATCTGACTGTTCATCATTATACGACCTTGAAACAAAATAGATTGAGCTCCAAGCAATAAAAGCAATGACGGCAAGTTTTGCCTCCTGGCCAAGACCCAATTTCGATAAGGTCCTTTTTAATCATCAATTTTTAATTTGACCGCATATGACCGCGAAATGAGTTTGAAATAACCTCTAGGGTATCCTTCAATCTCAAAATGACAACTTATTCGAACTGAGCGACCCCAAAAACATACAAAAACGTTTGATAGAGTCCAGCCCACCACGGATTCGAGATCAGTGACCCAAAAAACCCATGAAAGCATTTTTCCAGATTTTTTAGCCGCTTTTTCTCAATTTGACCTCAAAATAACTCAAAATGCCTTGAAATGACCTCTAGATGTTCTTGAAGGGTAAAAATAATAGCGGATTTGAATTCAGCGACCTCAGAAACATAAACATAAATTTTTTCAAATTTTTTACACCACCTTTTCTCAGTTTGACCTTTAAATGACCTTGAGTCCGATGTAATAGAGTCCAGCCAACCACGGATTCGAGGTCAGCGACCCAATAAAACCCATGTAAGCATTTTTCCAGATTTATTAGTCGCTTTTTCTTAATTTGACCTCAAAATGATCTCAAAATGCCTTGAAATGACCTCTAGATGTTCTGATGTTCTTAAAAGGTAAAAATAACAGCGAATTTGAATTCAGCGACCTCAGAGACATAAACATAAATTTTAAAAAAATTTTACAACACTTTTTCTCAGTTTGACCTTCAAATGACCAAGAACCTGACGTGATGAAGCTTAACCAACCTCGGATTCGGAATCAGCGACCCAAAAAACCTATGTATACTCTGGTAAAGTCTGGTAATTGTTCTTAGATCAAATGTTGACCTGTGTAATTTTAGTGTAATGTTGAAAATAGAGCTCCGCGCGGCGAACACTAAGCCGTTACGATCCTCTGAAACCGGCCGTAATAAGTAAAAATATTTTCTATGTTATCAAATATTAATTTAGAAATTTTAAAAAATCATTGTATTATTTAGACACTTAGAGGAACAATATCCCGTTGGAAAAAAAATGTTTCACCAATTTTTTATAAAATGAGCCTATTGTTAATTAACAATTTTTTTAGATTTTTCGTTTATATTTTAAGTCGGATAAATGTTAAACAAAAGCCACTAAAATTATTTCTCTTCATGGAGACCTTATGTCAAATATATTTGATCTAAGAACAATCACCAGACTTTACCAGAGTATACATAGGTTTTTTGGGTCGCTGATTCCGAATCCAAGGTTCTTGGTCATTTGAAGGTCAAACTAAAAAAAAGTGTTGTAAAAAATTTAAAAAAAATTTATGTTTATTTTTCTGAGGTCGCTGAATTCAAATCCGCTGTTATTTTTACCCTTCAAGAACATCAGAACATCTAGATGTCATTTCAAGGCATTTTGAGATCATTTTGAGGTCAAATTGAGAAAAAGCGACTAAAAAAATCTGGAAAAATGCTTACATGGGTTTTTTGGGTCGCTGACCTCGAATCCGTGGTTGGCTGGACTCTATCAGATCAGAGTCAAGGTCATTTGAAGGTCAAACTGAAAAAAAGTGGTGTAAAAAATTTGATTTTTGGTACACGTATGTACTATAACGGAATCTAGAAATAGATTATATTTTCATCTTATTCCGTCGAAGGGTTGGGGGGTAAATTACGATAAACGTGGGGGGTAAATAGGTTAATCAAGCAGGTAAGAGTTCATAAAATTGGTATTTAGTATATACAAGAGAAGCTAAGGGGCGAGCGTAGATGCGTCTTCACTGTGTATGTATCATCGATACTCCAGTGAAGCAACGTGCAGCGCGGTTAGTACTTGAATGGGTGACCCATCTTGGGAAACACAGCGATCTCGTCCCACCTTCTAGCGGCTTGTATATCAGTGTATACGCGGAAGCTATGTAATTTCAAGACGAGGATTACGTTGTGGATCTACCATCCTTCGGAGTGTAAAGCAGGCGGTCCCGTGTCTATTAAATGTTAGGCAAGTAAAAGATCTCTACTCTTCTTACGAGAAGAGGTTCGGCAAAATTTCCAGTCTCCTGGCGTCGGTGATACCCCCATTACCACCCCCACCCCATTATTGAAGGGGATGAAAAAAATTATGATTTAGTGTGTGTACAAGGACAAAAAAACCTCAAAATATTTTTTTACTTCATCCACTACCACCTCCTATCACCACCCCCCACCCCAATACCGATGTGGAATATCGTTTTATGGGTTTTTGGGGTAGACGATTTCAAATATTATATTAGTAAAGTTTCATAAACAATTATTTGCACATACAAAATTTTTTCGTTGTGAGAGACTTGGATAGAAAATCTGGATGTGGAAGTAGTGATTCTTTGGGCAGCGGTTTTTTTACGAGCTTTATCAAGAATTAACACGGCTTTGAACTTGTGAACTAGTGTGTTCATTTTGATGCCTCTAATAACATGTTAATTTTTCTACTTCGAGGGGGCGTTGCTTGCTTTGGGGGGAAAGGGAGCGCCCAAAGGTGTTTTTTTACTGTATCTCAAAAATAGATAATTTTTTTCGAAATTATTTTTGTAGGCCATTACTTTACTTTATTTTTGATAACTTATTTCGGTATTGTCAACGGTTACCGAGATACCGACAAAAATCTAACCTTCTTTTTTTTTCAAAATTATAAAATTACTGTGTGAAGTTCAAAATTTGTAGAATAAGCGCGATTACCATGAGTGTGCAGTTGCTGCATGCAAAAACAAATGAGCCCTGACATACTTCCCTCCGTCCTCAGACTCTTCTGTTCATTTTAAGATAGTACCGGGCTCTGATAAATTATTTCACGTCACACCATTCTATTACACATCGGTTGGCCATTACTTGTTGGAAAATCCGTAAAGTAACTCACTGCATTGATGCCCTACTTCAAGATTAAATCTATCAATTTAATGTCATTAAATAAGTACAATATGCTGTGGCCATAACACACGAATCTGGAATTAGTTTAAAGAACCTCGTACAAAACAAATGGAAAGTGGGTCCCAGTCGATTTGTCTGAAAATTCAGTATGTTATAGTTCTCGACTTTCTGAAGAAGAGCTCTCATGAGTCCAACTCGATCCTATGTCTAGTTTCCGAGATACAACTATAAATTCTTGTAAAAGTCAGTATCTTATCGAACTTTTAATTTATTGATGGGATATTAAAGGACACAGGAGCAATTTCGGAAAGTTTTTCAATTAAAGTTTTTGATCAGGAAGACACATATTTTATGTAAAAAATGTTTTAGCCAATTTGACCGAATATTTTTTTCACTTGTTATTTTTATATAGATTTCCCGGCGCCTTCGCAAACTTTAATTTTTTTCTACGCTATTTTTATTAAAACAATAAATGTTTTTAGTGCAAAATATATAGAGGGCTATTAGAACGCATCACAATATCAAATGTATGAAAAAATGAATTCGAATTTTTTTTAATTGTACAAGAGACCATTCTTGTACATTTCTTGAGCTGTATCTCGGAAACTAGACATAGGATCGAGTTGGGCCCGTGAGAATTTTTGTTCAGAAAGTCGATAACTATAACATACTGAATTTTCAGACAAATCGACTGGGGCTCACTTTCCATTTGTTTTGTGGAGGGTTCTTTAGACTTAAAATTATCTTCTATTATTTAACATTTCATTCAACAAAAATAATTAATAGGTACGCCAAGCCAAAGTAATCTACAATACTTTCGCAAATTTGATTTTTTTTTTTAATTTTTCCTTTTACGTTTTAACGGCAATTTAAAAAAAAATGATCATTTGTAATCCATTGATATTAGGATAAACAGGGGAAATACATTATAATATTTTGCCCTTTGGGGATTATACGCTCCACTGTGCTACCTTTAAGAAACAAAAGAGTTCCCAATGCACAAGTGTGGGCTTCCACCTTAAGAACCACCCACAATGCGCCCCGTCGCTGTTTTTCGCATTTTCTCACAGAAAATTTTATACTCATTGATAATATTCTACATAAAATTTGTTACAAATAAGGTTCTATACATATTTCTGATAGGCGCAATGGTTTTCGAGCAATAAGCGGCCTCGGCGATATTTTTTTCTCTCGGTACGCAAAAAGGAATTTCGCAGCCTTGGTAGAAAAATAACTATTCTTCGCTTGCTTAATTTCCATATTTATGTAAATAAATTTCAAAATTAACAAAACACAAATCCATAATATGACGTTTCTAAAGTGAAGATCGTGAGATAACTTCAATTGTTTTCAATGCACTCATAGAACCAGCTATAAATAATCGTGAAATACTGTTTTTTTTTCACTATTATCATTAACGTATGTTTTACGTGTTAAAAATTATAAAGAAAGGTGCGGTTTTTTTAACAGTCGTAGAAATGATATGTTATGTATCTCACAACTTCAATTTTGTAAAGTTCGTTATATCCTCTATGCTATTAACTAGTAAAATATTACTTACAGTTTTGTATGTATTTTCAGCTTTCTCTTTTTCTTGTACATATGCCTCATAACTTTTTCCATCAATTTCCATGGTAAATCCTGAAATAAAGGCTTGATCTGGTATAACAACAGAAAATGTGGCTTCTTGAGCAGATTTAGCTAAATTTCTCACTTTACTTGTTATTAAGTTTTTCGCAAATCGATTTGATACGTTGGTGTCGATTCTCATTTCATAAATTTTGGGTAAAATTGGCCCCTCTTCCTAAAAATATATCAGTATTACTTTATAATAAATTTAATCAATGGAAGTTACCTTTGGTGATTCACTTGTCTCTTCTTTTGCAGGTTCTGTCGAGGACACTACCAAACTGCTGGTAGCTGTTACCTCTGGCCTTGCATCCACTAAAGATATAAAAAGAATTCCCAATAAGGTCCATATTTTCAGTCTCATGTTTAAATTACTTTAGTCCAAAATCTGAAACAAGTATCAAATTGTAACAAGATTAGCCCAGTAAAATCAGAGTTAAGAATAGAAATAGCTTCGATGTAAGGATCTATTGCTGGGATGAGCCACAAGAGTACACAGCCACAACACAACGGAGCCACAACAGAGTACTATTCAATACCCAAAAAGTTAGTTGAAAAATATTTAGCAAACACTCCAAAATTAGGAATGAAGAGGGTAAAAAACTTTTTTTTTAAAACATTTGAAAACTTCTTTTTACGAAAATACAGGGTGTTTAGGTCATTTTATAAAGGAAAGTTCATATGAACGTATGTCCGCAACGACTTCAATTTTGTGCTACAGGGTGTTGAAATTTTTTTCGTTATTTTTAATACCTCAGAAAGTGCTTTAGATATTATTTTCAATTTTGGTGTTAATAGGCTATAAAACCGCATATTTTAGCTAGAAAAGTTATTTTATCGCGCAACCAGTGGCGTCCCTGCGAACATGTCCTCTGATATTTTTTACCAAAAAAGTGGTACGCCACTGACATTTTTCCATGTGGATATTTTTTCTGATTTTTTCCAAGAAGTCTGGTCAACTCTACATCTCTCTCGTCAGATGCACAGTTCTTGATTAAAATAGTTAAATTCAAATTGAAACTAATTATTATCAACATCGATAATGATTGTTTTATAAAAATTGTTGGAAAGGTCGCTTTCACTTAATAGGTATGCTTCCGTCCGTCTTCGCATCGAATTGCACTCTCGTTCAAATATTCCCGGCGCATTCGGTATTGTTTTACACCAGGCAACTATTCGCTCTCTTAAATCTTCTAAAGTGTTAATGGGAGTTTTCTACACCAGGGTTTTAAGATGACCCCACAAAAATAAATCCAAAGTATTGAGATCGGGGGATCTTGCTGACCATTGCTGAGGTCGTCCGCGACCTATTCAACGATTAGGATAAACCACATGTAAATGGTCGCGAACAATTGCACTGAAATGAATAGGAGCGCATGTCCCACATTTGATTTCTTAACGCAGTTAGTACATCTTCAAGCAACACAGGTAGTTCTTTTTGGAGAAAATGCAGGTAAGATTGTCCATTAAGGCGTCTTGGTAGAAAAAAGGGCCTACAAGATTATTACCAATAATTCCTACCTAGACATTTACCGAAAATTGCTCCGAACGCCACTCCGAAATTTTGAATAGCATTCCTAGAAAAATTTGCTTGGTCTGTGAACATAATTTGTGACTCAAATTGCGGATTTAGTGTAACATTCTGAAAGTACCACTGAGGAAAATCCCTGGGAAGTAATGCCCGTACTCTTAGAATATGGTACGGATACAACAAAAAAGCAACCAAAATTCGCCAAACAATTTGATGACAAATATTCAGAGCTCTAGCAATCTCTAGCGATCTTCCTCGTACTCGCCTCAGGATGTTCTGACAGTTCGAAATCTACCTTCCGAAGTACCTTTTTGGAAACTACCAATTTCACAAAGACGGCGATGAATAGTCGAAAAGCAGTGGAGCAGTCAGAAAATTCATCTGGGGGGGAGGAAAACTTTCCAGAAAATGGTTGAAAACAGATGTGTATAGATTCCTTTACTAGATAATATTGGCATTAATTACAAAATATTTATTTCCAGGGATAATTTGAATACTGCTTTATACTGATAGTAATATTGCTTCTTTATTTTTTGGTTCATGGAAGACGGCTTGGGCACCCTGGCCGCGCGCCTGTAGAAAAGAATTGACTATCTGGCAAGGCAAGATTAGATACATACATACTTCTGGCTTTTGTTGCATTACCATCTGACCTTATACGTAATGCATTGTTGTCATTTCCGCATTCGTATAATTCACCATATTCACTGAGATATTCGAGTAAAAACACACTCAAAGAAATGGTATGGGTAAATTCAACAAAAAAAAATGGTTAACTAACAATATCGTTAATTTTGTTAAACCAAACTATATTGATGGTATTTTTAAACAAGAGGTGATTGTTATTTTAATTAATAAAAAGTTGTCGTACAACAAAACAAACATTAACTTAAAAAATAGATGAATAAGACTATTGTTTTGTTCGTCTGACTATTATTTTGTTGAATTCTGTCAAATTAAACTAGATAATAGTATATTTTATTTTTAACTATTATCGAATTGTAATTCTAACCCAGTATTAGTTTGCTGTATTATTGTACTTGGTAGACAAACCAATATTATTGTCGTCTTCTAGAAGTTCTAAAAGAATTACCATAAAATTTGCTTGCTTACCACGTAGTCTATTACAGAAATTATTCCCAGATGACGCCACATACAAATCACTGACAATAATCAATCATCTTATCTTATACTCTTATGAATTTATAGAAAATTAATAACATGATTGCAATGTACAAATTCTCTCAGGGATCATCGATATATTTGGATGGATCTAATAAACGATCTCTAATCTTTGGTTTGGGTGGTCTGATGTCTCAATACTGAGATTTTGGCTGACCAAAAAAATCTTCATCATACAATAAAGTGTAGATCAACCTAAAAATTAGTTGGTGAACAAAAAACAAAATCGTTGTACTATATAATTGTAGACCAAATTGAAAATGGTTAGTGAACATAAAAAAATGTCATTGTACTATTTAATTTGTTACAAGAAGATATGATTATTAAACTACTATTTGTTTACGAAAACAAATAAAGTTGTATGACTATTCTTTTCTGATTGATTTAACTATGAAACTAGATAGGCGCGATTTCATATGCTCTTTTTGGTTGAATTTACCTATCATTTTCTTTGAGTGCAGCGAAAAAATAAAATAAATTCAATGAAACACTAAAAATTGAAGAAATAATACGATGAGATGGTTTTGAACACCAACAACTTACTTTATGTCAACAAATATTGTTTTGAAAATGATGTTTGGAAAAACGTCATTTATTCCAGGATAACTAGATTTATATGTTCAAAAATTATTATTACTAATACTGCTAAATAGTACAGTAACTAGTTTTAACTTCGGAATAATGTCATATTGAACGGATTTCGTTAATTTTTGGCAGTATAATAGCAAATTCTTCACAAAAAAGTTTCTATATTGTGCGGGGGCTTGCTAATTTATAGGGGGTGGATGCCACCCCCTCTCATGGCACTTAAAAAATATATATGTTTACTGGAGCTGAAATAGAATCAAATTTTAAGAAGAAAAGGTTCTATGCAATTTTTCACCTAAATTGATAATTTTTAAGTTTAACGACTTCAAAATTGCGATTTTAGCTTTAAAAAAAAGGTATTTCCAAACTGCTTTCGTCAAGTATCACGAAAAGTATTACTTTATCGAAAAAATGTTACAGACCAATTACAGAAAGTACAAACTGGGAATTAATTATATTTTTTGTTCATTGATGTAGGATTAATAATTTCGGAGATATTTAAGTTTACATTACAACAAGTATTTCGAAATTACCTTTAAAGTTTAAAATGCATTTTTTTCTAAAGCAAGTGCTTTAAATGAGCAAAAAAATCTGAGCATCTAGGTAATGCTACATCTTAACGAAAAACTGTATTTGAGATAATTTTTTTAAATTACTGGCTAATTAGAGTAACAAAATGGCGACCTTTTTATATAAAAAAATATAAATACGCACATTTTTCCGTCATAGCTTCTTTATTTCTTATGCTACAGGAACGAGAAAAAATAATTTGAAAGCGCAATTATTTGTCTATAATTTCATTTCTTAACATGCGTGACGTAGGTATCACAATTTCTGAGATATTTAACATTTAAACTGCATTTTTCATCTTATAAATGTTCGGACGCCATTTGTAAACTTTCATATCTCCGAAACTATTAAATCTATGTAAATAAATAAACAAGCGAAATTCATTATCAGTTTATGAGCTTTATTTTTCAATAAAACTAATATTTATTGAGATATTTGGAAAAGGAAAAAAATACGTTTTATCGAAAATACCTTTATAGTTTAAACTGTATTTTTTTCTAAAGCAAGTGCTGTATACAAACCAAAAAATATGAGCATCTACTTCATGCTATATATTAATGAGAAACAGTGTGTGAAATTCTTTTTTTTTAATTACTGTCTAATTACAGTAAGAAAATGGCGACATTGTTACTAAATCAATGTGTAGACGCACATTGCTTCGGTAATAACTTCTTTGTTTTTTATGCTACAGAAACAAATAAAAAAAACAGTTGAAAGCTTAATTAATAACCTAGTATTCTACCTATTAGCATCCTTGACGTAGGTGTCACAGTTTCTGAGATATTTAACTCTCACTCTAAATAATTTTCTTATGAATACTTAGATGCCGAATGTAAATTTAAATATTAATCCTACAGCAATAAAAAAAATATATAATTAATTCCTAGTTTGTACTTTCTGTAATTGATCTGTAACATTTTTTTCGATAAAGTAATACTTTTCGAGATACTTGACGAAAGCAGTTTTGAAATACTTTTTTTTAAGCTAAAATCGCAATTTTGAAGTCGTTATAACTTAAAAACTATCAATTTATGTGAAAAATTCCATAAAACCTTTTCTTCTTAAAATTTGATTCTACTTCAGCTCCAATAAATATATATATTTTTTAAGTGCCACCCCCTGAGAGGGGGTGGCTTCCGTCCCCTATAAATTAGCAACCCCCCGCACAATATGGAAACTTTTCTGTGAAGCATTTACTATTATACTGCCAAAAATGAACGAAGTCCATTCAATATGACATTATTCCGAAGTTTTGCATATTTTTTACCTCCGAAGCAATTTGAATTTAATTGTTTTAACCAAGAACACAAGATGCACAGTCTGATGAGAAAAACGCAAGAGACCGTTTCCATGTAGAACTGAGAATGAGAAAAAATATCCACATGGAAAAATGTCAGTGGCCTGCCACTTTTTTGATAAAAAATATCAGAGGGCATGTTTGCAGGGACACCACACACAAAAATAACTTTTCTAACTAAAATATGTGGTTTTACCTCCTATTAACAGTACCAAAATTGAAAATAATATCTAAAGTACTTAAATGAGATATTAAAAAATAACGATTAAAAAAAAATCAACACCCAGTGACAAAAAATTTAAGCCGTTGATCATATGAACTTTTCTTCATAAAATGACGTGAAAAATCACACCCCGAAATATTAGCACGTCATTATGGAATACCCTGTATCCGCATGGAAACCAACTGTATACCATTTGCATGGGATACGCATAATTAAAGTTCTGTAATATTCTAGGAAATTAGAGAATATTCTGGAAGATTCCAGAATGGTGATTCTACCTCAAACGTCGTTTACAAAGAAGCTTTTTGTTAATTTCAAAATTCCACGCGAACGTAGTCATGGGCACAGCTAGTTCAAAATAAAGCGATTAATTCTAAATTATAATAATAAAAATTAAATGTTAATAAAACAATGTTTGAATCAATCAAAAACTGATTTTAAAACATAAGAAAATTAAACTTATAAGAAACTTTATCACAACTAAAAAAAAGTTAAAATATAAACTAATTGAAAAATTGAAAGGCCTAAAGCTCCTTCACATACACTCATTAAAAAAAAATATACAAAAAAAATTATAATGTAATATAAACACTTAGATTTACAAAAATATTTATTTTCTAACAGAATACTGATACTGGTATCTTATTTACACAGCAAGGCATACTAATTGTATTCCTATTGTAATTAATATTTGTGTTTGTTCAATAATTATCAATCATTTAGACGAAGAAATCATGAGACTGAGATCACGTTATAGAAGGACGCGAAAAAATACCTAACGCATGGAGCTACGATATCTCATAATATAGTAATCGGTAACCATGCTTAGTTTCTTATGTGTTAGAATTAAGATTAAAGGCGAATAAAAGTGGTAGTAGCAGTTGAATTCACAGAAGTCTGGGAATTCCCAGTTCAACTGCAATGTTATCGTTTCCAACGAGTATACAAAAAAAATATGTAATTCTGAGACCAAACTGGTTTACATCTGTATGATAAAGTAATGTATTTTCTGAACACTATTTAAAACCGTTTACAAAGTACTTCCATTAATAACCAGAAATATGCTCAAGAAATAAGTGAATTATACAAAAATGTATTTATACTGAGAAAAAAAATTATTTCCACTTACTACATATTTAGCATTATCTCTAAAACTTATCATAGATTTTTTAATTTCATTCATAAATAAAAAAAATTAACATTTCGTAGTTACCAATGTATGTTAACTAATGAAATGCATTTGTCAATCCCTAGGGGAGAACAGCGTATACTTACTTTTTCATTTATTAAAATACTCCAACCTTATCGTATCAGTTAAAATTGGGGTTATTAACATTCGTAACAATTTAATACCCAGTAGTGTAAAGTTTAAATTATTCTACATAATTACTGTGATTTAATTGCTTAACTTATTTAAAAAAACGTGTACGTTAAATTTTGGTTAATTTACAATAGGGTAAGGGGGGGTAAGCGTAGACTGGGGTAATTGGAGACACATGAAATAACTTTTTAGTTAATAATAGAATTTAGGTAATTCATACTAGGTTTTGACTAGACATTAAAGAACTAATTCATATTTTACTTTCAGGATCCTACGGCTTTGTGATGCAATTTGGTGACCACATGAAAAATTTGTAAAATATCATTTTAACGTCAGTTGTTACTATTTATTTTCTTCTGGCCCTTGTTTTGTTTGGCTATATTTTTTTTTTTGCTGTTATAATATGTTATTTTACATGCTCTATCAGGGTGTTCTTTTTTCATTTCTGACTTTGTCTTAGTTAGAAAAAAAATAGGTTGTCTACACTTGTACACTTACCGAACAAAAATAATAAAAATCAAAATAAAGAAGGAACAATTAAAAGAAAACGGCTGAATACCAAAGCAATAAAACAAAAGGTTACAGAATTTTCATCAGACTTAGATACATAAAGTCACTTGTATGATGAAATAGACAACCTGCCTTCAAGCGACGATTGTAGCATAACTGGGGGTCTATATTCTGATGAAGATCTCCTACCGTCAACAAGCAATAAAGACAGAAATATTGTTGCCCGCCATAATAATGAAGATAACCATAATGAAGCTGAATATTCTGATGAAGACTTACTTCCTTTGATAAACATTCCTACAGCCAATAATATTTTTGCCCGTGGTGATAATGAACAGATTCCTTGTGCTATTGATACATATGTTGTAGTAGATTATGTGAAAAAATGGTACGTTGGTCATATCATCGAAGATGGAGGAACTGAAGTTAAAATAAAATTCTTGAAACGTCTTCCCGAAAACAAATTAAATTCAGATGGCCAAAGCGAGACGACATCGATTCCGTGTCTAAGACATTGTGCTTTGCCGGGCTAATTAAGCTGGAAGGCATAAATATATTTTCAATATCACCCAGTCCATTAGAACTAGATAAAACATGGGCCAAATTTAAAAAGTCAGTGTAGTGCTTAATTTAAAAAACCAAATGTAGTGACTAATAGTTCCTATGATTTACTTGCCTGTTTGTGTTTTGTTTCCTTTATAATTTTGTTGATAGTACCTAGGTGCTATACCTAGATGTTTATCATTTACAAGAATTCTATTTCTGTTTATTTTGTGGTGCCCAAATAGAAACCTACTTAAATATGTTCAAAATATGTTTTTACTAGATACTTATGTTGTTCTTAAGTTTATTACAAATTACGTTTCAGTTTTTAAAGATTTATGTTGAAATAGCATGCAGTTATCAATTTAAAATGACATTAAACATTTTCGATGCAATGTGTAGTTTATTTATATCCGAAAATTCCCAGAAGAGAAATTGTCTACTATTTTAAATACATTTTCTTTTGTGTCTCCAATAGCCTCAACTGATTTAATATCGGAAGAAGTACGAAAATTCGACGTGTCTACATTTACCCCATATACCGGAGTAAGCGTAGACACTTGCAATATTTTTAAAAAATTGTAATTTTTTTTATTTTAAAGCTGGTCAAGAAATAACCATATTGAAGGATGGTACTGTTGTTGTATAAGATCCATGAAAAAATTCAGCTTGATAAACCTTACCATACTTTACTGACACTGAATTTGTTTTTTCCCAGGCTTAATTATAGACAAATGTCTACAATTACCCCGCCTTCCCCTAATTAGTAAGCGTAAAATCCTATTTCACGTATGTATATCATTAATTAATTTTTGCACCTTCCCAAATAGTTTATGATATGTCAATAATCGCTATTTTTATCCTGTAATGTATTTTAATCTTAAATATTGTCAGTTAACATTACATTTTATTTTACATTAGTCCACCCTATATAAATCTATTAGTTTACTTCCTTTTCATTAGATGCCATATATATCTAACACTATTAGAGTACACCACACTTTAAATTATGATTAATTGATTTCTTTGGCCACGATGACAACGATTGAATAATCTATTATGTCTTGGTTAGTTTGTTATAATTTTTCTAATAATTGTTGTTTTTATGTCAATTATATAGATCCATAATAATTTGTTTCTTAAATTTGGTACACTATTTAGCTACAACTAAACTGTCTAAAGAGTTTTTGTATATGCGGAATTTAATTTTGAAGCTTTTTGAAAATATTTTTATGAAAATTAATATTGAAAAAAGATGCCGATAAACGTTGCAAAAGACAAGCTTGTGCCTCAGCGTATAAGTTCGTGTTGAGTTCTTCAGACGTCTACACGCCTAGTATTAACTAAGGATGTACTAGCACGTATGCTCACCCACCACCAGATTCCGGTTTGTCCAGCTCTACGATGTACCTATTTTAAAGAACCCTAATCTGCGAAATCAAACACCAAGAGACTACTACAAATATCTGGTCTCTAGCGACGCTGGATCAGCTCCCCGAGGCAAAATCCAGAAAGTGCGACTAAATCGCACATAGAAACATATTTTCAATAAAAGATCCGAAACCAAATTTAGAGAGTGCAACAAAATCTAAATTTTTATTCTCGTTTGTCGACATACATTTTTGAGAAGTACACTAAACTCAGACTTATCCTTCCAAAAGGACGATTTCCGTTTGTCGATAAAAAAGCAATATTTTTCAAAAACGGCAAAGTTTTATTTTGCAAAGTGAATAAAGTCTCCTAAAAATGAGGGGACAAGCATGTCAGTAGGAATTTGTAGAAAGTGATTAAAAATCACCCTGGTTATATGTCGTGAATACATATTTAAAAGTCGGAAAGCGTCATATAACTTATGTTATTCAAAAAACACATTCAAGTGATTAGCCCTGACAAATCGCACAATCGTCCATAGGGACTCAGAAAGTTAACCACAAGCGGATCAAAATTTCTTTCATTTTGTCATTGTCGTGAATTTCTCCAATTTCAGCCCCAAATCAAACTTCCCAAATATATCTTTAAAAAAATATAATTCTTTATGTGGCAGTCGATTGTTAAACTCTTGTTAAAGTCAGTTGGAAAATCATTAAAAAATTCCGTCAAAGCGTCGACGTTTGAGCTGTCCAGCTGTCAAAGTACCACCGCGGTAAACATCAACGTCGCTTTTTCAATTGAGAATAGATAGACTCTAATCCTTGTATGTAATTGAGATTAAACCTTCTTGGGGTGTGCCCCAAATTTACCATGTGTGTTACGTAGTTCTCATTTGCGTTATATATTATTTTTTATTATTATATTAATTAGTTAGACACTTGTTCTTACTGTATACAAATTGAATTTATAATCAATGTATACACGTATGAATTTAATACAAGCATTTTTTTGAACTAATTCTCTTTCATGTTAACACTTCTGCATGTTGTCGGTTCAGAACCCCAATTGCAACACAGAAACTAACGAAGTAAACACTAACAGTGAATAAAAATATTAAAACATAAATCAGAAAGTCCATTAATGGTGGCAATAAATACAGGAGGAGATATAGTAGAATCAAGTTAAGCATCAAAATAGGTGAATAAGGAATTCTCTGGCTGCAGAAACTTTATTATTTTAATTTATTGAAGGTATAATAACAAGTGCTATGAGAAGATTGGGATTAAATCGGTCCATTCTTTTTGTAAAAGTTTAATTTATTTTTCGATAATGGAATTTTCTGCCATTTTCCTTATCTCCGGTCCTAGTAATCGTATTGCGAAAATAAACATACTGTAAAATAAAATTTTGAATAAGACTAGCTAGGCCTATGAAAAAACTTTCTGATAATTTGTTAATTTATAAAAAAATAAAAACCAACAAGAATGCCTTTATTGACAATTTAAGAAATATAAATAACGTAATATTTTAATTAAAGTTGCTGAAACTATGCCTTTTATTGAACCAAACTTTCGTGACAAATTTTAGCATAAAATATTTATTCAAACGGCTAAAAACCAATAATAATTTCGAAATTTCCATCGCTTGTTTAAGTACATCGACTCATAGGAGGACAATTTCTTTTTCAAAATGTAGGTTTCTATATGTATTTTACAATGGCGTTAAGAAAAAAAATTATCTTCATTTAAACCGTTTTTTTTTGTAAATTGTATATAATTTCCAAAATTATAGTTATAAACGAATTCAAATAACTGTGGATTTCGTATCAATCCAAAAAAGGCAAACGAATTATGAAAATAGATGAAATATCTAACATTTTTCAAAATTTTACTTGCTACTTTTATGAAATTTCTAAAAAAATTGAAAATGTGCTTTATTCCATGTAATTTTAAAAATTGTAGTCTTTGGATTATTTTCAAATAGCAGAGACAATAATATAAGCTTTGGAAAACAACCAGTCCAAATTTCAAAAAGAAATATCGATTTGTATCTATAAATGACTTAACCGCAAAAACTGACGTATCTCGGCCCCAGATGCAAGTAGATCAATGATTTTTAATAGATCATTAATAGAACTGATTATCTGGCTAATCTGTAGCTATACTTATGTCGAGACATTTCATTATTTATTATACTATCAGCTGTCTTCTGATGTACTTACATTGACATCTTTTCAGTATTGAAAAGTTTTCAATAATTGGATAATTGTCAAGAGTTGCTATTCTGGTGGAATCACTACTTCCACATCCAGATTCTCTATCCAAGTCACTCACAACGAAAAAACTTTGTATGTGGAAATAATTGTTTATGTAACTTTAATAATATAATATTTCAAATCCTCTACCCTAAAAACCCATAAAACGATACCCCACATCGGTAGTAGGGTGGGGGTGGTGATAGGGGGTGGTAGTGGTGGTGAATGAAGCAAAAAAATATTTTGAGGTTTCTGGTTCTTGTACATACACTAAATCACAATTTTTTTCATCCCCTTTAATAATGGGGTGGGGGTGGTAATGGGATGGCTAATGCCAAAAATTCTTTTGAGACCTTAGCTTCTCTTGTATATACTAAATACCAATTTTATGAACTCTTACCTGCTTGATTTACCCATTTACCCTAAATTTACTCCAATGTACCCCTCAACCCTTCGACGGAACAAGATGAAAATATAATCTAGTTCCAGATCTCGTTAAAGTACATATGCGTACCAAATTTCAAGTCAATATTTTAAACGGTTCCAGAGTAAACGTGAGCACAAAAAAAGTTAGACAGGCCGACAGACAGACCGATAGACGGACAGACAGAAATTTTTTTTTGCTCAAACTTAAAATCTCGATGTTTTATGACATTTTAAATTTGAACAATAAAATTTTTTTTTTAAATTTTTGTCGTTACTATACTTCCACTGGATGTGGAAGTAATAAACAATAAACTGTATTCTTGAGGTCATGTCTCTTCAATATTGACAACTTAAACAAAAAGGTTAGATTACTTGTCAAGTTGGAAACTTCAGTTTAATTTATTAGTGTTTTGAGTGTCCCTAATATTAGTAGGTATCTAAATAAAAATGGCTAGAATTTATTTTATTCTATGGATTCAGGGTTTAGAAAATCACGATGAGAGGCAAATAAAACAAGATACAACAAAACTGTAGAATGGAAATCCCGGAGGGATCGTAGTGATCCCACTATCCTAAGAACTATGTAGGGGTTTTTAATAGGCTTAAGGTTCATTCAGACAGTTGCGAAATGCGAATTTTTCGTGCGGAATTAATTTTAAAATTTAAAATATTCATCCCAAGAGAACTCTATTTGCTTATTTAACTTCTAGTTAAAACTGAAAGAATTATCCACCAAATATTTCAATTACTAATAAACTTTACTCAAATTTCATTCGAAACATTCACATTTCGCACCTGTCTGAATTAACCTTTAATAGGCAAACAGTTCAAGATTTAATTATAGATTTGGCTCCACATATCATAGATGCAGAAACTTTTAATACATTTAAATAAATACTTTGTTGTTTTTTTGAAGTGCATTTCTTTAGTTTGAGCCCACTCATGGCATCCAACATTTCCTGCATTTTCGCTCAACACAACCACCGAATAAATAGATTTTTATTCATTCTGAACGCCAATTACAAACATTGCATAGACTATGTCCAAGTAAATGTAAAATTAAGAGTAAAATAGTTTACAATAATATAGTTAATTGTAAATTTCAAACTTACAATAATAATAAAAACAAAGAAATGACTTTTTTTGTTTTATTATACATCTTAAAACATTTTAGTAATCTGTTTAAAATCCTTTTAAAACACACAGGTCATTATACCTAATTATATGAATATAAAAATGATACATTTAGTTTGTTCGGGTTATTGCCTTTTCGATATTACAATTAATCGAGGATAAAGAAAATAATTTCATTATACCGCAACGAAATAACTGTATTAATAGTATAACAATAACAGTATATTTCATAAATAATGATTTAGCAGTTTTGGATAACTTCCGATTTGATAGGAAATGACTGCAGTTGTCCCATTTCTAATGACATCTAAACAGTATTGGAAATGTCCCGCATATAAAAATAATTATAGAAATAATTTTATTTTGCTTTATAACGGGAAGAGTATAATCAGAGGTTGTGCAAAATGTCCCATTTAAAAGTAAACACTCTGAATTACTTTAAAAAAATAATTTCATGAAAAAATGCCGAAACAGTTCGATTTTTATTTCTGAGGGGACAGGATTTGACATAAAACCTTCAACTGTCAGCTTTCCCCTCCTCTTTGTAGAACTACCTCTCAAAATTTTAAAATAGGAATATGTGTCGAGTAACACATCGTTTTGCTCATCGGTCGGTTCGTATTCGAGACATTCGATAACGAAGTTTCATCAATGGCTCTATTCCCTAGTGCCTAGAAAGAGTTAATGATCCATAGTATTAGTTAAATATTGTATTTCTGCTACTACTCAAGTGTATTAAGAGAAAAAATAAATTTCAGAACCAAACAAGTTCAAAAAATTAAAAAAGAAAAAATGAACTGCCTTCAAAAAGGTCGCTAAAAGTTATGAAATAAAGTGTCACCTTCGTCCAGTTAATTGAACCTCATTACTAATATCGATATTGAGATCTGTTGAAATGAGTTTTAATTCGTTATTTGTTCATTTTTCCCTCGACCTTAATATTGATATTAAGTAATAAGGTTCAATTAACAGCGGGATTTAGTTGCCTCTTTATTTAGCTTCGATACAGTAAAAGAAAATAAACTTGAATTTTTGAGCTTTCATACCAGGCTCGTTATCAAAAAAAAAATCCTGAAATCTTCATGTAACAAATTTCACACAAATAGTCCCGTCAACGAAAGAGTTGTAGAGGACACAGAGGAGGGGAGAATTTTCCCCCTCAGGAATGTATTGGGGGTAGTTAGGAGGTACACATACTAAAAGTCCCCACCCCTAGCCCCACCGCTTCAGGGGGGGAGGGGGGTGGAAAGGTTCCTTTTTTCGATTCTTTGCTTATAACTCGGAAACGATGCGTCGTACGGAAAAAAGGTAATCTATGCAAAATTAAACATCATTAAATTTCCTAGAAGAATGTCTATACTCATTTTCTTCCTATGTGTTATAGTTTACGAGATACTCACCAGCCAAAATAGACACTACAATAGATAACTTAATTAATTAGATACCTTGAATATTTCTATCAAATCGATATACCGTGGTCTGCTAATAAATCACAGTCACAAAACAATCTATATTTTACAACACTCGACGTATTTACTAACGTAATATTTGTCGAAATCTATACATTCCTTAAATATACAACGTGACTCACTTAAAATGAAAACACGCCCTTATAACTTTTTATTTTGTTTCCGATTTGAATCAAATTTTACTCAAGTATAGAACAAATTAAGAGCTACTTATGACCAGAAAAACAGTCGCCTGCTACAAAGGCAACGCCACCTGCGGTACCAAAATCTATTAACTATTAGGTTTACTCGTTAGTTTAATTCAACGTCTTTTTAAAACGTTTATATTTCAGATCAATATAACGTTGAACAATATGTACTTTGTGCCTGTTTTATAACCACATGTTAACATATAGTAATTATTAACGTAGTTATGATACGTTAAACTCGCTTATAAAAGCGACGTTGATTCTCACATGTCCTAGACCCTTTTTACAGCTATCCGTTATTAGATATTATTTAAAAAAACATTTATTAAACATAATATTATAACGTAAAAAAGGGACAATATTTGACGTTGAAGAAACATTGATATAATAAATAAAATCAACCATATATTGATTATAGGTGGTTTATTTTATATCCGATAAACGTAGTATTATGACGATGAAAGAGACCAACAAAACTACGTTGACACAATATTGATGTACCTAGGAAATTTTACCGTTTAAATTCGACGTCAATTAGACGTTGATGAAAGAAAATATATTAACTATTAGTTTTAGTCGTAAGTTTATTTCAACATATTTCTAAAACATTTATATTTGAGAGCAATGTGACGTTGATCAATATGTATTTTTGTGCCTGTTTTATACCCACTATTAAGTAATTATTAACGTAGTTAACCGTTTTAGAACTATCCGTTATTAGATGTTATTTAATAAACATTTATTAAACATATTATATTATAACGTAAAAAAGGGACAATATTTGACGCTGAAGAAACATTGATATAATAAAGAAAATCAACCATATATTGATTATAGGTGGTTTATTTTATATCCGATAAACGTACCTAGTATTATGACGAACAATAAAGGCGTGAAAATAACTTAATTAACTAACGTTGATTAGTAGTCCATTTAATACCCAATGGGCACACGTATGTTTAATAAACGTTTTTAAAACATTGTAGTCGTTGATTAAACCTTTTACGTTGAAATTTTCAACGTCACATTTGGTTGAAAATTTCAACGTTTAAATATGATTAAAATACGTTACTACTACACGCAATTTTAAACACTAGTAGAAGAAAATACTGGAATGAAACGTTTTAGTAAGTTCGTTTTTTCACAAATTTGTAATAACGTATAAAACACGTTTATAATGTACGGAGTTTTAACGTTTGCGAAACGAACAAGTTTAAAATTTTTTATTACATATATTTAATACGGCGATTCAAATGTTTTATTTAAAGAAAAATAAATTTATTTTTTACAACGTTAAAATAACTGTTGTTTCCAACTTACTAAATGCAAGGGAATTTTAAATCCATAGGTGAAATAGATGGTAGAAGGTTACGTGTTTTAAACGTTTTTCTACGAATCTATATCAATGTATAAAATTCGGTTGTAAAATATTATATTTGAATGAAACCTATAAAATACGTTACTCTTACACACATTCCCAACCAGTAGTGGAAGGAATTACTGAAATAAAACGTTTTGATCAGAACGTTTATTTTACTGATATATTAACGTATAATACACGTTCATAAAATGAGAACTTGTAACAACCCGCTAAATGTAACGTTTGTGAAACGAATAAATTTAACGTGATTTATTGCATTAATATAATATAGTAATTGTATTTAAAGGAAAAAAACATTTTTATACAACGTTAAAATAATTGATGCTTTCAACTTATTAAAATACAGGCATTCTAAATCTACAGGTGAAATAAATGGTAGATGACGTTTTTTTAACGTTTTTCTACTCATCTATATTAATGCATAATTTGCTTGCTTCTTACCACGTAGTTTGTAGAAATTATTTCTAGATAGCGCCACATACAAACCACTAACAATAATCAGTCATACTTTATCTTATACTCTTATGAATTTATAGAAAATAAATAACATAGATTGCAATGTTCAAATTCTTTCAGCGAACATCGACTTACTTGGATGAATCTTATAACAATCAGGTTAAAGATCATTATTCTGTGGCTGGGCCGAGATAGCATAAATATTTTATGCTATCTGTTTAATAGGTTTTAGTCACCTACTGGTTTTATGATAAAACCAGTGGGTGCTTAACCTATTAATTGTCTAGATGGCTCATCCTGTAACCTATCATATGTTGGAAAATGATTACCAAAATGTGTGCCCACGGGTAGTGGAAAACTCCGTGGATCTCGGCGACATTTTTGCGTTTATTCGACGATTATTATTCACGTTTATATAAAGTGATTTTAAAATGTATTTACAACGTATATTGGTTTACTATAAAACAGGTAAATGATATTACGGGTTTTTTACCAATAATGAAAACGTTAAAACAGCTTAATTAACTAACGTTGATTATTGGTCTATTTAATAGTGGAAAACTCCGTGGATCTCGGCGACATTTTTGCGTTTATTCAACGAATATTATTCACGTTTATATAAAGTGATTTTAAAATATCTTTCTGGCGTATGTTGGTTTACTATAAAACAAGTAAATAATATTACGTGTTTTCCACCAATAATAAAAACGTTAATTAGGTATTTTACCGTTTTTATTATTGGTAGAAAACACGTAATTAACTAACGTTGATTAGTAGTCTATTTAATAGTGGAAAACTCCGTGGATCTCGGCGACATTTTTGCGTTTATTCAACGAATGTTAGTTACGTTTATGTAACGGTCGGATATCGTAATTTTCAAAGGTTTTTTTAATGTGTGTGTGGTTTACTGGGAATGTCCTCTACAATCCCCTTTTGGGCATTCATTGACTGGATTTAAATATGCAAAAAAATAGCAATTGTGGCTGCCATGCTGGGTTCACCATTTAGAATTCTTAATCTTTAAGATCAAATTCGGTATCAGATACTTCTCAGATTTTTTATCGACCAATTCTAATGCAATTCCGACGAAATTTAATTAGAGACAAAAAACTTGTTTCTAATTGTTACCCCCTTACATTAGACGTACCTTGATGAAACTATAACGGGACCACTGCCGAGCTACACCTTTCAGTTTGAAAAACATTTCATAGAAATCGTCTAAGAGCCAATTCCAAGTAAAAAATGAACACACTTAAAAAAACGTACACACAGGTCGAATTGAAAACCTCTTCCTTTGGATTCGGTTAAAAATGTCCACCACTTCACACAGTAACACAAATATTACTGAACATTTTTAGGAACTGCCTGCAACATGGTATTATTTGATAGCATTTCTGTAAAATTTGTGCTCTCAGCTCCTCTCAGTTATCAGATTTAGTAGCATAAACGTGGGATTTAAGATCCCCATGGAAAGAAATATCTTTTGATCTGGTCAGTGAATGAATCTCTTCTACCGATCCATCTTTGGTCGAAATACAAATATTGCCTCACTGGTACTGCGAAAGGACAAGGAGACCCATTTTGTTGGAAGAACAGTTTGTATCCTAAAAAATTATCATTTTCCTCTAACACTGAGATAATCATAGAATTTATCTTATTTTTTAATAAATTGAGATAATTTTTCCATTTAAAGTACCCGGAAAAGAACCAATGTAGTGGAGTCAAAATAAATTTCGAACTGAATTGTTTTGCGACAACAATTTTATAATTTTAACTTGTTTTAATTTGTAAAAATTACTTTTTTGGATAATTTTGGAAATATAATGTAATAATGCATCAATTTTAACGAAAGTTCGTGAAAGTAAGTATTTATTTCCTGCCAAATTTTAACGCAAAGTATTTATTCAAACGGCTAAAAATAAAAAGATTTTGAAAGCCCAATTGCTTATTGGACGACAATTTTTTTTTTAATATAGGTTTTCACAGGTATTTTACAATAGTATAAAAAATATGTTTATCTTGATTTATACCGTTTTTTTGAAATATGTTTATAATTTTCAAAATAATGGTTATAAACAAATTCAAATAACTCTGTGGATTTTTTATCAAACCAAAAACGGTAAACGATTATGAAAGTACATTTCTTTAAAAGAATAAACATTTACTTGAATTTGGGGCCGAGATACGTAAGTTTTTGCGTTTAAGTCATTTGTGAATAATAAACAAATCATTATTCCTTCTTGGAATTTGGACTACTTACTATCCAATTCCTGCTATTTGAAAATAATTCAAAATTACAATTTCTAAAATTACATTACCAGGAATAACTGTAAGTAGTTGTAGCAAAACTGGGTCAGAATGTATATAGGTTGATATTGTGAGAGTAAATTATTAGGTGATAATTTAGTTTAAGCATGCATAATATAACTTCGATATTGTTATTTTTCATGCACAAGAAGTAAAATTAAGTTTATTTAGTTGCACGCTGTTTTCTGCATCTCATGAATATTTTAACTTATAATTTATAATGTAATAATCTTTCTTCGCAAGTAAATTCCACTTTAAATTTTTCTGTTTTTGTTTCAAGATAAAAAGTTATAATATTTAGGTACAAGTAATAAACATAATACGAACGTTTTGAAAACATTTTATACGCCTTTTTGCAATCGCGGCCAGAATGACGCCCTCGACATTTAGATCCGCAAGGTCATTTCAGATGATGTACGTATTTTTCAATGGTTTTCTTAAATTCGGAAATCTGTATGTATTATATATGTATGAGTCAAATTTAGTGATTGAAATTTCATCCACCACTTCCCATTTTCCAATCGAGCTGAAATTTTGCACACAGCTTTGGTTCTGAGAGCAGGTTGAACAATGAAAATATTGGTCTCTTTATGAAACTGTGGGGATGAGTAATTTTTAACGTTTGAAGAATCTGAAGAGTCCCGAAAAATTGAAAAGTGGAAAGGTGTTTTTTGGGTGAGAAAGTTAGGGTAATTATTGAAAACCACAAACTTAATAAAATAGGCAAGTGGGGTGTCATTTTCTAGATAAAACCTAGGAAACCCTCTAGGATAAAACCAACATGTGTACAAGAAAATGACATTTTATTGGCATGAAAATCTTTAAAAAACTTAAATGTATAACAAAAAATTGGGAAAAAATGGACATAAATGGATATATGAATGAAGACAAAAATATTGTTATTGTCGATCGTTATCATCATCAGTAAGTTCACATTTTTCTTCAGAAAAGTCTTCTAAGTTGATTGCTGAGTAGTTGTCGGGAAAAGTTTCTGAGTCTGCATTAACACAGGTTACTTTTTCACACGCTTTACAAAGTGATGGACATTTCACACCACTTTTTGCACATGTGCACAACATTGTGGAACAATTTCCCTTACAGGAGCAAGATATATCAGTTTCATGATCGATTCAGGCTCAGACTAGATCAAGTGTCGTCTGTTATGGCCTCAAAAAAAACTTTTTAAATAACAATGGTTTCCTTTTAAAGTCAAATTGCACTAGAAAATAGAAATAATTTTTTTTTTTCAGTGATTATAAGCTGATCAGAATAATTTTCAACTTTGTAAGTAGAAAACCATTTGGCGCTCATAAAATGTAAACTTAAATGAAAATAATTAGACGAAGTAATATTTTATGAGCGCCCAATGGTTTTCTATTTGCAAAGTATGAAAATTATTCTGATCAGCTTTTATGACCACTGAAAAAAAAAGTATATTCTACTTTTTAGAACAATTTGGTTTTAAAAGAAAACCATTGTTTTTTAAAAAAGTTTTTTTTTTTAATTTATTTATTTCAAAACTATAACTTCGAGTGTACACCCAGATATTTTAGGAACGTCTTTCGAGAAGTTGGATTCCTGTCTATATCTCAGTATTTTTTCATGAAATTATTTTTAAGGATTTTTCGTTTCAAATAGGACACCATTAAAATTATGGTTCTACGGATCCATGGCTCGTTAAGTTTAATTTCACGCAAAATGTTTTTTCAAGACTTTGTTAATATTCTCGTACTTATATGAAATAAAGTGTATAGACCGAGGTGTAAACAAATTGAAAACATAATAGGTTACACAATCTGAGATTCAACTAATATAATCTTCAACGCATTACCTTGATAATAATGACGATAGCACAACGAATTAAGAATTACTTTACAATATCATTTACTTCTCAATACTCATGCTTACAAACTTAGAAAATTACATTTTAAAAGTCAATTGACTAGAATTGATTTTACTTTAAACGCTTATTATACATATTGTTATATGATTTAATTCGTAATCGTAGAAAATTGTTTATGCAGAAATCCCATTCATAATTGTAACACACTGAACTCAAATACCGAATAAAAAATATGCGTGTGTACAATAATAGTATGAGTTAAAAAAATTAAATCTGAATTTAGGAATGGAATCGTTCCTAATTTAAGTATTTAAAACTAATTCCGGTAAATTTTTAGAGAAATCGGGTAATATTTAGCTCGGGCCCCCAATTTTTGGATTTTTTCTAATCGACATATAAATTGTTTTAGGACTTTATCAATGGCAAAATATGTATGGTAAAAGTTTTCCGAAGAAAATATTTTTCAGTTCTATGGAAATTGGAAATTTGTTCCAAAAAAGGGAGAATTTGACGAAAATAAGTTTTTTTTCTGACTTTCTGCATATAGAATCAGTTCGCTAGAACCCTACAAATCAAGAACTGAATTCAAAATATGTCTATACATTTCCAAGTAGTAGAGAGAGTGTGTTTTAGATTTATTATAAATTATTTTTTTGTTCTAAAATATTGTATGGAATAAATATGGTAACATAAGTTATGTTATTGTGATTTCAATAATAATTACA
The DNA here is from genome assembly GCA_936432065.2 of Rutpela maculata. Lineage (NCBI taxonomy): Eukaryota > Metazoa > Arthropoda > Insecta > Coleoptera > Cerambycidae > Rutpela > Rutpela maculata. The sequence continues at coordinate 67,936,718 of OW386287.2, read as the reverse complement.
ATTTAAAAATGTCTTTTCTGTATATTTATTTAATATAATAAAAAAATTAATAATATAGAAAATACTACTTTTATTAACATTTATTTATTTTTGCATTTATTGTTACTATACCCATTTGATTTCATGACATAGGTGTATTATAACCGTGTTAAAAAATATCAAAACCATCAAGTTATTTCTTCTTCTTGAAATTTTGCATAGGAGTGTAAATTTTTAATCTAAATAAATTTCCCATTGACATGTTGCCGTATCTTTTACAGAAAAGGTACTTTATCTAACAAGAAAATAGTTCTTGCTTAATTGGGCTACATAATTAAAAAAAATAGAAGTACACCCAACATTATATTTTAGATAAGCAGAGATAATTCCACAAATGTAGAAAAAATATTCTAAAGTTTGTGGTCCATTTCTCATATTGTACCTCAGTTGGGAATTACTTGTATATGTATTATTATATAAAAAAATGCAATGTTTTATTGCTAAAAATGATGTTACAAGCATCATAAACTATATATAATTGAACCTTTCATCTATTCCCACTGTGAATTCCATTGATTATACGGATTTTCCCAGAAAATAAAATTTTTATGAAATACTAAGTTCATTTGCAAGAAAACTATAAGTTTTATGAAAAAGAATCAACAGCTACTGCAAGTGGCTGGAACCTCCCAACCCGGTGAATCCTTGAAGCCAAAAAGAGCATAAAATATTAACGATCTCGTTTAATTGTATTTATTAAGTTGAAATAATTTTTTCATATTAAAAAAAAACAAATCTTGCGATCTATAGGATCCTGAACCTGCGAACCTCAAGTTTAAAATTTATAGTCTCACGCTTCAGCACATTAATCTATTCAGAGAGTTGCTTTAGGTTGTAAAATATATGATACACACACAAGAAGCGTGACTCTATTTATAGATGGTTATTTTGTTTTTTAATTTTTTTCACGGAAACCAAATCGAAAGAATGCTTGTGTGATATTGTTGAAATCAGAATTTTATCTACTTTTCAATCGTTCGATTACAAATTTTAAGTTAGTATAAAATAAACAACTTGTTGTGCCAAAACGGCACTAAACGTAATCCGATCTCAACCAAAACCTTTTCAGATCTTCTGGAGCACTAAAGAAACACTCATGCAGTTTCATCCAAATCCGTTTAGTAGTTTCGCCGCTATCGTGCCAACACATACACACACACACACACAGACATTTTTCAAAAACCACTTTTTTGGGACCTCAAAACGTAAAGATCTTATGTCATTTCAATGTTTGACTTTGGACCAATTTTAGTAACCTCCCACAATTGTGAGGAGAGGTTAAAATGTATAGGATCTTTTTTGGGCAGTATTTCAAGAGGAACATTTTTAATAATAACCTCCATTTTGATATCTCTAAACGTTCTTGAGTTTCAGCAAAGAAACCGTCTTGGAGCACTTTCCTCACTCCCCTCATCATGAGTACCATCATCACGAGCCGAAAAAACTAAAGTTTTGTTCGAAACGTCAAAATGAATATCTCTAAATTTTCCAAACTTTCTTTCTTACTTATATAACTGAACTATAATAAAAAAAATTAGTAATATTTTGTTCTAAAATTATGTAAAACATAGTTTAAATAAATGACAGTTTACACGCTTTTGACGATCGTCCTGGAATGTATTTTACTATCCTATTTTATATTTGTTCCAAAGGAATAACAATTTTTAAGTCTAACAGAAGTTATCGTGTTTACAAGAAACGGTTTACGCATACAGACAGGCAACTATTTTTCATTAATTAATTTTTAGTCGACGTGTTATGAAACGAATTTTTGTACAATTTTCCTTTCCGCGATGATTATTAAAAAATTTCGTCCGGTTATAATACCTTTTTTGTTTAAAACAAATGGTCATAATAAGTTTCATTTTATTCTCAAATAATGTTTATATTATTAAATCATACGACAGGCTCCGAAGTCAATCTGATCTCATCACGTATCAATAAATCAAAACAGCGTAATTAGCATGTCCAGCTGTGAAGGACCGTATTACTTCCACGTCCAGTGGAAGTATAGTAACGACAAAAAAATTATTAAAAATTTTTATTGTCCAAATAGGCTTAAAATGTCCTGAAACGTCGAGATTTTAAGTTTGAGAGAAAAAAAAAATTCTGTCTATCGGTCTGTCTATCGGTCTGTCTGTCGGTTTGTCTGTCTGTCGGTCTGTCTGTCTGTCTGTCGGTCTGTCTGTCTGTAACTTTTTTTTGTGCGCACGTTTACTCTGGAACCGTTTGAGATATTGACTTGAAATTTGGTGCATGCACTTTAACAAGATCTAGAACTAGATTATATTTTCATCTTGTTCCGTCGAATGGTTGGGGGGTAAATTGGGGTAAATTTGGGGTAAATGGGTAAATCAAGCAGGTAAGAGTCCATGAAATTGGTATTTAGTATATACAAGACCCCCACCTCCTTATTAAAGGGGATGAATAAAAAATGTGATTTAGTGCATGTACAGGAACCAGAAACCTCAAAATATTTTTTTACTTCATCCACCCCCCCACTATCACCCCCTATCACCACCCCCATCCCACTACCGATGTGGGGTATCGTTTTATGGGTTTTTGGGGTAGAGGATTTCAAATATTATATTATTAAAGTTCCATAAACAATTATTTTCACATACAAAGTTTTTTCGTTGTGAGTGACTTGGATAGAGAATCTGGATGTGGAAGTAGTGATTCCTTGGGCAGCGGTTTTTTTACCGTAGCGATAGTCTTCAACACAATGAAGCAGACATTTATTTTCTGAAAACTATTTTCATTATCTAAATAACTTTATAATCTACATGTTCATTAATGAGATTTTATTCACGTGTTAAACACCAGAAACGAGGGAAATTTTAGGTGTTTGTACTTCACCGTAGTGATAGGAAAGCTGTCAATATTATGAAGCAGATATTTATTCTCTTGGAACTAGTTTCATTATTTAAATAAGTTTTTAATTTGCACTTTCTTTAATAAGTTTTTAATCCAACTATGAACAATAAAAAATTAGGGGAATTTTAGATGTTTGTACTTGTTAGATAGGATTTTGCAGAGTGAGAGGGAAATATGTGTTTATATTTCATTTACTATAAATATTTAAAAAATCAAACAAACTATAATCCTTAAAACTGTTTTAGATACTTATTGTTCTAAGGAATACAACTATACATATTTTTTATTGTAGATTTCTGTTGTACTTGAATATTGTAGTTTGTCAATGAAAATAGTTCCTAATTTCATTATTAGAGTATGGCATTTAACTATATATAAAAAATGATGATAAAAACTGTATATGGTTGTATTCCTTAGAGCAATAGAAAGTACCTGAAACTATTTTAAAGATTATACCATTTATGATTTTTTAAATATTTATAATAAACCGAAAACAAAGGCATATTTCCCTCTCACTCTGCAAAATCATATCCTTAATGTAATGATAAGAAAGCCTTAACCGCCGGTACGTACGTTTGTGTGTCTGTGGCTTCATATCTCTTTAACGGGAGATCAGATTTTAATGCAATTTTCTTTATTTGAAAGAGTATTTTATCGAGAATGTTCTTAGCGTTTCATCTCGGTAGATCTTCTGGTAGCTGCACATCATCATAAAGAGTTAATTATTCTGACATAGCTATCTAATGTTTCAGCCGATGTGGTTTTCCTTTTATGAAAGAATATTAGTAAATGATTACAGGACATAATCGGGATTTTAAAACCCTTTGTAGACTGGTGGCTATCTGGTGGAACCACCTTATGTACGCAAAATTGAACTTTGGCAAATAATTAATTAATGAAATAGAGAAATTATGTAAATTATGTGAAAAAAAATGATCATCTTTTTGATTTAATCATCTGAAAGATTGTTAAGAATCATTTATTAAGAGTTGTTTGATTGTATTCGGTAGAACAATGATGTCTCAGTGTCTCGCACTGAAAAATGAAGATCCATTAGTAAAACATATTTGAGTCGCAAACTGTCCACTGAAAAACAGCATTTGGATAACGATATTAGTGGAGTCGAATTAGGATTAAAAAATTTGCAAAGTAAATTATTGTCGGGTCAGGGCAGTTTTTTATTTTAACGGGTTTCGAGGGATCAACTTAGTTCACAGTTCAGTTTTGCAGTTTCTGCGAAGTCGGCGTATTGTTTATTCAAACAATTTAATTTTTTAGACCGTGTTTTCCGTCGGTTTTCGAGATTTTAAGATATTCAAATCTCGAAATCTATAAGTCCTATGAAAAACGACAAAAAGAAGGAAAATGTCCGTTATTTGCTCTACAATAAAAATACATAAACTGTAATTCATTCCAATTGTCATTATTATTTGAAAAATTGTATATTGCAAAATTATGCGTTTCTAAACAACTGTTCTTTAAAAAATAATGGATAGTATTCAATGAAATTTTGAAGAAATATAGCTCTTATAAAGTACAATCACCACATAAAATTTCAAATCAAAATGATTATTAAAGCGGCTCAAATATACAATTGTTGCTAAAACATTGTACCCTTGTGAAATCCTGCCATCAAAACCAGGTAATGTGTACGATGGCTCAAATTGTAGCTGTTATAAGTACTTTATGATCACGGAGAGAGATTTTTTTTTTTCAAAATTTAAACCCTTTTTATTGCAGTTGTTTATAATTTTCGAATTATAGTTATAAACAAATTCAAATAACTCTCTGTTTTTTTATGAAATCAAAAATTATAGCATTCTATAAGAGCTATATTTTTCCTAAATTTCATTGATTATTATCCATTATTATTGAAAGAACAGTGATTTATTTAAAAACGCATAATTTTGCAATGTTCATTTTTTTTTTTAAATAATAACAATTGCTATGAATTATAGTTTATGTACGTACTTTTATTGTACAGCTCAAATCGAACATTTTCCTTCTTTTTATTGTTTTTCATATGACACGGTCTAAAAAATTAAATTGTTTAAATAAACAATATGCCGACCTCGAGGAAACTGCAAAACTAAGCTGTGAACTTAAGTTGACCCCCTGAACATGCTAAAATAGAAAAACTGCCCTGACCAGACAATTTATGTTAAAATCCTAATTTGACTCCACTATATTAGTAGAACTCGTAGACAAAACTTTCACCACGAAAATTTGTTCCAACTTGACAGATATCAAAGTCTCCAAGAGTGGACATCGTTACACAGGTATATTGATGATAACACAGGCACACGAAATTAAAAAAACTGGTCTTTTTCTGGTATTCCATTGGGTAACCTATATGTATTTCGACGTGCTGAATACAAATCAGGCGTCCGTTTGTCTCCATTGGCCACCATTTTTTTATAAATCGCGAAAATAACCTAAAAGAAACTCATAATTTAGGTTATTTTCGCAATTTATTAAAAATTGGCGGGTAACGGAGCTAAAGGGATACCTGATTCGTATTCGGTATGTCGAAATACATAAGGGTTACCCAATGGAGTCCCAGAAACAGATCACTTTTCACTTTTTTTTGTGTATGTGTAATTTGCATACGCGATTTTCTAGAAAATGGCGGAGGATCCGGTGATATTAATATAATAGGCCTTTTCATCATAGAAGCGCGCTTGTGCTGCCACTATATTTGTTTGCGGGAACTATGAAATGTTCGGACACTTGATTGTCCGGTATCATTTTTTCACATTAATTTAGACGAGAAGTGTGATTGACGGTGCAAAATTAGTGCACAACATTGTGGAAGAACACACTTGCGCTCAATTAAGGCGCTGGCTCAAGTATTCTGGCCGTAAAATGACTGGAAGCAAGAATAAAGAACTGGTTGCAAGGTTAGAATTCAACTATTAACACATCAATTTATATACAAGTGCATTAAGAGAAAACAAATGTGTTTAGTCTACAATATGCTTAATAACATTCTTCATGTAATAATTGATAATGCAGTAAAAATATTTTCTGTTTTTTACTGAAATGTAGGGTCAAAAATGCAATTGAAAATGAGGTTTTTTGTCGATCCTTCTGTGGATAAAGCTGGCTTCTTTTTTTTCTAATTTTTTCAAATAGGTAAACTATACGATATGGCACTACCGATTTTCAAAAAATTGGTAACAGATTCATCATTATTTGGTTAAAAAACATAATGTTTATGTCAAATCCAACATTGACATGCGAAAACTCTCAGAACATGGTGGAACTCGACGTTTTTTAAACAAATAATTATGAATCTGTACCAATTTTTTGAAAATAGGTAGTGCCATATCGTATAGTTTACCTATTTGAAAAAATTAGAAACAAAGAAGCCAGCTTTATCCACAGAAGGATCGACAAAAAACCTCATTTTCAATTGCATTTTTGACCCTACATTTCAGTAAAAAAACAGAAACTATTTTTATAGTCCAGTCAACGAATAGCTCAAAGGATGGTGTAGAGTGCGTGAGCAGGGACCTAAGCGATTTCTTTAGAAAGTTATTCAGGGTACTTAGGGAGTGAACGTACTAAAAGTCTTGACGCCTAGGAGGTGAGCCGGAGGGATGGGGGGAAAGAATGTCCCACTTTTGGTTTTTTCGCTTATATCTCGAAAATGGTGCGTTGTAGTGAAAAATTTTACTTATATCAAATGAAAACTCGTGAAATTCTCTACAACTTTCATTTTATATACTTTTTTCGAATTCGCAACCGTTTTCGAGCTACACGCGCCGGAAAAGTAAAAATTTTCGAAAAACAGATTTTTACCTCAAATTTACGCCACAGCTAGGGTAAATGCACCGATTATGGCCACTATCGTAGTTATTTCCTCCCTTCCCACAAACCAGTGACAATATGTCAATTGCGAATGGGGTGGTGGGAGAAGCCACAATAAATTGCTACGATGCTATTCGAGTTGGTAAAGAGGCCATGAATAAGACATCAAGTTGCCCCGCAAATATCGTGCATTCACTCTTTCCTCTGTCAGCTCATCGATAAAAATTCACGATGAAAAGGTTACAGTTGACCAGACATGTGGGGGTGGAAACATGTAGGAGACACCCTGGTGCCAATTACAACAGAAGATCCACCAGCACCGGAGGTCCTACTGAAAACGATATTTTGCCGTTGCGCCAAGGATTGTGGTAGTGGCAAATGTGGATGCCGGAAAGCAATGCTGAACTGTTCTGTGGCGTGCCTCCACTGCCAAGGGAAATGCCTCAACGGCGTGCCTGTTTACGAAGAGGACGACGATGAAGACGACGTAGAGTCCCTTCAGCAAGAACCAACCACCACTGAGGATGCGGATGCCATGGACGAGAAACCCTTGTCAGGAGCCTCACGGACAAAGAGGATGAAAACGTGAAGGAAAGGGATATATAACAATAGGAGAAAACAAAGGAATGGATATCTAGCCTATTCTAAATGTCGATTCGAGTATTACCTCATAGATATTTTTTATTTAGAGCTAATAAATGACGGATATTATTAGGAAGGTAAATATTCAGACTACTTTATTTTTTATGGAATACATCGCTTTCTACTTAAGCAGTCAAAAAATATATGATCCAAATCTGCAGTGACATTGCAAGTATCGCACAAGTCTGTGTCCACAAGTCCTATCTTCTTGAGGTGTGCTGGGTAGCACCCGTGGCCAAATTATAGCCTGTTTATTGTAGTTACTTCTCTTCTTAAGTATTTTAAATCTTTATGCCAATAACAAGTAGGAATATCTGACTGAATGGTTGTGTAGCGAGTAGGATTTGTTATGCTATATTCTTTCCATAAGATTGACCACGCATTTTTACTTTTTTTTTCAATATACTTATACACTCTTGGACGTGTAGTCCACTGTTCAAAATTTCTCCGTCGTTAATACTTTTTTTGTTATGATGTCTACTTCTTCATTATGTTCTAAGCATGTATGATTAACCTTCCTCTTTCTTTTAATTTATTTACTAACATTTTAATTTCAGCAATACGCATATGAATAGTGTAGTTAATGTCTTGACTGTTAGCAATACTTTGAAGAACAGACAGTGAATCCGATAAAATAGTGCAATGTTCATGTTCATTTCTGACGACGTATTCTAAGTCTTTGAGGATGGCCATAGCCTCGGCACTATAAATAGAGGTATCTTCGTTAAGTTTATATGATCTGTGTATAAAATTAAATTAATAAAATTGCTTACCTTATATGTGACTTTTTTTATCATCTTTAAAATACAATTTTCTATTTTTCAGGTAAAAATCTGTTTTTCTAAAATTTTTACTTTTCCGGAGCGTGTAGCTCGAAAACGGTTGCGAATTCGGAAAAAATATATAAAATAAAAGTTGTCGAGAATTTCATGAACTTTCATTCGGTATAAGAAAATTTTTCCCTACGTCGCACCATTTTCGAGATATAAGCGAAAAAACCAAAAGTGGGACATTCTTTGCCCCCCCCCTTCCGGCTCACCTCCTAGACGCCAGGACTTTTAGTATGTTTACTCCCTAAGAACCCTGAACAACTTTCGGAAGGAATCGCTTAGGTCCCTGCTCACGCACTCTACAACTCCTTTATTGACTGAGCTATTACTGCATTATCAATTATTGCACGAAGAATGTTATTAAGCATATTGTAGACTAAACACATTTGTTTTCTCTTAATGCACTTGTATATAAATTGATGTGTTACTAGTTGAATTCTAACCTTGCAACCAGTTCTTTATTCTTGCTTCCAGTCATTTTACGGCCAGGATACTTGAGCCAGCGCCTTAATTGAGCGCAAGTGTGTTCTTCCACAATGTTGTGCACTAATTTTGCATCATCAATCACACTTTTCGTCTAAATTAATGTGAAAAAATGATACCGGTCCAGCCATTTTGACAATCAAGTGTCCGAACATTTCATAGTTCCCGCAAACAAACATGGCGCGCTTCTATGACGAAAAGGCCTACACAGGCACACACAAAAAAAGATTTGTTTCTGGGACTCCATTGGGCAAACCCTACGTATTTCGACATGTTGAATACGAATCAGCTCCGTTACCCACCAATTTTTAGTAAATCTCGAAAATAACCTAAATTAGGTGGTTTTTTTAGGTTGGGTAAGGTTAGGTTAGGTTCGCACTTTACGAAAAAATGGTGGCCAATGGAGCTAAACGGATACCTGATTCGTGTTCAGTCCGTCGAAATACATATGGGTTACTGAGTACCAGAAAAAGACCGTTTTTTTTTAAATTTTTTGTGCCTGTATAATCGTATGGGCCATAAGCATCTCTTGTCGTTTTTATTAGTCCACAAAGAGTTAAAACATTTTCTTTCATTATCTAAATGATAAGTTTGCTTGTACTACTAGTCAACCATCCTAAGTTGGCAAGTAGCCGCCCAGAAAGAGAAGAAAGATCGTCACTGTTGGACACAGACAAATAAGCTTCTTAAGCTAGCTAGCTAGCTAGCTAGCCAGCTTAAGAAACTTAAGAAGCTTAAAAATCTTGTTTGTCTCTGTCCAACAGTGACGATATTTCTTCTCTCTCTCTCTCTCTCTTTCTCCGCGGCTACGGGCCGACTTAGAATGGTTGACTAGTACGTCCTTATAGAACTATTCGTGTATGATTTTAAAATTTATTTACTATTAATAGGTACCATTTTATCTTATAGGTGCCATTTTATAATGCATGACCTATGAGCATTTCTTACTATTTCTTTGCAAATATGTTTATATTATCTTGACTTAGATATCTTGTTACTACATTTTGAAAAAATGTAGTATAGGTTTTGCATTTTTCCAGTGGACCATCGAAATCCGAAAAAAACGTCGGATCGAAATGAAAGTCATATCTATCAGTTCGAGACCGAATTTAGAAAATTCCGTCCGTCGATCAGTCGGTCTGTCGGTCTGTCTGTCTGTCACGCTCAGCCCTCCTAATCCGTTTTCGGATTTCGATGAAACTTGGGTGGTTGATAGGAGGCCTTTAGAAAACCTTAACGCTGGAAGCTGGGCGTTTCAAGTTTTTCGAAAAAAATTGAATAACTCGGTAACGGGCAGTGGGATCGAGATATTTCAAAAAAGAGATGATGCCGCTGGCAACGATCTACAGATAAGTATACCAGAGACTATGTCGAAAAATAAATGGAAATTGATTTTTTTTTTTGCAAAAAACTGGTTTTCTCGAAATCGGGCTAGGAAGTACGATAACTGTCCAGGATATTGATCGATTTCGATGAGACTTGGTGGGATCGAAGGTACACGGCCACAAATGAAGTCTATTGCTGGCGGCCCGAGTCCGTTTACCGCAAGTATTTTTTCCAAGGCCGAGTATGATTTTCCATAGATATTGGTAACTCCCGAACCCAAGGTCCGATTTTGATTTTCAAAATTGGCGATTGTAAGGCTCGATTAAGTCTATTAAGTGACGTTTGTGAGAAATTTGACAAAACAAAAGCGAATCTACAAATCCAGGAAAACTTGATTTTTTTGATAAATTCTACAAATACCGAACAGTTTCCTAATAAAAATCGAAAACTAAGTATTCCGTCAATCAATCTCTATAACCGGTATAAGGCACGGACCTTTTTTGACAAAAAATCTGAAATAGAGTTTTTTCGAAAAATTAGAAATAAACGAGTTATTTACAAAGATGCATGACCACGTCCGGTATATCAGACTGGCAGTCCGCCCGAAAATAAAATCGTAAGTCTGAAATCACTCCGCTGATGTTTCTGCATTTTATAATTTTCTATTGCTATATTCTTGAGTGAAATTTTGGAAAATTAAGTAATAAAAATATAAATAATATATAATTGTCCATAGAATTACTTAAAAAAATATTACAAATTGATAAATTCTCCGTGCGATACATACGAATGCAAAACAAAACAGGCTTTACTATGAAACAGATTTTGATATCGTGCCTTCTCGAAAAAGTCTCTATTTTGGTAATACACGAAATTATCTATAGGCGTCCAAACCGAAAAAAATGCATATCATACCGGGGAAAATTCTATCTCTATAAATATTTGACTGATTTTCATTTTCTAAATAACAATATAACCGATGCCCTTTCTGTATTTCAAAATGTAGTTAGCCTTTACTTTAGTCAATGCAAAAAGAAAAATGAAAGAAAAATAAAACATGTCAAAATGTACTGAGTCATCCTACGACCCTCTGCTGAAAAGGTACTGAATCATCCCAACAGGGAAAAGCATATCAAAATGTTTTTAGCTTGTTATATCTGAATATATATATATATTTTGAAATCTGTATTTATTTAAATTAATAACTTTATTTGTTTTTCTGTAGTGATAAAACCGGCTGACTTAACTTTTTGTAAATAAACAATGTTTTAAATTTGCCTTTTATTGCTCTCACAGAGAAACTTGTTTTCTTAATGCCATTTTTCAATGCAATTATTGGTTATAACGAGTCGATGTTGCCAACTACGAGTACCTATAGCTAAAAATTCCACCGTAAATCTGGCCAATTTGTCATGTCCAATTGACACTGCTCTAGAACACCTAAATAAAGTACACTTGTACACAGGCGCAAGAATGGCTAGGTATCGATTTGATATCAAATGATTGGGGATGGAAGCTACATTTTTTTTTTATTCCAAACCCAATTAATCAAACAACCAGGTTGTGAATGCAGAAAAACCGACCTAGACTGCACCTCAGCTTGTACAGAGTTCAGCGGAGAAACGTCTACTAAGTGAGAATCTAATTCATGAAGACGATGAAGATGATTTTGATGAAAATATAGTTACAATATAAATGGGTATAACATATGTATAAGAAGAATATTTGAAGCCTCAAATTATTTTGTATATAATTAATTTGCTTTCACATTTTATGAATTTTATCTTCATTAGTTTAAAAAAAAATGTAATTTTACTAATACATAGTTTTGAAACCACAAAAATCATGGAATGTCATTCTTTTAATATAATAGAAAAACAGGTCCTTCACATTTTAATTTTTATTTCGATATCATTTTTCTGCATTTTCCTACAGTTTTCTGGACAATGGCGGCAATTTTTTAATTTTAGCGGTTTTAGAATTCAGTATTAGGAACCTATATAAAAAAATTCATCTAAATCCGTGCTTTACCAACCGGTTCCCAAATAACGCACTTTTTTTCGTAACGTTCCTCCACTGTTAAAGGCGTTCGGAGAATTAATGTTACGGAGGTATCTCTATGTCTCAGTTGGGAAGAAAACCCGTTTAAACGATGAATAGCAACCTTCCACTGAATAAGAATGTTATATAATACGTGTTAAATTTAAAAATTAAATTTACAAATAAATTTAAACTTCATCAATATTTTGAAAGAAGTAAATTGTTTATGTTATTTTAAATTTTTATTCTTAAAAATGTCTACTATCTAATAGATTAATGAAAGTAAATTAACAATTTTGAAATTTTACTTACATCATTTATCAATTTGAAAAACTTTTTCTGTCAATATCTGCGACATGATATAGTACAGAACCTAGAGGTAAAAAATATGCAAAACTTCGGAATAATGTCATATTGAACGGATTTCGTTCATTTTTGGCAGTATAATAGTAAATGCTTCACAGAAAATTTCTGTATTGTGCGGGGGCTTGCTAATTTATGGTGGGTGGTACTTAAAAAAATATATATATTTATTGGAGCTGAAGTAGAATCAAATGTTAAGAAGAAAAGGTTCTATGCAATTTTTCACATAAATTGATAGTTTTTAAGTTACAACGACTTCAAAATTGCGATTTTAGCCATAAAAAAAAGGTATTTCCAAACTCGAAAAGTATTACTTTATCGAAAAAATGTTACACATCAATTACAGAAAGTACAAACTGGGAATTAATTATATTTTTTGTTTATTGATGAAGGATTAATAATTTCGGAGATATTTAAGTTTACATTTGGCATCCAAGTGTTCATAAGATAATTATTTAGAGTGAAAGTTAAATATCTCTGAGACTGTGACACCTACGTCAAGGATGCTAATAGGTTGAATAATTAGGTTATTAATTAAGCTTTCAACTGTTTTTTATTTGTTTCTTTAGCATAAAAACAAAGAAGTTATGACCGAAGCAACGTGCGTCTACACATTTTTTTAATAACAACGTCCCCATTTTGTTACTGTAATTAGCCAGTAATTAAAAAAAAGAACTTTCAAACACTGTTTCTCATTAATATATAACATGACGTAGATGCTCAAATTTTTTGGTTTGTATACAGCACTTGCTTTAGAAAAAGATACAGTTTAAACTATAAAGGTATTTTCGATAAAACGTATTTTTTTTCCTTTTCCAAATATCTCAATAAATATTAATTTTATTGAAAAATGGGTAGAGACCAAAAATAAAGCTCATAAACTAATAACAAATTTCGCTTGTTTATTTATTTACATAGATTTAATAGTTTCGGAGATATGAAAGTTTACAAATGGCGTCCGAACGTTTATAAGACGAAAAATGCAGTTTAAATGTTAAATATCTCAGATATCTATTGTGACACACGTCACGCATGCTAAGAAATGAATTTAAAGACAATTAATTGCGCTTTCAAATTATTTTTTACTCGTTCCTGTAGCATAAGAAATAAAGAAGTTATGACGGAAAAATGTGCGTATTTATATTTTTTTATATAAAATGGTCACCATTTTGTTACTCTAATTAGCCAGTAATTTTAAAAAAATATCTCAAATAAAGTTTTTCGTTAAGATTTTTTGCTCATTTAAAGCACCTGCTTTAGAAAAAAATGCATTTTAAACTTTAAAGGTAATTTTGAAACACTTGGATACCAAATATAAACTTAAATATGTCCGAAATTATTAATCCTACATCAATAAACGAAAAATATAATTAATTCCCAGTTTGCACTTTCTGTAATTGGTCTGTAACATTTTTTCAGTAAAGTAATACTTTTCGAGATACTTGATGAAAGCCGTTTGGAAATACCTTTTTTTTAAGCTAAAATCGCAATTTTGAAGCCTTTATAACTTAAACACTATCAATTTATATGAAACATTGCATAGAACCTTTTCTTCTTAAAATTTGATTCTATTTCAGCTCCAATAAGTATATATATATTTTAAACGCCACCCCCTGAGAGGGGGTGGCACTTAAGCCCCCGCACAATATGGAAACTTTTCTGTGAAGCATTTACTATTACACTGCCAAAAATGAACGAAATCCGTTCAATATGACATTATTCCGAAGTTAAAACCTCTAGTTACTGTACTAATAGATATATACCTACTTTTAAAAAATTAAGAAATAAGACAAGCACCAGGGTAGGCTTTGAAATTTTGCACTCTTACTGAGTATGACTCTCTGAATAACTTTTTTTTATAATATTTTGTCGTATCTCTCACAGAAAAAACACTTTACTAGTGGGGAAATTAGCTTTTTTATAAAATTTCAAGACATACTTAATTTTCGAATCTAAAATTACGTATCGATATAAAAGTCGGTTAAAAATACGGTATTAATTCATTTTCACATCGATATTAGGTATTTAAGTTCAATTAAGCTGATGACGGTGAAATATTATTTCATAAATTTTAGTGATCTGTTTTTTTGGAGCCGGTTCCACTTTTCCAAACATTTTTTTGCCCTTTTTAGTGGCCCTATTTAGCAACTACATAGTGAAAGAAAATATCTGTCATTTTGAATTTTAAATTTTTAACATCAGGCTCGTTATCCAAGAATTATGAAGTCCCCATGTATCAAATTTCATGAAAATCTGCAAACAATTTGCAACTATGGCAGCCATATTAGATTTGCTATTTTGAGTTTTTAACAGATTGGTATCAGCTACTCCGTAAACATCAACTACCGATTTTAATGAAATTCCGAGAAAATTTCAATGCCACTAGCGTTTTCGCCAAATTTGTGATTAAAAAACACGTGTCCAGTTTTTGTTTACCGTAAGCTAGGCGCAACTCCATGAAACTATAACGAGATCAGAAAGTCATACCCTCGCTTAAGGATAGAATTTTGCAGAGTGAGAGGGAAATATGCGTCTATTTTCGATTTATTTTAAATAATTAAAAAACCAAACATAGTATAATCTTTAAAACTGTTTTAAATAATTGCTATTGTTCTAAGGAATACAACTATATATATTTTGTATAGTAAAGTGTTGTACTTGAATATCGTAGTCTGTCAATGAAAATAGTTCCTAATTTCATTATTAGAGTATGGTATTTAATTATACACAAAATTTATGATAAAAACTATATATGCTTGTATTCCTTAGAGCAATGGGAAGTATCTGAAACTATTTTAAAGATTTTAAACCATTTATGATTTTTTAAATATTTATAATAAATAGAAAATAAACGCATATGTCTCTCTCCCTCTCGCAAAATCCTATCCTTAAGGATAAAATTTTGCAGAGTGAGAGGGAAATATGCGTTTTTTTTTTTCGATTTATTATAAATGTTTATAAAACCAAACATATTATAATCTTTAAAACTGTTTTAGATACTGGCTATTTAATTTTTTAATTGTTCTAAGGAATACAATTATGTATATTTTTTATTGTAAATTTCTGTTGTACTTGAATTCTGTATTTTGTCAATGAAAATAGTTCCTAATTTAATTATTAGAGTATGGAATTTAACTATATATAAAATGTATGATACAAACTATATATGGTTGTATTCCTTAGAGTAATGGGAAGTATCTGAAACTATTTTAAAGATTATACCATTTATGATTTTTTAAACATTTATAATAAATCGAAAATAAACACATATTTCCCTTTCACTCTGCAAAATCTTATTCCAGCGGCAGGGACCCGACATTGTCGGTACGCTTTAAAGATAATTGGAATTCCAGCGGACCCTTAAGGGTCTACACACAATCCAGCGGCAGGGACCCAGCCATGTCGGCATGCTTTGAACTCATTCGTAAAAGTGAACTGGTCCGCTGGAATTCCAATTATCTTCAAAGCGTACCGACAATGTCGGGTCCCTGCCGCTGGATCGTGTGTAGACCCCTTTAAGCAACGCTAGAGTAGAGTCAATTGAAAAAGCGCCGTTGATCTTTACCGCGGCGGTACTTTGACAGCGGCACAGATCAAACGTCGGCGATTTGTCGGCCTTTTTTATGACTTTTCAACGGACTTTAGCACGATCCAGCGGCAGGGAACCAGCATTGTCTGTACGCTTTGAAGATAATTGGAATTCCAGCGGACCAGTTTACTTTTACGAATGAGTTCAAAGCATGCCGACAAGGCTGGCTCCCTGCCGCTGGATCGTGTGTAGACCCCTTAATCCTTGCACATACAGAAAAAATCATGAATTGAGAACCTCTCAGGTTAAAAAGAAAAACATGCGCATTCCACACCGTCCTCTTCAAGACAAATTGCAAACACAATTAAAATATATTATATGGCACAAATTTTCAAACCATATTTTGTAAATCAATATTTGAAGTTCTTAAGTGTAGGTTATTAATATCGTATTTCTTAATAAAGAAAGTTGTCCAAAAAAAGAATAAAAAGTTAATTTTATTTCAACAAAAAACAACAGGTTTTTATTATCTTTGTTGCAAGAAATTCAACATAAACGAAACCACATTGTTTTTGAATTTAAGAATGGCAATTTTTAAAAGAATTTTTAGTTCTAATATTTAATAATGGTCAAAAATAAAATATTAGATACGTAATGAAATTGTTAAAAAATAAAAATTTTAAAAAGTCTATACACACAAGTAACAAATAAATAAATACCTAAATGAAACTGTTTCTTACACACACGTAATGCAGATAAAAGTGAATATCTTTATTAATATTTATGAGATAACGTTATATAATGTTTTTATAGTCTTTATATTAAACATTCAATATAATTTGATATATTTTTGTTGTTCATATACAACAGTAGCGCTCTTAGATTATCAACAACTATCATCACTGTTTACTAAATAAATCTCACCTTGACAAAAATATTCAAATAACACCTAAACAACACTAACCGGTATAATGCTCTGTTGGTTATGTTTATTCGGTTCTGGGCTTATACTCTCCCACCAGAGTAAATAAATAAAGAGCGACCAGGGACGTAGCCAAGCTATCTATACTGGAGGGACGATATTGTTTATAATGTATTTTGTCCAAAGAGATTTTTCGTATTTATATTTCTGGAAAACATAGTAGGTATGAATTCTCATAAAGAAATTGAGTTGCGAGTTACCGCTGCACAGTGGAAAATTTAAGGCTTTTTTGGACAAAAATTGAGACGAGGCTCGTTTCACAATCGATTGCAGTAATTTTTTTTAAGTAATCGTCATGAGCTGTAGTTTACTGTACCACTGCTAAAATTTTAAAAAGTCGATTATAATTTTTACTTTTGACCATTACCCTTGCAAGGACGGAAAGTCTATTTTTCTTTTCATATTTTATCACATTTTTGAAAGAGTATTTTGATAATTTAAATGTCTAACCTTATGTTGTTGAGGTCGCGAATTAATATCTGATCTCAAATTGCCGATATTGACAGTTGGCAGCTGTCAACTAGCTATCAAATAGCTACAAAGAATTAAAAACTCAACAGCATTACATAACTTAATGTTTTTGAGGTCGCTGAGTTCATATTTGATGTCAAATTGACAATATTGATAGTTGGCAGCTGTCAAATAGCCATATGTTATTAAAAGACTCAACATCATTGTATAGGCGTCTGAAAATAAGGAGTACGCCACCTGGTGGTCTATAGTCAAACTAATTATGGGCTTTTCTGTCATTATCTCTTTAGTGTACGATGATACCAACAATAAGTAAATGATAAACTGAGATGCTAAGTTATTAAAAATATGATAGCGTTTAAAGGGGCTACAATTTGCTGGAGCCAACCTAGTCGGTATCCTTTGTAGATTGCAGGGACAACTCGTGAAAGTTGAGTTGGCACGACAATGTTCAAAGCATACCGTCTTTGATGTAGACACCTTTTACCAGGCATTGAGAGGGAAAAAGCTGGTGCAAACCACAGATCAAACAAACCAGATGTTTCACTTATGACGTTTCATGGTTTAGATAATAAATCAACTCCTGGAAGGTACAAATTTGTGTAGTGATCTGCGCATATACCAAGCAGTCTTAACCAGCGAGTATAGACACAGGAGGGAGGTGATGACACGTAACAATAATTAAAAGTCACCTAATAAATACACAAAAAAACCACTTAAATGTATAACAATAAGAACTCTAAGCTTTAATAGAATACACTGCATTCCAAAATAATTAATATCACTGTTGTAGCTGATGACGACTTCCATCTCTGAAATTTCAGTACTAAACACTCTCTCCTGTGATATTGTACTCGCTGGTCTTAACTTCCATGTCAACTGCTAGGTTGCTCTGTTTATGACTTCTGCGCAGAATCCTGGAAGGTAAACGTCACACGACAAAAAATGAAACTGGTTACATAGGGAATACTATTAAGTGAAACATCTGGTTTGTTTGATCTGTGGTGCAAACAACCGTGGCCCGAGTAGCAATAATAATGTCTTAGACAATCACACATTGTAAGTGAAATTTTTGAAATAAGTAAATATATGTAATTCCAGTATATTTAAAAGTAATATATACTATTGCACCATGCACTATTATGTTTTACCCCTGAATGTTTCTATATCATATTTTACAAAATACTGTTTCATTTATTTTACTTAAAGAATTAATAAATATATTTTCAGTTATATTCAATGTACCACTAATTTCATGGGTATTTGAATCTGAGACACTTGTTTGTAAACATAGAGCGTACACATTTGTTAAGTTTTGTGTTGAATATGGGTTGTACCACACAAAATAATATGTCCTGCATTTAAAACATATTCCCCTTCATACACACACTTAGAATTTTTATATTTTTAATGCTTCACAAATGTTCCATACATTGCGATATGCTTAACCTAAATGCCACTCATGTTTCCTGAAAAAAAAAAAAGTGATTTAAACTACAACTGTACATAAATTTAAAGAAATATTTAAGTTTATTAATATTTAACAAGCCGCAGACACCGTTTATGTCGAAGAAACTATACTTTTCAAGGGAAAAACTAGATAACCTATAAAAATATGAATTTTGCTGAATAATGCCATTAACATCCTGTAAATCACTTACAACAAAATCTTGCAAACCTTTAGGTCATATATTATTAATGTTATTATTTTTAACGCCAAAAATAACAGTAAACAGAAAAAAATCAATATAAGTATTCACCCCACAAACAAACAAAAAGCCTATAATTAGTTCACGAGTTCTCCACTTTGGCGTTGGCATCTTAAATTCAGACGCCTATAGAAGTGTGAGTTAAATGGCAAGAAGTAGAATTCGGTGCGAACTAATATATTATGCAGTGCTGCCAATGTCACATAGAAATGTGTTTGGTGAAAGAGGAAGAAGTAGAATTCGGCGTTAACTACTATAACCGTGCCAAATTCAGTTAGAAGAAGAAGAATTCAGTGGGAACTACAAACCATTCCAAAGTGTTAAAGAACTAGGAAGAAGTAGAATTCAGTGCGAACTACTATATCGGAGCCAACTTCAGTTAGAAGAGGTAGAAGAATCAATCAATCAATCAAGTGAGAACTACTAACTGTTGCAAACAGCAATTTGTAGAAACTTATTCAACTGTTTTCTTTTACAACAGAAATTTTTAGTTCTGACTTCTGACTCTAAAAAATAAATAGAACAAAATCAATATAAGTATTCGCCATATAAACAAACAAAAAGCCTATAATTAGTTCACGAGTTCTCCACTTTGGCGCTGGCATCTTAAATTCAGACGCCTATAGCTTTATGTTTTTGAGGACGCTGAGTTCTGATTTGATGTCAAAATGATGAAACTGACAGTTGGCAGCTGCCAATTAGCTGTCAAATATCCATAAAATATTTAAAAACTTAATATTATTTATTAACTTTGTTTTTGAGGTCGCTGAGTTCAAATTTTGTATTTCTTTAATACATTTTTTTCTGGCATTACCTACATTAACGAGATAACAACTCGAGAGCCCCTGGTTTAATTCCTGTTTTTTTCTAGTTTCATGAATCCTGATATCACTAATCAATTGGTCAGACGTAATTAAAAGTTGAAGAAGGGTGTCTTCATTAGTTTACTCTCTCTCTGATACATCCTACTATGATATGCTCGAGCTTTTCTAAAAGTTTTATTATTGGCCTCCTGGGTCTCTTCTAATAATAGCTCTAAAAGTGTTCCTATTGACTTAGCGATTTCAGTCCCATGAACACTAAATATCATCAATTTCACATCAGATATGAACTCAGCAACCTCAAAAACATAAGTTATGCAATGTTGTTAAATTTTTAAATGTTTTATGACTATTTGACAGCTAGTTGACAGCTGCCAACTGTCAATATCGGCAATTTGACATCAGATATTAATTCGCGACCTCAAAAACATAAAGTTAGATATTTAAATTATCAAAATACTTTCTTTAAAAATGTGATAAAATATGATAAGAAAAATAAACTTTCTGTCCTTGCAGAGATAATCGCATTAATGGTCAAAAATAAAAATAAGAATTGACTTTTTCCAAATTTTAGGAGTAGTAGTAGTTACTTTAAAAAAATAATAATTGATTCAATCGATTGTGAAATGAGCCGCGTCTCAATTTTTGTTCAAAAAAAGCGATAAATTTCCCACTGCGCCACGTTAAAGTTTGACCTTTACCTGAGAACTGTTTAGTGTGGGACTAAAAATAATTCTAGGGTGAGGGCCCAAGTGAATTTCTTCAAAACTACCCCAAAATCAACCTCAAATGAACATATATTTAGTTTAGTTTTACTATTGATCTATCGAGAGTGCTAATATAAAGAGCACAAGATTCCCTGTCGACGAATGTATTTGTTGTCTATATTTGATGAACAAATAGCGACGCGGCGTGTTCAATCGACACGATTATTACCGATCCTGAGCCACTGACGCATGACATCACACCAGTAACGTCACCCCGTGCCATGCTTTGCCTTTGTTTATTAAGTCTTACTGGATGCAATTCAACATTATCGATAACAAGGAAAACGGCATTCTCTGTGTTGAAACGAACACGAGAGTCAGTTACTGTCTTGTGAGAGATCTTGGACGCATCAATTTCAGTGCTTGAATTAGGTTCTCCAATATTTAAAAAGTTTTTTGTTAAAATTTATGGGGAGAATGGTATGGATCAGCTTAAGAAGGAGATATTTTGTTACAAAAACAATAATCCTGGAACCATATACCTCCCACGCAAAATGCTATTTTGCAGCACTGTAAAAGAGCTCTATTTCAAGACAGTATATGGGTTTCCGCTTAAAAACCATTGATTAATGCATCAGATCCACGAGATTCCGGCTGGACAAAATCAACTGAGGGCCAATTGTCTCCAAAATGAGTACTAATTTCTCAAGTCAGTAAAGCGTGTGAGAAACTAGTCAAGTGTAATTGCAAGAAAGGCTGTTTAAACGCCTGCGGTTCCAAGAAAAAAATCTATTTGTACCTTTCTGTGCAAATGTTTGTGTTCGGCATCTTGATTTTATTATTGGTTATTTTCTTATTTCAATTTTTGAAATTTTTTAATTATACTGATTTTTTCCCGTAACTACTGCTTTTTATGTTCACTGAATGTAAACAAATATACAATTTTGAGTTCTTTAAATTATTACTCCTCAACTCGATAAATAAACAATTTCCGAAAAAATTGAAATAAACTAAATGTATCTACCTTTGAAGGTGGTTTTAAGGTAGTTTTTGAAGGAGTTCACTTGGGAATTTACTTTGTATTCATTTTAAGTCTGTCAAAAAATATTGTTTAAGTGAAGGTAAACCTTTAACACGAATTACAACTCACACCATACAGCACATACCCACCATTATACGTCGAACAAATTATTTAAAAATTCAATTTTGCCACAATATTGACATAATTTCAGTTATATTATTCAGTTTTTTAGGTATGACTCTTTTGCTCTCTTTCGCGCGTCTGTCTGTCACCATCTTCTAACCTTTAAAGCGTAAACGCTATTTCATGAAACTTGCATCAGTTATCTAAAATGATGACCCAAAGGTAGAGCAGGTATTTTGCAAAAAAATAAGGGTGTCTCCGCTATATGCAAAGGTTTAAGAAAAAAAATTGTTTTGAAACATAGACGTGTGACACTGTTTTCATCACCATAAATATTAGCAAATCACGCCACATTAATGAAAATGCTGGATTGTTAGAGACAGAAGAGAATAAAACAGATAACTAATAAATTATAGTGAGGAAAATAGCGCCTTACACCCTAAAGAGGAAACACGGAGCAGCTACGGACGCGTGTTTCGGAATTATTGTTCCTCATCAGCGTAGCGAAGCACCAAAAAGGATCTAGAAAGGATAGATAGGAACAATAATTGATGGTTGAAAGCACAGTACACAGTACTCTTATTTGTGCATTCATATCTAGATCGGTCTATTTAAGACCTTCACCGACAGTCGGCACATAGAGACTGCCCAATTTCAACCTGGCGAGTCAAATAAAATAGGAAGGAATTCATTTTTCATTCATAACAAATTGTGAGGAAAATAACGCCTTACACCCCAAAGAGGACTCGCCAGGTTGAAATTGGGCAGTCCACATGGGGCTCTATGTGCCGACTGTCGGTGAAGGCCTTAAATAGACCGATCTAGATATGAATACACAATTATTGTTCCTATCTGTCCTTTCCAGATCCTTTTTGTTGCTACGCTACGCTGATGAGGAATAATAAATTGTTAGAAAATGTGTTAATGATTCTAAAAGGTATGTGTCCCTGTGATGAAGCATAAGAGAAACCTGATGGAAAAAACTTGCCATCCTGGTGACATATTCTTGACTCCCGACGGAAGGAGGGGTGTTATAAGTTTAATTCATTTGTTTGTATGTCTGTCTGTCTCTTCAAAGGGTGATCAAATTTAGCAAGGTTTCATCTCGGTAAACCTTCAGGGAGTTGCACATCATCAATAGAGAGTTAATTATTGTTACCAGTATATTTGCAAATTTGGGAAGACGCGAAGGTTTGAAAAAAAAATAGTTTTCGATTTATTTGAAGTAGTTTGTCGAGAAAGTTTTTCGCAAAGTTTTCTTTCGGTAGACATAGCTCTCAAACGTTTCAATTGATACAGGTGGTTTCCTTTATATGATAATATATTACGAGATGATTATAGGACATGGTCCGGGGTTTTTAAAAATTTTCCATTTCACTTGTTACAAATAGCCTATGCCTAAATAAGGTAGAATTTAAAACATCAATAAAATGAATCTTTCACTTTAAAAATAACTCGCAAAATAACTAATCAAAAGGAACCTAAGTAACACAAGCGACTGTAAACTGTTGAACTATCGTTTCCGCAGCTAATGGAATGGTTATTTGGATGCCGTTGCTAGTTGCGCTGACGTTTTGGAGATGTGATAACATTGTATCAGCCAAAATGTTACATTTTCTGGCATTTAAAGCAATATAATAGCCTTAACGCTGTGGATAGTTGCAAAACAAGATAAATCAAGGACAAATCATGGAAAAAATATGTAGGTTTTGATGCTTGGTAACAATTTTGATATACCTACAATTATGTCTGTGATAAAATATTTGGCTACAAAATTACATTTAATAGGCATTTCTGGATACCAATATGAAAATGGGTGCATATACTTTATAGTGCATGTACTTATGTACTTACGTAGTCCCGGTTTTTGGTTAGGGCTAACTGTTTTCGCTAACTGTCCCCTTGCACCCCCGCACCTCCTATGTTCGGGGACTTTTGGTATGTTTACCTTCTAACTAGTCCAAACACAGCCCACAAGTCAAAAATTGAGATCTCGGCATTTCCCTCTAGACCCCCTTTTTGAACGTATATTAACAGGACTATTTGGTTGTTAAATTATGTTGCGGTAACGTTAAAGCAATAAAAATACTTTGACTAAAAGACTCAAAGCCAAATTACAGCTTAAATGGCGGTCATCTCAACGATGTGATAGTCGACAGTCCCTGGAATGGGGGATTTACGTGTTCTCCACCTCTTATGGTGCTTACCACAGGTTATTACGTAATCGCAGTAACATGTTTTGCTCTGGCGTGAGCTGGATGCGGTGCATCAGGTTGTGTTGTTTTCAGTCTGCTTGTGACAGTTTTCTTTTGTTTGGTTTATTTTATGTGACAGGTTGCCAAAATTTAGCTTCTCTGACGAAGAAAAATAACTCCGAAGCTGAGGGTAACGAGCAGGCAGATGCTTTGGCAACTGGGGGCTCACAGCAGCCCTTACTGGATCTGGTTACTCTAGATCAAATATCAAGAAGGCAATAATAAACTTGTCCCCAGTTTGTTGACTTCTGGGCCTACTACGTAGGACTTCGGCAAGCGAAGCTTCTTATTTCAGGGCCCTTGCTGAAGCAAGCACAACAAATACTGCGCTTGAGCAGGAAGCACGTTAGCATCGTAGTAGGTCTTTTGACTGAAAATGGTTCTTTCAGGAAACACGCTGCACGCTATCGGGGTAGTTGATAATCCCGACTGCAGCTTAGGTGGGGACGTGGAGGAAACTTCCGTCCACATTCTAACCTCTTGCTCTTTTGTCTGATAACCTTGAGGCGTAAACACTTCGGTATTGGTTTTCCTGTGCCGGGAAATAAGAAACGTCCCCGTGGGAAGGCTTCTGGCTTCCAACAAGCAAAATTTAAACGTTATACAACTATTTTGTTTTATTGCAATTTTATGTAAATGTAATAAAATAGCAATAAAACAAAATTGTTGTAGAAATCACAATTATAAAACAAATTAGTTTACTGGGTAGTAGCCCTGTGTGCTGAAAATAACCACAGATTTTATTTCTGTTTGGTAGCATTTTGTGGTATCAATAATTCCTTATGCAATTTTGTTAAATTAAAACAGAGATGAAACATTCATAAGTTCATAATACGTAATAATGATAATAATGCTGTAGATCAACTACACTAGGATGCTACTATTATAATAGACTTTGAAAAAATTAATTTATACCTTATATAATTGATTGATTCATTTAACAAACGAAGCCTTTAATGGCCAAAATATAATATCGACGACACTTTTTCATTAGACCGGCACAATATTTATAGTCGTGATTAGAAATGGCAATTGGGCAAATGGGTTTTTTCCTGGGAGGATCAAAATGAATTTACTGCCAATTCTAACATAACTTTTAGTCTCACTCCTCAAAAATTCATTATTCTATCATTGTTCTATCTGTGCCCGTCCCTGTCATTCAAAAACCTTTTCATTCATAACAAAACAAAATGTCTGTGTTGGTTTGACAGTTTGACATTTCCTTGTTTTCTGCTTGTGCTTTGTTTTTTTCGTGTGTGTTGTGTTCTTTCTAAATAAAATAAACAATGAACACAGCACACACTCGCAAAATGAAAACCATGGAACACCACAAAACACAAAATACGCAAACAGAAATGGCGGCCGAACGTGGGCCATGACCTAAGCCTACGTGTCGATCAATATCCGGCGCAAGCGCATCAGCGTTTTCAATTTATGCAGGGGCAAAGGAATTCTGCTGACGGCGCCCTTTATTTTAAAGTGGTGTAGTTTAAATTTTGTTCAAATCATGTAACACAGAGCATTAACAAATCCACAGTTACATTTTCCATACAAAATCAGACTCAATTTCGATATAGGGCAACGACCCTATTGGCAGCAAATTCATAAATAGAAAGAACCGTTTTTTCCTTCTAGAAAAAAAAACATTTTTGGGAAAATTTCCATCTCTAGTCGTAATAAAACAGAGGGACGCTCAGAAAAATTAGTCTTTCCCAAATTGTTCTTTGATCTCATATGTTACTACGGTCTTATGTGAATCGTTTTGAAATGACGGATGTAAAAATTGAAGTAAAAACATATTAGTCAATTTTCACTACAGCACACACTGTTCTCAGTATCACTTCCACCTTTAAACTCAAGAAATGCTTAAGTTAATTACTATTTAGAAGATTATTGAAATATCTTAAAAACTAGTCGAAATAAACACGAATAACGTTTTCTAATGAATAACACTGAGTGCACATCGTGCGAATGCAAATAAAGATATGAGCTCCATGAATTTTATAGTATTGACACAGTGCAACTGACTCATTGTCATTGTCTACAAATTTAATGATCACCACATTACGGATAAAGTTCTGAATTGTTGATACACTAGCTTTTTCTTTCATTATGCTAGTTCTATAGTCTCGTCCTTACTACTGTCTGAGGAACTTTCATCGATTACGGTAAATTTTCTTAGTATTTCTAGATTAATCAAACGCACCACGTTTGCACGACCTGCATTCTGCAGTCTGCACTCAGTGCACAGAGCACGAATATAATTTTTGCCAGTGGAACATAAGAAATTGCCAAAGTGCGTTTCACTTTTTCAGTGGAATATAAACGTTGAACTTAGTTTCATAGAGTGCAGTCACGGCACGGTAGCTCAATCGGTTAAGGCGTATTGAGTGGCGAATACGCTGATCGACTCGCTACCGCGCTCTGGGTTCGACCCCCAGCCCCGGTATTGACAACACCGGTGGGTGTGGATGTATGTCTGCGTTTTTCCGAATGTGTAACCCCCTTCCGGACAGCCTTGGCTTTGGATTTGGGGGTTGTCTACTATCTGTGGTGTGTTTATGTTTTATGTGTATGTTTAATAAAAAACGCTATTAGGGTGACTGGTGAAGTTTCCTTTTTCATTAAAATTATGTTTCAAAAAGTTTGTTAAACTAGAAAATCCAGATAAAGTTTGAACCCAATTTTTTCTTTTTTCTATTTGGCATGTTGTTGGCAAACATGTTCTTTGACTGATTTTGAAGGGTTACTCTATCCACCTATCTCTGTCGTTACGATTTACCCATGAATAAGAATAAGAAGCAGTTGGAGATTACTAACTATACTACAATTAGCAGTTCCTGGCAGTAGTAATATGCCACTTTTGACTCGCGTAATTCCATCCAGCTAGAATACGATGGATTTAGAGTCTAGAGTCTCTTGAGGGTGAATTTGCCAAATATGATTAAGAAACTTTTTGTAAGAATTATTTTCAAAGCATTAAATTATAACAGTAACAACTTCTAAAGTTTGGACGTTTTATCAGTCACCAATGTCACCATAAACAGAAGGAAGAATCTTCCCCTCAACTAGGGTTGCCAGGCGTCCGGCTTTAGCCGGACATGTTTGGCTTTTTACGGTTTTGT
Source organism: Rutpela maculata (assembly GCA_936432065.2). Classification (NCBI taxonomy): domain Eukaryota; kingdom Metazoa; phylum Arthropoda; class Insecta; order Coleoptera; family Cerambycidae; genus Rutpela; species Rutpela maculata. The sequence continues at coordinate 67,909,562 of OW386287.2, read as the reverse complement.
CCGGCTAAAAATTAACATGTCCGGCCTGTCCGGCTTTTGTCCGGCTTTTTGCCTTAACTCTCTGGAAAATACGGAATTTTACTCCGAATTATTAATATTGGCAGAGTATTATTTTGCTATTTCAGGCCACAATGCCAATATCGAAAGAGTATTTTCATTAATAAATCCCCAATGTTCGAAAGAACGAAATAAACTACATATAGATACGATAGCCAAAATGATGTTCCTACAGTACAATTTAAAAATATAGTCCATGTAAAACGCGGGGTTTGACGCTCGGAATGCCCCCCTCATCGGGACCACTTGTATTTTATGTCCCGCGTCTCTAAAAATAGTGCGTCACCTTTAAAAATGTCAAAAACCACCCCTTTTGTTTTTTTTTTTCGCGGTAATGTGAATAATACTGTAAAAAAAAATTAAGAATATTTCTACCTTCCCTTTCAATTCCCTGCAAGCTTGGGGGTAGTTTTCACCCTTTAGGGGTAAACTTTTTAGTATTTTTTTCGACGGAAGTTTATCAGAAGTTAGAAGCAAACTAAAAAATATACATTTCTACTTATTTTCTAAGCGTTAGTTCAATTTAAAGGCGATATAGGGGTAGTTTTCGCCCCTGAAGGGTTGGAAAAAAATGTTCTTCATTGTGCAATCCCCTTTCATCTAAACTCAAATCAAAAAGTGAAAAAAAAAATTCTATCATTTTTCCATTTTACGTCAATTTAGGTGTAGTTTTACCCCCTTTGGTTAACCCTTAGCTTAAAATTTGTTCTTATTTTAGATGAACGTACTGAATTGGCAAAATATCATTACAATTAGCACATTTATAAAATTATTTTGCATTATTATTCACATTACCGCGAAAATAACCCTAAAAGGGGTGGTTTTTGGCATTTTTAGGGGTGACGCACTATTTTTAGAGCTACAGGACCCCGATTTTCGTGATCAGTGACCCAAAAAACATGCAATGCAAGTGGTCTCGAGGGGGACATTTCGAGCGTCAATCTCCGCGTTTTATATGATCCATACCATATGATCCGTGAAGAAAAAAACTTACTTGATAAAATAGGCTCAAATGATAAATATACATAATTTCTGCGCTTTTAAGTTTTAAAGAGACATTTTTTTTTTTATTAATAAAAGTTATTTTATTTTATATGATTATAATGAATTATTCAGTTTTTTTATCATACACTTACCAAAGTTTCATTTGATATTGTATGAATTAGTTTCATACGTGATTTTTTCGTTTTTTTTTCCGTTTATAGTTGCTTTTTTATAGATATAGGTATTTTATTGTTTTGCGATGAATTTTCTATTTCCGTGTAACAAATATCCATTTTTAAATTAAGTTTAATAAAACATACTAAAAGACTGATTTTATGGTTTAATAATTTTTTTATGGCGAACGAATGTTGTAAGGCTTTTTGTACCAAATGTCCGGCTAAATTTATAAATCGGCTTTTCGAATTTTAGGCCTGGCAACCTTACCCTCAACGCACGTCTCTGGCATTGATGACCTCGGGTTATCCCCAAGAAATCAAACATTGAAAACAAATAATTATGTTGCATATGCTTCAGGCATATTTACATTAATCTGAAGCTATTTTAATGTAGTAGTTTTTAGAATCTCATTTACGTAAAGATGTATTCATATGAATAACAAAAAAGCAAGGTAAATACGTTATATTACAATTTGATGATTTGAGGCGTTGCAGAATTTGGTTGAGCGGTACCAAGAGGGTGCAACATATCGCTTCAACTGATGGCTTGATAAAACATATTAAAATAGAAATATAATGTACATAGACAATGTATGCAATATTATTTCAAAAATGAAAACCGCTGCCCAAGGAATCACTACTTCCACATCCAATTCTCTATCCAAGTCACTCACAACGAAAAAACTTTGTATGTGGAAATAATTGTTTATGGAACTTTAATAATATAGTATTTGAAATCCTCTACCCCAAAAACCCATAAAACGATACCCCACATCGGTAGTGGGGTGGGAGTTGTGATAGGGGGGTGGTAGTGGGGGTGGATGAAGTAAAAAAATGTTTTGAGGTTTCTGGTTCTTGTACATACACTAAATCATAATTTTTTTTCATCCCCTTTAATAAGGGGGTGGGGGTTGGTAATGGGGCTAATGCCAAAAATTTTTTGAGACCTTAGCTTTTCTTGTATATACTAAATACCAATTTTATGGACTCTTACCTGCTTGATTTACCCATTTACCCCAAACTTACCCCAATTTACCCCCCAACCCTTCGGCGGAACAAGATGAAAATATAATCTAGTTCTAGATCTCGTTAAAGTACATATGTGTACCAAATTTCAAGTCAATATCTCAAACGGTTCCAGAGTAAACGTGCGCACAAAAAAAAGTTACAGACAGACCGACAGACAGACAGACAGAAATTTTTTTTCGCTCAAACTTAAAATCTCGACGTTTCATGGCATTTTAAGCCTATTTGAACAATAAAAATTTTTAAAAATTTTTTTGTCGTTACCATACCTCCACTGGATGTGGAAGTAAAACTAGAGAGGTAAATATGGCAAAAATGTATATTCTTTACAATAATTTATATTCTCTATAAAATTAGGTAGGGAGGCCACGCCGATTTAGCTGCAGTTTTCACTTTACATTAAATAGTAAGCTATCAAAATTTTACTTCTACTTATTTACATTATGTTTTATGATTTATGTTCTATTCTAGTTAACTGTCCGCATATCTCAGATGCATAAAGACACACGGGAAAGAAACTTGTGCGTTTGCAAACCTGATATTCGAGATTCGAGCATTTTATAATATTACTTCCACATCCAGTGGAAGTATAATAGTAACGACAAAAAAATTTAAAAAAATTTGTATTGTTCAAATAGGCTTAGAATGTCATGAAACGTCGAGATTTCAAGTTTGAGCGAAAAAAAAATTTGTCTGTCTGTCGGTCTGTCGGTCTGTAACTTTTTTGTGCGCACGTTTACTCTGGAACCGTTTGTGATATTGACTTCTGGTACACATATGTACTTTAACGAGATCTAGAACTAGATTATATTTTCATCTTGTTCCGTCGAAGGGTTGGGGGGTACATTGGGGTAAATTTGGAGTAAATAGGTAAATCAAGCAGGTAAGAGTTCATAAAATTGATATTTAGTATAGACAAGAGAAGCTAAGGTCTCAAAAAAAATTTTGGCATTAGCCACCCCCATTACCACCCCCACCCCATTATTAAAGGGGATGAAAAAAAATGTGATTTAGTGTGTGTACAAGAACCAGAAACCTCAAAATATTTTTTTACTTTATCCAAACCCCACTCACACCCCCTGTCACCACCCCCACCCCACTACCGATGTGGGGTATCGTTTTATGGGTTTTTGAGGATTTCAAATATTATATTATTAAAGTTCCATAAACAATTATTTCCAGATACAAAATTTTTGCGTTGTGTGACTTGGATAGAAAATCCGGATGTGGAAGTAGTGATTCCTTGGGCAGCGTTTTTTTTTCAAACCTAGCTAAATTGGCAAGTTGATCTCGCTATCTGTATTTTCCGTATAAAATCTCATATTCATAGTTATTGTCAACAAGGGTTCCAAAGTAAATCTTATTTACAACTTCACACTCACCAATCCCTACCCTATTTAGATGACTGTCATTTACTCGGTTTTTAATAATAATTTCCGTTTTGTCATAACTTACACTTCAACCGTACTCTGAGATTATTGTCTGAAGTATGAGCCAATCCTTGCTTGATGCAACTAAAGTAGTATCTTCCACAAATCTTAAGTTAGAAATTAAATTAATTTAGCCAAAAATTAATTTTGACACTATTACTGTGCTCTTTATATAGTCAAAAATTGGCTATATAAATAGACAGGTAGGTTCTACAGTGTCCTATATTTCACGTTTAAATGAAAAAAACTCATGTTTTGGATAATATTAATATTATTACGTAATAGCATGCGCATTGACTTTAAATTTGGAGGTTATCTAATATGTGTGGTGTGTTTATGTCCACCGTAAGTAGAAAATGGAGAGTGTCAGAAAAAGAAAGGACCTATTCCCTAAAGTAGAACGGCCCTAAAACGTGAGATGTTTACCAATACGCCATACTTAATACCTGCGGAGTGGGGTTGGCGTTCGCGGCCATTTGGGCCTTTGTAGAAGAACATATTGCATACAGCGTCTGATGGACGCGACACCAATTATTAAGGGCGCAAGTCACGTTCTCTCTTGATTGTGTGGGGTTGTTTCTACTCCCAGTTGAGTTCTATATATTTGAGAGATGTTTGATAGACGAGAAAGATAAAAGCTGTACTTACCGTAGATTGCTACCTGCCTTCTCTCTCAATTTGGCTTCGCTGTCGATGGACTTTAGCTTATTTATCTAACACTGTAACGAATCTTGTGCTTAGAGATCTCATAATCACTTTAATAGAAAATCCCTCTCGAACTTTCGCGATCCGATCGGTGTTTTGAATTACAAACTTGCGGGGTTAGGAAACACTCGATATTCAAAGCCGATATAACACACAAAAGTCCTTGAGGGAAAAGACTCAAAATTAATAATTCAATCAATAAAATGTAATAGTTCAAATAATACCATTTATTGATTAGATTCAAAAAATACAATTATGGTTATGCAATAGCCAATTAATCTAAAACATATAATATTTTAAAATAATCACTTCCCCAAGCAGGGCAAGAACGACTTTAATGTCAACATACAATGGAGAGCATGCAATGGCAATTAGATAAAAAGAATTCACACAACTTCCTCAGAAGTTTATGAAGGCACTTTGGTTTTGGAACTGAATGAAAATAATATAAAAATATTTTACTTTGAAAAATTTTGGGATACTAGTGGTTAGCTTTAAGGTTCATTTTAGTGATTATAGATAGACAGATAGACGTTTATTTGACTACTTTACGTATACAAATACATTGTAGCGGGTCATTACTTTGCTTTTTTTCCTTATAGGTTGCGGTGCCGAAACCCCGCTGTACTGAAGCTTAAGCTTATTGTACACCATAGTCTCGTTATCCCATTAATCCCGTTCCTCCCCAAAAAGAGAGTATACGGTCAATGGGAGCTCTGGCTATTTCTTCCGGGGTTAGGTTAGGTTAGTCCCCCGAAGTGTGAGAACCTCCCAGCCACCAAGGCTGGGCATTCACATAGTATGTGGTGAGGAGTTTCTTCATCCTCACCACACATCCTGCATTCTGGATCACCTTTCACACCTATGGTAGTCAGGTGTCTATTCAGTGTGCAGTGTCCTGTTAGGATTCCCACTGCACATCTAAGCTGTTTTCTGCTCAGTCTTTCTACTTTCCATAGTTTTCTCATTGCCTCCCCTTTTCCGGCTTTATGCCACCAGATCAGGAAGGCATAGGTTATCATTGGTACTACAACCCTTTGGTACAGCCAGTGCACCATTCTTGGTTGTAGTCCCCAGTTTTTACCTACCATTCTTCTGCTGGCCCATAAGGCCCGCGTAGCTTTGGCAGTTACTCTGTCTAGATGTGCGTTGAAGTTTAATTTGGTATCTAGAATCAGTCCCAAATATTTCACTTCATTGCTCACCTGCAATTCGTTTCCCCGGAGATATAATCTTCCCAGGTTGAGTTTCCTCTTTCTTGTGACGGCGACCACAGTGGTCTTCCTTGAATTCACGGAAAGGCCTTCCTGGGTACACCATATGTCTACCATAACGAGAGCTCGCTGCATCTTTTCTGATGCAGCGCCCTCGTGTTTTCCTGTTACCAGGAGGGCGATATCACTTGCGTAGCCTTGCGCATATATTCCCCTCTGTTCCAGTCGAGATAGGGGCTCGTCCGCGACCAGGCACCATAGGAGAGGAGATAAGACCCCCCCCTGCGGACACCCTCTGGTCACGGACACCTTCTCTGTCGTGGATCCTAGCGTGGACTGAATTTTCCTAGTTCTGAGTCGATCCATCTTGTTATTGACTTTTCGACTCCGCGCCTCTTCACTGCATCACTTAGTGAGTCGAATGAGGTACTGCCGAAAGCACCCTCTATGTCTAAGAAGGTTCCTATGGCAGTTTCTTTGCTGTCTAGGGCCCTTTCTATTTTTTGAGTAAGCTCATGTATTGCTAACTCACAAGATTTTCCTGTTTGGTAGGCATACTGGTTTCGATGTAGAGGTTCTGTACTCAGTTTATCGTCCCTGATATGCCTATCAACCAGCTTCTCGAGGGCTTTCAGGAGAAATGATGTTAGACTAATAGGTCGGAAGGATTTGGCCTGGGCGTAGGTATCACGCCCTGGTTTTGGTATGAATACCACCTTTATCTTCCGCCAGCCGGTTGGCACATAACCCAGGGTCAGACTGGCCCTGAATAATGTGCACAGGGGTGTTGCAAGTACTTCCACTCCCTGTTGGAGTAGAGCTGGAAATATTTCATCCAGCTCTGGTGACTTGAATCGTTCAAATGAATTGATTGCCCATACAAGTCTTGTTTTGTTTATTATTTTATTTGCAGTTTTTCAGTCCTCCCTTGACGCCCTTCTTATTGGTATGTTTTCGGGTGGATCGCTTCTGTCTTGTGGGGTGGTTACACTGCCTGGGAAGTGTGTCTCTAGTAATAAATCTAAAGTCTCCTTCTCAGTGTTTCTCAGTACACACTCACCTTGTTGTCTTTGCAGTGATCCAATCTTGCCCTGATTGTCTCTCTGCAAGATTTTCTGGAGTCTAGCAGCTTCTGGAGTATTTTCTATCTCCTCGCAATGCTTCCTAATTGATTTGGTTTTTGCTTCTCTAATGGCGTAAACGTATTTCAAACGGGCCGCTTTGTATTCGTCCCATCTGCCAGTCCTTTTGGCCTGGTTGAACAGTTTCCGAACCTTCGCCCTTCTGGAGGAGAGCTCGCGGTTCCACCATGGGGTTTCACGCTTGGCTCCTCTCTCTTTCAGAGGGCAGCTTGACTCGAAAGCTGTTATTACTGCTGTGGTTATTAAGTCACTCAGTAGTTCTACTTCTGTCGGTGTTTGTGGTCTTGATGGGCAGTCCTTCAGCCCCTGCTCTAGGTTCTCGTTGAAGAGTTCCCAGTTGCAGGTTCTTGGGTTTCTGTTCATCTTCCCTTCTTCCGGTGGAGTTTCTATTTTGAATCTTACGTACCTGTGGCCCAATAGCGATGGTTCCTGGGACACATGTCATTCACTTATCACCCGTCCCGCACATTGTGTGGTGATTGTAATGTCAATAACTTCTCGTCTTGTTGTTGTGACGAAAGTCGGTTTGTTTCTGCGGTTTGCTACTTCTAACTTATTACTAATAATAAATTCAAGGAGTGACTCACCTCTTGTGTTGTTGCCTGTGCTCCTCCAGACGATGTGGTGTGCGTTGGCATCACAGCATAAGATGAGCTCTAGGTGGTTTGTTTCGCATTGCCTGACCAGTTCTTTGACTTCCTGGGTTGGAGGTAGTCCTGGCTGATCATAAAGAAGGTATGCTGAAGCTATTGCTAGCTCTTTCATTGACCCTTTCATCTCGGCGTTGGTTCGTGCTACAATTAGGTCCCTCGTGCAAAGTCCCCACATAGGTAGCAGATTAATATTTTTCTTTGCTATAATGCAAGCTCTTGGGTGGTTCTCTGCTGGGCTGATGACTTCCCATCCTTGCCCCACCTGTAGTGCTCTGATTCGCCCCCTGTAAACATAAGGTTCTTGTATCAGTGCTATATCTATACTATTTTGTAGAATGAATCTCTGCAAGGCGGCCGAGGCCGCCTTGCAATGATGTATATTTACCTGTATAAAAGTGAATGTAATCACTAAGGGGGGGGGGGGGGAGGATCATTGCTAGTTCCCTCTGTCGCGACTTCCATCCCCTCGGGTTCGTTTTGTTACTATCTATAGATAATATACATATAATATTAAAAATGAAGTGTAAAATATAATACAAGTTCATAAAACAAACATAAAATATGAAAATGAAGGATAATATAATAAATAAAAAACTGCCTTAAAACATACGTCAGTTACACAGTATATGGGGGTAGTCACAAAATTTTCAGTTGTATAGAAACAAAATTTCAAGATATAGTTTCTAATGCTAGTTTTAAATTTGTGAAAATTTTGTTGTTTTATATTTTCAGGTAATTTATTATATAAGTTCAAGTTTAATGGGTTTTTAATTGATTTTGTTAAGCGATATTTAGGAGATTTTAACAAATTGGCCGACCTCGTGTTTTAGTTATGTAGCTCAGATGGAGTTACATACACATTCTTATTTTTATGAATTTTTAAAAGAGAGTAGTAAATATATAGGCTAGGAATGGGAATTATACCATATTTTAATAAATAATGTTTGACAGTGTTCTCTGAAATCTGCTCTTGTTATAATTCTTACTGACTCTTTCTGGGAGTGGATTAATGCATAGTATACTTCCAGCAAAGTGTGTAGTTACAGAACAGTTCTTAATCTTCGTAAAAGAAATAAATAGCTTTATAGCTTATTGCTGAGTTGCTCAATGTGATTGCTCCAACTTAAAGTATTATCAAGAACTATACCGAGTAAATTGACACTTCCTCCCTTCGTTACGTCATATCTGGTAGAAAAAAATAGTTTTTGTGTTTTGTCACGATTTAGTTTGAGTGCATTAGCATTATATCAAAGTTCCGCTCGACTTTCAGTTTCATCAATGATATTTTGTAAACCGTTAATATTCTTGGCACTAGCTGTAAGTGTTGCGTCATTAGCAAACAACAATACTTCTAGGGAATAAGTAGTAAAATAAATTATAAACAGTAGAGGTCCCAGCACAGATCCCTGAGGCACTCCATGTTTTACTGATCTAAAATAAGATGTCATATTGTGTGGTGAGACGTATTGTTGCCTATTCTCCAGATATGACTTTAACAGAGGCAATGGTATACTGACTCCATAAAAACTAAGAATGAGAGATACTGCCGAAGGCCTTGCTGAGATCACACAGCGTAATTGCAGTATATGTTTACCTAGGCCTTCAAATATGTCACCCACAATCTTACGGATTGCATCTATTGTGGAACATTTTTGCCTAAAATCATATTGGCAAGCATACAATAAAGAATATGTTTCGAAATATTTCGACAAACGATTTTTTAAAATAATTTCAATTATCTTGCCAAACACAGGGACAATCGAAATTGGTCGATAGTTATTCGGGCTATGTGAGTCACCTTTCTTAAAAATAGGCACAATTCGAGCTACCTTAAAGATATCAGGAAAGTAACCATTCATTAAAACATTCATTTATTATTCGCGTTAATGGGAGAACTAAAAAATCTATTGTTTCTTTAATAGTTTCACTATTTAAATCGTAAACTGTTTGAATTTTTCAGCGAATGTATTGCGTCTATAACCTCTAAAGTGGTCACAGGTTCAAGAAAAAAATAAATATTAAACGTTGGAACAAATTCTAAAAAGTTTGAAGCATTTACGTTATTTAAAGGTAGGCTATTTATGATTTTATCTGCCACCGTTGAAAAAAAATCAACAAAGCTATTAGCATCAACACTAGTATCAGTATTATTACTTTTCCGGCCACTATTGCTTTCAAAATGTATTAATTTCCAGCTACCCCTGGATTTATTATCAGAGTTATTCATAAATAAATCATAAGCGGTTTTTTTGACTCTGATTATTTCATTTTTATATAAATTTTTATAAGTGATATAAACAGCTTTATCATCAGGATCCCTTGTTGTACAATGAACCTGTTTAATGGCTGTGAGTGTATCTCTCATATTACGTAGGTCGTTGTTAAACCATTGAGCTAGTGCCTTCTCTCCCGAAAAACATTTTTTCAATGTAAAATGCTTATGTATTAGAGCCTTATAGTTATTGATTAAGAAACTCGATAAAAAATTTAGATCGTAACTGGGATCATTAAATATGTTCCAATTGATTTTTCCAAGAGAAAGTTTTAACTTTTCAATTCCCTTGGACGTGATTTTACGTTTCCATATTATCTTTGAGGTTGCGCAATTGTTGTTACCTTTTACCAAAATATATTGACCATAATGGTCAGATAGGCATGGTTCGTTAATGCCCGTCTCAAAATAATTACCTTCTATGTTTATCAACACATTGTCTATATAACTAGAGCAGATTTCACTAGCCCTGGTAGTTTCTAAAATTGTTATTTCGAGCCCATATGATTTTATTAAACAAACAAGTTCTGCTAAATTATTAGAGTGACCAGTAAAATTTGTATCAAAATTTCCTAATATGGCGATTTTTTTTGTACTTATCAGAAACGGTATTTAATTATTCCTCGAACTTATTTAAAAATATCATTATACCATTCATAAGAACGGAGTTCAACTATATATGGGTTTATTTTGCTTTCTTGTCTCCTTTACGGCGACGTACTGGCTCCATATGGGTTCAATATAGGGTATGTGACATGACCTCGCTTTCGAGCGATCTTTATGAAAATGACCTTTTTTTGTCTCACTTATGAACGCACTCGTCCAACTGACAAGTTGCTGTATGAATCCAAATTTATTTTATTCGAAAAACCGGCCTTGTTCATTTTTGATAATTTTTGCCTGATAATTGCATATAGAAGCTATGCTCCTTTGGCACATTTTTCAGTTCTCGTCTTTCAGTACGTCACCTCATCAAAATTTATTTGTCATCCTTTTGAATGATATCACACAGTGACTGTGTCTCCAATTTCATCATGTTTCGTGAAGGGGTAAAAAAGTTTAAACAAAGTATTCAAAAATATTTTCAAAAGTTCACTTTGGTGTACTTTTGAAAAAGTGTAATATTTATTTTTGTTGACCAAATACATACTTAAAATATTTAGTAAATTTTTCCATGATCAAAATATACTTGTACTCTTACAGTCTGGACATAAACATATTTCACATAAGTGAAAATTCGGTGCTTCTTTGAATTTTCACCTGGTTATGCATTACGTGTTTACAAACGAGTCCTTTTGTGCTAGTCTTCGGCGCTGATACCTGAAATATGATTAGTTATGCTTTAAATTGTCTTTTAATAATTTTTTCCTAAGTCAAAGTTTTTATTTATTTTTCGACTTAGGTCGATTTTGGGAAGTTCTATAACACCCTCACAGCTTATAAGTCTGATACAGATATGTGATAGAAGCAAAAGAATAATAGTCCTGATTGGCTTCTCTCATCTCAGGCGGTCGGCAAAGTCAAGGACAATCGCATTTTCCGTCTTTTAAACTCAGATTGTATCATCCTTGATTAATTCTTCCTTTAACATTACTGTATTGAATTGACTGATCATGTTTTTAAGAGCGAGCAAATTGAAAAGAAGAATGGAACCAAATTGTCTTTAGCGACCAACCACATTTCTGTATATAGGCACATAACAGAAGAGGTGGAAGACGCGGAGGTTCATTTTGATGCCGTGCGTTGTAGGTGGTTCTACTATTCTATGTACAATTGGCGTCACCTTAAACTCACCACCCTTTGAGATGCTCCTTTTCTAACATGCCCCACTACAAATAATTAAATTCGGTAGGTATTTTAGGTCTGAGTGGCGATTAACATTGTAGGATACACGATGGCCTGGAATTATGCAATATGGATAAGTAAACATTTTTTATTTCATTTCATTTCTCTTTTCATTCTTCAATTATCTGATTCTGGGACGTATCGGATATTCAGTAGAATAAATAAAATTGATCTGATTATGCTTGCAGTATAAAAGGCAATGCATATAAAATAACTGACGCTATAAGTAAGTAATACAGAGTGATTCAGAAAATTAATGCAAATGGTCAACTTTCGAAAGCTGAAATACTCTAAGGATGCACTAGCAAACATCAGTAAAATTCACTAATTCACCATACCTATTATACACGGTGGCCCACCGAAAACGAAACTGGCGTGTTTTCTCTTTGTATGATCATTTTTTCGACAAACGCTCGGATCCGTCAATTTTATTATCAAGGGGGGTACTTTAATTGGGTATTGTTGATCTCGCCACTTCAATCCTTAAGCGGTGGTAGGATGAGTGGGCCCTTAAATCTTTAAATGAGGGCGGTCAAGTATTACATCGTTTTAAAGCCCGTTAAATTGTGGTGTTAAATTTGAAAAAATAATAAGTTATGTCTATATCTCGAAAACTGAGGCATGCATAATTTTCTTCATATCAGCAGCGGATTCTACTCAAGAAAGTGCCTCAAGAATGTGTTACAAAAATGCTAATTTTCCCAAAACGCTCTGTCGAAAATCGAACTCAGAATTAGTTTTTGTTTATCTGCCGTAGTTTTAGAGAAATCCCCAAATCCCATCTAATTTGGTTCACCCTGTACAGTACCTAGAGGTCATAAAAAAAATATTTAAATTCAGAAAATTGATCTTACCCCCTAAATTTAAATATTCAATATTTGAAAAAGTATTACTGGTTAATTTTTGAAACATAGCATAGTTATGTTTCTGGGATCGCTGATTACGAATCTGAGGCCAACATTTAAGAATTGAAAATGGCGGCTCCAATATGGCGGATGGATTTTTTTTCTAAAACAGGTGTTTTGAAGAAAAAACATTTAATTACTGAGCAATTACAATACCAAAATGGCAACATTTAGTTAAAAGAAAATGTGACAACCCTCAATGTATCGGCCATAACTTCTTTATTTTTTATGATGTAGTAAAAAGCAAAAAATTGTTTTAAAATTAGATGACACATCACATCTTTAACTTTGTCCCATAAGTGTCAGTTTATAAGATAAACCATAATATTGATAATAACTAATTACTACGTAGGAGCAACAGAGCAACTTAAATATATTTGAAACTGTCAATCCTACACAAATATATAACAAAATCAAATACATTCTCAATTTATAACCTCAATTTTTGAAGTCCACTATTTCTTCGCTAAAACTAATATTTGTTGAGATATTTACAAAGAAACGACGTGTTTTGTTTAAAAAAATGTGAAGAAGTACATTGTTTCTGTTATAATTTTTTCGTTTTTTGTTGTATAGAAATAATCAAAATAATTGGAAAGCCTAATTAATAGACTTTCAGTTTGATAATTATAATTTTTAAGGCAAGTGCCATAATTTCTAAGATATTTAACATTTAATCTAAATACTTCTTATATATTTTCGGACGCCATCTTTATACTTCCAGATCCCCGAAACTATTAATTCTACAGAAATTAGAAAAAAAAAAAGGAAATTCATCCTCAATTTAGTAACATTCTTATTTGCTTCTAGCATGTTTTCGCTAAATGTAATACCTTTCGAGTTATTTGACAAAAACCTTTTAAAATACCTCTTTTTCTAGTTAAAATCCAAATTTTCAAGTCGTTATAACTTCAATTTATATGAAAAATTGCATAGAACCTTTTCTTCTCAAAATTTGATTCCCCTTACAGCCGCTATGTTTAAAAATGGTGCTTTAAATAGGTTTTTCTAGATCATCTCATTTCCTGTTACTTCTGCTCTAAATTGGGCATTACTAATATTGTAGGGAATAAAAGAGCTACAACTTTTATTTAAATAATTTTCTTTATTGTTAATATTTTACGATTTACAGTCGCCAGAAAAGCGAATATTTCTGCTTTACTGCAAGTTTTTGCAATTCTCTTTGCCCCTGTTGCTTCTACGTAGTAATTAGTTATTATCAATATTATGGATTATAAAAGTTCCTCTATCTCAGTAACAATAATTGAGGTCACGTTAAAAAATGACATTTTGCTGTTTTTATATGGTCGACTGCCATTAATTTAAAAGACTTTTTTTTTAATATTCGATGATTTTTTTACATGATGGATAACTCCAATGCCTTGTCTTACCCGCATTAAAAAAATCAAGAAGCTATCAATTATTATTACTAAGGTAATAATTTTTATATAATACAACTTTTCTGTCAAAATTTAGGAAAAAAATTAATATCTCAGAAAATATTAATTTTAGGTATAAGGAACCTTTAATAGAATGACCTTTAAATTTTCTGTAGAATCTAGAGAAATGGGAGCATTCTATTTAAAATAACAAAGAACAATGTTAAAAAAAGTATTTTTTGGCCCATCCGTAGTAAAGTGTGGAAACCATTTTTACGAATCTGTCATGCGAATTGGCTAAAAACATCGGGAAGACGGTAAAAAATAACCCTTATTTGGGGGTGACATTGAAATTGATATGAGAACTTGCAACAAAAAGTTATTCTTTAGTACAGGAAATTCTTTCAAAATATTTAGTTTCGTTAGGTAAGTCCCAAAATAGTTACTCCCACCTCTTTCGTGAGTAGAAAACAATGTTAAAAAAAGGCTTGACCCATCCAAGGTAAAGTGTGGAAGCCAATTTTTTTTTACTAATTTTTGGGTGCTGAAAACGAATCCGTCACCCGTTTTGGCGAAGAATCTCGGGAACACATTAAAAAACAACCCTTATTTGGGAGCGACATTGGAATTGATATTAGAACTTGCCGCTAGAATTAGAACTACAGGAGGGGAAATTCTTTTAAAAAACTAAATTTCAATAACTAAGTAGAAAAAGAAGTAAAAAAAAATAATCACCCCTTCAACCCTCCTCGCCATTCCCTCACCTAAGAAGATTACTATAATTACTATTAGTTATTTACATATTTTTTTAAAAAACCAGAACACCTCATTGGGTGGTTGCTACCAGAGTATAATAATCTGATTACTTCTGAGTACACTCATACACCTCCTCACCCCCAAAAGGGATGGGTCTCACCGATATTGATCGGTTTTAATTACAAAAAAACCTAATACTCGGATGTTTTTTTTTATTATATTAAGGTGACTTGGCCCATTCAAATCGATCCTGAATATTTCTTACCTCTAAGGAGGAGGTGTAGGGTGTCATAATCCCCTTTAAAAAATGTTGCTTGATTTTTATAGTAAAAAATTATTTAGTTATTTAAATAATTTTTGTTTGTTAGAAGGGGAATATTTTTCATTTTATGGTCAAATTCCAAATCTACCCACGAAAGGTTATTATATGAAACGCTGACAGATTTAATAATAGAATACTTGTCATTTTCATAGACTACGTTAATAATAGTAATTTCCGTTCGTATAATAAATAGCTTAAATACGATTTTCATTGTTCAATAACTCGAAAACGGTTAAAGATAGGACTATCATATATCATAGTTTTGAAATCAGAAAAAAAAAATAATAATTCAAAAATTCAAAAATACACGGGGTGTTCCATTTAAAAATATATTATTGCTTCTTTCTGCACGTCACTGTGCTTTCATTAATTTATTAAAGGTTACAGCCCTACAACTTTCGTTCGAAACTTCAGTAATAACGATAATATAGGGTGGCCTAAATATAATTAATAACCCTGTACATTTTAAAAATGATGTGTTTGTCGAAAACATTACATTTTCTTGCACTTCGCCAATAGGATGACAAAATCACAATTATTAACCGCTTCATGAAAAATCACAAGACTCCAAAACTAGCATGACATAATTAACCACAATTAATTTCATTATAAGTGATATGAATATTTTTGTCTTCTTTGTTTTTGATGAATTATTAGGTATATTAAACTTAATACCTTCATTTCTGGCTTTGAATCTTTTTGAGGTAACCGGTTGCATTAACTTTTCGAATTGTTTTGTTTACTTAATGTAATTACGTTGCCAGTTTTTATTGCAGACAATGTTGCAGATGTTGTTTATTGCAGACAATAGTTTATGAAAATATATTAGCGTCCAGAATCCATAAATCAGATAAATGAATAGTGGTGAGAAGAAAGTTATAAATTAAATTAATATTATTCAAAATTTCTGAAATGTAGAACCCTAAGCTAGCAGCTGGTCACATTCTAATAAAACTAATAAAAGTATGACATCAATTTCCCTCTGACCTAAATATGGAATGTCGGAATGTATAATTTATTTATAGTAGAGCGTATTAGAAAAGGAACATCTCAAAGGGTGGTGAGTTTAAGGTGACGCCAATTGTACAACGAGTTGTGTTAGGTACTTACGATACCTATAATATAATTTTTTTGGAACGTGTTATCTAACCTTCCCTCAAATGGTTAAATCCGTTTCTTTACCGCGTTAATCAACAATCCAATATTGATAATATAAGAAAAAATCTAGTCAGGCCAGGTTTATCAGTGCTGAGTCTCTTCTCATAATTATATCTAATTCCTATTTTACGCATTGAAATTTTATAAACATAAATATTCTATTGATTTAAGTTCTTTGAATTACGAATAGTTTTTGTTCAGATGCTTTTCTTGTAATTATTATAACAGCCGGAACTGGGTAATGAAAAGAAACATGTTTTTTACTTGATACGTCACTCATTTCTCTGGTATTCAGTTTATACCTATTAATGTTTTTAAAATTATGTTTAATTATGTGTTTCTTAGATCTCCTTAATTATCCGATTACATATGAGATTTTCATTGTACGTGTTAATTTTGGTTTTTATTATCTCTCTCACGAGTTAGGTAGTTGTGTTCGGATATTACATGGGAGATCAAAGCACATTACATGTGACTTTGGAGACATTTATTTAATGAGCAATAATCGAACGAACTGGAGTGGAGTCCACTCAATTGACTGTAGTCCACTCAGTGGACTACAATCAATCTGTTAAAATATAACCTCGCATGTTTGATTATGTTGCATGTTAATCAATTGCCAGATATTACAAGGTTATTAACAGATAAATGTTTTGTAGAACATTGGATGGCGAAAAAATAACAACACAGAATTTAGCTAAAATGACACTCTAACCTCAATAAGTCGATAATATTATGGACAATTCAAGCAGACTACGTATGCCTCAAATTAAAATCTTTCTGCTCGATCAAAAACGTCCGAGCAAGTTGAGCATCGTCTGAGGCCCTCATTTTGTAATATTCGAACGCTTCAGATTTAGCTCGGTTTACTCGATTTGCAATACACGAGTGATTGTGACGCGTCATCAATCAGACGTAATATCCGAACACGGCTATTAACTATGCTTAGGAAGAAAGCCTTAACACCATAAATGTTTCTCACATTATTGTATCTACAATTTTTTTATTTTCCTCGCTAACGAAAAGGAAGCATATGTAATATGTATAACATAGCATAGCAAAAGACCCCACCTCTTCTAACAAAAAACTTAAAATATATAAAACTAGCTGATGCCCGCGACTTCGTTCGCGTTGAAGACTTAGTGCGTGGAATTAAGAACATACTAACGTATGTCTATAATGAATTTATTTATTTATTTATTTATTTTTGAGGGGGGGGGGGGGAATCTCATGACGCCTGCCGCTTAGGATCTATCACGGCAGGCAGTGGGGGACTTTAACCCAACCTAAAACCCCTATATCACTCTGGGACCGTCGCGAGACATATTCTTCGGGGTGTAGGGCCTATCTAGTTTCCCTCTTAATCAATTCCTTGATATAGTCTTTCGTCACTCTCCTTATCCCTCATGACGTCTTCGATCAGAGTCTGTATTGCTACCCATTTCTGTTTGTTTTCTATCATCTGGGAGACTAAATTTTCCGTGTCTAGTACAGTCTCGATTTGCAGTTCTGCTTGTCTTCTTCGTGTTGCCTTTCTTGGACAATGAAACAGCGCGTGCTCAGCGGTGTCTCTTTCCCCGCAATAAATACATTCGTCGTCATCAGTTTTCTGTATTCTTTCCGTGTACTGGCGGAAAGACCCATGTCTAGTAAAAAGAATTAGGTCATATGGTAATTTATTTCCCGAAAGGGATAGTCCAGCCACGGTTTCAGGCGGTACTACAAGAAGTACTACATACTCACTGAGTATTCCTATAGTACTTCCTTGTACGTTTTTGGTCTTTCCGTTAGGTGCCAATATTACCAGGCCGCTCGGTGAGCTTACTCTCGAGCAGGCTACGTAAAACTGACCGTGTGAGAAGCAGTCGTCCCTTAAGTCCACTCCAGCCAACTTTAATGTTTGCCCCTGAGACTTGTTGAGAGTCATGGCAAAACAAACTGCAATTTCTTGAACTTGAAGGGGTAATCGGATGGTATTAACGGTATCCGTGGTATGAATACCGATTCCCCTCGAGCACATGCAGTCAGAATCGTGGCCTCGACAACGTTGCGATGCAGAGTGCTCACCAGCAACCTGGTACCGTTACAAAGCTTTGGCGGATTACGAAGCAACATCACTGGTCCACCCACTTTCAGAATAAGCCTATGAGCTGGGAGGCCCGGTGGCTTGAGAGTGTTGAGAAACTCCACGGGATAATGAACAGCGTCATTTTTGCTTACCGCCGAGTCTACCGAGTTATATTGTATTTCTGCCCCATCAAACGACTTCAGCAGCACGTCATTAATGGCGGTCGCCTGGTCATTTTTGGGAGGTCAGAATTGCACGTTCGCACAACTACTCTATAGACTTATTTTGAATATTGGCAATGTCGGGATATATTCTCGCAATCAAGTCTTCTAGAGACGACACCACTGTGCACAGACCTGTGGGGATGGCGATCTTCCCATAAAATTCAGAGTACTCACCATCACCTTCTGTTAGTAGAAGATTTAAGAACTGCCCTGCTTGCATGTCGCCTCCGAGATGAACTTTCATATTTTGTCTCAATTTAAGCTTGCTCACTGATGGCGACAAGTAAGACCTTTTCACACATGCCTTTATCTCATCTGCTCGCGTTCCTCTGGGCACTACTGGAAGAGTTTGGCGAAAATCGCCTGCCAACATCACTGTAACTCCAACCATCACCTGGTTGTTACCTTTGAGGTTTTGTAGGGTTCTATTCAGAGCCTCAATACCTCCTTTAGAGAGGCAAGGGAAACTCACGGTAAAAGAGACACCCCGATGGTGAGAGGCAAGAGGAACTCACAGTAAAGAAGCCACCCCAAAGAGGTGTTGGACGATTTTGCAACCTCCACGTGGTACACCTTGGGTAATGCAAATGCAAATGACAAAAAATATCAAATAATATTTTTACCCCTTCGAATACAGAGTTGTTGCTCTAAAGTCAACGTAACTTGAAAACTATGAATTTTTGGATGTTGCGCCAATGGAGACTTTCGATCGGCAGGTTAAGAGCTGTAACATATAAAAATTTCAGCCAATTTAACTGGAACCACGTTTTCATAAGAAAAGTGCGGGGTTGTTTACAATAAAATATATATATATATATATATATATATATATATATATATATATATATATATATATATATATATATATATAAGTATATTCTTTGGAACAATAACAAGTACCTAAAACGCATATTTCCCTCTCACTCAATCATATCCTTAAAATATGCGGGTCTAGAGACGTTCCCCAGAAACGACCCTTCAGCGTCGTATTCTCGCGAATCCCCTTATTTGTTTGGGCATATAACTGAAAAGCGAATAACATTGGATGGTTGACACTTCAGGAAAACACCAGATGGCAAGAGGCGAAGAGGACGGGGCGCCGTCCATAACGTTGCTCTAATGTCACCAAGCGGCTGATAGGAAAGTGCTCTGGCGAGAGTGTACGCCTAGCAAGCCAGTGCGAAAACACTCGTGATGGCATTGGACGTATTGCATAGCAAAACAGGTTCGACTAGAATAATGCGTGAACCACAAAACTACTGACAAGACATTGTGAATAAGAAGAAAACTGCACTATACATCTAAAATACGATCTAGTTCTACACCTTAGCCGGGAAATGAGGATAATAATTAATGCACGTGATCAGTGTCTTTAACTGATCCTTTTGGCGTTTAAATTTGGAGGGGGTGTAATTCCAAATAATATTTGTAAATGCTTATCAAATCAACGTCGCTCAATGACATGAGCCGCTTGACACTATTGACAGTTCAATTATCACTATCCTCCTTTTCCGGCTAGGGTTAAGAAAGTAGTTCAAAAGATATGACCTTAAAAATTTTAGACAAAATTCATAAACCCTGTAGTTCCGTTAAAAAATGCCCAGATACTTTTTAATTGCCAGGATACGGGAATTTGTTTTAATTCTAAGCAATTCTTTCAAATAACTTTTTATCATCTTTCACCTTAATAATATATTTTTTCAAAAATTCGTGTTTTATCCTGACCACAAGGACGACAAATGTTTTTAGTCCAGTCAACGGAGCGCTAAAATGACCAAAATATCTAATTTGAATGCTAATGAATGGATTTTGATGAAACCTTGTGCAATAACAAACAATATGACACGAATAAAAGAGCATAATGCACCGTTTCGGATTAAACACAACTTACCATACCAGGCGCTGCCCATTTTTCGGCAGCCCTTGTAGCCACCAATTCTTTTACTAAAACTAAACTTACTCAACCTTTCTCACTTTTCTCAACTCTTTTTCTTCTTTCCTTTCTGTAGTTTTTGTTTTTATTCCTTATCAATTTTTGTTTCTAAATTATTATCTAAATTTGAAAACATATAAAACATTTTATTTAAAACTTCAAAAACATTTGGTACAAAAACTTAATATTTTCAAAAAGTTCAACGGCTTGGCATAGCCTTTCTCTTTTTGCATTTCATTGTCTACAGCAGGTATTTGCAATGACTTGATTTCCTGTCTCAATAATCCAAATTTAAAATAGTATATGTGCTTTTTCTACAACGAATTATATTTGTTAAATTTTTCAGTTATATTAAATCGTAAGACATAAGACTACCTTACTTCCCTAATAACTCTGATTTGATTTGATTTTGGGTTTGTAATGACGTTAATAAAAAAGTAAAAAAAGATTAGAGTAGGAAATGATCGGAAGGGGTGGAGAACAATCCTTTTATCACAGGTTCCGTAACTTGTAGAATTAGGTCATAAATGAAAAAATAGCAATACTTTTTTGGCCCAAAATAAGATGTTTTTATTCCTGTGAATTTTTTCGTAAAATGCATATTTTTCGAGATATTGCCACTCGAAAATTTCTAAAAGTGGGGGAAGGGAAATGTAAAAGTTGAAAAAGAAATCTGAAAAAATTCACAACTTTCCTGTAAAGTACGTTTTCATCGAGTTTTTCCGAGAAAACATGAAAACTACCCCTTTCTACTACTACCCCACGCTCATTTTTCGAATTTTCATGGATTTTTTTAATGTGCAAAAAATGTAGTACATTATTTATCGTGAAAGACTGCCTATAACTCGGAAAATTAGCAAGTTACAAAAAAATTCGAAGAAACAAAAAATGTTTAGAAGGCCTCAATGCATACGTCTGAATTTTTAAATTACATATTTTTAAAGTGCTACAATTTCAAAGAAAGGGGTAGTTTTTCATGTTTTTCCGGCAAAACTCGGTGAAAACGCACTTTACAGATAAGATGCAAATAAAAAAGTCTTGCATTTCAACGATATATTTACCTGAATTTTTTCAGATTTTCTTTTTCAACTTTTACATTACCCCACTTTTAGGAATTTTAGAGTGGCCATATCTCGAAAAATATGCATTTTTCGAAAAAATTCACAAGTATAAAAACATCTTATTTTAGGCCAAGAAAGTTTTTTTTTCATTTTTGACCTAATTCTACAAGTTACGGAACTCGTGATAAAAGGGGTGTTTTCTACCTTCCGATCAGTTCTTACCTTAGTCTTTTTTTCAGTTTTTTTAACGTCATTACAAACACATTGCACAAGGTTTCCTCAAAATCCATTCATTAGCACTTAAATTATTAGTCCCCGTTGACTAGACTATTTTGAGTAACAATAATTTACATATTCTTTAAATGAACGGAACAGACCAAAGTTTACAAAAATTATGTTACAAATGAAAACATCTTTAAATAGTCTTGTATAAATTATAAACTACTTTAGACTAGACAGATTAGTGAATGGATAAGCTAACTTTGGGAAGTAGTCAAAAATGTAAATTTCAAAGTCACCTAGGAATATTAATTTGGCAATTTCGTGGAAAATAATATTCTTAATAACTTTATTATTTCTAAAATTCTAAACGGTTTTCAAATTCTTAAAATATTTAATTAACACATATCTGGGTAACATTTAAATCTGGTATCGCTTGAGACATATCTGTTATATTTACAAATAATAACAATTTACTTAGAACCCGGGGTAAATGTCAGACGAAAACATGTGCATATCATAAATTAGTTTAAATAGGAATAAACAACAACGCACAGTTTGTGTATTACTTTGGTGATTAAAACAAGTAAGTACCAATAATAATAACTATATACCTAATATTTAATTATTTTGAACTGTATGAGTGTACCTTGAAGAATATTTCCATCATAACTATTTTGCCTTACTGAAACGAGACAAAAATATCCTCAGACTCACGATTTTAACTGAAAACAAAAAAATAAATAAATAAAACGAGGATAACTAAGCTATAGTAACGCAAAAAAAAATTTGAAAATGTTTATTGTTCAAATAGGTT
The DNA here is from genome assembly GCA_936432065.2 of Rutpela maculata. Lineage (NCBI taxonomy): Eukaryota > Metazoa > Arthropoda > Insecta > Coleoptera > Cerambycidae > Rutpela > Rutpela maculata. Next base: position 67,887,216 of record OW386287.2, on the reverse strand, counting down.
TAGAATGTCATGAAACGTCGATATTTTAAGTTTGAGCAAAAAAAATCTGTCTGTCAATCTGTCTGTCGGCCTGTAACTTTTTTTTGTGCGCACGATTACTCCGGAACCGTTTAAGATACTGATTTGAAATTTGGTACACGTATGTATTTTAATAAGATCTGGAACTACATTATATTTTAATCTTATTCCGTTGAAGGGTTGGGGGGTAAATAGGGGCAAATGGTAAATAGATAAATCAAGCGAGTAAGAGTCCATAAAATTGATAAATTGATGTATAAGAAAAGCTAAGGTCCCAAAAACTTTTTTGGCATTAGCCACCCCAATTACCACCCACATCCCACTGTTAAAGGTGGTGAACAAAATAAAATTGTGATTATGTACAAGAACCAATGGCCTCAAAATTTTTTTTACTTCATCCACCTCCATCCCCACTACCGATGTGGCATATCGTTTTATGGGTTTTTGGGGTACGCGATTTCAAATATAATATTACTAAAGTTCCATAAACAATTATTTCCACACACATTTTTTTTTTCGTTGTGAGATACCTAGACAGAAAATCTGGATGTGGGAGTAGTGATTCCTTGGGCAGCGGATTTTTAAAAATGTAACATCTATTCAGTGCAATATTCTTTTTCTGTTAACTTTTCTGATAACAAAAATGCAAGGTTTAATAAATAGTTATTGTGTTTTTAGTTTTAAAGTTATTGAGTAGAAAACAATGCATTACAAAACAATCACAGTTATCCTATGTTTAAATTCAATTTAATAATTTAGTGGATTTTCGGTCATATTGTAAAATGTTCTATTACCAAAACATTTTCATTTTTGATATACCTGATATAATTTTATTATGAAAATTAACTAACTTGTGCGTGTAATACTAAAAGAAATCACTCTGTTTTAGCAATCATGAAGGAAAATATATTTTTTCTTTTCCTGCTGCTATTATTAGGGATAGCCTCAGCAGCACCCAGCCAAAATAGTTTTGTAGTGTCTTCTACGGAGCCTTCGAAAGAAAATGAAAAAGAAGTAAGTTTGTAATTTGTCAATATGAATTATTTTTTACGTTAGTTGGTGTAGACTTTCTGGGTAGCTATTTAACAGATATGATGTTATAAAAATTTACAGCTAACGTGACAAATCTATACATGTCATAAATCTGTAAAGTTGGGATGGCTGTACATTGAAAATATTTGCAAAGAACTGATCTGGGGATGCAAGATGAGTAATAGAATACATTAGATGGTTTTCTGGGATTTTTGTCTCTTTCTGTCTCTTTGTCACGCCGAAACTACTGAACCAATTTAAACAAGGTTTTGACAGATAAATTTGTCTAAGCTTCGAGTAACATTTAGTTTTTATTTCATCGAAATCGACCTACTCTAAGCAGGGATGTCACTAGTTTTTTTTTGTTTTTTTTTTAATTTTCTCTAAAATGAACGGGGGGGGGGGGGGTTAAACTTTTCTCGGATTCTCCCAACTTGAAGAGCTTGAATTTCCCAACTCGAACCACAATAAAAAAAAATTCCCTCGAAAATAAAAATTGATAGGCAGAGGGGGATTTTCCCGAATTCTCCCAACTTGAAGCTTGGATTTACCAACTCGGCCACGATATTGAGTAGGTATTCCATCAGGTCTTTTGATAAGCTTCGGCTTTAATTTTTTAAGATTGGAGTACTGTGCATATATCTAGATTGTCACAATGTATGTATTTGTTGGAGGTGCATTTATTTTTACATATATATTTATTAGGGGCGGTAGCGAAGTTTTCCAAAAATTCATTTACTACGTCCTGTGAATTGCCGTAGATCTTGCACCTCATTTACAATATTTGTGATAGCATAATTTGCTTTTTTTGAAATTGATATATGACCAAAATGATTTAACATCTGTTTTAATATTGCTTTTAATATTATCTACATAATTTTTACATGCGAGTTCGATATTTTTTAAAATGTTTGATTTAAACTCATTATACGCATGTTATTATGTTTTGTTTTTTAATCGAATACATAGAGTATAAAAAGCTTGGCGGTAAAAAGTTTTAAAATAGATGAAACGAATTTTTCAAAATATTTATAATGATAAAAAGTTCTGCCCAAAAAAACAAATGTGGACTGAATGATAATATCTTCATAAAATGGTCTTATATTGGTAGAATATGTATATTAAATTTTGTCTTATTCGTCAAGGAATTTACCACTAAATATTTGAATCTGTTTCCGAGGCACACTGTATATCTATATAATGATAAAAATAATTTTTTCTAGCTTTAAGTCGAAAATAAAATTGAAGCAAATTATTAAATAAATATTTTATATATTCGTATATTGCAATATGTAAGAAACTTGTGACAATATTTTTAAAATTTATTTGTATGTGTAATAAGTTTAACATACTAACAGTAGTTCGTTAGTTGCTATGGTCGGGGAGCCCTCCCTAGCTGTACGTACCCCCGATCCTTGGAGACAATGTTTTTCATGATTAAAGCCCAAGGAACAATTTTAGACATGTCCCCCAAAAAAAACTGGCTGTACTTTCAAAATGGCGGCCATATGTTAAAAAAAAACTGTTGCCAATATTGTTTTTGTCATTTAACGCAAAAACTAAAAAAGATGGACAAAAACTTTTTTCAAGTGCATCAAATTTTCTACAATTTTGTTCCTATACAATATTTTGATAGGAGTTACCATTTTCCAGATAAATGAGTTAAAAATTAAGAAAACATGGAAATTCATATATTGGAAAATCATTTAGAGGAAATAACTTTGACAATTATTGTAAGGCGTATAATATAACTACATTATTAACATAACAAAAAATAAAGTAAACTAAAAAAAATTAATAATAATAATATAATTTGCGTTTATCTCGACATTTATTGTAGCAGGCATATTGCCGCCTTATAAATTATAAAATACTGTTACTCAAGCGTGAATGTCCGCGGTAGATTTAAATATATTTCTTAAATTTACATCTTAAACAAACACAACGGTATGCAACCAGAGTTACGTCTAAACTGTACTCAAGGTAGCTAGATGTCCTAACTTAACTTTAAGAGTGGAGAGGGTAAAGAGACAATACGATTTGAATGCGATGAAAGGGAAATCAGAACGATTAGTTTTCCGTTACTAGAAGTTTAGAATTTCGATTGCTCGCTAAACTTTTGAAAAGTGATGTATCTTCATTAAATTTCTCCTTAAAGACTTCAACATCGAAAGGGTTGATAGTCCCTCTTCTTGAACATTATTTTCACCGGTTTAATCCGTAAATAATTTATAAAGAAATCATTTTTTTGTAACTTAGATTTGACAGCGGCCAATTTTACAGCAAGCCACGCTTACACTTCATTTCTTTCCAGGGTTTTAATATTGGATGCAAATTTTTAGTATTGGATGCAAGTTTTCATTATAAAAATGCAAATCTTCTAAATTTGGAAGCAAGTTTTATCAATTTTGGGATGCACATCGTAGATATGCAATCTTTTTAACGTCATATTAAATTTTGGGTTGGAAACATTAATTTTTTTTAACCATCCCATGGGGTTATCTTTCTTCTCTTCTACGTAATTTGAAGATAAAAATGTATCTATTAGTCTAGAACAACTTTTTACGGAGGACACGACGATAATATGGTATGATAGTTGGGATTTGTCCTTATGGAATTTCTGGAAGCGTTGAATATGGTACTGGGAACTTCTTAACTTAATCTCGGGCTCATCTATAAATCAACGATTACGTCACTGTGGATTGGATTTCACCATCATCATCCCTTACTTGGAGTCACTACCTTCATTCACAGAAAATTCTAGATAAGTGTCGCAAATAAAATTTTTATCTAATGTTTTTTTATAAATACTTACTATTTTTATGCTTTAACATTTTTTTAGAGTTCTTTAATGTATCATGTTGCAAATATATATATTTTTTTTAATTATTTCCATTTTCAATTTTATTCTTAACATGTTTCAACGAACAGTTAATATTTTCTATTTTTATTAAGGTATAAATTATCGGCGTAACGTCTGATTAAAATCAAATATATAAAAAGTTCTGTAAAGACTTTGTGATCACAATTTCTACGAAACGCTTAGGTATATTTATATAATAAATTTTGACCTTTAAACACCATATTGTCAGTTCATGTTTTAGAAAATATTTTAAGTAATATCTATATAACAATATTATTGTCCATTCGATTCTTCCTTGTACATAACTTCGTTTAATATTAAGGCATCAGTTTAGTCGTTTTCTAATAAAAACACACCTAGTTTGATTGATTTATAATAAAATCAATTTTATAATTACATTGTCCACTTATTTCAGGTATTTTGATACAAACCAAACTATACAGACAAAGTATTTAGATATGATCTACTGAATTAATTATTTAATCTTTAATAGAAAATTGAATATCTTTTAGTAATATTTAAAGGTACTAATTTAATTTTTACTTGTGCGAAATTTGAATTATTAATTTACACCTTTTTTTTACAACTAGTACTTTCTTTAAATTTTGATTAGTTTATCTTTCTTGTAATCAAACTTCAATTTTAGTGTAAATTACTAATATAGAAAGATTGGCGCCCCGCTTTCTAAGAAAATTATCTCTATATAAGTCAAATTAACATCTCTTTAAGAAAAATTATTAAAACATCTATCATTTATTAATTTCTATCTACCACACACGTAAAACGGTAAACTATTTGTAAAGTGTTTTCTTACCCATGACTCGTCTGCCGAGTCTCTGAGCTACTGTGGTAGTAACATTTTTTCTTTAAATAACATAAAGTGCAGTAAGAATCTCAAACACTTAATGAAAATTAAAAATTTATTGAACAGCGAAGAAATAATGTTACATTATCTCGAAAACAGTAACAATAGATTATGACCGGATTAGAGTCAAAAGTGTTGATAGTGACATATTTTGGATTCTGCTGGCTCATTCCAATAAAATTAAATGTAAATTAGTCTTTGGTACCGGATTTGGCAATAAAAGAAGGCTTATTAACATATCCGCATTAGCAGAAGAGTACGGACCTCAAAAATGTTCGGCATTACTGGGCCTTCATTCATTTACTTGATGCGACTCAATACCTTTAAACGAAAAGGAAAGATAAAACCTAAAAATGTTACTTTATACCAAATATATCCGAACATTTCAAGATTTGAGGAGCAGCTGGAATATTGATGATAAATTAGTCGCATCATTAGAGGACATGTGCCATATATGGATCAAAGAAATGCGGTAGCAAGGACGAGCTTCGGCTAATTGCCATTAGACAAAAATGTGGTGACAATTGACACTAAAGTTGATTTTTCTTCGATTCCACCATTAAGAGCTTGCCTTATCAAGCATATTTAAAGGTGTGTTTACCAAACGTGTATTTGGCGATTAGCCGACGAAGGTATTCACAATATTCCAAAGCCTTGGAATGATTATGGATGGCAAGACAATGGAGAACCTCTTTGGCGTTCAGCAGATAAAATACTGCCTCAATCGCTTACTGAAATTCTTCGGGAGATGATTCCAACTCAAATCATAATAGACGAAAGTGAGGATGATAACGATATCATAAATGAAGCAATAGGGAGAGAAGACTTGGAAGAAATATATGTATCGGAAGGCAGCGACAGTGAGTTTGAAAGCGAATGAGCTGTTACTTGCGTTTTATATTGAATTTTATATTTTATTTTAAAATCTGAATCATTTATCTGGAAAATGGTAACTCCTATACAAATATTGTATAGGAACAAAATTGTAGAAAATTCTATGCACATTGTTCTTTGTGTAGAAAGTTTCTCCATCTTTTTTAGTTTTTGTGTTAAATGACAAAAACAATATTTTCAAATTTTTTTTTATAAACGGACGCCATTTTGAAAGTACAGCCAGTTTTTTTTTGGGGGGACATGTCTAAAATTGTTCCTTAGGCTTTAATCTTTAGGAAAAACATTGTCCCCAAGGATCGGAGGGGGAGGGGTCTTGCACGTACAGTTAGGGTGGGCTCCCGTAGTACTGTGATTATATTAAATAAAACAATTCCTTATTAATGTAATTTCGTTTTTCAGGATTCTGCTAACAATCCACCTTTATTTCCGATAATATATGAAATGGATATAACAGCAAATATTTCTAATAGGTTTGCTAAAACATTAGTAACAAGTAAAGTCAAAAATAGCGATAAAACCCCAAAGGAGGCAACTTTCACTGTTGTGTTACCAGAAAAAGCATTTATTTCAGAATTTGTAATGGAAATTGAAGGAAAAAGGTATAAGGCTTATGTGAAGGAAAAAGAAGAAGCAAAAAATATATATAATCAGGTAAATTAAAAATTTTTGTGGTGATGAAATTAGTTGCTTTTTCTAAGTTGCAAAATATAAGTATTAGTTATAATGGAACGGATCTGTTTTAAACTTTTTTTGACAGTTCGGTTACACGCGTGCTCTCTTACCATGTTGTCAAGTTAGTTCAGCTTAATCGCACTGGGTGGCGGAGGAATTCGCATTTGAAATTTGTAAAAACAAGTTTTTCTGTGATAACCTCCGATTAAAGAACTTATATCTAGACACATAACAGGCTATCTTTTCACTATATACCTTGATTGCTCCTAACATAGTCACATTATATGTCCATTAAAAATAATAGATGAACATCACATCCCATAGGCAACAGTGGCGTTGTGTGTGTAGAAAATGTGTAGAATGGTAAATATTTCCATTAAAATGAATTATTGCAATTCCTGCATTACCGGCTCTTTATATAACGTGATGTAGGCATACGATATTACAGTAAGATAAAACAGTAAGATAAATATGTATTGAAAGGATATTAAAATTTAATTGCTATTTACTTTATAACTGTAAACTGAACTTCATCATGTTACGACTATGGAACGATCGATTTTCTTCTTTTTTAAACTGCTTTCTGCAAACGACACAACACTTCACTATTTATTTGCACTAAATATATTGTCACTAAACTGTTTAAATATGAATAGAGAATATTATTTAGATATTGAGCAAATCACAACTTAAAATAAAAAGACTTCTTCACCACATTTTGATCGAAAAACACGAAAAACGCTTATTAACAATAATAGCGGATATACTGTCAAAAGTGTCAAACTGAGATTATGATAATCAAACTGAACCGATGGTGCCCGAATCGGTCGCGAACAGATCGACTAGCCAATCAAGAACTTATGGGAAGAAGTGCCTTAGATTGTGAATCTTTCGGGATCACACAAAGTAATGCCATTATGTAATTAGATATAAGTTCTTTAATCGGAGGTGATAACTTTGTTATTTATTATTAAGGTTTTTCACCTACCACAAGTGTGTTTATTTGAAAAAAAAAATTAAAAAATTAATTAGTCGAATACTAGATGGAACAGCGAACAAATTCCATTTTGGTTTTTCAAAATCGCACGACAGGGAAAAAAGTTATAGGAGGTTGAATGAAAGAATCATCTTGAAAGCATCAATACGTCGTCTGTTTGCCTCCCATGTTTCAAAGGCGTAAAGAAAGATGGAGAAAACTAGTGCGTTAGCAAGTCTGATCTTTCTGCGTTTCGTGATATTTTTGTCATGTCGAATTTTATTCAATTGGCACGTTGTAAATCTTGCCATTATCTCTTATTCGTAGGTGCTGGTCCAAGGTAGACCACTTTGTTTGTATTTTAATATTGTAATTTTTTTTTAAGAAGTAGTGCAATAGAAGAAGGCGATATTGTAGCTAGAAAATTCTGGCTTGAACTTAAGTTATAACCCTTTATAAATGATAAAAAATTGGAAAGAATAACGATATTTAATATTTTTAACTTTTAGGCGGTAGCTACAGGACAAACCGCTGGACATGTTTCGGTAAGCGCTAGAGACTCTAACAGATTTACAGTGTCTGTGAATATAGAACCTGAATCTAAAGCTGTATTTCTCCTAACCTACGAAGAACTTCTTCAACGTAGAAATGATCAGTATGAACTAGTTCTGAATATACACCCCGGCCAAATTGTAAAACGATTGAATGTAGAGGTAAGTTCGTTCTAAATGTGGAAAATGTGAAACTGTATGTTATTTTAATTTAATTTAAAGATTCATATTAACGAGAGTAGACCACTGAAATTTGTGAAAACACCATCATTGAGGTCTGGAAATGAAATAAGCAAAAACGAAGATAAACTAGACCCTTCATCTGATATTCAGATAGTAAATTCGACATCAGCCGTTGTTAAATTCAATCCAGACTCGGAAAAACAAAAAGAATTTGCTCGAGATTTAGGAACAAAAGAATCTGATGGATTGTCTGGACAGTTTATAGTTCAATATGATGTAGAAAGGGATCCCCATGGTGGAGAGGTAAGTTTTAGTGAATGCAGTGATATTTTATCTCAAAATAATAAATGCCAAAATGTATCTACCTAAAATAAATGTATGTATAAGTCCGATTTTCTGACTAGGCCCCATAGGCCCGGGCCTATGAGCGCCGATCTGCGAGGGACGCCTTTGCCTTTCATCTTAGTGGTTAGTGCCCATAAACTAATCCGAACTTCACAAGCAGTATTTAGGCGGGAGCGCAAAATTGACCTGGGCCTAAGGGCAATTTATATCTAAAACCAGCACTGTGTATGTATCTCCGATTAAAGAACTTATATCTAGATACATAATGGCTACCTTTTCTTCATATACCTTATTTGTTCCTAACATAGTCACATTATATGTCCATTAAAATGGATAGATGAACATCACATCCCATAGGCAACAGAGGCGGGTATGTGTAGAAGGGAAAATGTAAAATATTGTACCTATTTTATGTGATAATTATTGGTTAACTTCTAGGAATATTAACGCAGATTGAAAAAATACAATAGGTAAAGATGTTTTATTCAAGGGAAATATGCATTGGAAGGATATTATTTATAATATTATTATTAAAACTATAAACTGAACCTCATCATGTTACGACTATGACCTACTTACTCATGAAATGATCGATTTCTGCAAATGGCACAACACTATTGCATGTTGCACTAAATTGTCACTAAACCGTCTAAATATGAACAGAGAATATTATTTAGGTATTAGGCAAATCACAACTTAAAATAAAAAGACTTCTTCACCACATTTTAATCGAAAAATACGAAAAACATTTATAAACATTAATGACTGATACTGTCAAAACTGTCAAACTGAGATTATGATAATCGAACTGAAGCCGACCGTGTACGAGCGGCCGCGAATACGCCGATGGGCCAATCAGCAACTTATGGGAAGAAGTGCCTTAGATTGGGAGTCTTTCAGGATCATAAAATTCATGCCATTATGTATCTAGATATAAGTTCTTTAATCGGAGGTATGTATAAATACTGCTGTAAAGAAAAATCTGAATTTCAACCCAAATAATAAATTCAATATTTATTTGACAAGTACATATATTCAAGAGATTTGCACTCACTCATGATTCTTTGTATTGTATTAAATATAGGTACCAATTTTGAAATATGGAAAAAATAATAATTTAAGTAGAAATTTTGAAATGGACAAGTATTAGGTGGCTGTGGTTTAATGATTTACAAAATTTTGTGATTTTGTCTGGAGATTACAAAGAACTCTAAAACATCGAATGACTTCTGTATAATATTGCGCACCTCTCGGGTGGTGAGGTGGGATAATACTATTTCCTCGCAGGAGAGAGCTGACTGGCGTATACGAAATATGGAGGCCGGAGAATAGGCCTTTCACACACCAAAAGTGCGGCGAATCGCCAACTTAAGGTCAGTTCATCACACGCTTAACGTGGCGGTGCTGTTTGCCACCAAGCAACATTGTCTCGATTGAATACGTATGCTAGTATTGCTAGTGGCTTGCAAAAAGTCGCTAGCGAGGGGCGAGGGAGACTTTAGATCAGGTGGAAGACTTCTCGAAGACGCATTATGAACAAAAGCGTCCACTAAACCGAGATACTCCAGCCCTGGTACACTTTGAAGCTATTTGCCAGCAGCCTCAAGCAGTCTGCCAACCGATAACGACGGAAGAGGTTCGGAGAGCATTTGAAGGCTCCAAGAACTTTGCTGCTCCTGGACCCGATAGGATTAAGAACTTTTGGTAGAAAAAACTTCCGAGCACCCACAGCCATTTAGCCAGAATCTTCACCTAGTGGCTAAATGGAGAGCAGCAAATCCCTTGTCGAGGGGCGAACCGTGCTACTCTCTGAGAACGGAGATTTGACAGATCCAGAGAACTACAGACCGATAACCTGTTTAAATACATGTTACAAGATATTCACACTTGTACATGCGGCTACTCCAAGCAAGCGGCCCATTTTACGAACGGATATACGAGCAACGTGGGTCTAAGAAGGGTGTGTTGATTCAAGGAGAACCTGCTTAATGACAGATGTGTCACGCAGAACTCGGACTGTGCAATATAAGCGGAACCTTTCTTTGGCCTGGATCGATTACCCCAAGGCATTTGACATGACTTCTCACGACCTAATTATTCAGTTGCTCCAATGTCTTGCGATGCCAGGTCTCGTAATTCCGCTCTGGAGGAGTCAGTTTACTATAATATCTGGTAATGTCAGAGTCCAAACAGAGGCGATTATGTTTAAGAGACGTGTGTTTCAGGGAAACTCCTTTAGCCCTCTTGTATTTTGCATCTCGCTAACTTCGCAGAACCTGTGGTTACAATTACGGCACCCCTGAAGATAGGAGGTATAAGATCACTCATCTATTTTACAAGAATGACCTTAAACTTTATGCCTCTAGCGAGAGGGATTTACGCCAAGCCCAGGGTGGTACACGAGTACACTCAGGCTGTCGGCATGGAGTTCGGCTTGGACAAATGTGCACTAGTTCACCTCAAGAGAGGACGATGCGGTGATTATGTAGAGGATGCGTAGCTTGTAAATGGAAGCATCTTGCACCACCTAGATGACGAAGCCTCGTACACGTACTTGGGTGTGGAGCAACGCTCCACCCAAGAAGTGTCAACAGTGAAATACGCTCTCCGCGCCAAGTATCAGCACCTCCTCCGGCAGATATGGCCTTCTGAGTTGTCGAGGAAGAATAAAGTGTCTGCAACTAACATGCTTGCCGTTCCAGTCCTTCTACACTCCCTTGGGGTAGTAAAATGGACACAAAGCGAGCTGCACCAACTAGATGTAGGAACTCGAAAGAGGATGCATCTCAACAGAAGCTTGCATCCAAAATCGTCCGTTCCACGGTGATATATCTCATGACAGCAGGGACGCCGTGGACTCTTCAGCTTGGAGTATCTAATTCGGATCCCTTTCTCTGTATGGTTCGCGGTCATGAAAATGCAGGGATATGAGCGTTTTTGTTTAAAGTTGCACAAAGAGCAGCTAATGAGCTTGGTCTCGAATTTGACAGTGGGCGTGTAAATCCAAACTCTGTTACCGAATTGGGACCCGCTCAGCAAAAAACATTTACAAAATCAGCTGAGCAAAACAAATTTCTGCAGATGCGCAAGGATAAACCCTTGCATAGAATCTTCCACAAGAACATTGAAGAAAGGGGCTTATCTGAAAAGCTGACCTTTGCTATCCTAAGGTCAGCTGGGCTAAAGTCTGAGATCGGGGGGTTCTTCATATGGCTTACCAAGATGGTGTGTTTAACACGCTTGTCTATCGAAGTCATGTCTTGGGTATGGAGATCCTTGATATAAACTACAGGGCCTGCCGAAGGGCGCCGGAGACACTCACGCATCTATTGTCAGCTTCTTCGGCATACGCTGTCTCATCCATAGACATGATGGAGCATTACGAGTTCTGTGCTATTATCTACGGCACACACACAGTGCTGCCTTGCTCTGGGAGATATTGAGTCCGTGGTGGGGAACGAGCAGTGCCTAATTCATTGGGACTACATTTTTCCCTCTCTCAGGCAAATATAGGCCAATAAACCTGATATAGTCCCACTAGACCACCAAATCAGGACAATGTTTGTTACTGAGTTCTCCGCTTCAGCGGAAATAAACATTGTTTGAAAGAGGAAGAATAACAGACTAAATATCGAGATCTTCTCTTCGAACTCCGCAGACTCTATCCAGACCACACTGTTCAGCTAGTGGTATTGATTATAGGATCCCTCGGTGGGGTGAGGCATACACTGTTTTCGGAATTGAACACGATACCGGCATGCCAAAACTCGTCGAAAATCTTAGCTGGAAGAATGCAGAAGGTCCTTGGTTCGTTAGGCCTGCTCAGAGCACACGACTCGAGGACCCAGTGATCACTAACTCTACGGCGTAGGGAGTGGTCTCTGGTGTCGCATAAAATCGCATAAAAGAATCCCTATCAAGCTCCCGTAAGGCGACCAGAACACTGAGTATCAGACTTTAGGAATCATGAGATTCCGATTACTCAGTTGTATGGGTCTTCCAAACGAAAACTCCAGGGATTAAGACTAGCAACAAGTCCATTAAAATGCAATTAGTTCAAAGAATACCATTTGTTTAATAAGTATCAAATAATGCAGTGATTTTTAGTAAAATGATATAATATGAAAGAATCACGCCTCCCCAACTAAGGCAAATGACTTTTTAACAAGTGAGAGCGTACGCTAACAATCGATTTGGTAGAAAAAAATCGTGCAACCATCCCAGAATCAAATATAAGCCTTTTTAAAAATTTATATGACTTTTGTATTGTGGTAATTACGGCTTACTGAAAATAACATAAAAATGTTTTACAAAAAAAAAATAAGTTTCGCTAGAGACTACTTAGCTTTAAAGTTCTCGTATCGTGAGATTTCACATACTAAAACAACATTCATGAGGACTTACTTACTACATAAGTTTGATAGCGTTCGATCAGTCCACGACTTACTTGCCCCTATGTAGGTGTTCAATATTAGAAAAATGGGAGCTACCCACCTCCGAACGATTTTTGGGCAAAATTGAATTTTGGCGTTTTTATGCACCAGGCGTTTTTCTCTATAACTTTTGTATTTGGAAAGCCCTGCTATTGGCTTTCCTACCATCGCTTTGTATTGATTACCTAACGCACTCGACCAAATTGCGAGTCGCTGGGTGGATCCAGACTTGTTTTATGCGGCCTTGTGCATTTTCATTGATTTTTGCCATTTTTTTGCTTATAGGCGCTACGACGCCTTTGCCAATTCGTCGGTGTCGCCCTTTTTATGCATTGCATCTATTAAATTTTACAGCCAGTCTTTGAAACAGGTTATATAATGACTATACCTCGATGGTCAATGTCTTCGGCGGAGGAATTAAAGTTGAAAATATTTTGAATATTTTCCAAGGACATTTTTGGCGTATTTTTAAAAAATAATGTTTAAAGTACAACTTTGGCGTACCAACTCATAACGGTCCTTTTGGACTAGTTTGTGGCTCTGAAGTCCCTCAGACCCTTAAAAATGTTCTTAATTAAAATTTTTGCCTAAGTTAAATTTTTATTTTGGTTTCGATTCTGGAAGGTTCTGCAACATTACCAGCATACCCACTCCGGCATCGGAGACAGAGAGAGGAGCGACTGGCATCACAAAAAATAATAATAATAATAAAAGTCTTTTCAAGGTTTTATTTAATCCACTGCAATTTCTAGGTACTGCTTCAAGATGGCTACTTTGTGCATTTCTTTGCTCCAAGTGACCTGGAACCATTAGCAAAACATGTTGTATTTGTATTAGATACTAGTGGAAGTATGGAGGGAAGTAAGATTTCACAGTTGAAAGATGCTATGAGGAGTATTTTGAATGAAATTAAGAAAGGCGACTTATTAAGTATCGTTGAATTCAGCTCTACTGCGACAGTATGGGATATTCATTTTAAAAATAGTACGAACATTGATGAAATAAGAAATGCTGAAGACCTTTTATCCTCATTATCTGTAAGTATTTTTTTTAATATCACTATGTTCTTGCAAGGTATTCTAAGAGGAAGAAGAGGAAGCTTAGCACACTTAATCAAATAATTACGCGTACAGGTAAAATATGTCTTATCAGATGAAAGGGTTTTCTTGGAATAATAATAATTTTGCACCATTTCTCGTGCCGCACTGTTTGTGTAATACTTTACTCATATTCTCTTATACCTTTAATTATTTAAATTTAATTATTTTAATAAGTCTACCAGAGAGTTCTCTCTTTTACAGCCACCCTCCACATCTCGCGAAATTAATAGGTACATATGCCAAAATCATGTGCCCTTACTAGATGGAAGGAAATTATGACTGACTTTTGTATTTTTGCGCCCCTAGTAAAAACACAAGCGACTTTCTGGAGACGTACTATAAGGATAGATAAGTGGCGGAGGGATTTTTCATGTCTTCAACATTTTTTTAGGGGTTAGTGCGTTAGCTTTAGTTTAAATGGAGCAAGTACGCGCTAGCTCTCTACAAAACTGTAATATCTTTTTTTAAGGCATGAAAACTTGCCCCTCTTTCACCTATTCATTCTTTTGTTACAAGTCCAGAAACTAGAAAGTGCGCTAACTTTCTCATTCGGGACGAAAAGGAGCATTTGCTGTTCTTTACAATTTGATACTACTTTTTGCATTTCTTGTTAATGTGGCCAAAAAACCGTTAACTTAGCCCCCTCCACTTTCAGTAGTTTAATAACTCGAAAGAAATACGGCGCTAGCTAATTATTTTGTGGCCCAAAAAAGCTCATAATGGGCTTAATTTTTTGAGAAAATTAAATTGAAGAAAAAAACAAGTGTTGTCAACTTAACTTACCCAATTCGGACGCCTGAACTAACGAAACATTTAAAATACCTTATTCATCTGAAAGCAGCCAACCAATAATACCGTGATTGAGATACTGTTATTTAAATGGTCATCCTTATCATACACCAAATTTTAAATGAAATTTGACATATTATGCTACACGACCTTCTTCTAAACAGGCCTGCTCTCTTATATTGTCACCGCAAATTTTTTAGCATTATGTGTTGTGTCAATACAATGAGGTATAAAATAATTCAATATCTTAAATGCTACTCTAGCCTATAGTGTAGGGTTTGGGTCCCGAGATGTCTCGTGTCTCGAAGTCCCGGAACTTTTCCCAAATTTAATTGTCTCGGGTCCCGGGACTTTCGGGTCGAGACTCGAGACACGCTTGTAATAATTTTATTAACAAACGGTCACAATAAGCTTCATTTGCTCAGGTTTCTCGCACTCTGCCTCTGAGAGCGCCATCTGTTAGTTTAACGAGTAATTACTTGATACTCATATGTACTTAACTTACTATACACAATAAAACCGACATCTGTTGAAAACAAGAGTGTTCTCTTTCCGAAGGCATTATTACAAAAATCAGATTGTCGGGCAAAGTTGTTAATGCACTAATTTTTTTAAAAGAACATTTTAATAAATTATGAAAAAAGACTAATTGATAGTTCATTATATTATTTATATGACTAATGACTAGAGACTAAATTTTATTACCAAAAAATGAATCTGTATGAGAATTAAACACACGAATTGTTTAGACTTTAATTAACATTAGAAATAGTCTAGGTGCCCGCGTACATAAATGCAATATATACATATCCTCGTATAACTTCTTGTACGGCATAATTGCGCCTAGTCCATCACTTTTTTCCTCTGCAAAAATTTTCGTAAACGCAGCGTTCCTCCTCGGCATGAAAAAGACGATTTCCACACGTCAGACTGGAAAATCGGCAAATATATTTTGTCCGACATTTCGAAAATTGGATTCTACATATTTTTACTAAGCAATCTTGAAAAAATCAGCCGGTTATCAATAAATGTTTTAAAGTTATGTTCCAAAATTTTTGTCATACAGTTTGTAGAAATATATAAAATATATATGAATCCAATTCTCAAATTGTCCGACAAAATATATTTGCCGATTTTCCAGTCCGACGCGTGGAAATCGTCTTTTTCATGCCGAGGAGGAACGCCGCGTTTACGAAAATTTTCGCAGAGGAAAAGAGTGATAGACTAGGCGCAATTATGCCGTACAAGAAGTTATACGAGGATATGTATAAATTGCATTATGTACGCGGACACCTAGATAAAATGTTAGAAATTGATTTTAGTCCAGTCAATGATGATTTCTAGAGGGAAATGGTGAGATCACAATTTTTGACTAGAGGGCTATTGGACTATTTAGGAGGTAAACATACCAAAAGTCCCCGAACGTATAAGGTGGGGGGATGCAGGAGGGCACGAAGAAGGTCCTGGTTTTTGGTTTTTCGCTCATATCTCGAAAACGGTTAGCCTCAATCAAAAAGGCTATATTCAAAATTAAAGCTGACTAAATTTTCTACAATAATGTTTCTATTATTTTTTTTCGTATCTGCTATGGTTTAGTAATGAATTGTATATCTTTTGACTGTATTCTAACTTTATTATAAATTTATTATAAATCGAAAATTAATTGAAATTCTTGTACAGATATCCGTTTCACAACAGACTGAACTGAAATATCGAATAAAAAATGTCTTTGCGTTTGTAAGTGTGTGTGTGCGTGTATATCTATGTGTGCGTGTATACCGCTTCTTGTAAACACGATAACTTCTGTTAGACTAAAAATATTTTATTACAATTTGGAACATATGTAAAACAGCATATTACAATAATCCCTACTGAAATTGGGCCATATATATAATACATGGTGATAATCAGAGGCCTACAATTCTCACTTCATAATAATGCTATTAAAAATACCATGTTCCATATTTTAGGATAACACTGATATATCATCTAATTTATATAAAGTTGGTTTGCCTAACATATACCCGGTATATTGCGGTTTAGAAATCTTATACATCTTATTTTTGTATGCTTAGTAATATTTTGCTCTGAAATTAAAATAAAACGTATTTTACGTATGAGAGTTTGTAGGCTTCTGATTATCACCATATATTACAGATATGGCCCAATTTCAATAGGAATTATGGTAATATGCTGTTTTACATATGTTCCAAATTGAAATCAAATATTTCAAGTCTAACAAAAGTTACCGTTTTTACAAGAAACGGTATACACGCACACATAAATATATACACACACACACACATTTACAGACGCAAAGACATTTTTTTTTCGATATTGAATGAATGAATGAATGAATGAATGCTTTATTCAGCCTGAAGCTGTTTACCTTACAAATACCTAAATGTACAATATTAAAAACAAAACAAAAAAAGAGGGTAAACTATTATAAACATGTATAAATAAAATAAATATATATATATATATATATATATATATATATATATATATATATATATATATATATATATATATATATATATATATATATATATATATATATATATATATATATATATATATATATATATAGAGATATGCATGGTCATATACAGGCCCGTTTCATACACTGAGCGGTTGTAGTGCAGCCCGATTTAACGTTGTGCAGCCCGGGGTCGGGCTCATCAACGTACCCCTGTATATATCATCACTAAATGGCCACAAATCACGTTAGCTTCCTTCCTACAAAATTTTGGGGTGGGCTTCAAAAAGTCATATTTTCATGTTCCGAGATACACTTTTAGTTCAGCACTACTGAGTCAGGCGGCGCTGTTCCTGTATATCCAAGACTCTTATACAGCTGATATCTATCGCACGTTATATAGCCCGATATTTGGCATCGTTGCAATGGCTCGATAAGGTTCGATTCTTATTTCCTCTTAAATACTTTCTTCATGAAGTCACAATCGATGAATGAAAGCTCTTTATTTGAATCAATTTTTTAACCTCACAAGTATTGTATCATATTTGAACAATTTTTCTAAATTCAAAAATTGATATGCCTACTAAGAATTATGAAATACATGGTACAGTGTTATGAAAGAAGAATAGTTGTTAGCATCTTAAACGTCTTAAAATGTGTTTTGAAGTGTAATACAGAAATTCAAATAAATGTCCCTAAATTAGGATTGTGTTTTTTGCATTCAGTATTCAATAATACTATACTTAATTATTATAATTTTGGTACTAAAATTTTCATGGAGAAATATCGGTCATTAAACAATAATTATTATTATGCAGAATGATGTTTTACATATCATAAGGATAGATAGGCATTGTCCATAATCACTATAAGCTGGTACTACTTACACATCCACATAGTGGAGTGAACGTATAATAAAGGTAAAAAAAATGTTTTTTTAAACAGGCTTAGAATGCCACGAAAGGTCGATATTTTAAGTTCGAGCAAAAAAAATCTGTCTGTAATTTTTTTTTGTGCACAAGATTACTCTGGAAACGTTTATGATGTTAACTCAAAATGTGGGACACCTGTGTATTATAACGAGATCTGGAAATAGATTATGTTTTGATCTTATTCCGTTGAAGTTTGGGATGAGGGGATAAATAGGCAAAGCAAGCAAGTGAGAGTTTATAAAATTGGGATTTAGTGTATGTACGAGAAGCCAAGTACCTACTCAAATTTTTTTTGACATCAGCCACTTCCACTATCACCCCCATTACCATCCCTACCTCATTATTAAAGGACGAAAAAAAATAAAATTGTGATTTTGTGTGTGTATAAGTACCAAAGGCCTAATTTTTTTTTGCATCAGCTATACTCCCCACTACCATCCCCATTGTCGATATGGCATATTGTTTTATGGGCTTTTGTGGTAGACGATTGCAAATATTATATTATTAAAGTTCTATGATCAGTTATTTCCACATAATGGACTGCAAATACAGTATCAACCTTTTTTTCTTTGTAAGAGCCTTGGATGTTGAAATAGTGATTCTTTACGCAGCGGTTTTTTTAAGTCAGGTTCCCTTTACTGTATGGTGCATCTAACTGCATGACGTGATCTGTCTTGGTTCCCTGTTAAGCCTACATGGTTTCTAAAAAAGCACAATTTTGATGGGCTAACTTGAATCGTTTTATTCTATTTGGACGTGCAAAAGAGAACAACGTCATAATTGCGGAATACTTATTACTTACACATCCACGTAGTGGATTTGAAGTATAGTAATCGTAAAAAAAATTTTTTCTCAAATTATTGAAGGTGATTATGGAAGGGAATAAAAAGATAAAATTGTGATTTAGTGTGTATAAAGGAACAAAAGGCCTGAATACTTTTTTGGCACTCGCCACCACCTCTACCACATTATTAAAGGAAATAAAAAAATAAAATTGTGATTTATGTGTACAAGAGCCTCTAAATTTTTCCCCCTCTACTACCTCCGCTACCATGTTGCACATCGTTTTATGGGTTTTTGGGATAGACCATTTCAAATATTATATTATCAAAGTTCTATCTATGAACAATTATTTTTACACAGTGGATTGCAAATATAGTATCGAAATTTTTTTGCTATAAAAGGCTTGGGCAGGAAAATCTAGATGTGGAAGTAGTGATTTTTTAGGCAGCGTTTTTTTTATTAATGAACACATATATTTTTATAATGGTTATTTGAATTTATATTTGTAGTCGGTCTCCCTGCATGGTGCATCTGGCGTCATGCACCTACCTTGATTTCATTGGATTCGGAATGACGTCTAGAAAAATGCGCAAAAGTTTCAAACCCGCACATAAACAATTGCAAAAGTTATAAACTAATGAAAATTGAAAAAAATAACGAGTTCCGTTTTTTGCAAATAACTCGAAAACTATTAAAAATTTTAAAGAAAGAAAGATTCTTAAAGAGGAAGAAATTCCCAATAAAAAAGTCCCGACTCCCGAAACTCTACATCTATTATTAACGAGATTATTAATAATTTTAATTTAATGTTGAAAATAGAACTCCGCGCAGCGAACACTAAGGCGTTACGATGCTCTGAAACCGTCCGGAACAAGTAAAAATACTTTTTGTTATTAAATATTAATTTTAAAATTCATAAAAATTATGTTGTTATTTAAACACTTAAAGGAACAGTATCCCGTTGGAAAAAAATTTTTTTCATTAATTTTAATTACTCTTACTGTTTTTATATTCAAAAATACTATAAGATTACATAAACTTAAAATTTTTATTGCTATTTGTTTAAACAAATTTTATAAACAAATAGATAAATTACGTGTTTTTGAAAAATATTTTTCTGCCATTTTATTTGTTATAGAATATTATGATTAAAAAAAATTCTTAAAAATTGTTTTTAATTGTTTATAATCACTTTTGTCTTTTTTCATTATTTAAACATGTTATTAAGAAAAAATTTTATTCCTAAATTTATTATTTGCAATTATCCAAAAGCGAGTCCAAAAGGTGGAAAAAAGAATTTTTTTTGTTGTGAATTTATTTGTTTATTTAATAAACAATTTGTTATTAACAATCACCGAATGTGTTTATATTTATTTTAGATAGAAAGAAATAACAAAAACAACCGTATACATAAACATGAAAATTCTTTTGTGAATAATAATTTAAAAATCGAGAAAAGTATGCCGTGGAAAATGACAAAAACTAGATTCAAAACATTAATTTTGTCTATATAACCAAAGCGTTCTGTCCGAAATGTCCATTTTATTTAACATATGTTAGAATCAAAACATAGCCTACTGCTATTCTTGTTTTATTATATGTAGGCAAATAATATACCTACATATTTAGATAAAAAAGGTATATTTTAATCACAGTTAGAAAACACTAACGAAAATATTAGTGGGAAAAGAGCAGAGCGTTTGCCCTAAACAATTTTATGACAGCATCAAAAAAGGTGATTAAGGAATTCTTTCTGCCGCGATTTTATTATTTTAGTTTGTTTTTGGTTTTGGTGTGGTAACAAGTGCAATAAGAAGTCTAATAACTAAATCTAAGCATTGAATAAAAATAAACAAAAAAACTTTCTGATGATTTGTTAACTAGCAAGGAAATAAAAACCATTAAAAATTACTGTCTCTGTATAATTTAAGAAATATAGTGTAATAATGCATAAATCTGTAACGAAAGTGAGTGGAACTATATCTTTTATTGCTTTATTTTTCGAGTTGTTTATAAAATATTGAAGTTAAAAATATCACGTGTCTATTCAAAAAAAACCGCTGCCCAAGGAATCACTACTTCCACATCCAGATTCTCTATCCAAGTCACTCACCACGAAAAAACTTTGTATGTGAAAATAATTGTTTATGGAACTTTAATAATATAATATTTGAAATCCTCTACCACAAAAACCCATAAAACGATACCCCACATCGGTAGTGGGGTGGGGGTGGTGATAGGGGGGTGGTAATGGGGGGTGGATGAAGTAAAAAAAATATTTTGAGGTTTCTGGTTCCTGTACATACACTAAATCACATTTTTTTTTCATCCCCTTTAATAAGGAGGTGGGGGTGGTAATGCCAAAAATTTTTTTGAGACCTTAGCTTCTCTTATATATACTAAATACCAATTTCATGGACTCTTACCTGCTTGATTTACCCATTTACCCCAAATTTACCTCAATTTACTCCCCAACCCTTCGACGGAACAAGATGAAAATATAATCTAGTTCTAGATCTCGTTAAAGTACATATGTGTACCAAATTTCAAGTCAATATCTTAAACGGTTCCAGAGTAAACGTGCGCACAAAAAAAAGTTAGACAGACAGACCGACAGACAGACAGAAATTTTGTTTTTGCTCAAACTTAAAACTCGACATTTCATGACATTTTAAGCCTATTTGGACAATAAAAATTTTTAAAAATTTTTTTGTCGTTACTATACTTCCACTGGACGTGGAAGTAATAAAGAAAAAAATTTGTACCATCTACAAATAATTCTTTTCGTGAAGTATATGTCATTACCTCTAGGACTGCAGTTTTCGCCATGTATTTTTACGGAATTGAAAATTATTTTTTCTGTACTAAAGCATTTCTTATAAACAATTACTTTCATTTTATTTTAAATTTCCAGCTGCTCAGTTAATTTGTTGTAATGTATTCTAATGTTTTGATTATTTAATTTTAACAAATTCTAAAATAATTCTTTAACCTCATTTATACATTTTATTTTCGTCATAGTAATTTAGGACTAATAATTTTTTAGTTAGATTTATGGCTAAATACTGTAATATAACTCTAACTTGTTTTAAACAGGCGTTGTGTAGCTTTTGTATACCATTGGCAACAGTTCTTTTGGCATTTGAGACGCTTTAATTGTTTTATTGCTCTGTGCAAGAAAGTAGGTAACTGTCACCAGATTTAAGTTGAATGTAGGTAGAAGAATGTAAGAAAAAAAGGTGCACAAAAGAGTTTACACACAAAAGGAAGAGGTCAGCCTTAATTAGCTTCCCCATATACATTAAGAAAACATATTATGACTGTACGCAGTATTACATTAGATTGAGAAAACTATTAAACAAAATTTTTACATAATAATAAACAATTATATAAAATAAAATATAAATATTATATTACCTTTAATAACGATAATTTAACTATCAAATGTACCGTTTTTTATTATAACCATTATACGAGAGAATTTTATGCTCTACCGAAAAGTTACGTATATTGTTTTGCCCTATCATGCTTAATTTTCAAAATATTGACGAAAAAGCATATTTTGTTGCAATTATTGTTAGTAACTTTTGAACCCGAAAAGAAAAAAAAGAAAAGAATATCACACAAATTCCTTTTTAAGAGTATGACTTGCGAAGACTAATTAATGTCGGGCACAAGTATTTTATATGCTTGCACTAATAGTACAGTAACTAGAGGTTTTAACTTCGGAATAATGTCATATTGAACGGATTTAGTTAATTTTTAGAGGTATAATAGTAAATGCTTGACAGAAAAGTTTCTAGACATAGAATCAAACTTTAAGAAGAAAAGGTTCTATGCAAATTTTCACATAAATTGATAGTTTCTAAGTTATAACGACTTCAAAATTGCGATTTTATCTTAAAAAAAAAGGTATTTCCAAACGCCTTTCGTCAAGTATCTCGAAAAGTATTACTTTATCGAAAAAATGTTACAGACCAATTACAAAAGTACAAACTGGGAAATAATTATATTTTTTGTTTATTGATGTAGGATTAATAATTTCGGAGATATTTAAGTTTATATTTGGTAGCCAAATTTCGAAATTACCTTTAAAGTTTAAAATGCATTTTTTTCTAAAGCAAGTGCTTTAAATGAGCAAAAAAATTTGAACATCTAGGTAATGCTACATCCTAACGAAAAACTGTATTTGAGATAATTTCTTTACATTCCTGGCTAATTAGAGTAACAAAATGGCGTCCTTTTTATATAAAAAAATATAATACGCTCATTTTTACATCATAACTTCTTTACTTCTTATGCTACAGGAACGAGTAAAAAATAATTTGAAAGCGCAATTAATTTTCTTTAATTTCATTTCTTAGTGTGCGTGACGTAGGTGTCTCAATTTCTGAGATATTTAACATTTAAACTGCATTTTACGGCTTATAAACGTTCGGACGCCATTTGTAAACTTTCATATCTCCGAAACTATTAAATCTATGTAAATAAATAAACAAGCTAAATTCATCAGTTTATGAGCTTTATTTTTTCAAAAAAACTAATATTTATTGAGATACCTATTTGGAAAAGGAAAACAAAATATCGTTTTATCGAAAATACCTTTATAGTTTAAACTGTATTTTTTTTCTAAAGCAAGTGCTGTATACAAACCAAAAAATTTGACATCTACGTCATGCTATATATTAATGAGAAACAGTGTAGTCCAATTAAATAAGTCGGCAAATCAGAATTTTGAGGTAAATACTTGAATTTTTTATATAACTTACTCTGATGTATTAGAACACGATTAAAGAAAGAAATTTTTTTCTGAACCCCCGGGAAGGGGTGAAAAAAAATACAATAAAGTATTTTTTCAAAATTACTCAAAATGTGTAAAGGCTAGTAAAAAAAGTTTCAAACAAAAATTGTAAAGCATGAAATTTTATATAAAAATGATCTCTAGACTTTTTTTGGTATTACTAAAATTAACGGAGTTGGGCTGGTTAGAAATTAAGGGATGATATGTACAACTTTAAAAAATCATAGCGTGCTGAAAAGGTAATAAATTTAAAAAAAAAAATTTCTATTTACTCAGAAAAATATAAACGTTCCTTTCAGAGAAATGGATTTTTTTTTAAATTGTTAATAAAAATGTTATAAAAATTTTAATTTTTTTATTTTCAATTAAAACCACTTTGAACGGTGAAACGAATTTTTTTTTATACCATTCTGTTCATTATTTAATATATTGAACATCTGCTTTTAAAATTTTTTTTTACCTTTCATTTTCAAGAAGGTATGAATTTATTTACTTGCTTAGTTTTTTCCAAACGTAAGACACTGCTCTTGTGAAGTCATGATAACTGAAAAGATATAAAGAATGCATACGACAAAGATAAAATTGTTTCGTAGCTGCTGCGTTGCCTACAAGACGCGCATGCGTCACATCTATAGGGCATCTGCACGTGACGTCACAGCTAACCTCAAAAATATGTGTTCCTTAAGGTTTAAGAGTATTACGCAGCTATTATTAAAATTTCTGCCTGGTTCCCGTATTTTCAACTAAAATCTAGTTCAGTGTAAGTTCTAAACATTTTGTCCTAATAAAATAGGTCTCTTTTTGTAGGTTGGAAATCTAACCTGTAATTAGCAGTCTATTTCTATTAATCAAGAATATTGAAAAATTATTTACGTGAATTTTTAAATATTTGCTTGGAGCCAATACCGGCTCCAAGCTAAAAATGCGTACACAAACATTAGAAATGAAAATAAACTTGAAAAACTTAAAATTTAAGGTTATGTTAGGTACATGATGCAGATGCAGACTAGTTTACAAGTTCAAGGCCGTGTTAGTGCTTCATAAAGCTCGTAAAAATATTAGTGAGGGCTCATTGAATTCGGAATGACGTCTAGAAAAAGTGTAAAAGTTTCACACCCGCACATAAACAAAAGCAAAAGTTATAAACAAATGAAGATTGAAAATATAATGAGTTTCGTCTTTTGCAAATAACTCGAAAACTATTAATATTTAAGAAAATTGAAAGAACGATTCTTAAAGAGGAATGAATTTCCAACAAAAAAGCCGAACTCCCGAAACTCTATCTCTCAGCGCTCTGCGCGGCGATGCTCTGAAATTGGCCGTAATAAGTAAAAATATTTTTTTATGTTATTAAAAATATTAATTTAAAATTTTTTAAAAATTATGGTATTATTTAGAGACTTAACGGAACAATGTCCCGTTGAAAAAAAATGGTTTCACCGATTTTTCCTAAAATGAGCCTATTGTAAATTAACAAATTTTTTTAGAGTTTACGTTTATATTTCAAGTCGGATAATTGTTAAACAAAAGCCACTAAAATTATTTCGCTTTGTGGAGAACTTATGTCAACTATACTTTATGGGATTACGACATTGCGATGTTTTTAATTTTTAATCACAATATTTTTAGGCTATTGTCTATGTCCAAAAAAAGGGGGTTGAAAGGAACGAACTTTTTATTGTTTCTTATGTTCAATTGACCCCAAAATATGAGAAAACCGCTGAGTGCTACCATTTAAAGGGGTCCGTTTTTGAGATCGAAGGAAAAAGGTCTACTTTTCACATTTTTGAGTTTTACTGGAAAACTATGCATTTTTCCTATAAACACGTCAATAGAAAAGTTGTAGAGAACTGAATTTCCAATCGAAATGGTACCTTCAGAAGTCAATTTTTTTTTACAAAAATACGCCCAGAAAACAAAACAAAAAGAAACGGAAAAATGCATTTTTTTTTTTAATTTAAGCCTGTAACTTTTTTTCGGGTACATTTAGGCATAGATATCACAGCCCCACAAAAAAAAAAGTTCAAAGCACCACCCCCACGGGGTTGAGAGACGCCACCCCTATAAAAAAAACTATGGAAATGAAACGAATAAGCAACAGTATAGCTTTTTCGTTACATCTTGAATTACGGTAGTTTACATCCTTTCTGGGGGTGTTACTTAATAACATTTATAGGACATGAGTTTCAAACCCTTAGTGTACAACGCGATTTTTGCCAATCATAGCATCCGTGAAAATGTAAATCCGGTTAGTTTCTCTCTGTTTTTCCAGCATCCTACAGATATAGCGATAGTATCTCGCAACCCCGTGGGGGTGGTTTTCAAGCACATCGTCGAACATAGTCTAGTTTCTTCTCTCTTCCACACAACGCAGGTGTTTCGAATTTTTATAGAAGTCACTGTAACTTTTTATAGTTAAATCTTACAGGGTTTTCACACCCTCTGAGGGTTGACAGTGTAGGATGTTGATGGTACGTAAGTTTCTGGTTCTATTTTAGAGTACTACGCAATTTCAGCCAATTATAGCTTCCATGAAAATAGAAATCCTGTTGGATTTTACGTTTTTTCTTGTTTTTCTCGTGTCCTTTGAACTTAAAGGTGGTTGTTCTCAACCCTATAGGGTTTATGAAGATTACGTCGGACCTGATGTAGTTTCTTAACACTTTAACAAAACTTAGATATTTGTGTTTCATATCTATTGTATGTACGCTGCTGTATAACCTTAATTTGTATAATTCGATTGATTAAGAAGTAACAACTATTCTGGTAGCTTAATCTTCCTTTTGGGGGTGTAAGATTTTTTTTAACCCCGGATTCGGATTCAGCGACCGAAAATACATAAGGATACATGGGTCTGGTTCGCTACTTTGAACTTTTATTTTTTTTTGTGGGGCTGTGTATTCTGCATAAAAAAAGCTGACGTTTTACCCGTTAATAATCATTTTAACGGTAAAACGCCAGTTTTTTTATGCAGCAATGTCTATGCCTAAATGTACCCGAAAAAAGTTACAGGCTAAAATTTAAAAAAATAAAAAATTGCATTTTTTCGTTTTTTTTGTTTTGTTTTCTGGGCGTATTTTTGTAAAAAAAAAAATTGACTTCTGAAGGTGCCATTTCGATTGGAAATTTAATTCTCAAAAACTTTTCTATTGACGTGTTTATAGGAAGAATGCATAGTTTTCGAGCAAAACTCAAAACAACAATAGGCTCATTTTATGAAAAATCGGTGAAACAATTTTTTTCCAACGGGATATTGTTCCTTTAAGCGTCTAAATAATACCATAATTTTTTAAAATTTTTAAATTAATATTTAATAACATAAAAAATATTTTGACTTATTACGGCCGGTTTCAGAGCATCATGACGGCTTAGTGTTCGCTGCGCAGAGCTCCATTTTCAACATTAATAGACGTAGAGTTTCGGGAGTTCTTACTTTTTTATTTCAAATTCATTCCTCTTTAAAAATGTTCCTTTAAATTTTCTTAAAAATTAATAGTTTTCGAGTTATTTGCAAAAAACGAGACTCGTTATTTTTTCAATCTTCATTTGTTTATAACTTTTGCAATTGTTTACATGCGGGTTTGAAACTTTTGCACATTTTTCTAGGTGTCATTCCGAATCCAATTAGCCCTCACTCATATTTTCACGAGCTTTATTAAGCATTAACACGGCTTTGAACTTGTGAACTAGTTTATATATCCCAATGCAGCGGTGGTGTATGTTTTGGTGAACAAATGCTCCTAAAAATTGTTAACAAATTTGTTTTTAATAATTCTTATTTTAACTTTTTATAAGATTAATTTAATATAGAATGGATCATACATTTTGTTTTAAGAATGAATTATTTTCTTCTAATTGTTATTATCCATCCAAAAAATGGTTCAATTATTATTATTTAATTTATCCAATTTTATTATTATTTAGATTAGGAATAGAATAATATCAATGATCTATTTTAATGGAAATGTATCGATCATTTTTTTTTAAATGTCATTTTGTTTTCATTCAAAATTGAAATTAATTATCCAAAAAAAAAATTTGTTGATTAACATATTTCTGTATACACAATTTTTAAAATATGTATACAATTATAATAATTTTTATAATAATTTCTTATGGTCTTAAAAAATAATAAATTAAAATAGTTGAAATTTTGTAATTTAAAAAAATAAGTAATGTAAATATTTGTAATTGTCAATTAAGAAGAAAAATTATTTCAGTTGTTAATGTGGAAAAAATATAATTTTCATTATTGCAAATGTTCATTTTTGCAAATAATTTTTACTTCTACATTACGGATTAGTTTATTAATTTAATCTAAAATGCATAAAAAAACCCATTTTTTGCAACCTTGGTTAAAATACGCGAATTTCGACTAATTTAAAACGATGTTTCAAACAATTATCTCCAATGCTCCAATAATTCATCTGCAAAAATTTCTCGCAAAAAAAAATTATATTGTGTACTTTATTTTTAATTTATATCAATAATGTCAAACAAATAATTCTAAATTTAGTAGAAATCAGCAAGTATTAACAGTAATAATAATTTCTTTCATTACAATTCAAAGATTAATTTAAAAAATATTTAGATCACGTAAACAAAATTCCACGTGTCTAATACCTATAACCAAAATGTACATAAAACGAAGCGTGTATAAGTATGTAGATTTCGCAAAACACTCTTATTATACTTGACCACAATTAAAAATTTTGTTAATAATTTGTAGGAGCATTTCTTCACCAAAACATTCACAACCGCTGCATTGAGATATCGGGCATCTGCATCATGTAACCAACGTAACCTTAAATTTTAAGTTTTTCAAGTTCATTCTCATTTTTAATGTTTGTATACGCATTTTTAGCTTGGAGCCGGTACTGGCTCTAAGCAAATATTTAAAAATTCGCGTAAATAATTTTTCAATATTGTTGATTAATAGAAATAGACTGATAATTACAGGTTAGATTTCCAACCTACAAAAAGAGTCCTATTTTATTGGGACAAAGTATTTAGAACTTCATAAACATTACCCTGAACTAGATTTTAGTTGAAAATACGGGAACCAGGCAGAAATTTTAATAACAATTGCGTAATACTCTTAAATCTTAAGAAACACATATTTTTGAGGTTAGTTGTGACGTCACGCGCGGATGCTGTTACTGCCGTCTTAAGGTGAAAAGCCGCATCTAGATATTTGTCATAAATGAGATCCTACTAATATATGAGCACCCAAGAGTTCTGCAGTTAAAAATATTATTAAAAAATTATAAAGTACAAAAACATAAGTGGATAAAAAGCAGCTACATGATTTCCTTAATTAATATTTACTAGTTGGGAAAAAAACAAACGCCTTTGTTACTTTCCTCGCCAACCGACAATTTGCAGATGGGCTATTCTCCTTATGGCTTATGACGGCAGTATAATAGATGTGACGTATACGCGTCTTGTAGGCAACGTAGCAGCTACGAAACCATTTTATCTTTGTCGTACGCATTGTTTATTTCTTTTCAGTTATCGTGACGTCACAAGAGCAGTGTCTTACGTTTGGAAAAAAATTAAACAGTTAAATAAATTCATACCTGCTCGAAAATGATGGATTAAAAAAAATTTCAAAAGCAAATGTTCAATATATTAAATGATGAACAGAATGGTGTAAAAAAAAATCGTTTCACCCTTCAAAGTGGTTTTAATTGAAAATAAAAAAATTAAAATTTTTATAACTTTTTTATTAACAATTTAAAAAAAAATCCATTTCTCTGAAACGAATGTTTATATTTTTCTGAGTAAATAGAAGAAAAATTTTTTTAAATTCATTAACTTTTCAGCACGCTATGATTTTTTAAAGTTGTACATATCATCCCTTAATTTCTAACCAGCCTAACTCCGTTAATTTTAGTAATACCAAAAAAAGTCTAGAGATCATTTTTATATAGAATTTCATGCTTTACAATTTTTATTTGAAACTTTTTTACTAGCTTTTACACATTTTGAGTAATTTTGAAAAAACACTTTATTTTTTCTGAACCCCCTTCCCGGGGGTTCAGAAAAAAATTTCTTTCATTAGTCGTGTTCTAATACATCAAAGTAACTTATATCAAAAATTCAAGTATTTACCTCAAAATTTTGATTTGTCGACTTATTTAATTGGACTAAGTGTTTGAAATTCCTTTTTTTAATTACTGGCTAATTACAGTAACAAAATGGCGACGTTGTTTAAAAAAAAATGTGTAGACGCACATTGCTTCGGTCATAACTTCTTTGTTTTTTATGCTATAGAAACAAATAAAAAAACAGTTGAAAGCTTAATTAATAACCTATTATTCTACCTACTAGCATCCTTGACGTATGTGTCACAGTTTCTGAGATATTTAACTCTCACTCTAAATAATTATCTTATGAATACTTGGATGCCAAATGTAAACTTAAATATCTCCGAAATTATTAATCCTACATCAATAAACAAAAAATATAATTAATTCCCAGTTTGTACTTTATGTAATTGGTCTGTAACATTTTTTCGATAAAGTAATACTTTTCGAGATACGTGACGAAAACCGTTTGGAAACCTTTTTTTTTTTAAGCTAAAATCGCAATTTTGAAGTTGTTATAACTTAAAAACTATCAATTTGTGTGAAAAATTGCATAGAACCTTTTCTTCTTAAAATTTGATTCTACTTCAGCTCCAATAAACATATATATTTTTTAAGTGCCATCCCCTGAGAAGGGGTGGCATCTACCCCCTATAAATTAGCAAGCCCCCGCACAATATAGAAACTTTTCTGTGAAGCTTATACTTCCAAAATGAACGAAATCCATTCAATATGACATTATTCCGAAGTTTTGCATATTTTTACCTCTAGGTACTGTACTATAATAATAATTATTATTTTTATTAGTGCAAGCATATAACATATAATCAATAAAAGAAAATATTAAATTTGGCTTGCCATACTTAAAAGGGAACTTTGTGATTTATAGAACGTCGGGTACATGGCTATATAAGCCAAAAATCTGCACTTTTTGATTGGGATGTGCCACTTTCTGTGGTCATAGTTGATGCCAAAAGGTAACTTTCCAGATAGGGAGCCACTTTAAAATCCGTGCAACACCAAAATGGCGACCATTAAAGATGGCTTCCATTAGCCACAATGAATGTTTTTTTATCTCAGCTCCTAATGGTTCGATTTCTATTTTCTTTTTTTTTTTTTTGTTTGAAAGCTCTTGTAAAGAAGACACTTTTTTGTCCCTATACGTTTATCTGTACACTTTAAGGGTTCTGCGCAATTTAAAAAAATATATATTTTTTAATTTTTAAAGATATTTCTTTGCACAGTGGGACAAACTGAATCTGAAAACTTATTTCATATAATGCAACTTTCAATTGATGTTAACTTGGGACAGCTGGTACGTAGTAAAGGTCATTGTAATAACTTTTTCAAAATTAAGCCTATAAGTATTATAGTGACAGTGAAATAAAATTAAATAAAAACTTATAAATACTTCATGCTTTGTTATTATTTGATGGCAATCATTTTTTGCTCATATTTGACCCATATACTCGGAAACACAAAGGTCACTTGCTGTCTCAAAATAAGTACATTTTCAAAAGAAAAATTGCATCAAGGGATTCTTTTACTATTATACCTGATGTTACTGTACTATTAATACAATTCGTTTTATATATCTATGTTAGGTAAATAAACGTAATTTAATTTCTACCTCTTTGCATCTTTTTATTTTACTGTTAATAAGGCAATACTTTAAAAGTGGAAAACAAAAAATGAGGACAAATTCAAAATATTTAAATACTTATAGGCCTACCACGGAGTAATTACATTATCAGTTATTAATAATTAATGTCTATTTGCATAAAAAAATAACCTAATATTTTTTTAGGTTCTTCTAATATATCTTCAAATTCGTAACAATGAATAATAAAAAACGTAACTGTTATATAATTTTGGCGTTCAAAGAATGAATATATTTCTTTTAATAGCTCTCCCTCCATTAGCGTCTCTACTGTAAACAGTAATGGTAGTGGCGCAGTATAGCAAGTACTCCTATTATATTGTGCTTCGTGACGATGCATGCATCAAAGAAATATATATTATAAAAATATAACCTACTGAGGCCCGATTACATTGGCAACATCGCTGGGACAGAGAACGAACGCTAGCTATATTCTTATATACAGCGGGCTTTGAAAGGATCAGTAAATATATCCGGGCTCTGAAATATGCCATGTTTATATAATTGAAAGAAAAATAATAATTAGCTACCCCTAGTGGCTTCCTATTAGAAAAGATTCATAACAATCGCCATATTTAATAAATTTGTTAATTTATACACTCGGGAAATGCCGGGCTTATGAACGACCTGTCGATATATCGGGCTACGCAACATACCGTCTATACCTATATATATATATATATATATATATATATATATATATATATATATATATATATACGTATTTACCGGTATTAAGAAGCCCGAAATTGTATGTTTTCCAGTTGATAGGAAGCCCGTGACCGACTTACGCGGCCCGACTTCGGGCTTAGTAAAACTTACGTGTATATTCAGCGATAAAATATAGTATGGATCATTGACAGTTTATCTCGCTTCTTAGGGGGGGTTATTGAAGTCACTGCTTACCTTTCCACATATAATTTCAGTTCAAATAAATTACAGTACAAGTAATTTAGCGTTTTTACTGATATTTAGAAGGGCCCGTTAAAGTCGTTGTGTCCCTCAAAAGATACAGTTTTAGTTCAAAGAAATTCCGCACTAAGGGCGCCTACGAGAGCTGTATATACACTGTGGATGTAAGCCCGATTATAGGAAGCCCAGTATTTTAGTCGCACTATACGTGGCCCGTAAACTTGACAACAGTGTATCTGATAAAGTGATCTGAATATTTGGGGAACTTGTAATGAAAGAAATCGAAGGTGCTCTTAAATTCGCTTTTATTAAAATCAAAGTGAAATAATTAAGTCAAGTTAATTCTGACTAATAATCAAATACAATTATTTCATCTAATTCAAACAATTACAATTAAAGCCAAAATATTGAAAAGAAACATATTGGAAACAAAGTGCCAATTGTAATTTAAAAATCCATTTCAAATTTCCATCGGTGCCAGTGACACTTTCAACTACGGGATCAACAAATAAACGTCTAGAGTTGTGCTATTTTTTTGTTCACTTGAAAAAATTGTGGAGAATAAAAGAAAAATAATTCAAATAGTAATCAAAGACATTTAATTATTTCTTCTGTTTGAAACAATTACAATACATTTGATCTAAATGGAAATAGTAAAAAGAAACATATTAGACGCATAGTACAGTATCTAGATGTTTTAACTTCGGAATAATATCATATTGAACAGATTTCGTTCATTTTTGGCAGTATAATAGTAAATGGTTCTCAGAAAAGTTTCTATATTGTGCGGGGGCTTGCTAATTTATAGAGGGTGGATGCCACCCCCTCTCAGGGGGTGGCACCTAAAAAATATATATATATTTATTGGAGCTGAAATAGAATCACATTTTAAGAAGAAAAGGTTCTATGCAATTTTTCACATAAATTGATAGTTTTTAAGTTAAAACGACTTCAAAATTGCGATTTAAGCTTAAAAAAGAGGTATTTCCAAACGGCTTTCGTATCTCAAAAGGTATTACTTTTTCGAAAAAATGTTACAGACCAATTACAGAAAGTACAAACTGGGAATTAATTATATTTTTTGTTTATTGATGTAGGATTAATAATTTCGGAGATATTTAAATTTATATTTGGTATCCAAATATTTCGAAATTACCTTGAAAGTTCAAAATGCATTTTTTTTTAAAGCAAGTGCTTTAAATGAGCAAAAAAAATTGAGCATCTAGGTAATGCGACATCTTAACGAAAAACTGTATTTGAGATAATTTTTTTAAATTACTGGCTAATTAGAGTAACAAAATGGCGACCTTTTTATATAAAAAAATATAAATACGCACATTTTTCCGTCATAACTTCTTTATTTCTTATGCTACAGAAACGAGTAAAAAATAATTTGAAAGCGCAATTAATTGTCTTTAATTTCATTTCTTAGCATGAGTGACGTAGGTATCACAATTTCTGAGATATTTAACATTTAAACTGCATTTTTCGTCTTATAAACGTTCGGACGCCATTTGTAAACTTTCATAACTCCGAAACTATTAAAGCTATGTAAATAAGTAAAAAAGCAAAATTCAAGTTTATGAGCTTTATTTTTGGTCTGTACCCCGTTTCAATAAAACTAATATTTATCGAGATATTTGGAAAAGGAAAAAATATTACGTTTTATCGAAAATACCTTTATAGTTTAAACTGTATCTTTTTCTAAAGCAAGTGTTGTATACAAACCAAAAAATTTGAGCATCTACGTCATTCTATATATTAATGAGAAACAGTGTTTGAAATTCCTTTTTTTTAATTACTGGCTAATTACAGTAACAAAATGGCGACGTTGTTATTAAAAAAATGTGTAGACGCACATTGCTTCGGTCATAACTTCTTTGTTTTTTATGCTACAGAAACAAATAAAAAAACAATTGAAAGTTTAATTAATACCTATCATTTTACCTATTAGCATCCTTGACGTAGGTGTCACAGTTTCTGAGATATTTAACTCTCACTCTAAACAATTATCTTATGAACACTGGGATGCCTAGTGTAAACTTAAATGTCTCCGAAATTATTAATCCTACATCAATAAACAAAAAATATAGTTAAGTACAGTTTGTACTTTCTCTAATTGGTCTGTAACATTTTTTCGATAAAGTAATGCTTTTCGAGATATTTGACGAAAGCAGTTTGGAAATACCTTTTTTTAAGCTAAAATCGCAATTTTGAATTCGATATAACTTAAAAACTATCAATTTATGTGAAAAATTGAATAGAATCTTTTCTTCTTAAAATTTGATTCTACTTCAGCTCCAATATATATATATATATATATATATATATATAACAATCTAAATTTAGTAGGGCTTCCTACTAAATTTAGATTGTTCTTTAACTAGTCGGACGTGACTATCCTTCATTATTTTTATATATATATATATATATATATATATATATATAAAAAATAGGAGATGTTAGTGCGGACCAAAGCTTTATGGCAAACAGGAAAAAATCGTGGGTAAGACCGCAAAGAATATATATATATATATATATATATATATATATATATATATATATATATATATATATATATATATATATATATATATATATATATATATATAATCAACAACATACATAAATTCATCACATTAAAAGGTTAACTTTACATATATATTTGCTGCTCTTTTAAACTGGTTTATGTTTGTTATCACTTTTATTTCACCTGGTAGGGCATTAAACATTTTCAAACCTTTAAAATACAAATAATTCTGGGAGTAATTTCTCTGTTTATACTTTATATAAAAATCATTTTTTTGACGGGTATTGTGGTCATGTTTTTCTTGGACATATTCAATCCTTTCTTTTAAGTAGTTAGGTAACAACCCTTCCCTCATTTTAAATATAACAGTCAAAAGATATACGATTCATTACTGAACCATAACAGATACGAAAAAAACTAATAGAAACATTATTGTAGAAAATTTAGCTTTAATTTTACATATAGCCACTTTTTGATTAGGGCTAACCGTTTTCGAGATATGAGCGAAAAACCAAAAACCGGGACCTTCTTCGTGCCCCCCTGCATCCCCCCCCCCCCACTTCCTACGTTCGGGGACTTTTGGTATGTTTACAGCCCTCAAGTCAAAAATTGTGATCTCGGCATCTCCCTCTAGACCCCCTTATTGAACGTTCATCGACTGGGCTATTTTATGTTTAATAAATATTAATTTTTACTAAAATGGCGATTTTGTTGATACATCTCGCCAAAAATGAACCCGATTCTATTTTTATTTTGAAAAATCTTTAAGTCCCGGGACGTCCCGGAACTTTCATCCTGCGATGTCTCGTGTCTCAGAACTTTGAGAATGTCGAGACTTCCCAAACCAAACTATAGTGTGAGTTTGTTTATAAATTACCTTTGGTGTAAAACAAATACACTTTTTTCTCACCAACGGATAGTAGGTGAGAAAAAAGTCGCCACATTATTGAGCGAAGAAGAAGAATCCACTTTCTATTATTTCAGGAATTGAATTTACCTACTCCGGCGTTAGTCGATGATGAAGTCATAGGCAAAGCCAAGGAAGTTATTGATAAGCTAGGAGCAGGTGGAAAGACTAACATGATTGATGGTCTAAGCACAGCTTTATATTTGGTGAAAGTAGGACAAGAAGCAAATGCCAATAAAGTTGATAAAAAGTATCAACCAATTATTATATTTTTAACCGATGGTGATCCATACGGTGGCATTATTCAAACAACAGATGGAATAACTAAAACGGTAAGTTGATAAGATAATATTCACAGGTTATATCCCGCGAGCTCTAAATTTTATCGGATAAACTGCTGGTAACTTTTTTGTAAAATTTTGCTTAGAAAAGCCCGAGACCGAAGGTCTCGAGAGGTTTTTTGTGTAAATTATTAAGTCCAGAACATTTGGTTATAAGCATATGTTTTTTATTTAAACTATTCTGTTCAATAAAACCAAAAACAAATAAAACAAAAACACTTACCAAAATAGAAATTACAACAAACTTTAAAATATGCATACACGTGTTTCGACATCTATGTCTCGTCAGTGCGACTTCTTTTAAAGCTTAGAGTAAACTGAAAAATATTCTAGCAAATTCCCCTGCAACATTTATTAATAATTTAACTAAACAGAATAATACAAGTTGGATAAGGGAGATTTCCCATAAGTGAAAAAAAAATTCAACACCCTCCCTGTAGCAAAAAATTTTAGCCGTTGCGGACGTATGTTCATATGAACTTTTCTTCATAAAATGAACACTTTATATTAATAATTCTTGTATATTACACTGTCTGGCCTGATTCTATGTAGCGTTTAGCGTTACTGTTACTAGATGGCGGTACCAGAACATATTTTATGTCTCTTTAATCAACTTAAATTAGAACATAAGGGCGGAAAATTGGTACCCAGCAAACATCGTTATATATTTAAAATATTTTTGTTATATAACAACTTTAAATGTAACGAGTTATGTAACACCTACAAAATAATGGTATAACGCTAATGTTACTATTTCCCACTCAGACTAACTGAGACATTATATAACATTAATATAACTAGTTATAATAACAGTTATATAAATATTTATAACAGTTATGTTATGGCAGTATTATAATATTTAAGATTTTGTAATATGTTAAAATGTTATATACTTCTGTTACCAAATATACAGTGTGCTGCACTTAAGAGTGTAACACCCTTATAACCGATTTGAGCCAAGTTTTACTCAAATAGAGGACAAATTAGGATCTATTTATGGCAAAAACATTTGCTCTTGTCTTTGCATTTATTTGTAGGGGACGAATGTTTTTTTTTTAGCCCCAAGTAGATCCTAATTTATTCTGTGAGCAAAATTTGTTTCAAATCGGAAAAAAGTTATAAGGGTGTTTGTTACACTCTTAAGTGCGACACTCTATATACCCAATTTTAAATACACAAATCGTTAAATTGAAATACTGCAAACACATTTGTACTTACGTGATTTTTGGCATATTTGAATATTATTTCAACTCCATAAACACACACATATAATTTTTCATGTTATTTTAAATTAACTATTTAAATTTATTTACATAGTGAATAAAACATTCCAGGTGACACATGGTATAGTAACATGCTTCTATATTTGATTTTAACTTATCGAGACGAACTTTTGCAAAACTAGATTACCGCTAAAAAAATGTACTTTTGAACATGTCAAACATCCCATTTACCAGGAAATGGATTCAAAAGTAGGTAATAATTATTAAAAAAGCAGTGAGAGTTATAAATCTATATTTGGAAGAAATTCACATGTTAACAAAACTATAAAAAAATAAATAAAATAAAAATCATCTGCTACACAATGGTGGAAAGGATTTATTATTCACTTCACTTCATACATAAATAATGTACTAAATAATATTCAGTTTATTCGTGTAATTAAGTTATCCATATCTCAGTACTGAAGTATGGGACTCAAGACATAGCTACTATAAAATAGGTATTAATTTTCAAAATAAGAGCGAACATTATTCGTCAAAGGATTTCACAACTCGTCAAAAAATGTTGATTTTTTTACGAAATTACACCCTATTGAAATTTTATAAATAAAAAATTCAAATTTGTCAACAAAATTTTAAATCTGCAGATATGCCCTTGTTCTGAAAAAAATATTGATTTTTAAATTATTTTAGTAGTAGTATTTTCAAAAAAAGATAGATTATGTGAGGCAGCTCATTTTTTAATTATTTGTCCCAAAAAATCGCAACTTTTTCTAAGAAACTTCTTAATTTGGTCTACATAGTCATGCCTTAAATTATTATTTAGGTCCCATATTTCAGTACTGAGACACGATTGACTTACGTTTCACCCGGACATCCCAGACCGCAGCTTCCTTTGCAAGCATTTCAAATTCTTGTCTATATAAACTTTTTTAAAATATCTTTGGGCACAAAACTACATCTCGAAATTAATGACATGAATTTATTATACCGTGTAAAATATACAAAACGAAATTTTTAAATATTCATCCAATCTCTGTAACACAAAATATCTTATCTGTGGTGGCATAACATTCTATTTATGACAAAAAAAAAATCAAGATCAAGATAGCATTGTCAATACAAAGCAGTCCAGATGGTAGGACATTTTATAAATGTGTCGACAAACTTCGACTAGGCACAAGATTCACAAAATTTAAAAAACATATTTGTAATTTTTTTTCGAAACTTTATTATTTATTTGCTATATGTAGGTAAATATCATGGAAATATAATTACTCACGTAGAACAAAATTGTAAATTGTGTTCAGTGGTGTAAAAATGGATAAAACTTGCAATAGTTGTATTACTTCTATACAAAACTGGACAATATTAAAAAAACAATAAATTGAGATTATTTTTCATTTATCTGCTTAATATGTGTTGGAAATTACTTAGTTTCTAACAAAGATTTATTTAAATTTTTTTAATAAATTGGTAAGTTCTATTCTTTGTCGCTTCTAAAAATACTTATGCAAAAACCTGTATAACAAATTTCCAGTCAAACTAGACGCACACACACACTGGCTTTCCAGAAACCTACAGCTACAGACTCTAGGTGTCAAATGTTGTTATTCCTCTGCACTCAAAAGATGCCTTGTGTTTCTTTTCCCTCTTATGCCTCTGTTTTGCTAAGCGAAACCATTCTGATGTTATCTGCTCTATTGTGTGTTGCATCACATATGAAAAACTTGCAACAAAAACTTCTGAAACAATGATAGCAATATTAATAAGATATTCATATAGTTATTGGTTAAAGTTCCTCACCTTTCTTTGCCGCGATAACTTCCAGGTCAACGCTTTAAATTATTCCAATAGCCTTCCTGAGCATTTCGTGGCACATTCCTTAGTAAATAAATTAGTATCCTGAGAATATTATCTCAAGAATTGCTTCTTTCCACTCTTTCTGGAATCAATATAATAATAATGTATATTTTTTAAAATACAATACCGTCAAATATAGGTAGGTAGTTTAGTTCAGAAAACTTCAGTTATAATATTACATAAGAACATTGAAAATGAAAATGGTGATGGTTACTTCAAAAGTACCTAATTTAATATGTCGTTTATTAACTGAATATGGAATACTTTAGAGAAATACTGCCTTTAATGGTAAAAATATCATTTTCAGTTCAATAAAATATCATTTTCAGGAAAATTATGATTGACATTAATTATCTACATTTTCAATTGAATTTCTACACATTGATGATTCGTGACAGGATAAATGACTAAGTGACTTTACCTTTTTTAATGTTTCAACAATTATTTTGTTAAATATCTTTTCTTTCCATATTTTAATTTGAGGTTAGAATTGAAAAAGTCATATTTGTATTTGACATATCATAAAAAATTATAATATATTTTATATACATGCTTATCTTCTTCAATGCACACTGATCACCAATATTAACTAAATTTAAATCGAAGAGCACAAGACAACTGTAGTTTTTACATAACGATGCTGGGATGTTGAGCTTAATTTAGTGAAAACACGACAACACGAGCAAAATGGCCTCCGCCCTCCGCCGAATGCCAGAGTCTGCCACCCTACTACAAACGTTTTTAAATATAAATTTACCAAACTTCAACATAATAGTTATACAATTTTTATTATTTAAGTTATATATTCATTATAAGAGTTTTTATGTAACAAAAATATTATTAAACCATACATTGTTATATAACTTTGTTATATTGGCTGAACTTTAAATGTTACAAAATTATTATATTACTAAAACATAACAACACATTGTAACATGATTATGTTATTATTTTATAACAAATGTCATAATATTAACATAACATTAATAAATACTGTTAATCTAACCCATTACTACCAGGTTATATAATATCAATAAGTTTTGTTTGCTGGGTAGTGCTCTCTGTCTTTATGCATAATGTGATTGGTCGAGGCATGCTTAACTGTTTACAGTGAAGTCTCAGCAATTTTGGACGAGTCTATGCATTACAATACCTGTTCAAGGTATATTGATTTTTTTGATTGTCGTTACATTTAAAATACGGCGACTTCTAAGTTTCTGCAGCTGCGATTGTTAAATAATTATACCTACTTTGTTTTTTATTAGATGAGTCGATTTGGAAATACATTTTTATGTGACGTAAATAATGACGAAATTGAAAATAAAGTTCATTAAACACTAAAAAATTATAAGAAAACGCCTGGAGGCAGTTAATGACAAAACTTAATATTAAGGATGTTTTGTGTACTTTATTTATTTGTGAAATATTCTCCACAAATACCACTCGTACTTTAAAATTTTATCTATAAATTTTTTCTCAACCTATGTTGCCAAAAGTTAATATAATTCGTGTAAATTTGCAGTTTATTTTCAAAGATTAAGGCACTCCCGCTAAAGCGCTGGAGATTTAATCAGATAATAAACTGTCAATTTACACTCTTTATATTACCAGCCAAAAATGCTTTCAAAAAAATTTTACCGATAAAATTCTAAGCACTAGTTATGTTACATATCATAATATTCATTAAACAAATGTATTTTTTAATCTTCAATGTATGTACTAGAAAGGTCAGCAAACTTACCAATAAGCAGGCCCTTTACATTTTCTACCAAACTTCACCGTAGATTTTTTCCATATTAGTGTTACCAGAAGCTGTTACGAACGACCAACAGACCAGGGCATTAGCTTTGAGCCTTGCCTCTACCTACATGTTTATCGTCACTCCTTTCATCAACTTTTAGTTTTTTTTGTATTATTATTATTATTATTGTTTTAGATAACCGAATTGAATTCTAAGAATAACAATGTTCCGATATTCTCTCTATCCTTTGGGTATGGAGCTGATAAGAAATTTTTACGTGAATTATCTTTAAAAAACCTGGGATTTTCAAGACATATTTATGAAGCATCAGATGCCTCTCTTCAACTGCAGGAATTTTATAAACAAATTTCTTCACCATTATTATCAAATATTAAATTTAAATATGAATCAGAAGTTAGTGAAGTTACAAAAGCGGTCTTTCCAATTTACTTCAGAGGATCTGAGATAGTTGTTGCTGGGAAATACAAAGGTACTGAAAATATAAATTTTATAAACATTTCAAATACAGATAATGTATATGATATATATCAAGGGAACATCGTTTTCATCATCCGAACATTCCTCGCTATCTGACAATAAATTACACAGGTACACACAAAAGAAATTAGTTTCCAGAGTGTCAGGCACCTATTCTATTGTTTTTTGATGCGTTGATTCCAAATATCACCTCAAAAATATATGTTTCACTGCTCAATTTTTCGCAAATTGACATTTCATCCCTAAATTCGGGGTTAAATAGCTATTAAAATTAATAGAACGACGTTGAAATGAAACTTCTGAATCGTTTAAAATGGTTCTTAGTAGAATAAAATCTGGAAGTAAAGTCGCTTAGTTTTCGAGAAAAAAAAAACCGGCGTAGAACCAAACCAGACTTAGTGGGATTCGTTAGTAAGATAATCGTGTACACGAAATCATTTTTTACGACATTTTTTGGTGGTCGAGAACTTTTTTATTTCGGAAAAACTCAAAAAACAGATTTTTAATGAAATATGTTTTTTAACGTCTCCACCGCTATCTCTGAAAATATTTGTGCTATCAAGCTATTTTTTTTTTAGATTAAAGTAGACACAATAGCGCTTCGAACAACGTCCCACGTGAACCCGATTTATTTTTTTTAAGTTGGTAAAATAATAAGAAACTCAAACTTGTTGTTTTCAATAGCGTAATTTTAGGCAATCGAGAAAAAAATTTATTTATGAAAATTTGTATATACATGCTGCGTACAAATTGAAGCCAATAGTTGAAAAAAGTTTTTAGGATAAAAATTTTTCAAGTCACAGGGGTGTGTTGATAGTATTGAGTCGGCGATTTTTTTTCAACGGGCCAAAGTCATATTCTTGCGCGCTCGGCTGTAGCAAGCCTTGCCGACTGCAACGATCTGACGGTTCCGGTCGGGGTGTATGTAGTAGTTTAACTTATATCAATAGGTACAAAACCAGTAGTGATCAAAAAATTTAGGGGATCAATATTATTGTTCAATATTTCATATATTGTACAGTAGTATTGATCACATGTTGTTAATATTAAGAAATTGTACAAAAAATATTAAATAGTCTCCTTTTAATAATAAAAAGACAGGTAGGTAGATATAAATACCTAATCTATAAATATCAATCAGTGTTACTAACTACCCATCTAATTAGTAAGTTTATTTTTAAATGAATGAAAGTAAAAACGTACGCATAAAATGAGTTTTATTGTTGAAATAAATTTTCTATTATTATTTGGATAGATAAATATGTAGTATGTAGTTTATGTAGGCCCTATATTAATAGCATTCTAATTCGTTCATATCTGCCTCGAAATCTTTAATAATGTTGTTACAGGAACGACATTTGCACTCGTTGCAACATTTTAGGCCTTCCTTAAAACAAGCACATTTTCGATTGTCACAATTTTTATCCGAACAATGAATATTTTCGACAACCGCCACTTCTACGCGACTAATCTGACCAACCCTGCATACTACAGTACCTAGAGCAAAACTTCGGAAAAATGTCATATTGAACGGATTTCGTTCATGTTTGGCAGTATAATAGTAAATGCTTCACAGAAAAGTTTCTATATTGTGCGGAGGCTTGCTAATTTATAGGGGGTGGATGCCACCCCATCTCAGGGTGTGGCACTTAAAAATATATATATTTATTGGAGCTGAAGTAGAATCAAATTTTAAGAAGAAAAGGTTCTATTCAATTTTTCACATAAATTAATAGTTTTTAAGTTATAACAACTTCAAAATTACGATTTCAGCTAAAAAAAAAAACGTATTTCCAAACGGCTTCCGTCAAGTATCTCGAAAAGTATTACTTTATCGAAAAAATGTTGCAGACCAATTACAGAAAGTACAAACTGGGAATTAATTGTATTTTTTGTTTATTAATGTAGTATTAATAATTTCGGAGATATTTAAGTTTACATTTGGCATCCAAGTGTTCATAAGATAATTATTTAGAGTTAGAATTAGTTACGTAATTTCAGACGAGGATTACGTAGTGGATATACCATCCTTCGGAGGGGATGTAAAGCAGGCGGTCCCTTGTCTATTAAATGTTAGGCAAGTAAAAGATCCCTACTCTTCTTAAGGGAAGAGGTTCGGCAAAATTTC
This sequence comes from Rutpela maculata, assembly GCA_936432065.2. Lineage (NCBI taxonomy): Eukaryota > Metazoa > Arthropoda > Insecta > Coleoptera > Cerambycidae > Rutpela > Rutpela maculata. Next base: position 67,843,605 of record OW386287.2, on the reverse strand, counting down.
CAGGTTGGGGGTAGCTCGTCTCCTGGCGTCGGTGATAGGCCCTGGTAGCGGAAATAGGCCGACGTTAAATAGTTAAAAAAAAAATATCTCAGAAACTGTGACACCTACGTCAAGGATGCTGATAGGTAGAATTATATGTTATTAATTAAGCTTTCAACTGTTTTTTTATTTGTTTCTGTAGCATAAAAACAAAGAAGTTATGACCGAAGCAATGTGCGTCTACACATTTTTTTAATAACAACATCGCCATTTTGCTACTGTAATTAGCCAGTAATTAAAAAAAGGAATTTCAAACACTGTTTCTCATTAATATATAGCATGACGTAGATGCTCAAATTTTTTGATTTGTATACAGCACTTGCTTTAGAAAAAAATACAATTTAAACTATAAAGGTATTTTCGATAAAACGTAATTTTCTTTTCCTTTTCCAAATATCTCAATAAATATTAGTTTTATTGAAAAATGGGTAGAGACCAAAAATAAAGCTCATAAACTGATAATGAATTTCGCTTGTTTATTTATTTACATAGATTTAATAGTTTCGAAGATATGAAAGTTTACAAATGGCGTCCGAACGTTTATAAGACGAAAAATGCAGTTTAAACGTTAATTATCTCAGAAATTGTGACACCTACGTCACGCATGCTAAGAAATGAAATTAAAGACAATTAATTGCGCTTTCAAATTATTTTTTACTCGTTCCTGTAGCATAGGAAATAAAGAAGTTTTATATAAAAAGTTCGCCATTTTGTTACCCAGTAATTTAAAAAAATTATCTCAAATACAGTTTTTCGTTAAGATGTAGCATTGCCTAGATGCTCAAATTTTTTTGCTCATTTAAAGCACTTGCTTTAGAAAAAAGTGCATTTTAAACTTTAAATTTAATTTCGAAACACTTGGATACCAAATATAAACTTAAATATCTCCGAAATAATTAATCCTACATCAATAAACAAAAAATATAGTTAATTCCCAGTTTGTACTTTCTGTAATTGGTCTGTAACATTTTTTCGATAAAGTAATACTTTTCGAAAAACTTGACGAAAGCCGTATGGAAGTACCTTTTTTTTAAGCTAAAATCGCAATTTTGAAGTCGTTATAACTTGAAAACTATCAATTTATGTGAAAAATTGCATAGAACCTTTTCTTCTCAAAATTTGATTCTATTAAAACCTCTAGTTATTGTACTAGTATGCGAGGTGTATTAATTGCGTCCCAATTTCGCATTTAGCGCTGATAAAAAAAATCGCTGTTGCCAAACGGTACACTTTAGGAAAAAATATATTGTTTCAAAAACTTTTGTGATTATTAGGCTTTATTTTCTTCGCTGCATGTATGTAAATATTTTCAAAAATAAAAAAGTTTATCGATTGGTGAAGATTTCAATACATAAAATATATATTTTTAGTTTATCTGATTTTTAGAGAAATGAGAGTGCGAATTGTACCCAAACCGTTTATATTGACAAAAGCGCTACAGTGTGACCTTTAATTTGATACAAAACAAATTTCGGTACCTTTAATAGCTTTAAAGATATGGCGGTGGAAACAATAAAAAACAATTTTCTTTAAAAATACATTTTTTTCACTTTTTATTGATTTAAAAAGTTCGAGACCACAAAAAAATGTCGTAAAATATGACTTCATATGCCCGGTGACATATTCAAAGGAACCTAACATGTTTGACCTGGTTCTACGCCAAAAAAAAAACGACAAGATAGACTTACGAAATCGCTGCTCTATCTAGTCATATTCTCCCAACGTTCTATCGTACCACGCGTGGTGTACTTTCCTCCCCAAAAAAGCTACTACTACTCCTTGTTCTGTTTTTCCCATACTACGTCTGTGAGGGCTTGACAGAACGGAGTTATTACAGGAATAATGTTAAATCGAGTATCTTTTAACCAGGAGACTCCAAAACAACCCCCGGAGGTTGGACCCCCCCCCCCCCCCTGAATGCCAAAACATTCTGAAAATACTGCGAAAGGGCCGAAGAACGGTTTCCCCCGTTTTCGAGGACGAGGAACACGATGATTGCAATACTTAATAATTCCGATCTGTCAACCCCTCACAAGCGTAGTATGGAAAAGTCAGAACAAAGGGGGGGATAAAAGAGAAAATATTCTCAAAAATTATTTTACAAAATGTTCGTAGCTATCACATCCATTTCAGTAACGAATTATTAATATGACACATTAAACTGTAAAATACGTGTGTAATAATGTATTGATCTTTATTTACGTTACAGATTCATCTTTTCCATCTGCAGTTCAATGCAGGGGACCGATAGGACCGATAACTTTAAGACCAACCACTGCAGTACCTGTAACTTCGTTGGAAAGGTTATGGGCCTATTTAACCGTTAAGCAAACATTAGAAGAACGGAATTCGGTAACGAATAAAACTGACCTAACTAAAAAATCCCTTGATTTGGCTTTAAAATATTCATTTGTTACGGATGTCACTTCTTTGGTTGTCGTAAAACCCAACGATACCAGTGCTGTCAATACCGAAGAAGCTGCTGCGCCAGGTTAGTCATTATAAGTATTGGGAGATGGGTATATCAGAGTGTAGTGGCACGCCTCGTAGTGTGTGCAGGTGCTTGAGCCTATCCATCATTTGATACTTAACTCGGTTTGGCTACTGTATTTATATTAACTTTGCTCGATGGCTGTCTGTTATTTAGGGTTGTTTTCATTTTGGGTTGTCAATTTTGTATCTGCTGGTTGTTTGTGAGACGTGATGTTTGCTGTTTGTTTGTTTATTCCTTGGGCGGTTATGTGCACATGTGGTTGTTTGTGTGTGTTTGCTGTTGGGTTGTGGGGTGGTTAGGGATGGTGAGGAGTGAAGCAGTTTAACATATTGAAAAGAAGGGTTAGTAGTTTGTCCAGAACGGCTCTTTTCGTGACTTGCTGTATGTGTGGTGTAAGCTTTTTTTTGTATGTTTTGGTTGGTATTATTATTTTTCTTTGGGTTGTTTTGCTGGCTGCTTTTTTTCTCAGCTTGCCTGGTTAGTGTTACATAAGTGCCATTTTCTAAGTGAAAAATCGGACGGTTTAATTTCCAGGGAGGAATCTCACAAAATCCCAAGCGATAAACTGGTGTAAAGGCCTCATCAAATTTATCTAGAAGCTCTTTTATTCTTACCCCTGCTGATCTTGTTATTGTAGATCTCGCTTCAAATATATCATAGTCGTCTTCATTAAATAATATTGTGTAGTTTGGGTGTTTCGGTTGTGACCATACCATCACACCGTAGTTCAACAAGAGGCGGTCTCTTCTTAAGCGTAATGGAGGGATACCTGAATCATTGTGAAGGGACGATAATGGGCTAGTCCGAAATGCCCCTATTGCCAGCCTTTTGCCTGCGCTATGGATAGTATCTAACACCTTAAGACGAGATCTACGAGCCGCAGAAAAGACTATGCACCCGTCATCCATTTTTGAAAGAACTGCGGAAGTGAAATACCTTAGTAAAATTTCTCTGTCTGCCCCCCACTTAATATTTGCTAAGCAACGCATAATATTTAGTGATCTCTTACATTTTACTGCGAGGTAATCTATGTGCGGTCCCCACGTCAATTTCTTGTCGAATATAACACCTAGAAATTTTATTTGTGGCACGACTTCTATGGCCATGCCATCAATGACCAGATTCGGGTCATTGTGAGGCGTTCTTAAACGACAAAAATGCATGCAATGAGTTTTAGTGGTTGAAAAACGAAATCCTCGATCCTTTGCGTTTTTAACTATGGTATTTATTGCTGTTTGGAGTTTTTACTCCATATATTATAGATGTTAAATAAGATTGGTGACAGACCACATCCCACTCAGACGTCTTTGCCAACTTTAGATTTATCGGGGTTGGAGTTGTACACTTTTACCAACGCGGATCTTTCTTTATATGGTAGGCGAATATTAAACACCAGATATCTGAGTATTTCCATCTCCAACAGCGCTCAGTTTATCCTATTCCACATTTACAAAAATCTATCACGAGGTCTTATCAGTTTACATGATTATAAAAATTCTTATAAATAAGTACAAACAATTTGTTTCAGGAGGAAATAATCACAGATTGAGCTTTATGCCAATATCTGCTCACTCTACATCTCTTACGACATTTGGAAGATCAAGTCTGCCAGTATCGCCGCGTGTCGGGATAAGTCATAGTCACAAAAGTAAGTAGAACCAATTTATTACTTTGATAGAATAGGTTTACTTTAAATTTCATTCAAGTGTTTCTTAAGTAAATTACTTCAAAACCAAAAATAGTATTTCAAGTATGTAAACAAAAAATATTTCGTCCATAGAACAAAAATACACGTGAAGCTATTGTGGCATGTACAAGCATCGTCTATTTTCAATGGACACGCACGAGGCGTACACAGGGGGCGGGAAAGGGGGGCAATTGACCCCCCCCCCCAGGCGCGGCGCGGTTTGAGAAGTTTGGGATAGTAACGACTATTTCATATCTGTGTTTTATATATCAAATATTAGTTTAACTTCGTTTTTATACATGACACATTCCTGCGAACGCGCCTGGACACACACACACCGAATACATACACGCATAGTCCTCCCCTGACCAGGTTTTCATTTACCAATGGAATGTAAACTTCGATTTCGGAACCTTAATTGGAGTCATACCTAAGGCAGGAATCCATGATGTAGACATCCCCGAAAGTGGGAAGAAGTCCGCCATCTTGGTTTTTATATCGAATACGATGCGCGTTCTATCTCCGCTCCACCACTGATCCCATTTTAATTTTGTTTAATTCGACTATAACGGAGGGAGGGCCTATAATGCCGGTTTTCGGCCCTTTTTATTTTTGGTCAAAGAATTTCGAAAAATTTTTTTTATCATATATATTCAATATCTAATCTATTTCACCCCAAACAGAAATTATTATAGAACCAGTTTACATGTTTAGATGTTTTTTAACTTGAAAATCATATTTCCTTTGAATAAACTGCACCCTAAGCTCCTCCTACTACTATAGAATACGCCAACATCCCCCCAACCCCCCAATGACAAGCACCTTCTCCTTCCACAACTTTTATGCTGTTACCAGATATAAAATAGTTTTCAAAGGACTTTTTATTTACATTATTAATAAAATGCCAATTTCTCCCCCCCCCCCCAATACCCTCTCTCCCGAACCATTCTATTGTGTAGAGAGAGGTTTAGGTTAGAATTTGTTTGTTTTTTTTGTCTGTTGATTTCGAGCTTATAGTATATGTACTTTTGTCTGATTTTTCCAGAACTTAAGAGTTTATACTCCAGTCGATTTAGACATAATAAAAAATTTTGCGTCCTGTGGACTTTTTTTTGTGGAAGTTGTTTAAGAGGGCATAATAAGCAAGCACAGAAAACTACACCCTGCTACAGCATGTGCGTCCCCTATTTTTAGGGGTTGAAACTTTGAAATTTTACTTATGTGTCCATATCATTTTCCCTATTGCCCGTAGGGCTCTTTACCAAGTTACACTTTTTGAAGATTCATCCCTCCTCTACATAATATACATAATATACATTTGCCGTAGGACAAAAGGTTTTGGCTGTACGAGGCCGGAAAGGTCGCGCTGTCCAAATTTGCGGGGTCTTCTGTACAGGACAAACGACTATTATTTCCAATCTACAATACTACACATACTAATGCCCTTAAGGAGGGATGATGATTTGTGAAAAAACTTTTATCGAATACCGCGCGGTTTCCATGATACGGAATGTTGAAATTTTGAAAACCCCTTTTTTAAAGCAAAAGTAAACCTACTTCTTTTCGCTCATTTTTTTCATGTATGTACAACCCAAATATAAGAAAATTTAGGTTGGTTTCATTTTAATACATTCATTGGTTTAGGAGCTAGACAGCAAAATATGCCAAAAATGGCTATTTTGGTATTGTTGCATTAAAAAAAAAACAAAACCAGTATAATTATGATAAATGTTTTTATTTATCCTAAAAGTCCAATTCATTGCGCATAGAAAATGTGTTTTTGTATTTAAATAGGATCAACACTTATTGTGTAATAACGATTTATGTCATGTGTTCTCCAGTCTCCCTTTTCACTTTTTTTTGCGGCCTTTTGGATCATAGTAGGGCAGAAAGCAATATATACGTGGAAAGGGCACATAATAGGGTGTTAAAATGGGTCTCTTGCTAAAATGGGATAGGACGTACCGTTTTCAAAATTTTAACATCCCGTATTATGGAAACCGCGCGGTATTCGATGAAAGTTTTTTCACAAATCATAATCCCTCCTTAAGGGCCTTAGTATGTGTAGTATTGTAGATTGGAAATAATAGCCGTTTGTCCTGTACAGAGGACCCCCAAATTTGGACAGCGCGACCTTTCCGGCCTGGTACAGCCAAAACCTTTTGTCCTACGGCAAATGTGTATTATGTATATTATGTAGAGGAGAGATGAGTCTTCAAAAAGTGTAACTTGGTAAAGAGCCCTACGAGCAATAGGGAAAAAGATATGGACACATAAGTAAAATTTCCAAGTTCCAATCCCCAAAAATGGGAGACGCACATGGTGTAGCAGGGTGTAATTTTCTGTGCTTGCTTATTATGCCCTCTTAAACAACTTCCACAAACAAAAAGTCCACAGGACGCAAAATTTTTCATTATGTCTAATTCGACTGGTCTATAACTATCTTTGCACGTATTTTTATTGCTTTGGACGTAGGGAGAGGGAGTAAAACGGGCCCAAGGTTATATCTTTTTGTCGATATAGAAAAGTATAAGAAAAGTTTTCGTAATACCATTTTCAAGCTTGTAGCAGTATAACTGGTAGGAGCATAAAGGTTTATGTTAGTGAGGGGAGAAGGTGCTTGTCGTTGATGTGGGAGTGTTGTCTAGTAGTGGGAGCTTAGGGTGCAGCTTGTTCAAAGGAAATATTTCAAATACATGTAAGCATATGTACTAATGTAAACTGGTTCTTTAAAAATTTAAGGGGGATACATGGAGGGGGGGGGAGTGTAAGTTCTGTTTGAGGTGGAATAGATTAGATATTGAATATGTATGAAAAAAAAAATTCGAAATTTTTTGACCAAAAATAAAAATAAAAAGGGCCGAAAATCGATCTTATAGGCCTTCCTCATTTTATGTAGAAAAATAAAAGCTCTAATGAATGTCTTAAGATAAATGAGTTAAAATTAATATAAGAATAAATAAAAACTTATAATTAACACATTTTAAATACCAACCTCCACCTTTCTTTATTTCAATTAATTTAAAATATTTGTTTAATATAAGTTGTAGTCCAACATTTCACATTTTGTCTACCTTATACCTCTAAAAACAAGACAAATATAGCCATTTTCGTCCTTTACTAATATTTTTAATGTAACTTTTATTATTTGTGTTGACATAGATTAAAATTATTGCATTTGTAGAATTTTGCACAAGGCACTTCATTTTTTTATAAGTGCAATTTTTTTTTTCGCATGTTGTTTGTAACAGTTAAAAGAAAACTCTCCAGAATTTGACGAAAATTCTTCAGCCTGTGCTGTGCAAGATTCTATAGGACCTAAACTAATGCCTGAAGGCATCAACTTTTGAAATAGATCTTTTGGAACCAATATCGTGAAATCGCCGATTAGTGCGTGAGTCGCTGGAAATACATTATATAATTCTGAACTAAGTATGTATTTTCACAAACTGGTGAATTAGTATGCATCTAATGTTGTCTCCCCGTTCTAAACCACATTTCTAAATAATCTGATTTTTGGAAATTATGTAATATAAAAACATTATTATCCGAAGACAAAATAACCACTCGAGCCTCCGTTGATGGAAAGTATTAATATGACAAAGAAATATCACGATGAACTTCTTCAAAATATTTTAAAAGTAATAATTTTTCTAAGCTGTAATATTTGCAAAGATAAGTCCATTTCTATGAATCTATGGAAACAAGTATACAGGGTGCGTTACTTAAAACTCTCCAGGCTTGTAACTGTTTTATTTTTTAAGCGAAAACTATGTTGGGCACATCAAATTGTAGATATTTTTACGGCATTTAAATATGTGTACAGAGTGATTTAAAAAAAAAATTTGAAAAAATTATTAAGAGAGAAAACACTTAATTTCCTTGAATATTGCTTTACCTCACCCTGTACATGAACTGCGTTAATGTTTTCTCATAAAGGTTTTAATTAGTTTTAATTTATGTTATTACATCATATCCGAAATTCTTTTTGGTTTTAGAGAAAAAAATTTAAAACACTCTTTCCGATTCCAAACCGATTCTTTTTTATATAACACTGAAAAGAATGTAAATAATAATTTTCTGCTTTATCTGTAAAATGTATATCACAAACAATATTCAACGTAACAAAACAGCAACAAGAAACAAAAGAAATAAATATTTTTAAAAACAAACTTATATTAAAATGTATTAAATAGGAAATCGCAAAATTTTTATTAAACTGAAGCTAATTAAAACCTTTATAAGAAAACATTAACACAGTTCACGTACAGGGTGAGGTAAAAAAATATTCAATGAAATTAAGTTTCCTTTCTAAACAATTTTTCCAGTTTTTTTTAAATCACTCTGTATGCATGTTTAAACATTTTAAAATGTCTACAATGTCATGTTGATGGTCATCGCTTCAAAAATAAGAAAGTTACAAGTCTGGGGAGTTTTAAAAGGCGCACCCTGTATATAAGATATTATCTTCTTCATTTTCGAACGAACTAAGACATACATCATAATTTAAAAAACTTGTTTGAAATTTTTGCATAAAATATTCTTGCATATTTGACATATTTGAGGAAAAGGCCAAAAGGATTCCAATGAAATAGTTTTGTCCTTAATAAATCCTGATTCTACTGGATTATTTATATCTGATGATGTAGTTCCTCGGATACGTACGCCACTTTTAACTGATTTTTAAAATAACTATCAAAATTTATATCAACTCTTAAAACAGTTTTGCAAATATTATTAACATAATAATAATAATCTATTTATTTACCTTCAGGTTAACACACTACAAATAAATAAAAAACCGCTGCCCACGGAATCACTACTTCCTCATCCAGATTTGCTACCCACAACGAAAAATTTTTGTATGTGGAAATAGTTGTTTATGAAGCTTTAATAATATAATATTTGAAATCGTCTACCCCAAAAACCCCTAAAATGATATCCCATATCGGTAGTGGGGTGGGGTTAATGATAGGGAGGTGGTAGTGGGGATGAATGAAGTAAAAAAAATATTTTGAGGCCTTTGGTTCTTGTACACATCTGTGCAATAAAATTCCGTATACTTGAAAAATAAAGTAATCCAGTTTTTACTAATTTTGAGTGATGTGAATCAGTCTTTTTGGAATTTAGATTTTTTATTATCATATAGGTTATAAAAAAGTGACATTGATTGTGAAATGTCATAAGTAAGGTATTTGGAAAAATGTTAATTATTTAATGATTTCGATTTATAACAAATGTAAAAATTGACGTTGAAAAATTGCGTCCGAGATAAGGCCAGATTCTGAAAGCTCAAAACATTAAAAAGCGGTTTTCTGCATGGCTGTTCTGCACGTGTCTGCCTGTGATAATTTATCCATACCCAAACATTAACAGAAAATCGCCCGGACCTGATCCGCGGAGACACGTAGCGTTCGTGAAACCTGGTATTTGCAGGACGGTACACCAGAATATGTCCGTCATTACAAGACTGGAAAACTTTTTCATCGGTAAACACAACATTGTTCCAAAACTCCAACGGGCGATAGACATAATTTAAACAAAAGAGAATGCGGGCTTGCATATGTTCTTCTGTTAATATGGTCTTCTTGGCATTTTTTTAATTCCGATTTTCCTATCCTTCGGTTAGCTGTTGACCTTCAATTTTAGAAAGAATTAGAATTTTTTCATGTTCAGTTAACTTCGGCATTTCGAAAATATGACGCTGACACTGACAAATAAATAAAGAATGATTTAATATAGCGAAAAATAGGTGTACGGGATTTTATTGCACAGAAGTGTACAGTCACTAAATCACAATTTTTGACCTCCTTTTGTAATGGGCTGGGGATAGTAATGGAGGTGGCTAATGCCAAAATTTGGCGGTTTGATTTACTTATTTTACCCCATTTATCCCAATTCATCCCCCAACCCTTCAGCAGCAGAATAAGATGAAAATGTAATCTAGTTCCAGATCTCGTTAAAATACATACATGTACCAAATTTCAAATCAATATCTTATACGGTTTCAGAGTAATCGGGCGCACAAAAAAAAGTTACAGACCGACAGACAGAATGACAAACAGAATTTTCTTTTTCTCAAACTTAAAATCTCAACGTTTCATGACATTCTAAGCCTATTTGGACAATATAAATTTTGAACATTTTTTTTGTCGTTACTATGCTTCCACTGGATGTGGAAGTAAAATATATAAAAAATACTGATGCCCAAGGAATCACTACTTCCACATCCAGATTTTCTACCCAAGTCTCTCACAATGAAAAAATTCACAAAAACGAATCTTTTAAGTTATCCGGTATATTAAATATTACACAAATCGACCAAGTGAATGTTGCATTACAAACATGCATTTGTATTTCATAGTATGACATCAAATATTAGTAAGTAGTAGGTTATTGCTATTTATCCATATTTTAATCTTGTTTTATGCCCCACCTCGACCGACCTTGTCATTTCCTGTCCCACTTTGTCCCACCTTCCCCAAATTACCCTGAAGTATCTTTAATTACCTTTAATTACCCGCTAATTACCACCACTAATTCCCACTTTGTTCCATCTTTCCCTAAGTATCCTTAATTACTTTAATTACCTTTAATTACCCTTACCCGCTAATTGCCCCCCAAGGCACGCCCTCATGACGTCACAAAAAAGTGGAGGGAGGAGACCTAGGACCTACTATAATACCCTACTCCGGCGAACTTTCAAAAATATGTGGAAATAATTGTTTATGGAACTTTAATAACTTACTATTTGAAATCGCCTACCCCAAAAACCTATAAAACGATATACCACATCATTAGTAGTGGTAGGGCGTTGACAGTGAGGGTGGATGAAGTAAAAAAGAAATTGAGGCCTTTGGTTCTTGTACACATACTAAATCACAATTTTATTTATTTCATCCACTTTAATAATTGGTGGTAATGGAGGTAGCTAATGCCAAAAAAATTTACCTTTGCTTCTCTTATACACTAAATACCAATTTTATGGACTCCTACTTGCTTGATTTACCTATTTACTACCAATTTGCCCCAATTTACCTCCCCAACCCTTCAATGGAATAAGCTCAAAATATAATCTAGTTCCAGATCTCGTGTACCAAATTTCAAGTCAGTATCTTAAACGGTTCCAGAGTAATCGTGCGCACAAAAGAAGTTATAAACAGACAGAAATTTTTTTGGGCTCAAACTTAAAATTCCGACGTTTCATGACATTCTAAACCTATTTGAGCAATTAACTTAAAGTTCCGAATTGTGGCCATAAAATCAATCACTTTGTCGGCACGTCCCTCTAATAAGAAGAAAAACTGTAATCGTCATTAACAAGTACATATTTATTTATACTTATAAGATTTTGAACTTTCATTTAAAAATATCTGCACTGAGAGGTTAAGTTTTTGGTGTTGCTGTTGCTGTTTGTTGTGTTCGGATGCTGATATTTTTATATAACTTCTGCATCTTTTGGTTCTGAATTATGCAATGTACTTCCGACGGTACAATTTGGAAAGAAAATAAATACTAATAATCCAGTCATATTGAGTAAACAAAAGGGTAAACCTCGGTATGAAAGATAATAAGCTGTAAACTTATATAAATCTTTGTTTTGGCATTTTATAAGTTGGCTCAAAAGTCTCATAGAATCTCGTGTACGCGAGTCAAGATATTCAAGGTCAAAGGCCGCAAGAATCGGTTGTTTGTAAATATCTCGTTTTCTATGCTCTAAATGACATTTTGATTTATTATAATAGTTGTAGAGCATAAAATTCTCTACAAATTTTGTTTCAAGAAATATTTTAATCATTCAACCGTTCTTGAGATAGAGCGCGAAGAGTGGGGAACGGGTGGTTCGCGCTGCGGATACAGAAAATCAGGGTTGCAATGCTTTTCAGCTTGTGGTTATTGTAATGGACAAGCATTATTATTTATATAAATTAAGTAAATATTATTAAACGAGTGTCTGATTTATGAATAATATCTATAAATATAATATATTAAATAGTAAATAATCAAGGTTTTTTCATACTTATAATATTTTTAATAAACAATTAACTTTATAAATCGTATTATTTATTGGATTCCACAGTTGACCCTGCGTTATGATATATACGGCTAAGCGCTCCCCACTCTGCGCGCTCTATCTCAAGAACGGTTTCATGTATAAAACTAGTGGAAGCATTATACTCTTCGCCGATTTACTGAGCTTTTTATATAATTGTTACACATTCTATAGCAGTGGTTCCCAACAAGATTTTTTCAAGGACCCCCTCATCGGTCGCTATACTGACAAGGACCTCTTAAAAGCTTAAATTCTTAAAATGAAGATTATGCAGAATCTACAATAAATTACATACTAAACTAATTTACTTAAAGGTGGAAACTGTTCATATATATGAAATTGAAATTTGATGTTAACAGAAGTTTAATACAAGTACAATACAAAACAAAACAATTGAATATCTCAGTGACATTGTCCGCGGACCCCTAGGGTACGCGGACCACCTGTTGGGAATCACTGTTCTATAGGATACTCTTCGCATTTTTCTTGTAATAATGTTAGTTTTTGGACATTCTAAATTTTGTGATACCAACTTTGTTGTGAAAAAAAATATATGAAAAAAAAATCGCCATGTGAGGGATCGAACACGAGACCTTTGGATTGAAAGGCAAGCAAATAGCAAGCAAATAAAATTTATTAATGTTCATATATACATATGCGCCTCCCCGAAACCTGCCTCGGAGCCAGCCAGACAACCACGGTGCGCAGCGCCGTGGTGATTTTAGGGCTGAGCGGGGTAGGTTCGGCTCGGCTTGGCGACAATGACAAATAAAGAAACAATTAAAATTCCTACCCACCTAGCGTGGATTTAAAATTAATAATATATTTGAAAATAATGCTGCCCACAAAGGCCTAAAACTATTGCATATAAAACTTAGAACTAGTGGCTGGTTGTAACACTGAATAAATTTTGGCTGTTGACTCGGGTGAAAAGCTAAACGAAAAAAACCCGTACGAGAACTGCCGACCTGGTGGTCTCCCTGACGCCAGGAATATGTGGTGGAAAGAGAATAGGGTTTAAAATGTTTGAATTTTTAAAGGTTTATCGGCCAAAATGGAATTTTTGGTGACAAAAAGAACAAAAAGAATAAAAAAAGAACAAAAATAGAACATACAGAAAGAGAATAGAGAGGATTGGAAAGATAAAGTTGAGAAAAGATCAAAGGTGCGGGAATGGTAGGTTGTGGTATAGGAGAGTATGTGAGGGATCGAACAAGAGACCTTTGAATTGAAAGGCAAATGTTTTAACCATTGGGCTATCTCATCTTACCACAAAATTTGAATGAATATCGTTCAAAAATTATATTTCAACGGATTAGATACATTATTATGAAATATATATATTGGTAAATCTGATTGATTGATTGATTTACCAGCGTGCGGTAGGCATTGCTGCCACTCCCAGGTTATACAGCTGGGCCTGCTACGTCCACGCTGGGTTGGACTAAGGTCATGCTTGTTGCCAGCAGCGAGAGCCACATGGCGCATGGTAAAGGAATGTGGGATGGGAGGTGTAGGTATTTGTGAGATGCGTTACCGCATTGTGTCGCGAGGGAGCGTTTAAGCTCCCTTTTTTTTTGTATTTTTGGTTCTGGACTTCTGCCTATTCTGGGTCTTCTTGTGAGATATGTTGCCACGTTGTATCGCTGCTGTTTGTGCTCCTATTTTTGTACTTCTGCTTCTACAAGCCTTCTTCTTCTTTTTCTGAGACTTCTGATTCTGGTAGAGTATATATCGCTCCGATTTCTTTGTGGAAATTCATTTTTCCCCTCGCTTTTCTTTCCCAGTATGTTTGGTCCTTTCCCAGTTTGTTCATGATCCTCTCGATTGTTGTTTTCCACGTGTAACATGGTCTCCCTATTTTTAGTTTGCTGTTTGATTGATTGATTGTTTGATTTACCAGCGTGCGGTAGGCACTTCTGCCACTCCCAAGGATTATATAGCTGAGCCTGCTACGTCCACGCTGGGTTGGACTAGGGTCATGCTGGTTGCCAGCAGCGAGTGCCACATGGCGCACGGTAAAGGAACGGGGGATGGGAGGTGCAGGTATTTGTGAGATGCGTTACCGCGTTGTATCGTGAGGGAGCGTTTAAGCTCCCTTTTTTGTGTTTTTGGTTCGCCTTCTTTTTCTGAGTCTTCTGATTCCTCGGTTTCCAATGCTGGGTTGGATTTGGGTCGTGCTTGTTGTCAGCGGCGAGAGCCACATGACGCATGGTACAGGAGTGTAGGGTGGGCAGTGTAGTTGTTTTTGAAATGCGTTGCCGCATTGTGTTCGTGATGTTTATGCTCCTCTTTTTTATGTTTCTGCTTCTACAGATTGTCTTCTTCTTCTGAGTCTTCTGATTCTTTCGTTTCTGCTTCCGGTAGAGTATATGTCTGTAGGTATATGTGAAATGCGTGGCCGCATAGTGTCATGATGTGGAATGTTTGTGCTCCTCTTTTTGTATTTCTGCTTCTACAAATCTTCTTCTTCTTCTTCTTCTTCTAAGTCTTCTGATTCCTGGGTTTCTGGTTCTGGTAGAGTACATATCACTGCGATTTCTTTGTGGAATTCATTTTATTTTTCTCCTTTGCTTTTCTTTCCCAATATGTTTGGTAGTTTGTTCATGATCCTCTCGGTTGTTGTTTTACACGTGTAACCTGGTCTCCCTGTTTTTTAGTGTAGAATTTAATGTAGAATTTTTTCACTTAACAACGAGCACAATATTGACCTGAAAACCATCACTTGATAATTTACCTAGGAAAATATTATGAAATTAGATTATCAACACTATATTATAACACCCACAGCGCAAAGAACATGCAATATCATAAAACACAGTCCTATTAAACCAGACACCAACAAAAGTCAAAAATCCCCAGTCCCTAACTCTGATGCTTCTCTTCCCTTCCATTCTCTTCTCTTTTTGACTTGTTCTATTGCATTACACCAAAAACTGTACCTAGATCTGGATTATGTACGAAACCAATCACTACTCACAAAATCGTTAATCGCACGTCCCGGGGTATATATTACCCTTCAAACACCCATCACCCACATGACAGCTCAAAATTTGTTATCTCTATTATTTCCCTGCTTCCTGTACACAGTCTCAATTGGCGTGTTGTCGTCTTCTTATTGGTTGTTGAGGTGAAAAGTTATGATTTCGCCTTCCTCTTGGTGTATTATTATTGTCCTCTTCAAGTTTGCTGTTGCTGCTATCGTCTCCTGCCCACCCCAGAAACCGTCTTTTCTCAGGTCTCCGATGAACGCCTTCCTTGTTGATGCTTTATTGATTTTAACAGGGTTCCGGTTCGGTGATGGATGCTAGCATGAACGGGATGGAATAGTCTATGTTATTTCGTATATAGTCCGGTACTTGTTTTCGTTTATTTTTTGCTTTCTCTTCTTCCTCCAGTTTATCTCCACTGTTGCTGTGGTATGCCTCTTCTCGTGTATGTGTTATCATTTCTTCTGTATTTCACCCCCCGCTTTAACGCCCCCGACTCGTTCCCCCGTTTCTGTGTCTACCATATGATCTTTCGTTCCTACGTTCTATCTTCGATCCATCATTCTTGTGTATATATACCATTTCCTAGGAAAATCTGTGCATTTCCATTGAACTGCAAGAGGTTCAGCGCCCCGGCGTATTTTACCGATAGTACGTCTCTGGTTGTCCATTTGTTACCCAAGTCGCGGCTTGTTTATCTAAGAAGCCCTGTTTGTCTTAAGGAATAATACACTTCAGTAAAGCCATAAATTTATGGCAGCTGTTAACATTTTCAAGGGTTTAGGTGTACAATCACTTCTCAGATTTTCTAAGAAAGTCGTTTGAGTCAGCCCCTCAGCAGTTTGTTACAGCATTTATACACACCACAAAAACACACTCTTTTTAATACAAATACAAATTATGTCACTCACTTAACTTTAAAATTATATCATTTACACTTTGTATATAGCCAGAATTTGGACCTAAAAACACTGCAGGCACTTCTTGTTAGTCATTAAGAAATAAATAAACTTGGATAAATAAACTTGGGTGGCGGATAGGTACTTTAAAAATGAAAATGGGTATACTTAGCTTATATTCCCGTTATTTATTGCCTGGTCCTTTAAGCTTGTTCCTTTAGCATATCACTGCACTCGGTTCTGCCACTAAATAACTCTGTATTAGTTATTTTCAAATATTAATTTTATTTCAACTTTGTTCTTTTGTTATCACATATCAATTTACGCGGGATGTTTTAGGCTATAAATTCACCTAAGCTTTAGCGGACTTATATCTGGTGTTCTCGCGTTTAAATGGGAGCATTTTTCGGACGCGTCCGCTCGCTCGGGAAGCACGGTTCGAACCCCTGAAATATATATATATATATATAGGTAAAATATAAAAAAAAAAAAAAAAAATTATAGGGAATAACATTTTGCAAGATTTCTATTTAAATACAAATGACAGAAATTATGAAACAAATTTTTTTTTATTTAAATGATTAATAACTTTTTTTTTTACTGATTGAATTTTTTCAAAAATAAGGCTCTTCCTCTAGCTAACGCTAACTTACTTTCCAAATTTCAATACAATCGGACTTTTCTTTCTTAAGTTATCGTGCTTACAAGAAACGTGACGGACGGACATTTTGAAAGTTGTTCAGAATTCGTTCACTAACATAATGATATGAAATTTTTTCTCTACGAGCGATATTTACTGATTTAGAAATGTGCCGATCAAATACAATATACTCTTCGTTTTTGCGAAGAGTACAATAACGCTTGAAACAAAATTTGTAGAGAATTTTATACTCTACAACTTCAAATCAAAATGTCATTTACAGCATAAAAAACGAGATATTTACAAAAAAAACGATTCTTGCGACCTTTGACCTTGAATATCTTAACTCGCGTACACGAGATTCTATGAGACTTTTGAGCCAACTTATAAAATGCCAAAACAAGGATTTATACAAGTTTATAGCATATTATCTTTCATTTCGAGGTGGAATCCCTACATGACTGGATTATATAGACTAGTTCACAGGTTCAAAGCCGTGTTAATTCTTGATACCTCGTAAAAATATGAGTGAGAGTTCATTGGATTCGGAATGACGTCTAAAAAAATGTTCAAAATTTTCAAACCCGCACATAAACCATTGCAAAAGTTATACAAATGAAGATTGAAAAAATAACGAGTTTTGTTTTTTGTAAATAACTCGAAAACTATTAGTATTTAAGAAATTTTAAAGAAGGATTATTAAAGAGAAAGAAACTTCCAATTATTAATAATTTTAATTTAATGTTGAAAATAGAGCTCCGCGTGGCGAACACTAAGCCGTTACGATGCTCTGAAACCGGCCGTAATAAGTAAAAATATTTTTTTATGTTTTTTATTTGCAATTATCTACAAGCTGGAAAAAGAATTTTTTTTTTGTTTTTTAATAAACAATTCGTTATCAACAATCGCCGAATGTGTTTATATTTTTTTTTAGACAGAAAAAACAACCGCATACATAAACATGTCAAAAAAAACAAATTTTAAATTCTATAAAAAATATTAAAAATTTTTTTTGACATGTTTATGTATACAGTTGTTTTTGTATTTTTTTTCTATCTAAAAAAATATAAACACATTCGGCAATTGTTGATAACAAATTGTTTATTAAATAAACAATTAACAAAAAAAATTTTTTTCATTTTTCCAGCTTGTAGAGAATTGCAAATAATAAATTTTAAGAATAAAATTTGTTTCTTAATAATTTGTTTGAATATTGAAAAAAGGAAAAAAATGATTATAGACAATTAAAAAAAAATTTTAAGAAAAATGTTTTTTCTTTTAATCATAATATTTTATAACCAATAAAATGGCAAAAAAAAAAATTTTAAAAATACGCAATTTGTCTATTTGTTTAGAAAATTTGTTTAAGCAATTAGCAATGAAAATTTAAAGTTTATGTGATTTTATGGTACTTTTGAATATAAAAACAGTAATAATAGTCACCAATTTATGTGGGGTTCCACATAATCAAAATTAAATATATCAATATTTCAATGTGATTTAATGTTAATAATATAATTATATCATTAATTAATTATGTAACCTAAATAACGGATTTTATTTTAATCCTAGAGATCCAGTTTTATGTAAAACAATATAATAAATAATGAGGGAAATAGTTAGGTAACTACACTACATAAAATTAAAATTAATAAAAAAAATGTTCAACCTCACTTTTTCATTTTTTAGTTTTTGTTAGGTTAAATAATTAATAACTAATAAACTATAACAATTAAAAACATCGCAATGTCATAATCCCATAAAGTATAGTTGACATAGAGTCTCCACGAAGCGAAATAATTTTAGTGGCTTTTGTTTAACAATTATCCGACTTGAAATATAAATGCAAACTCTAAAAAAATTTGTTAATTAACGATAGGCTCATTTTATGAAAAATCAGTGACAACATTTTTTTACAACGGCATATTGTTCCTTTAAGTGTCTAAATAATACCAGATTTTTTTTTAATTTTTAAATTAATATTTAATAACATAAAAAAATATTTTTACTTATTACGACCGATTTCAGAGCTTAGTGTTCGCCGCGCGGAGCTCTATTTTCAACATTAAATTAAAATTTTTTATAATAGAGATAGAGTTTCGGGAGTCAGGACTTTTTATTGGAAATTTCTTCCTCTTAAAGAATCTTTCTTTAAAATTTCTTAAATACTAATAGTTTTCGAGTTATTTACAAAAAACAAAACTCGTTATTTTTTCAATCTTCATTTGTTTATAACTTTTACAATTGTTTATGTGCGGGTTAGAAAATTTTAAATATCTTTCTAGACGTTATTCCGAATCCAATGAGTTCTCACTATATTTTTACGAGCTTTATCGAGAATTAACACAGCTTTGAACTTGTGAACTAGTGTATATAAGGTAAACTAACAATTTGTTGAAACTTAACAATTACTTTGTTAAACTGTTGCATGTTGTGCTGCTAGATTTATGTTTTGAATTATTAAAAAAAGCGGCGTTAGATAAAAATTTAAACACCACTTCAGAATACAATATTTCCAAAATACTAATTAACCAATCATTTTTTAAATATTTTTGGTCCATTTTATAATGACGTTTTCTCCAACAGGTTTTCTAATTGGAGGTCGAGGACATATGATGTCATTAGGTAAAAATTTAATAATTATATCAAAATGTAGCATTTTCAAAATACTAATCGATACAACTGTTTTGCTAATATTTTTTGATCACTTTCCAATTAATTTGCTTTTCAACAGGTCATTCATACGTAATGAGAGGAGATACAGCACAATCGTTTGGTGAGTAGAATACATATGTAAAATAATTTTACAAGAGAAAGTCTTCATAAAAGTTTAAAATATTTTGCCTCTCTCTCGAAGCATTTCTATCTTACCGAAGGAAATCTTTAGCGGATGACGGGGCACCCGGCACAAATTTCATGCTTAAAAACATCCCTCTCCCTGTCCACTCATTCGGGCTGTCTCTTTTTGAAAACCGTCCTTATTTCCTCAGAAGAGCCCCTGTCGCTGGAATATCGCGTTTCTGACTATTGCGATTTCAGAGATACGGGTACCCTTTCGACCTCTATCGCCGCCGTTTTCACTTCTTCAAAAAGTGAAAATAAACATTTTGTCTTACTTGTGTCTAATAGATTCCAATAAAGAGTATTTCTTCCAAATTTCATGCTTCTAGCTAAAATAGCATAAAAACCTCCCCCTTCCCGTTCACACGTTCGGGAGGTCTCTTTTTGAAAACCGTCGAATACGTGTCTCCATATCTCTTCAGAAGAGCCCATCGCTGGAATATCACGTTTCTGGCTTACTCGATTTCAGAGATACAGACCATCTACCATCTACCACCTACCATCCCGTTTTCACCCCTTCAAAAAGTGAAAATCGGAATTTCGTCTTACTCATGTCTAATAAATTCCAATAAAGAGTATTTATGCCAAATTTCACGCTTCTAGGTCTAACCTTTTCTGAAAAGCTTAAAAACCTCCCCCTCCCCGGTCACCCTTTCGTGGGGGGGGGGGGTCTCTTTCTGAAAACCGTCGAATACGAGTCTTTTTATTTCCGCAGAAGAGCCCGTCGCTTGAATAATCACGTTTCTGACCCACACGATATCAAAAATACGGATGCGCTTTAAACCATCTCCACCGCCTTTTTCACACCTTCAAAAAGTGAAAATCGAAATTTCGTCTTACACGTAACTAATAGATTTCAACAAAAAATATTTCTGTCAAATTTCACGCATCTAAATTTAACCGTTTCCGAAAAAGTCTAAAGTTTCAATCTCCTTTTTTACCTTCTTAGGGAACGAATTTCGAAAAATCCCTTCTTAGAGGTTGTCTACGTCATTTGACGAGCCTCTATGCAAAATTTGAAGTTTCTAGACTCAGCGGTTTGAGCTGTGCGTTGATAGATCAGTCAGACAGTCAGTCAGGGTATTCTTTTATACATATAAAAGTGCACAAGGTTTTGATAATATCATAAGTTTATTGAACAAAATAGCAATTTTCATGCGGAAATAGAAGAGCGATCGGTCTCTTATTATTGAAGATTATTCCAAGTGTAAATTTTGGCCAGTTGGTAAAACATGAATTGAAAAAATTAAAGTTATGTTTAAAAGTAAATTATTAAAGAATAACGTTTTTACATAAATAATTGACAATATTTTCTTTTTTCCAGTCCATTTGGAGATTCACTGTATATAACATATAATTAATTTATTTCAGATATACCAAGAGCTAGACCTCCTCAACCTAGCTACCATGCTATCAAGAACATCTCTGCTACGTTGCCTTGGCTTGAGTCAGTAACAAATCCAAACAAAACGTTAACTATATCGCAAAGTAAGTTATTTATTTAATAATTTATGATTTACTAGGGTGTCCAGAGTTGTAGGTATCTACACCATCAATTAATGTATGAAGTTTTCAAATTGTGTCGAAACAATGAAATGAGGCATATTCTAATTATTTTTGAGAACAGTACTGTTTCTTTTCCAAAGAAAAATGCCCCGAATCAATATTCGGACTTCATTTAAGTAATAATTTATAGATTTAAAGGTTTAGAGCTTCCTTATTTCCAACTTAGTAGTAATAGTACATTAAAACTTTTTTTGATTGTATAAAATATATATATTTTTGATTTAGTTTTATACTTTTTATATTTTTTTGAAACGTTATAGTTAATAGACAGATATGGCAAAAAAATAATTTAGTAAATGGAAAAATTGCTTCTAGATTTCTATAACTACTATTATATTTTATGAAATTTAAAGTCACTGTCTATAAGACATGCTAAAACTACTAGTAGATACTTTAAAAGTGTTTTTCTTTATAAACTATGGCATAATGAGAAATCGACAATATTATTTATTAGTCATGTTTTTGCTGATCTGTATAGACTTTTGTAGCAAGGGAGACATTAAACTATTAATATCCTACAAGTCTGTTATTTTACAATAACCACCCTATTTTGAGATACATTAAATGAAAAATAACGCCCTAGGGCGTTATGAATATCTTAAACGTTCTAGGACATTATAAAATTATAACACAACCCAAAACAAGTAAATTATGATAGCGTTATTGACAAACAAAATGCGTTGCTATGCAACGGCGGCGTTTACAAACAATTTTGATTTTTACTCTCTTTTAAATCAAATCGTTCTGAACACAATGGATGTCAAATTAATAAATCGTAAATATCAAAAAAAAACATTCGAATTAAATAACAGACTTGTAGGACATTAAACGTTGAAGGTACCACGGGTGTTATAGGATAATGACGCCCTCGGTCGACGTACATTCCTTCGGGCCAGAGGCCCACGGGAAGTACACTGCCGACCTCGGTGCGTTATTATTCTTATAATACCTTTGATACCTTAATAACCATATGATGCGAACAGAATTTTTAATTGCCATTTTATTAATCACAATGTTATTCTATTATAATAGAATAAACCTCAAAGTACTGGAAAAAACTAATTATCTCAATTTAAACTTATTTTTAGATGTTTATGAACTAGGAGAAAACTATTCAACAACTACAAATACAGAATGTCCCAAAACTCCAATTAATGGTACAGATATTGGAATTTGTACACTTCTGAAAGATTGTCCAGAAGTTCATTCCTATTTGACTGATTTTCAAGTTTATCAAACATATTTCTGCCCTGTAAATAATAAGTAAGTATTATATTATTTTTGGCGAAACCAAGATTTGCAACATAAAAATATTTAATACAGTCTGGTAAAAAATTTTAAATAACTTTCAAAATGTCCATTAGGGAATATTCCTGTAGGCATGATAACTTAACAAGAAAAAGTTCGATTGTATTGAAAATTGGGTAAGAAATTAGTAAAAAGGGGAAAACGATAGAGGATATTGATAGTAACGTTGTCAAGTTACAGAAAGCTCTCGTTTCAAGTTATTAGTGCTCTTATCCTTTGAGAGAAGTCGTAACGGGGCAGAGAAGTCGGAACTCCACACCTTGGTGAAGCAAAGAACTCGACCGGAAAATAGACAAAGAAACTTGTCAACAAAGCCAAGGTGCCTAAAAATGCCGAAGTTTGAAAAGAATACAAGAACCGTCAATGGCTGTACAAAAAGACTATTCGCGAAAGACAAAGAGCATCATTGAGATCTATCTGCAACTGAGTTGTATCCATTGCCTCAGCAGCTCGGCTCGATGAGATATTCTCCAAAGATCTCCATCAACAACCAGGAGTCATGAATGAAAGAAGATGGGTCCTTTATAACCAACCTCTCTGACACATCTGAACTCCTGTTAAGAACAATGTTTTCAGGCAGCACTGTGTCGTCCTGTATGGACTGGCCCAACGCATCCCATCCGGTCGCTACTGCAGCTGACTGGGGATGGTGGACGAGCCCGGGCAATCAACACCTCCCTTCTCTCTAAATCACCAGGTATTGACGGTATTTTTCCAGCCCTACTTCAGTGGACACTGTAATACATACACCACCACCTGATGCATATTTACCGAGCGTGAATTTTCTTCAAATACACAATACACCCCGGAAAAATGGGGGGATATAAAGGTATTATTCATACCTAAACCAGGACATACGGAACTCCTTACAAAAACCGTATCGGCCCATTAGCCTTACCTCCTTCCTACTAATTTGGAAAGACTGTGTGATCGAGAAATCAGAGATACAGTGTTAATTTTACATCCACTGCATCCAAATCAACACGCTTACATTCCAGGAAAATCTACAGACTCAGCACTTCATTCCATAGTATCTCCCATTGAGAAATCGGCGAATATGAAAATATCCTGCGAGCGTTTATTTATATCGAAGGTGCTTTTGATAAAACAACCTTTGACAGTATAGGCAAAACTCTTTAAACGCATGGTGTTCCCAAGACACTTAGTGAATGGGTAACACACATGCTTATATGGTGAGCCGTTCGAATAAATGTGGGGAACGTAAAGACTAGAGGCATAGTCAATAGAGGCTGTCCACAAGGTGGCGCCCCTACTGTGGGTTATGGTAGGCGACAACCTCCTACACCGCCTCAATGACTGGCTTCTTCATAATAGGTTATGCAGGTGACGTTACCATCTTGCTGAATGGAAACTTTGAGAGCCGTCATGCTAACTTATGCAGACAGCACTCAAGTTAGTCGATAATTGGTGCATAGAATACTCCCTCTCGGTAAACTCCCAGAAAACTGAGCTAGTACTAATCACCAAGAGAAGGAAACTACCTAATATAAAAATGCTCAAATTATCGGGCACTCAACTCGACTTAGCGAAAGAGGTCAAGTACTAGGGGGTTATACTTCACTGCACCCTAAATTAGAAGAGACATATAGAAGTTAAAACAAACAGGGCATGTGCGGCTTTCTAGCAGTGTCGCAGGACAGTCGATAGGTCCTGGGGTTTCTCACCCAGGATCTCCCTTTGGCTGTACACTGTTGTGGTAAGACCCATGCTTTGTTATGCAGCCATGTTTGGTGGCCCAGAGTAAGGCAAAAAACAGCAGCATCTCAGCTAGAGCATGTTCAAAGATTGGCATGCCTCTGCGTTACTCGTGCGATGAAAACGACGTTTACAGCTGCAATGGAGCTATACTTCGCATTCCCCCCTAAATCTTTTCATAGAGGAGGTGGCGTTGACGACTGCTCTTAGATTGCAATCTGTAGACCAATGGTATATTAAGGGCACGGTTACGAGTCATGCCCGTAGCCTAGAAGAGGCTACAAAACAAATTCTTCTTCAAGAACTTTGAGATAGTGAAATGGACTGTGGATCAGGTTCTGGGGTTTACTCAGAAGAACTAGATCTACACTCGGTAATACCGCTAGGCACATTTACCACTATTTTCTAGACGGAACTAGTAGGGATTCTGCAAACGATAATAAAAACCACGAACTCGAACGTCAGTGGCAAAATGATGCGCAGAGCAGTCTTGTTTGCTTGCCCTAAACAACTGTTGGACAGGCTCTGGGCTGGTCTGTAAATTAAAAAGGCTCTAAATGTACTTGCACAAAACAATAGTGTCCAGCTCAATTCAGGGTGACGAGGAAGTGGCCGCAAGAGATCTGAAAGCGACCTGCATGATTTAGAAACTGCAATAGCGCTCTCTGATTCAGTCCACAGTTCCCTGTTAAAGGACTATACACTGAAACGCCAGGCGGACTGTTGGAGTGGTCTAAGCAGCTGCAGTCAGCAGAATGGCTTTGGCCACACCCAGTCCTAAACTAGTCAAACACTGTATCAAGGAGTAATATGCATATCTATGTAGGATTACTAACAGGACACTGCAGACTAAACAAACACCTCCATACACTGGATGTTATTGACATCCCCAAGTATAGAGGGTGTAATCTGGATGACGAGACTGCTGAGCATGTGCTGTGTCACTGTCATGCTCTCTTAACGAAAAGAGGATCCATACTGGGGGACTTCTGGCTCAGTATGGCTCGTATTAGTGGCTTCCCGCCTGGCCTTCTCCCCAAATACATCATAAGTCTTTGTTGGCTTGAGGAATGAAGGGCTCGGTGGGCATACCGCCACCTACGGGGGTAGCACAATTGGCCCACCAATAAGGCCTGATTTTAATTAAAAAAATGTGCATGAAGCCATCATTCTACAAATACAAAAATATTACGTACTAGACTAACAAGCATTTCGCTAACCATCATCGGGAGATGATTAGAATTAAAAATGTAACAGTTATCTTTTTGAAAAACTGCTAAGGATTTCAACAATTATATAAAAACTAATGTATATATCTAGTTAATATTTATTTATAACTTAACAAATGGGTAAAACCTAGTTAGATCACTACATAATATAATAAAATTAAATGAAAAAAAAAAAAGAATTTAAAAACAATCTTTTATTTAAATGCTCTAAAAAGAAGAAAGTAAACTTTAAATTAAATCAAACCCATCAATTTATTACATTAAACAATTTCTATGACATAAAAGCTTGTCGCGAGATTTACCTGTGTATTTATGTTATGAAATACATACATTTTTCCTTAACATTACTTGTGTCAAGATCAAGTTATATATTGTATTCTTGTTTATTTACACAGGTAAATCTCGCGACAAGCTTTTATATCATATAAATTGTATAATGTAATAAATTGATGGGTTTGACTTAATTTAAAGTTAATTTTCTTCTTTTTAGAGCATTTAAATAAAAGCTTGTTTTTAAAAATATTGTTTTTTTCATTTAATTTCATTTTTAAATTTTTAGCTACGCCTTAATTAGTTTTATATATTCATTGCGTCGTTCTTATCCGATATAAAACTTATAGTTTAAACCGAATACTTCACCATTTCTTAGAAAGCAACGTTTGAGCGAATACACTATACGATCAAATTATAGTGTTAAAACTAAAAAAATTTGTCCGCCATCTTGGGGCGTCCGTCATATTGAATTTAGTGTGACGTCATTTTATTTTCGTATTCTTCTCAGCAAACCCTTTCATTTGATACCCATATCATGGGAGTGCATAAAAAATAACTGGTCCGCCATCTTTGGGAGTCCGAAATATTGAATTTGGAATGACATCATTTTATTTTCGTATTCTTCTCAGCAAACATTTTCATTTGATACCCATATTATGGGGGTGCATAAAAAATAACTGATCCCTCATCTTTGGGAGTCCGCCATATTGAATTTGAAATGACTTCTTCGTATTCTTTTCAGAAAACCGGTGCATAAAAAATAACTGGTCCGCCATCTTTGGGAGTCCGCCATATTGAATTTGAAATGACTTCTTCGTATTCTTTTCAGAAAACCGGTGCATAAAAAATAACTGGTCCGCCATCTTTGGGAGTCCGCCATATTGAATTTTGTGACGTCATTTTAATTTTCGTATTCTTCTCAGAAAACTCTTTCATTTGATACCCATATCATGGGGGCGCAAAAAAAATAACTGGTCCGCCATCTTTGGGCGTCCGCCATATTGGATTTGGAATGACGTCACTTAGCTAGCCATGCATTGTCATCCAATCTAAACGTGTATGCAAAATTTCAGCTCAATCGATTGGGGATAACTATTTTAAAATTTAGTTGCAAGATTTCACCTAAACAAACAAACAAACTAACATACAAACATTGCAAGTTAAATAAAAGCTTGTAATGAAATTATATAAAAAAAATATTTTTAAGAAAAAGCTTTTATTTGAAAAAACTACTAAAAACTAAATAGTATATTGTGTATTTAGGTGTGAAAGCAATACATTCCCGGACGACGATGCAAATTGTTGGCCGAGGCGCTAGCCGAGGCCAACAAGCATCGAAGTCCGGGAATGTGCTTTCACACCGAAATACACATACTATTTTTTCTGAAATCACAATCAATAGTATTATAAATTAAGGAATTTGTATTAATACATAACATTTCTTCATTACAATCTAACTGCTTACTAATAAATGCAATTTTAATGTGAGTTGGTTTGTCTGCGTGTATTTATTTACTGTCTAAAATATATATAAAAAACCGTACGGGAATGTTACTTTCCCGGCCTAGGCCGGGAAAGTAACATTCCCGTACGGTTTTGTTGATCGTTGCTTGGCAACGGATCTTTTCCGGTCTGTTTTCTGATAGTTTCTTAGCAACGGACTAAAACACTGGAATTGTGCATTTTTCGATCTGAAATCGCGCCGAAAATGTAGACATTGCCGATCGATTTCAGAAAAAATAATTTTTTTTAACTTATACACCTGGAAACCGAAAGCTTTGGGGGCGGTCATATAGCGCTATTGTATAGTTACTTTGATCAATTGACCGCCCCCAAAGCTTTTGGTTTCCAGGTGTATAAATTTAAAAAAAATTATTTTTACTTTTTAGTAGTTTTTCCAAATAAAAGCTTTTTCTTAAAAATATTTTTTGTATATAATTTTATTTTTTACTTTTCAGTCTACTTATTTTACAGACAGACAAAACCTTTCATTTGCCACCGCTTCCCTCTCCCATCTTCTCACACACACTCTAACACTACTTCCCACTTCTTCCCACCTCTTTCCCACCTCTTCCCACCTCTTCACCATCTCTTTCCACCTATTTCCGCCCTATTCCCACCCCTTCCCACCCCCTTCCCACCTTTTCCACCTTTCCTCACCCCTTCCTCATCTCTTCCCACCCCTTCCCCACCTCTTCCCACCCCTTTCCCACCTCTCCCCACCGCTTTCCCACCTCTTCCCACCTCTTCCCCATCTCTTCCCCACTTCTTTCAACCTCTCCCCACCCCGCCATCTTGGGACGTCCGCCATATTGGATTTAGTATGACGTCACGTTGTTTATCGTATTTTACTCGTCAAACCCATTCATTCGATACCCATATCAAGGGGGTTGTAACTAAAAAGCCGATTCGCCATCTTGGGACGTCCGCCATATTGGATTTAGAATGACGTCATATTGTTTATCGTATTTTACTCATCAAACCATTTCATTTGATACCCATATCAAGGGTGTTGTGGCTAAAAAGCCGATCCGCCATCTTGGGACGTCCGCCATATTGGATTTAGAATGACGTCACATTATTTATCGTATTTTACTCGTCATTTGATACCCATATCAAGGGGGTTGTGACTAAAAAGCTGATCCGCCATCTTGGGACATCCGTCATATTGGATTTAGAATGACGTCACATTGTTTATCGTATTTTACTTTCATTTGATACCCATGTCAAGGGGGTTGTGACTAAAAAACCGATCCGCCATCTTGGGACGTCCGCCATATTGGATTTAGACCGATAATGGCTATACTATGTTATATTGTCACCGGACCTATACACGTGTGCCAAATTTCAAAGCTCTAGCTTAATTAGAACTAGTCGAAATTCAACTTACAAGATTTGACCAAGGAGGTTGAATAAATAAGGAGTCGCCATAAGAAGCGGAATGTGGCAGCACATTCCTCATTTTAGTATGATCGAAACGTCAACAAAACGTGCCATGTATCTTAGAATAATATTATTATAAAATAAATATTTTTGATAGAAAATAGTGTTTTTCGCCATAACATATGATTTCGTGTCCGCCAAGTAGCTGTACAAATCAAAGTAGTATCGATAAGAAGAAATGTTTTGGAATCATCATAGGTTAAAACAGGTCTGTACTCAAAACTCAAAAGATATGTTGAACCTTCTTTCTATTTATTTTAGATTGTATTTTAGATTATATTATATTTACTTGAAATGTGAAACCGTCATCTCATTCATTACTCTACTGGCTTAATATATGGTAGTGTCAATGTATAAAGTCAACTAACATGTTTCTCCTCAAGTTCTGTATAAACTTTTTTTTAATCAGGACCTGGCGAGCTGTTCATGACAGTATGATCACAAGCCACGCCTTCTGCGGCCGTTTCTCACTGTAGGATATAAGCTTTATGGCTACTCCTTATTTATATTTTACCTCCATGGATTTGACCTAAACTAACAAACACACATACAAACACACAAACAAACATTGCAAGTTAAATAAAAGCTTTTAAAAAGAAATGTCGGTATAGCAGAATGTCTGTTTGTATAAGGACAGGCTAATCCATGTAATAACAAAATCAAAGACGTGACTTTTATTTTTAACTAAATTTTTCTTTTGCTTTTTTAGGTATGCAGGAGTATGCTGCCCAAAGAAAAACAAAACTTAAGTAATAATGGATACATAAATATTAATATTAAAATTGCAAGTATATTAAAATGTGCATGGATGCACATAATTGTATATTAATAAATATTTCAGTCACATTGTATATTTTCTTTTTTTATTATTTATAGATTTCAATTGCATATTTATATTTACAAGTTTCCCAGCAGCACGTGGCGATAAATAATGGCTAGAGTAAACGAAGAAAGTGGCTATTAACATGTAATTATTTATCTAAATTAGTTATCTATTTGAATACAATTGGCGTTTAAGAGTTATTCAACTACATAAAGTTTTCAATATTTCTGGACGTTTTCCACACGATTTTATACTGATTTTTCCTAGAACAAGCCAATTAAAGCATAAAATCATACTTTATTTAACTTGTTAAGCTTGGTTATATTGTTATTTCTAGGGTGATATTAATTGTTTAGATTAAAATTAACAAGAATGTGTTTACACGAAGTTCTTGCAATCGTAAAATTGTACCATTTGAAGAAATTCACACGATAAGAATATGTTTGAATTCGTTATTTGTTCATCTTTACACCGATATTATGTAATAAGGTTCAATTAACTGGGCGACGCGCGACGCAACGCGACGATTAAATTTTATTTCATATTCTTTTGCGACTTTTTTTTAAGTTTCTCATTCATTTTTCACCCTTTTTAGTGACCTCTTCATTTAGCTTCTATGCCCTAAAGGAACTTACTATCGTTTTGAATTTTTAAACTTTAACGTCAGACTCATTGTCAGAGAATCCTGAAATCTCCATATACCAAAGGACCCCGCAAGGTGGCAATGGAAATTGGTTCTCGGTTAATTTCGCTTTAATTTTAGTATAATGTTCCTTTGACCTCCTTGAATAAAACTCTTCATGGGCATAACCTTCTAACTCATTTCCTTTAAGCTACAGAAGCCTCAGAAGATTAGTTCATAAGAAAGTAAAAGTGCAAGGATAGCGACCAAACATGGCTACCCTCCGTTTTCGATTATCACGCGGTCCCTTTGTAAATAATGTCAGTTTTAAACATTTTTAATTTTATAGCACGAACTCAGTTGGTAAAATACTCAGTGTAAAATAAAGTAAAAATTAAAAAAAAACTATACCATACCCTATTTGGGTTTCGAACCCGGGACCCTTGGCTTCTGAGTCAAAAGCATAAGAACTACACCACCACCTTACACGTAAAAAATGTAAATATTTACATTATAAGACACGAGCTAAAATCATATTTTCACGGTTGCATATAGGGATTGCATTACCGGTTAACCGGTTAACCGGTTAACCGGTTATTAGGACAAAAACCACATGACGATAATTACCGGTTATTTTATTTTTTTACCCGTTATTTCGGTAAATTCTGAACTTACGATATGTCACGTATTCAACGTTTCTATTTATGTCACTGACTAGTATTCACTAAATATAGAGTGACTGTCCCAACACCGAGTACTTTTAACAATAAATAAATAATATTATAAAAAGTAAACTCCAAACACCAAGCCCCTAGAAATACAAGAGACATTGACAATATCTTACGAAAATTGAATATTTCACTGCAGCAAATATCCGTGGAATACATTTAGAAGTATGTTATTACCAATTCTTATTAATTTATCGACCCACCAATATCGATTAAGGAAGGGCATCTTCAGCTGGTGGTATTCTATGCACAAATATCAGACGACTAACAGACATAGCTTTGAAGAACTAACCCTTTTAACAGGCTATTTTTAAAAAATATTGTATTTTTAGATTAGGTATTCAGTAAATGCCCTATTTAAGTTTATGTTTATAATTTTTGTTATTTACAGAATAATTATTTATTTAAATTTATTTCATTTATATTTTTTCCTTTTGATAAATTAACTCCTATATAAAAAAGTCTATTTGACAGTCACATTTTTGTCACTTTGACAGCGATAAAAAAAGGTGCATCGTTTTTTATCACCGATAAAAATGCCTGTTCCTCAAAAGCAGAGTACATCTAGTAGTCGCACGTCACTTTGAAATCTGTACAGTCAGCTATAATTTTTAAGTATTGTGGAAACTATACTGTACAATATGATCGTTTTGGGAAAATTATAATTATTTTAATAAATTATTGTTGTTCGTTCACGTATTCTGTCGTTAATTTATCTTGCCAAAAAACACTCGAGCTTTTCTTTTATGGATAAATTTCTTTTTAACTCAAAATTTTGCCAATCAGTAAGTTTGCTCGACAAACTGACATTTGACCAAATCGCTCGACCTCCGGTCTCGCGATTTTTTCATGTCAGTTTTTCTTAAAAAATCACTGATTGGCAAAATTATTTCGTTACAAAGAGAAATTTATCCGATAAAAAAAAGCTCTTGTGATCTTACTGTTGATAAAAAAACCTTTTGTTTGTTCATTATATTAAATACGTATTTAAAAATGTTTTTTTGTTAAATTTAGATAATTTTGTACATGGAAAAAACAATTGCCATTTTCGCCACCCTAATCATCCATTCTAAAAATTACCGGTAAATACCGGTTAACCGGTTATTTACATTTTTATTTACCGATTTACCGGTTATTAAAACTTCCGGTAAATTGCAATCCCTAGTTGCATATTACATTATGAAATGTATATTTGTAAAATATATAAATATTTAGATATTAAAATGAAATATTTCACCAGATTTCTATTCAATTACAAAAACGTTAAAATCAAAAAAAATTTTTTTTCAAATTTAAATCATTAATAACATTTTTATTTACCGATCGATTTTGTTTAAAAACAATAGGGTTCTTCCTCTAACTAACACTAATTTACTGTCCAAATTTCAGTACAATCGGATTTTTCTTTCTTGAGTTATCGTGCTTACAAGAAACGTGACGGACGGACGGACAGACGGACATTTTGAAAGTTGTTCAGAATTCGTTCACTAACACAATTATATGAAAATTTTTTTCTCTACGAGCGATATTTACGATTTTAGAAATGTGCCGATCAAATACAATATACTCTTCGTTTTTGCAAAGAGTATAATAATAACTAGAGGAAGCATTATACTCTTCGCCGATTTACTGAGCTTTTTATATAATTGTTACACATTCTAGAGGATACTCTTCGCATTTTTCTTGTAAATAATGTTAGTTTTTGGACATTCTAAATTTTGTGATACCAACTTCGTTGTGAAAAAAAAATATATGAAAAAAAAAATCACGATGTGAGGGATCGAACCCGGGACCTTTGGATTGCGAGACAACAACAACAACAACAAGCATTTATTAATATTCACATACAATAATGCGTCATTCCGGGGTCGCATTATTGTATGTGAATATTAATAAATGCTTGTTGTTGTTGTTGTTGTTGTTGTTGTTGTTGTCTCGCAATTCAAAGGTCCCGGGTTCGATCCCTCACATCGTGATTTTTTTTTTCATATATTTTTGTTTCACAACAAAGTTGGTATCACAAAATTTAGAACGTCCAAAAACTAACATTATTTACAAGAAAAATGCGAAGAGTATCCTACGAAACTCTTGCCGCTACACCACCATTTCTTATTACCAAAATTGTTAATGAGTGTAATATATACCATTAGAAAATTTATTGTGATTATTAGGAAACACACAGTAAAATGTATTAAAAAAAAAAATAGTGATAGGAAATAATATTTCGCAAGGTTTCTATTTATTACAAACCTTAAAATGTAAAAAATATTTTTTTAAATTTTAAATTACTAATAACTTTTTTATTTACCAATCTATTTTGTTAAAAAACAATAGGGTTCTTCCTCTAGTTAACACTAAGTTACTCTCCAAATTTCAATACAATCGGATTTTTCTTTCTTGAGTTATCGTGCTTACAAGAAACGTGACGGACGGACAGACGGACGGACAGACGGACAGACAGACGGACGGACAGACGGACAGACAGACGGACGGACAGACGGACATTTTGAAAGTTGTTCAGAATTCGTTCACTAACATAACGATATAAAATTTTTTTCTCTACGAGCGATATTTACTGATTTAGAAATATGCGGATCAAATACAATATACTCTTCGTTTTTGCGAAGAGTATAATAAATATCAAACATGAAAAACACTAGACACCACTGCAATTGGAAAAACAAGTTTGTTGCCTACCAGCACACGCTAGCGATATCAATCTGTTCGCATTTTGACGTATGTTATCTTCCGTAAATAATTTCACTATATCTCATTTATACGTTTATTACTTGTTTACTCGTTATTTTTATTTTGATAACGATACTAGTAAATGTCATAATAAATATAGTTATAAATAATATTGATAGTTTTACGCTATCACTTGTTTACCCATTATTTTATTTTGATTATTAAACGTCTAATAAATATAGTTATAAATATTATCAAATGGCCACAAGTTTGATAAACCGGACATATAAATATCCGTACCAAACTCGCAGCCATCAGAAAGTGTTGTAAGCTGTTCTAATAAAGAAGTTAGTCCAATATTGCAGTTTTCTTCTACCGAGAAATCCTCGTAAACTTATTTGGCGCAGTCGGTAGGATAGTGCCCTTTTGGCAAGTTGTTCAGTGCATCGAGTCACCCCCTGAGAAAAATCCTGCATCGAGCAAGAAATCCCAGAGCTACGACGCCAGAAGTCAATCTTTATTGTTGAGGCCTATCCAAACAACCTACGTGGAGGAGAAGAAAAACGTAAGTCAATACTCAGCTCCTTAGAACGCTCTCCTTTCTCAAATTCAAATTGAAAGTCACTTAATTGTTTAATTTTCAAACTCTTGTGATCCTTTCGGTTTTGAAATTAAATTTTTCTAAATTCACTTACTACCTCTTAATAGAATTTGTGTGATATTTGGAAAAAATATTAGTTGCTAAGTCAGTTTATCGTAGACAACTAAAGAATTAAGTTGCTGTTTATTACATTCTGTAATTTACAGACAGGGAAGAGTCAGATCCTCGACCCTATAATTAAGTAAACCACTCATATGTCATTCAGTGATTTACTCGAAAGCCTAGAGGAAGCTATTGCATCTCCTGGCACAAGTAACGAACCTGAAAATAATACTTATACACCTATCCAAGCAAGATTAAGACCCAGTAAATTAAATCCTATTCTTTCTGTTGGTACTCAAAATACAGAGATGGCTCAAGTTAATTACCAATTATTACGAATGTATGTTGATACCATAAGACCATTTGACGGCAATGTTTTCGCCCTCAA
Source organism: Rutpela maculata (assembly GCA_936432065.2). Taxonomy (NCBI): domain Eukaryota; kingdom Metazoa; phylum Arthropoda; class Insecta; order Coleoptera; family Cerambycidae; genus Rutpela; species Rutpela maculata. Next base: position 67,808,975 of record OW386287.2, on the reverse strand, counting down.
TGACTTTGTCACAGCCTGTAACGCCCTCGAAGCTAACTACGCGAAACCAAACGATACCCCTGATAATATAAATTTAAACAATTTTCTACTTCAATCAATTAAATCAAAATTACACGGACAAGCTCTCACCATAGTCGGTTGCCGCTTTGACCTAAATTCCTGGGCGGACATCCGCAAAACGTTAATAGACCACTTCTCAGACCCAAGATCAATTGCAAATCTTGAACATGACCTAAGACAAACGACCCGACACAATAATGAATCACTACACGACTTTGGGTTAAGATTGCAAAACTTACAAAGTTTACTATTAGCAAAACTTTCCCAGTCAAACGACGGAGCTGCAGAAAAAACAGCTTATACCAAAATATACGAGAAACTAACGCTCGATACATACACCCATTCCTTACCACAAAACTACCAGGTTATGATACGTTTAAGCCCCTTCACAAAACTAGAGGAAGCTATAAACTTGGTAGCTCGAGAAGAACAATTCAACAAAACATCAAGACAGACATCGTCGCAAAATTTCATAAAAAATAACTTCCATGTCAACCAAAATCATAGCTTTAAACCTCAATTTCCATCTCAACCAATGAATTTACCCCCACGTCAAACTATTCAAACACATTTCCCTACTAACCAACAAGTATTCGGAAGACAGAATACAAATCAAAATCAAAACGTCTTTAAACCAAGACCACAAAACACTCAGTCATATAAGCCCACTCCAATGTCTGGTGTTTCTGTCCAACCTAGACAAAATTTTGCCAACCCTTCAACAAGCAAACAGAATTTTTCGCCCCAATTTCGACCACACACGAACTCCCAAATTAAACGACAATTCCCATGGTTCAAACAATCTAGTCCCCAAAACTTTGTAGCCCAAGAACTACACACAGCTGAACTTGATCCAACAGTAGGATACTACTATTATCCAGAAGAATCTCCTGAGATTCCTAATCCCAGATTTGCAGACTTAAATATTTCCGAAAATTTCGATCTTACTCCAGAAGAGCCAGAAGAGTTCCAAAATCAAAATGAAGAATGCAATGAGGACGTAAATTTTCTCAACGAGCCTCGGAACGATCAATCGTCGAATTGAATTCAGTAACCGCCCCTTGTAGTTTACCATATATACAAATCCAAAACCCCCCAATGAAACTTCTCATAGATACAGGTTGCTCCAAAACTATCATTAGACCCCACATAATTGAGAACTTCTATTCTGATTGTATGTACACTAACTCTACAAAAATTAAAACATGTCACGGAGAGACAGACATACAATTTCATGCTGAAATCCCCGCCTTCGACGAATTTAATTCAGACAACACTCTCGACGTATTAGTATATAACTTTCACGAATTTTACGACGGTTTAATAGGTTTTGAAGACCTATATAGCGACTATAGCGACTCACTCACTGGAAATCGAGAAGTTCCAAAAGCGAGAAGTTTCCACGGAGTTTTAAGTGAGCGATGAAATCTTTCAATTAAAGAGTTGCCTTCTGGGTGATATGGAGTTGTACGTATTCTATGAAAACCTAAAAACTTTGCAAATTCATTAAATAATCTTGACTCGAATTGTACTCCTTGATCAGTCGTTACTGACAAGGGAACACCGAAACGACAAACAAAGTTTTGAAATAAAGTACGTGCAACTGTTTCTGCTGTGATGTCGCGAAGAGGGTACGCTTCCGGCCACCTAGTGAATCGTTCAATCACCGTAAGAATGTAAGAGTTACCTTTGGATGGAGGTAATGGTCCTACCAAATCTATGTGGATGTGGTCGAATCTGATTTTCGGAATGGAAAAGTTCCCGAGAGCACTTCGCGTATGTCGACTGACTTTGACAGCTTGACAGTTAATGCACGATTTTGACCATAAATTGCAATCTGTGTTCATTTTCGGCCAAAAATAGTTATTTGAAATCAACAGTCTAGTGGCTTTAATACCAGGATGAGATAAGTTGTGAAAAATATCGAATATCGTTCGTCTGTAAACAAGTGGAACAAAAGGTCTGACTTTTGCACGAGAAACATCACACCAAATAAAATCATTTGAATCTGGAATTTGTATCTTTTTTAAAATGAAATTGGTTTTAGTTAGTGATGATTTATCTGACAATAAATAGTTGAGATTTGAATCTTTCTCCTGAGCTTCACTAAGCAACTTTAGGTCAAAGTTAACATTAAGGAAGGGAGAATTTTTAAGTTGAAGTGGTAAAATATCTTGTTTTAAGGAAGAAGTGTCGTAAATACGTGACAAGCTGTCAGCTATTATGCTTATATGTTTTCCTTTAACATGTTGTATTTTACAAAAAAATTGAGCTATGTATTCTAAATGACGTATTTGACGAGGAGATCTTTCTGCTTTCGTGAATAAAGCGTTGATTAAAGGTTTGTGATCTGTAAAACAATTAAACTTTCGACCTTCAAGTATAAACTTAAAATGTTTAATTGCAGTATATAATGCTAAAAGTTCTTTGTCAAAAATCGAATAATTGGTTTGTGCTGTGGTTAATTTACGGGAAAAGAATGCTAAAGGAGTAAGAAATCCCTTATTATCTTTTTGCTCTAAAACTGCACCCATGGCAAGGTTAGAACAATCGACTGAGAGAGATAAGATAGTATCGTCATTATTGCAAGGATGAGCTAAAACTACTGCATTACTTATTGCGTCTTTGGCTTTCGAAAATCCGTCTAAACATTGATCAGGCCAACTATTAATCTTTGTAATTTTATCATGAGATAAACTGTTACAAAGAGAATATAGGGGAAGTAATATTTCAGTAAAATGAGGTATGAAACGATGATAAAAATTCACCATACCTATGAAACGTTGTAGTTGTTTGAGAGTTGTCGGTAAAGGGAAATTATTAATGACTTCGACTCTCTCAGTTGACGGTAAAATACCTGATGAAGAGATGTGATGACCTAAAAAGGTTAAATTGTCAACTCCTAAGATACATTTAGATGGTTTAATGTTAATTCCGTATGTGTCTAATCTCTTGAAAACCTTTTCCAAATGTTCCAAATGTTGTACATCTGATTGACTTGCGATTAATATATCATCCAAATAGACGAAAACGAAAGGTAAATTGACAAGTACTTCATTCATAAAACGTTGGAAAGTTTGACCGGCATTGCGTAGACCAAAAGGCATGCGGGAAAATTCAAACAGTCCGAATGGAGTTGTTATAGCTGTCTTATAAACATCATTTTCAGCGACAGGTATCTGATGGTACGCTCGCACTAAATCAACCTTGGAGAAAATAGTGCAGCCGTGCAACTGAGAGCTAAAGTCGTGGATATGAGGTAATGGATATCTGTCTGGAATGGTAATCGTATTTAGTTGTCGATAATCTCCACAAGGTCTCCAGTCATTCTTATCTTTTTTCGCCACTAGATGGAGTGGAGAGGAAACTTGAGAAGATGATGGTTTGCAGATACCTAATTCTACCATGTTATTAAATTCTGTTTGAGCTATTTTAAATTTAAGATTGTCTAATCTACGAGGTCGTGAAAAAGGTAAATGACCTTCAGTAACTATATGATGTACAATAGAATGTTTAATAGGTAAATTGTAATCTGGTGAACTAATTAGATTAGGAAATTGTAAAAGTAATTTGTTATATTTATCTGTCAAAGGAAATAATTTAAGTGTATCTAATCTATGATTGTCTAAAGGACTATTTTTAATAAAACAATTAACTGACAAATTAGTCTTGTTATCAATTATTCGAGCTCCTTTAAGATCGACAACTAAACCAAAATGAGACAAGAAATCTGCTCCGACTATCGGTATGTCAACGTCTGCTATATTGAAAACAAAAGGAAATAATCTACGTAAGTTTAGATTGACTTTTAACAATTTCTTACCGTATGTAAAAATGGTTGAACCGTTAGCCGCGGTTAATATCGTATCGAAATTCTTTTTTAAATCTGTGAAAGCATTGCGTGGCACCACAGATAAATCGGCACCAGTGTCAATTAGGAAGTTCAGGTTGTTAGATCTATCGTAAATAAAAAGTCGACGACGTTTGCTGTTAGAAATGTCAAAATCAGACGTCATAGAATTATCAAACTTCAGTCATCTTTGAGAATTATCAGATTTTTTACAATTCTTACTGAATTTGCACCATTCACCTCCACAACGATAGGCATTGGCACCATAAAGTTGATGGTAGTAACAAATAGTATTGTCTGTACGATCAAATTTATTGGAAACATTATTACGGCTGGGTGAACGATGGCGATTAGTGGTACGAGTTTGTGAATTGCTTCTACTTTTGCAATTGTTGCAGCATGAAGTAGAAGGTTGAGGCTCGAAGGATTGATTGGAAAGTCTGGATTCTAAAGGGTTTAATCGAGAATTAAAAATTTCTTGTTTTTGTAATACTTGATTAATTGAATCATGGAAAGTGATTGAAAAATTTTTGATAGTGGTAGTTAAATCTGATAACGGGGTTGACTCAGAGTCAAGAGGATTTTTGGAGTACGATGCAACCATTGAATTTTGACAGGACTCCCAGATCCGATCCGCAATATCTAGAATTTCTTTTGTGTCTGTTTTCCCTGAAGCTGTAATGGCAATATATACTGTTTGAGGCAAACGTCTTTTCCATAGCTTTATCAATAAATCTTGACTAACCATGCTGAATCCTCCAACCATATTCAGCATGGATCTATAGAAATCTGAAGGTTTCAGACCGCCCATTTGGGAACCTGATAGCAGATCATTCAGACGTTTTTCCTCACTCGATGATAAACGTGAAATTAAAACTTTCTTTAAATTTATATAGAGATCCGTTTCCGGGGGATTAGATATTATATCGTATATATTATCTATCACATCTAATGGCAAATTAGCTATAACCTGATCATACTTTTTCTTGTCATTGACAATTTTTGCAACAGAAAACTGTGATTCGATCTGGGTAAACCAAATTTCTGGTTTTGATTTCCAGAATGGGGGTAATTTGACATAATGGGTTTGAGGAAAATCCTCGTCTGAAGGTTGTGTTGGCATAACTAATCGATTGTGATTGATTGATTGATTGATTGATTACTCTCTTAGATAAAAAAGGGAATGTACTTTAACTCACTCACCGACAGATGACAGTACTTGTAATTTACAACTTCAGTTGATTGAATTAGGAAATTACCATAAATTATAAGAACATCTATTCAAATTTGGAACCTCTATTCAAAATTCATCGGGAAAATTCTTCTCCTCATAAAATGGTCAATTTATAACGGTAGTTGATATATTGAATCTCTTCTGGTATATATTTATCACGTTGGACATAAAATTTTCACTTCTGGCATATATTTATGACGTTGGACATAAAATTTTCACTTCTGGCATATATTTATCACGTTGGACATAAAATGATCACGTCGGGCATATATTTATCACGTCGGGCATAAAATGATCACGTCGGGGTCACCAAATTTATAGAGTTATCGCTATAAATAAAATTAAAATGGAAGTAAATATACTTATATTGTTTTTAATACATGTTCATATTTTATGTGATATTAGTATTTTTTAGTATATTGATATTATATTTTTATATCGAGTGTTTTTATTTTTCTTAGCGACTCCATGGAAACTTCTCCATTATGGATCGAGTTTTCCTTTTTGTTTCTTAACGACTCCGTGGAAACTTCTCGCTTTTGGAACTTCTCGATTTCCAGTGAGTGAGTCGCTATAGTCGCTATAACCTATCTAAATTTAATTTTCTATTAGATTTCGAAAATAAAGCTCTCTTTAACCATGATGTTTGCATACCACTATTATTAAGAACCCCTAACGACACATCACGCACCTATGATTTAAACTCAAATGAAGTGGTTATAAAGCAAATACCTGTAGATATTTACAATGGAGAAATTCTAGTCCCAGCATTCTCAAACGGCACAGTTAGTATCCCGGAAACCCTAACCATTGCGAAACATGGGTTAGCTACAGTAGAACTTCATAATATGAATGAATTTTCTACACAAGCTACCTTTGACCAGCCCTTAAATGTTTTACCATTTCAAGATTTCGAAACTTTTACCCCTTATATACGTCCCCTAGAAAACCCTAAACATAAAATTGATCTGAGTGAAACTATCCGCACAGATCATTTAAATTCCGAAGAAAAGAATGCGCTGTTTTCAGTTCTAAAGAAACATCCCAACATACTTTACTTCCCTGATGACAAACTTTCTTTCACTAACCATGTAAAGCATGAAATACGCACCAGCGACGAGACCCCTGTCTATACCAAATCATATAGATATCCTTTCATACACAAGCAAGAAGTACAAACCCAAATAGACAAAATGTTAAAAGACGGAATCATAAGACCCTCAGTCTCCCCTTGGAGTTCCCCCATATGGATCGTCCCTAAAAAACTAGATGCCTCTGGAAAAAAGAAATGGCGCATAGTCGTTGATTACCGTAAGGTTAACGAGAAAACCATCACCGACAGGTACCCCCTACCAAACATTACTGACATCTTAGACAAACTTGGTAGATGCCAATATTTTACCACACTTGACCTTGCATCAGGTTTCCATCAGATCGAGATGCACCCAAACAGTATCGAAAAAACTGCTTTTAATGTCGAAAAGGACACTATGTACGCATGCCATTTGGTCTAAAGAATGCCCCCAGTACCTTCCAAAGAGTCATGGACAATGTCCTAAGAGACCTCCAAAATAAAATTTGTCTCGTATACATGGATGATATAATCATCTTTTCTACTTCCCTTCAGGAACACATTCAAAATTTACACCTTGTCTTCACGGCTCTCGAGAATTCAAACCTCAAGATACAACTTGATAAATCCGAATTTCTATGTAAGTCTGTCGAATTTCTAGGACATGTAATAACCACTGACGGCATAAGGCCAAACCCAAAGAAGATAGAAGCTATTAAATCTTTCCCTATCCCTAGAACACCTAAGGAAATTAAATCTTTTCTAGGACTTCTCGGCTACTATCGTCGTTTCATTCCAAATTTCGCCAAAGTTACAAAACCCCTCACTCAATGTTTAAAAAAGGATCAGAAAATTACCCTTACCGAAGAATACGTCTCCTGCTTTAAGGAATGCAAAAACCTTCTTTGCAATGAACCAGTTTTAGCTTACCCTAGAATGTGACGCTAGCAAATATGCCATTGGCTCTATACTCGGTCAAGACGGACATCCTATCTCATATTATTCCAGAACCTTAAACCCCGCAGAAATCAACTACAGCGTTATCGAGAAAGAATTATTGAGCGTAGCCGACAGTTGCAAATTCTTTCGTCCCTACCTCTTTGGACACCACTTTACTATCATCACAGATCACCAACCACTACAATGGTTGTATCACTTGAAAAACCCAAACTCTCGACTGATTAGATGGAGATTACGCCTCGACGAATACAATTACACCATCAAATATAAAAAAGGGAAACACAATGTAAACGCAGACTGTCTCTCACGACCCCCTATACAAGAACTTAATGCCATCAACAATGATGACACTAATTCGATGATTGTAAATTCTCCAGATCTACAATCAATTCTAAATGAATTACCAGAAGTAGACCCAGAAATCGCAGACAATTTAATAAAAGACATTGACGAACATACTTTCGACAACAACACTGTACATACAGCTCTTTCAAGTTCCACATTCACAATGCCTTACTCAAAATCAGCCATCAATATTTATAAAAACCAGATTTTTATAAAAGAAAGCGACAATGCAGTCACTAACACCCATATCTTAGAAACACCTTTCCCCGGATACAAGAGACACAGAATTGTACTAAAATCACGGACATCCGATGAGGAGGTATTTAAATTTGTAAAACAGTTCTTACGTTCCACTCAAAATACTCAAAATTGTTTTAATTTCAACGACGAATCTATCAAACACAAAATAATTAGAATATTTCAAAGGTTCTTAAACTCCAACGACTCAATGAGTTATAATTTCAAATAAAGTTCTTGAAGATATTTCTCAAGAAGATAAACAGAATCAAATAATAAAATATATGCACGAAGGAAAAACTGTACACCGCGGAACCAAAGTCACAACTAGTTTAATAATGAGAAAATACTATTGGCCTAATATCAACTATCAAGTTGCCCAATATATAAAAAATTGTCACACGTGTAACATTTGTAAATACGACAGGCACCCACAGAAAATTAAATTCCAAAATACACCAATACCCAAGAAACCTCTAGATGTTATTCACATAGACCTTTTTCACTTTTCAAATGAATGTTACCTTACTATCTTCGACCCTTTCTCGAAAATCGGACAAAGCTATCCCTTAAAGTCTAAAACGGGAATGGAAGTACAACAAAACCTCTTAACCTTTATTCAACACTACGGAAAACCTTACAAAATAATTTGTGACAAAGGAAAAGAATTCAATAACACCATGATCATTGACTACTGTGACCTGCATAAAATATCTTTACATTTTACCCGTACCGACAGTCATACATCCAACAGTCCTGTTGAACGCTTCCATAGTTCATTAATAGATAGCATGCGATGCCTAACCTCAGAAAATCCTAATTTCCCCAACTACTACCTAATGAAATTGGCTACTATCGGATACAACGAGTCGATACACTCCCTTACTAAACACACCCCTTTCGAAGTTCTTTTTGGACATTTAGACAAACCCTCTCCGTTTGAAATCTCAGACGAAATTATCACCTCAGACTATATACAGGAACACAAAAACCTTACTCAAGAGCTATACGAACAGCTCAGAATAAACTAAGTTCTAGACAAAGAAAACATAATAGCAAAAATCAATAAAAATCGCAAAGAACCAAAAATTTATAATCCGAACGATATAGTTTATATTAGAAATTCCCAAGCTACACGCGCAAAGAATCTCCCTAAATTTATATCAGCAACAGTAATAAAAGACGAAGGACCCGTTATCATTACTAATAGAGGACGATTTACAAAAAATCAAGTACGTGACAATACACTCGAACAAACCCCAGACAATGATTCTGACGATGAACCCTTGTTTTAGGTGAAACAGAGACTAATCCAGGACAAGATCAACAAACATGTCACCACTCCTATTAGTACTACTGTTGATTTTGAGGACATATTGCCTAAAAATCAAGTCCATTCATAACCCCATCTACCTAATGACTTACCAACCAACCCGACTTATTAATAACTATCACTCATTCTCTTACATCATCGACTTAAACATAGTCGAAAATCAAATCCAACAGACTACCGAAAATATGTTAGATTTCCCGAATATATGTACTAATTATTCAAACACGCGTTTAACCCAACTCTCGAAACTAGTATATTCAAAATTCCTAAACTTTCAACCCATGAATCGAAAAAAACGAGGACTAGTTAATGCTATTGGAAAAATTAATAAATTCTTATACGGTACTCCTGACGCAGATGACTTAGAAGACATAAATTCAAAGTTAAATACTCTTATGAGGAATCAACATTCTTTAACGGCTCAACTAAACCTAAGAACCTCTCTGTATACGCAACTAATGGATAGAATAAACAAAACTTTAGGGGTCATTGAAACAAATGAAAAATCAATCATGTTTCACTTGAACACGACAATAAACCAACTTAATAATTTAGGAAAAAACGTATATTGCCAAAGCTTAGCAAACCAAATATCACAGAACTTTCTACTCATTTTAAATCACTTAGAAACTTTAGAAAATGCACTAGTAAACTCCTATTCAGGAATTATACATCATTTCTTCATGTCTCACTCAGACTTAATACATATTTTGAAGACTTTAGTAACTCTTTATAACTCTAGAAACCTCTTAAAAATAGACACTGATGAATATTACAGATTATTTCACATTCAGACTAAAGTTAACAAGAATTTGATTCATGTTCAATTAACTATCCCACTCTTTGACATCAGAGACTTTCAATTAGTCCAGTTAATTCCTATTCCCTTAAATAACACTATCCTCATACCACCAAAACCCTACCTAGTACTGAGTATTGATCATTCTGCCCATTTATGGAAAGACACTGCCTGCCAAACGATCAACAAATACCATATTTGTGATGGAGAACCTCTACCTTGGACTTCCAATTGCTTCCTTAACTTGTTAGAAGGAAAACAACCTAACGACTGTGTCCTACAAAAGATCAAAGTAAATACCGATCTTCTATTAAGGATTTCCAAAGATAAAATTATTTGCTTCCCTCGAGAAGAAGTTGTTATTAAAAGCTCATGCCCAGAACAAGAAATAATTCAACTAAATACTCTCAGCGAAGTTACACTCGAACACAACTGTAGCATTATTATTAAAAACACTACCTACTCGATAGATAGTACTAGACTTGTAGGACGTCCATTCTATCTACCGAAAATTGAAAGATATACTATGTCCCAACTACCAGACCTTCACTTAGAAGAATTTCCCGCAGACTTAAGCAAAATGTCTGAATCACTGAAGCAACTCCAACCACTAGAAATTGAAGACTTCAAGACTCCTACTCATCACACTTGGATTCTCTACTTTCTTATTTTTTTGATTATCTTTGTAATTTTAATTTACGTTTTCTTTAAATATTTCAAGACAAAGCCATTTAACATAAAAATTATAAATAAAGGCAAACCGCCCAATGAACCTATTGAACTCCAAGATTCAAACCTTCATGTAAAGGATATGAATCCATTTTAAGAAGGGAGGAGTTATACGTTATCACTTGTTTACTCGTTATTTTTATTTTGATAACGATACTAGTAAATGTCATAATAAATATAGTTATAAATAATATTGATAGTTTTACGCTATCACTTGTTTACCCATTATTTTATTTTGATTATTAAACGTCTAATAAATATAGTTATAAATATTATCAAATGGCCACAAGTTTGATAAACCGGACATATAAATATCCGTACCAAACTCGCAGCCATCAGAAAGTGTTGTAAGCTGTTCTAATAAAGAAGTTAGTCCAATATTGCAGTTTTCTTCTACCGAGAAATCCTCGTAAACTTATTTTCTCCATTTCAAAAATATAGCCGTTGCCCATGTAGATGCAAGAATGGCTACAGTTAAACGGTTTTGTATATAAATATGCTCATATGAGCAGCGGACGTATTATCCATCGTCATTTTAACAGCTGGATATGATTTTTTACCACTTTTTAACATTATTAAACAACATACAAAATTTCAACTTTGATGGTAATGTTTTTTTTTCAGTAAATTTTTTACGCGTGGGTGGCGTTCTCGTAGCTCCCCCCACCGCTGGTGCGCCAGCTGACCGCCGTTTCTTGTATGTACACACAATAAACTACTACATATGTGAAAATCAGCCTTAGTGGTATGAGTGCCAAAAATGTATCGATGTCTCCCGGTCTATTGGAATTAGCTCAAAAATAAAAACTCCCAAAGAACACGTTCTTTTCATGAGGAATGGTCCGGTACCATCAGAATTTTCCTAAATTGTTTCCTTTCAGAGATATTGAATATATGGCGATGTACGGCGAAAAATTGGACTTTTTTTTGCTTAAGACCTACATAACTTCTAAGCGGTGGTACCTAGGCAAAAAACCGCTGCCCAAGGAATCACTACTTCCACATCCACATTTTTTATCTAAGTCACTCAAAACGAAAAAATTTTGTATGTGGAAATAATTGTTTATGGAACTTTAATAATATAATATTTGAAATCCGCTACCCCAAAAACCCATAAAACGATACCCCACATCGGTAGCGGGGTGGGGGTGGTGATAGGGGGTGGTAGTGGGGGTGGATGAAGTAAAAAAAAGTTTTGAGGTGTCTGGTTCTTGTACACACACTAAATCACATTTTTTTTCATCCCCTTTAATAATGGGGTTGGGGTGGTAATGGGGGGGTGGCTAATGCCAAATTTTTTTTTGAGACCTTAGCTTCTCTTGTATATACTAAATACCAATTTTATGGACTCTTACCTGCTTGATTTACCTATTTTCCCCAAATTTACCCCAATTTACCCCCCAACCCTTCGACGGAACAAGATGAAAATATAACCTAGTTCTAGATCTCGTTAAAGTACATATGTGTAACAAATTTCAAGTCAATATCTCAAACGGTTCCAGAGTAAACGTGCGCACAAAAAAGTTACAGACAGACCGACAGACAAAATTTTTTTTCGCTCAAACTTAAAATCTCGACGTTTTGTGACATTCTAAGCCTATTTGAACAATAAAAATTTTTTTAAATTTTTTTGTCGTTACTATACTTCCACTGGATGTGGAAGTAAAACTACGCCCTAACGAATTTGTAGAGAATTGAATTATCCAAAAGTCTTTTTTTTAATTATTGTCATAATCCAAAAGTTAATGAGCTAGGAGCGGTCAAAGTGGAGACTTTTTTCTTTCCGGAAAATGCATACGTCATAGCTAAATTTGTAGAGATACGATTTTCTGAAGTGTCACAAAATGCTACTTTTGATTCGTTCGTGCCGAGCCGAATTTTCGGATTTCGCCGTGCCATTTACGATTAGGTTTATCTGGAAGTCTTCCTCTTTACGTCGCGACATCGTTTGGCTGTCCCGCTGGTGTTTTTCGAAAGATATGAACGTGGTCACATCGCATGTTTTTGCAATTTCTTCGGCTCCGAAATGCGAGCTGTTTTTTAATATCTTTCGCAGATATCTCCGAAACGGTAAGAACTAACTCGAAATAAAAAATAAGGCCAAACGAGTATTTTTCATTACGAATCTTTTGAACTAATCAGAATTTCGATATGTTTTTTCGTTTCGGAGATATTTACTGAAATGTCGGCGATGTACGGCAAAAAATAAAACTTTTTGTGTTTCAAAAGTGCCGGCAACTTCTCAATCTTGGCTCCTACGCCAAAATACTACTCTTAATAATTTAAATAGAATTAAATTTGCTAAAAGTTTTTTTTTTACATTTTGAATTGCGGCAAAAATGAGGAAACTGGAGGGGACGGAAGTTCGGACTTTTTTTTTTTTTTTCAGTAAAATTTCGCCAATTTGTCACCGTAATTAATCGGTATTTAAATTAAATTGATCCCATATACGATGCCCACTTAATATCATGTATTACCTAGATGTTCCATTAATATCAGCCCTTCAAAACAAAGGTTTCTGGAATTTTTTTTTTTAAGATTTACATGCATTTTCTAAGAAAACGTGAAATTTTCTTCATTTAGTCGAACACTAGCTTCCCCCACCGTGGGTGCGCCAGCTGACCGCCGTTTCCTGTATGTACACACAATAAACTACTATATATGTGAAAATCAGCTTTAATGAAATGACTCTCTCCGAAAGGTCGCTGCCTCTCGGGCTATTATTGTAAGGGATGTCTTATAGCAACACGGTATCTATCGCGGTTGTCTGCTGGGAGTACGACCTCAAAAAACTCTTTTTCATTGGTGCAAATAATGTTTAAAACCAAAATTACACTATGAAAATTTGAGAGGCCCATTTTATATAGCCAGTAGTGCACAAAATTTCGATTGTAAGGTATTATTGAGAAGCCAATTCGAATAATTCATGGGATCTAAAACATCTCCTAAGACGTCAATAGCGAGAATATGAATGTTCTAGTACCTGTTTACGCCAATCAAAACTCCATTATTTCGAAAATTATTAATTGTACGAGAAAAATACAAATAAACGAAGTTTTAGAAAATGAAACTTTCATTCGATTAAAAATGTAGAAAATTTCGATACGATCAACCGGTAAAGAGATACTTTTGAAAATAAGTGAAAATTGCGTATTTTAGTGACTTTTAATGGCCTTAGGGCACGGGTTAACGTTATCCGATCGAGTTGAAATTTTGTATAGTTCATTTTTTAAATAATCGGAACCACTTTCGGGGGTAAGACCGAAAAAAATCCAATTTTGCAAAATAAGGACCACCCTATTACCCATGTTTGGTCGCTTGCACTTTTTTTGCAACTTTCGTATGGACTAATATTCTGAGGCTTCTGTAGCTTAAAGGAAAGGAATTAAAAGGTTATGTCCATGGAGACTTTTATTCAGGAAGATTAAAGGAACAGCATACTAAAGTTTGAGTGAAATTAACCTGGAACCAATTTCCATTGCGACCTTGCGGGGTCCTTTCATGTGAACTACCAATTTTAATGCAATTCCATCGAAATTTTAAGTTGCGCCTTCTGCAAAGGCAACATTTTCAGCTAAAAAAATGTTATTTCCACCTTGCAGTAGATGTAGCTTGATGAAATTACTGTATGTAGTGATGAAACATTCATACAAAATAAACAAACATACGGGTCGAATTGAGAACCTACTCCCACTTAGCTAAAAATATATTAGAGGTTCTAACTTGTCTAAAATCCTCTAGGTATCAAAGCAGACTTATCTTCCTCTTCATTATAAGTAAAGGGAAAGGTAAACGACGGCATGAGCTTGGGTTTCACTAAATCTGGTTAAAATCCCCATTATACTTATATTAGAAATTTTATTATTATACCACAAATTAAGAAAACGTTAATAATTATTCTAATACCATATAGATTAAAGAAATACTTTCCTTTTTTTATTTACCTGGCTACCTCCCAAAATAAAACTTACAATTGTAGTATAGTTTTGAAATAAAATCCAACATTAAAAATATAACAAATATATTAGGTACATAAAATTGGTAGAGCAAAGAGATATACAGGGTGCAGGCAAATAAAATGTGCTGACTATAATAATATTCTACAAATAATTTATACAAAATGTAACATACAATAGAGACGGACATACGTAAAAAAACGCTGCCCAAGGAATCACCACTTCCGCATCCAGATTCTCTATTCAAGTCACTCACAACGAAAAAAACTTTGTATGTGGAAATAATTGTTCATGGAACTTTAATAATATAATATTTGAAATCCTCTTCCACAAAAACCCATAAAACGATACCCCACATCGGTAGTGTGGTGGGGGTGGTAATGGGGGTGGCTAATGCCAACAATTTTTTTTGAGACCTTAGCTTCTCTTTTATATACTAAATACCAATTTTATGGACTCTTATCTGCTTGATTTACCCATTTACCCCAAATTTATCCCAATTTACTCCCCAACCCTTCGACGGAACAAGATGTAAATATAATCTAGTTCCAGATTTCGTTAAAGTACATATGTGTACCAAGTCAATATCTTAAACTGTTCCAGAGTAAACGTGCGCACAAAAAAAAAGTTGCAGACTGACCGACAGACCGACAGACAGACAGAAAATTTTTTTCGCTCAAACTTAAAATCTCGATGTTTCATGACATTTTAAGCCTATTTGAACAAAAAAATGTTTAAAAATTTTTTTGTCGTTACTATACTTCCACTGGATGTGGAAGTAAAAGGTAATAATATACGGTAATCTACAAAAAATAAGGCAATACTGCTTGGCAAAAAGTCACAAGTCATCAAAACTACAAGGTACTCTCTAACAAAAAAATATATACTTAGTTGGCCAATGTAACTTTACTCTACAAAAATATTACACAAAATAATAAATACTAATAAATAACATGTTTTGATCATTACTCAATAAATAAATCTCTAAACGTAAGTAAAAAATTTTTTAAATGGGGTGAAGAAAAATTGTACTTTAGTGTTTGTTCAAGAACCAAAAAATATTTTCATCCACCCTCTACCACCCCCCCGAGGGATGAACCGCGCCCAAAATTTTGTACACCAGATTTCCTTGGATTTCCTTAAGATTTCCTGGAACTTTTTGAAGAGCGGGGGGGGGGAGAAATCCGAAAAGCAAAAGATATCCTGAAATGTCCTCCATAGTTCTTAAGATTTCTTAAAATTTCCTCGATTTTTTTTTTAAATGAGATTTCCTCGGATTTCTTTAAGGTTTCCTCGAATTTCCTCGAATTTTTTTCAAAAAATTTTTGAAGAGCCGAGCGGGGGGAGAAATCCGAAGAGCAAAAGATTTCCAGAGATTTCCTCCAGATTTCCTGGGATTTCCTAGGATTACCTTCAGAGTGTACACCAGATTTACCCCACCCCACTATGTGGGGTATCGATTTCAAATATTATATTATTAAAGTTCGATAAACAATTTTTTCCACAAACAAAATTTTTTCGTTGTGAGAGAATTGGATGGAAAATCTGATGTGGAAGTAGTGATTCCTTGGGCAGCGGTATTTTAATTTGATATTATAAAGAATATTTTCATATCCTTATGGCATTTATTATTTTCATTCTTTGAACTTATTGAAAATGAATAAACTGCTGGATTTTTTACGACGGTGGATGTTTATCCACCAGAGCATCAATCCCAGAATCCCACACCAGAAATGTCTAATTTCCATTTTATATACATTTTTTTTGATAACTACATAATCCACATTGGTCGCCAACTAATCTTTCTTTGAGGATGAGCAGTTTCTACGGATAAAAGTTCGCTGCTAAGCAACATAATGTCGAGTATCACAGATGTTGACTGATATAAGTTAGCCATATAACGATAAGCATTTTCTAGTTATCCAGTAAATTACATATCGTTGTGAATATTTGTAAAAAAAAGTATCATCAGGTATATGCCATGAAAACCAAGGTCTCAAAAATTTCTTTGGCAACAGCCACCCCCACTATTAACCTACCCCCACCCCTTTATTAAAAAGGACAAAAAAATAAAATTGTGATTTAGGATGTGCAGAAAAACAAAGGCCTCACCTTTTTGCATCAGCCACACCTCACTACCACCTACCTCCCTCACCTCTCTACCGATGTGGTATATCGTTTTTGGGGTAGACAATTTCAAATATACCTAATGTTAAAATTTCATGAACAATTATTTCCACACAGTGGAGTGCAAATATTGCATCAAAATTTCCTTCATTGTAAGAGACTTGAATATAAAATCTGGATGAGGAAGTAATTATTTTTTTTAATCTTAGAAATCACTTACTGAGAGTTGATGGCATATAGAAACAAAGCGTCTTGATAATGTGGCTTTCTATGTAACAGAGTTTAAATAGGTTCCAAGTAAACATAATACTTCATGCATATCTTAGAAACATATTATTGGTAAATGTAGTAACGATAACAAAATTTACAAATGACTAATAGTTAAAGAGATTAACTATTAAATTATGGGTAAATGCATTGACGTACTTTATTTACTACTGAACTTGCTTTATGGGATGTTGTACGAATCTATTAAGATATTGAAATATCTTCGCAATTATCTATACAAAGATGACAAATAATTGCTTAATGTTAGTTTTGCTAACATTTTATTTTGTATTGTAAAATCCATAATTTTACTTTATTGTGTATATTCCCTAAGAAATAAAATAAATAAAAGACATATAAAGGAAATTCATTGTTTATAAACAAGAAATATTCGGGTAATTCCGATATACATTCTGGTGGGAGATATACATTAAAGAATATAACACAACAGGCATCGTATGATTATGTGTCTGTAATTTGACTGTGAATTTTGTGTTATTAAATCTTGTAAGTGCGTACATATTTATATCGACTAAAATTAACTAACATATTTTTACATCTAAATAATATATTCCACAAATTTTGTATTTGTCACTAATATTTTTAGGTGAAGGTAAAACAGTAACAGTTTATAATTCCGCATAATATAGAGTGGCCTCGTAATTTTAAATATATGAAAGCGCTTGCTTTAAAATCATAGAAAATTGCAGATTCTTGAGGGAGTGGGGACAATTAAAACATAATTTGCTAATTAATAAATACGAATATCGAAATATGAAAAACTGTAAAATTTGAAGGAGAAGTTATTTTCTTTAATATTATGTTTAACTCAATTTTACTGGTTAGTGATATGACACAAGAAACATAACTTTTACATTGTGTCATCTTGTACTCATCGCAAATATGAAAACGAAGAGTATATTGCATTTGATCGGTACATTTCTAAAACCGGAAATATCGCTCATAGAGAAAAAAAATTCATATCATTGTGTTAGTGAACGAATTCTGAACAACTTTCAAAATGTCCGTCTGTCCGTCCGTCCGTGCGCCCGCCCGTCCGTCCGTCCGCCCGCCCGTCCGTCTGTCCGTCCGTCACGTTTCTTGTAAGCACGATAACTCGAGAGAGAAAAATCCGATTGTACTGAAACTTAACAGTAAGTTAGTGTTAGAGGGGATAAGGTACGATTACCGGTTTAAGTTCCGTCGCTCGATCAGCGAAGCGCAGCAGCGCTGTGCGAGTCCGGCACTTGGATGGGTGACCCATAATCCCATCTGACAGTCGGTAGGCTGCCAACAGAGACAATCCTAGGGCTAGTGAACCACCTTGAATGGCGGTGGCTAGATCCAGGAGACCCTCGGGCTATTGCGCCGCCATGAGAGGTAGTGGGTGGACCAGGGTGGGTCGAGTTGGTGGTCGAGGACCGTGGTTTGGAGTCCACGCTAAACTGTAGATTCCTAGGGCAAAATGGGCCATCCCGGCCTGATTGTCTAGTAAAATAGTAGCACTAATACAAATAAAAATGTAATTAATGATTTAAATTTGAAAAAAATTTTTTTTTGTTTTTTATGTTTTTGTAATTGACGATTTGCACGAAAGAAAGTTTGGTAAAAAGTGTCTAGATTGGTATCACTGTAATTCACTGCACATGTTGACCAACTCGTCTAATTTCCAAACTTTGCAACAATTAAATACCTATAATATAATAATTATAACATTGTTTTCATTATCTTTAATGTTAAACCTACTTCCATTGAATATAAATCATATTTATTAGGTTGTTTCGTAGTCTACAATATTTAAAAAATGTCGAATTATGCAATTTGTCCAACACTGTTTCCAACTCTCAGTTTAGAAGAGTTGGCAGCAGTGATTGACAAATTCCAGCATAATTCGAAATTTTTTAAATATTGTAGACTACGAAAAAACCTAATAAAGATGATTTATATTCAATGGAAGTAGGTTTAACATTAAAGATAATGAAAACAATGTTATGATTATTATATTATAGGTACTTAATTGTTGCAAAGTTTGGAAATTAGACGAGTTGGTCAACACGTGCAGTGAATTACACTGATACCATTATACTGTGCGCCATGACACTTTTTACCAAACTTTCTTTCGTGCAAATCGTCAATTGAATAGAAATCCGGTTGAAATAATATTTCATTTTAATATCTAAATATTTATAATATACATTTCATAATGTAATATACAACTGTAGAAATATAATTTTAGCTCGCCTCTTATAATGTAACAATTTAAGTTTTTGACTCGGAATCCGAGGGTCCCGGGTTCGAAACCCAAATGGGCTATGGTATAGTTTTTTTTTATTATTAAATACTTTATTTTACATTGAGTCTTCTACCAACTAAGTTTGTACTATAAAATTAAAAATATCTAATACTAACATTATTTACAAACAACTGCGAAGAGTAACCTATAGAATGTGTAACAATTATATAAAAAGTTCAGTGAACAGGCGAAGAGTACATTTTTAGCTTGTTTCTTTTACTTCCCTCGCTTACCGAAGGGAAGTAATCGTGAAAAAATCGCTCAACGATATTTCTCCAAATGTTCACATTTCAGAGTATGTAGATTATGACAATTAAAGTCATTTAATCCCTTCAGTCTGTCTGTCGAAAAATACACATTAAAAATATAATTAAGGAAAACAATATAACGGAACCCAGTAATATTTAGTATGTAGTTAACACAACTGTCAAGAAAGAAAAATATGTAAAAAAATATACAGGGTAGTCACTCAATTTTTTTTTAATGTGACAGAAGACGATAATATTTCGCATGCAGTTAACACAATGTCAAAAATGAAAAATATAAAAAAATTATACATCGTGGTCACTCTAAAAGAAATTTGTGAAAAAATGTGAGGGAAAATAAAAAAATTATACAGGGTGGTCACTCTAAAAAATAATGAAAAACTGTGACGAAGGACGCGATAATATTTCGCACGTAGTTAACACATTTGTCAAGGAAGAAAAATATGAAAAATTGTATACAGGTGAATAAATGCGAGGGAGGATATTCGGCATGTAGTTAACGAGACTGTCAAGGAGAAAAATATGAAAAATGTACACGGTGGTCACTTTAAAAAATGTAATAAAAAAATGTCAATAATGTTTCGCATGTAGTTAACACAACTGTCGGGTTAGAAAAATATGAAATATATAGTTGACACAATTACCGAGGAAGAAATCCGACATTTTTTTGTGAAATATATACAGGGTGATCACTCTAAAGAATAACTAACAGAAACGGCAGATGAAAGTAATATTTGAAATGTAGTTGCCAATATTGCGAGGAAGAAAATCTGGCATACCTTTAATTGAAAAAAGTATGTAGAGTAGTCATCCTACAGAGAAGATAATGAATAAATGAAAAATGCTAAATAGAGAGGGAAATATTGCGTAAACACTTTTATAGATTTTTTTTTACTAATAGTAGAAATACAAAATAAGGAACTCTTTATTCTTACAATACAGAGTTGTGGTATTCAGTACAAAAATATACTGTAAATACAGTAATTAGCAGTTTAGGTACAGCTATGAAAGAATTAAATGTCGTGGTGTACATCAATTTTATAATAGAGAGACTATAAAATTCTAGTCAACCAGTCTCGTGATATGCCTTAGTTTACCAAGATTGGTAGAGTATAAGGTGGCCTAATAACTCACGAACCCTACCAAAAAATGCCATTAGCCAATGAACATCTGGTGTGAAATCACACCAGGGCCTTATTCAAAATATTGTAAGAATTTGTGTAATATTAATTAAGCAAAGAACATGTAACTGGAACGGGCTCGCAATGATCCGCTTTTGAGGTCGGGGGTAATTATCTCGCATTTTGAGTCACTGTTCTCTGCATGCTGGTAATGAGGATAAGTTGAAGAATTAACACTACAGATCATAGTATACGTCAGACCATATTTCGGGCCAGTACGGACGGTTCTTCTAGAGTGAGATAACTGCGCCGCTACTGCGCGTTCGGAGAACAAGGATAATCTGACTTTTTACCCCCGCACTTACTTCTTCTCCTAAAAGCTCTATATTAAGGAACCTCATACTCTACAAATCTTGGTAGTTTACTTCTGAAACCATAACATAAACCCCACACTGCAACCAGTCATACACTAATGCACTTCATCCGAACGTATACCGCGGTCATTTAATTCCTCCCTAAATGTAATTTAAGGAAGCAGTCAGTAGTGTGTCTACAGTGTAATTGTATTGGTATTCATAGTTGAGGAAATATAGATTATGGTAGAACCATGGAGCGAGGAGAGTAGCAGTAGCCTCGGCGATATTATGGAGAGGTCGGTAGGTTAAGGCAGGTCGTCAACAAAGTAGCCAACGTCGATAAAAGCAACCGACAAAGGCTACAACTACTTTCCTCGCTCCTTTGTCTACTATAAACATTGCGTGTAATTGCCCATTAGGTATGTACATTCACGTAGCGCGAGAGATGTGACAACACTGCAGAGCAAACTCGCCCGTCCGCGAAGATATCAGCTCTCAGTTATTTTATTTTAGCCAGCTGGCACACGCGATGTTGTAATTATTACTCCCTATACCTAGCCCGCCACTACACACAGTGTATATTCCCAAAACTATTATATTGTGTAAGTTCAGTTGAAGTTACCAATCGAATAAAACGACTACAGTCGCAATGGGGTATTTTCCATTTTTTAAAAATTCAGTTTTGGCGATATATATTAATTAATGTTATTAATTTAACAATGACTGCATATTCAATTTAAACCAAAACAATAATTTCCTAGTTATCTTAAAAATGTAAACAAAATTCACGGCGAGTATTATGTGGCAACATTTCTTGCGTGCTGCCAGCTGTCACTTCTTGTCACAATACAAGTAAAAGAGATATATTGGTTAGATTTATTTGTTGTTTATTTATGTGGCGTTTGATTTTGTTATTTTATACTTTATCAATAAACTATTAAGATGGAGTTGAATTTTGTGAAAGGAGATTCGTCCAATTTGCCCAAAGTTGATTATGACTTGATAGATTCTTTTTATAACAAAATTTGGATTTTGAAGGGGTGGAATCAAAAATATTAGAAGCTTGCCACCAAGTTCTTTGAATATCAATTTTTTCGGAACAGTTACAAGCACTTATATTTGTGTTTCCATAACTTTTTATAAAATACCTTATAAATGACATCATCTATTATTTGTAAATTACAGCAAATACCTCGTAGTCCCCTGCCAAGTGTGCAAAAATAGACTCCCGTGGGCTCCTTGATGATGCAAGTGTGGTAGTAGTCTGAATCTCTTTGTTAGGCCTTGAAGAAACATAATTTCGATGTTGGCACTCTCAAAAATGATGCGAATGAGTACTGCGCGCAAAGAACAAAATGGCCGCCATCGCAAACACTTTCTCCAGTTTATCTAAGTAACCATTAGGATTACGAAAAAAAGTTTTATACAAAAAATATTTCTGAATTAATTTTACACAAAAAAGGTTTTATAAGTTTTTATGCAGGACTAACCATTTTCTCAGAAACTTAACTTTTAAAATTATTTCATGGTTTTATATTTAATAATGGGTAAAAATATGTTAACAGGCCATTTCGTGCTTAGATACCTTAAAAATCAAATTTTACAATTTCGTCTTAATATGATTTAGTAGCTGTTACCTAATAGTTAATTAATAAATTACAAAAGATACAAAATATTAATTAAAAACTCAAAATAAAATAATTTTTCCCTCAAAATGTAACGACTAACTAGAATTGCATGTGAAACTGAAAAAATGATAGGTTTTCAAAATACAGAAGGAAGTAAACACCATGAAGTGTCCGTTAACCTTCAGCAGCGTCAGGATGATAACGTACTTAAACTAAAGGAATCGTTTCAAAACACAACAAATCCCTTTCATTGTAAAACTGATGAGCTCATTAATATTCTAACTCAGCGAGTCTTTCCACAGGAAATAAAGATGTCTTTAGACAGAGTGGCGGAAGCTGGCCAAGATCTGTATAATTCCTTCTTAGAGCTTCATACTAACAACATTCAGTTCTGGGATCCGTTGAAAAAGAATGTTATTAAAACGTGTAAAACGGCAGCGAAAAAAGTTAAAATTACCCTCAAAGACAGATCTATAGCCATAAAGACAGATTTATCTCTTATTTCAAGATTATTGATAGCATCCAGAAGCAGACCTGACGTAGATTTGAGATACTAAGTACTATTTGAGCAACTACGAGTTCTCAGCACTACCGAAGTCATTATTTGCAGTTGACGGGAGTATTGTCTAGCTAAGTACAAACTTATGGATGCTCTTGAATCAATGCAAGGTATACCTGCCGAAGAAAACGATGATGATCATGCTTCCACCACACCTGCAGTTTTAGAAGAAAATGAGGAGCCATAGGAAAAAGCTGCGATAATAGATGGCATGGCGCTTCTTCACACCTACCACAAACCTAGCACAGTGAAGACATGTCGTGACCTCGGTTTAAGCTTCAGCAAATGGATCGGGCAAAAATTCAGCAATTACAGTGAGGTCCATATTGTTTTCGACTCTTACAAAGAAAACTCGTTTAAGAAAGCCATGAGAGTGATTCGTCAAAAAGGCTCAGATCCAATCCAGTACAAAATCGGTCCAGAAACGAAAATTGGAAGTCTAGCAATGAATGAATTCTTGTCCCACGATAAGATGAAGGATGAACAGACAGAGTTCTTTTCCCGTCAGATTCATCAATTTGACGTGACCAATAACAAAAGGTTTTAATCAGTTGGAGGGACAAAGCGGCTTCATCACATGGCGATGATGTATCCAGTCTTTCAAGTACGCAGGAGGAGGCGGACACAAAGATCATATTACATGCAGTATATGTAGCACAGAAAGGAATTAAAACTACTCATAGACCCTCCTCTGATACTGATGTCCTAATTTTGGCACTAAGACGATATCCCCAACTTTCGAATGAGTTTGCATTTTTCCTTGCCCATGGCATGAAAAAGTTTGTTCAGCTAGGTTCAATTTACAGAGCACTTGGACCTCTGAAAGCCTCTGCACTTCCTGGATTACACGCACTTTCAGGGGCAGATGTAACAGGATCATTTGCTGGCAAGGGTAAAATAAAGTGGTGGAAAACTTTTAATTCTGCAAGTAATAAGCTGCCAGAAGCTTTGGCTACATTGAGGACTACACTGTCTCTCACAGAAGGTATCAGGGCTAACTTGGAAGCGTTCATTTGTCAGCTTTAAATCCCAAAAAGAACATTGACCGACATAGGAGCTGTGAGATGGTTGTTGTTCACCCGGAAACAATGTCAAGATGAGAACCTTCCTCCAACAAGATCTGCACTGGATCTGGCTTTGCTAAGGGCCCACCTTCAGTGTTTTGAATTTAATCAGGATCTCATTCAGCATCCCAATAACCCACCACCCTTAGATTTTGGATGGAAGAAAGTAGGGAGCACATACGAACCAGTTGCTTGTACCAAACCTTGTGCTCCAGAGCTTATCTTGGAACTTTGTCGCTGCTCATGCTCCCAAAGGCGTTGCTCTCCTCCATGTATGTGTCAGTCGAATGGACTTCGGTGTACCGAAATGTGTAAATGCGAAGGTAATTTCGACAGATGTGATAATATGGGAGAGTGCGAGAAAGGCGATGATGAAGATTTGGGACTAAATGAGATTTGCATTGAAAGTGACGATGATTTTAATTAAAAATGTCATTGTAGAAGTGAAAAGTATTGCTTATTTGTACTTTGTCTATATAAATCTGTATCTACTGTATTTCTATAAGTTTCTTCATAAAACGTTAATTTTTTTTTCCCTTTTCTGACGTTGGATGAGTTTCATCAGCCAGCTACACAGATGGGGGAAAGAGAAGGAAGTAAAAAGGAAAACATTAAAATTATATAGGTACTTTTTCTTTCAATTTCCTATGCCTACCTATACTGTAAAACATAGGGGAGATGGAGGTATTTGTTAATTTATTACTTCCACATCCAGTGGAAGTATAGTAACGACAAAAAAATTTTTTTAAATTTTTATTGTTCAAATAGGCTTAAAATGTCATGAAACGTCGAGATTTTAAGTTTGAGCGAAAAAAAAATCCTGTCTGTCTGTCGGTCGGTCTGTCTGTCTGTAACTTTTTTTTTTGTGCGCACGTTTACTCTGGAGCCGTTTGAGATATTGACTTGAAATTTGGTACACATATGTACTTTAACGAGATCTAGAACTAGATTATATTTTTATCTTGTTCCGTCGAAGGGTTGGGGGGTAAACTGGGGTAAATTTGGGGTAAATGGGTAAATCAAGCAGGTAAGAGTCCATAAAATTGGTATTTAGTATATACAAGAAAAGCTAAGGTCTCAAAAAAATTTTTGGCATTAGCCTCCCCCCATTACCAACCCCCACCCCCTTATTAAAGGGGATATGATTTAGTGTATGTACAAGAACCAGAAACCTCAAAACATTTTTTTACTTCATCCACCCCCACTACCACCCCCCTATCACAACCCCCACCCCACTACCGATGTGGGGTATCGTTTTATGGGTTTTTGGGGTAGAGGATTTCAAATACAATATTATTCCATAAACAATTATTTCCACATACAAAATTTTTTCGTTGTGAGTGACTTGGATAGAGAATTGGATGTGGAAGTAGTGATTTCTTGGGCAGCGGTTTTTATGTTTGTAATGTTGTAGTTATAATTATTGTTTCCAGTGGCCCGAGAAATAGTGTCAAATATGTTAATATGCACTGGCAAATCTCTCATCATTAGACATATTAATTTTTATTATTGGAAACTATAAAATGAAATCCCAATGGTTATTTAGATAAATTGGAGAAAGTGTTTGCGATGGCGGCCATTTTGTTCTTCGCGCGCAGCACTCAAATGCACCATTTTTGAGAGTGCCAACATCGAAAGTATGTTTCTCCAACGTCAAACAAAGAAATTGGGACCACTACCACACTTACACCATCAAAGATCCCACGGATGTACATTTGATAGGGGACTATCGATGAAAGAAACTGAAATGCTTCAAATCAACACGACGTTAGAACACATCTGTCATTTGACTAGCCGTTGACATTGTTGTCATGTTTTGCTAAATATGTTTTCAAAAATCTAATCGGTCTAATGGCATTAAAAATTATTTAAAATATTTAATAATTCACGTCTATTATTATTTTTTACACGAGAAAATTAAATTTCGTGGATAAATGTATTAAAATTGATTTTTTCTTCAAGCGTATTAAAATGTTTAAATTATGTCACCAAAAACAGAAGTAGAAGTAGGACATTGTTTTACTAGTAACAAAATGTTAGTACCGAACGCCACCGTAGTGGACATTGTTTTACTAGTAACATAATGTTAGTTCCGAAAGCGCCACCGCAGTGGGTATTGTTTTACTAGTAACATAATGTTAATACCGAAAGCCACCGGTGGCGCGCTATCCACTAGCCACTTGTCATATTGTGTCAACATGTAAGACTGTAGTTTGAATATTTGTACATTTATGATAAATACATGAATGTTTGCATTTTAATACGCTTGAAGAAAAAATAGTATATATTACACGGAGTAGAACGCCTTTTTTTGTGTTTCGCCCAGTTTGCGGCTTCGGCTTCGCCTCAGCCGCAAATCCTGAGCTCAACACAAAAAAAGAGTGCGTTCTACTCCTAGTAATATAATATACTATTTTCTACTTCCATCTTTAAAATGGCGTTTATCGTATACGTTTCCATGACGCTAAATAATCCTTTAAACACGCTTTCGACAAACCGTGACTTCGTGCATTTTAGTCACAGGCTGAACTTAGCAACGAGATATTAGTCACGGCTGAGGTTAATTCTAGATATTTTAATGGCAAAAATCAAGTTAGTTTTCCGTAATTCTTGTCATCAATCTGTCAAAATAAATCGACGCGTTGTGACAAGAGACAAGTAATTTTGTATTTTTTGGAAAAAAATGAGCCTAAACGACAGTGAAAGTGAAGAAGATGTTTTCATTGGTACTCCGCCCGAAATTACTCAAGCAGCGGCATCGGCAGCAACTGCTAGTTTGCTGCCAGAAAAATCTAAAAGTCAATACGAACGTGCATATAAACTTTTCCAAGATTGGCGTCAAGAAAACCAAACAAATTCATTTTCTGAGAATGTATTACTTGCTTATTTCCAAAATTTGTCGAAAAAGATGAAACCGTCCTCTTTGTGGGCAATCTATTCAATGCTGCGGACGACAATTAATCTAAAAAACAATGTTGATATTAGCAAGTACCCCAAATTGTGCGCATTTCTGAAGCGTAAATCAGACGGTTACAGACCTAAAAAGTCGAAAATATTGACACCCCAGCAAATTAGAGAATTCTTATCATCTGCTCCAGACGAAGAATACCTATTTACAAAGGTAATAGTATAAAACCAAATTAAATAAAAATAAACAAAATTATAAATATTTTAGGTAGGGTTACTTTTTGGAATAATGGGAGCTTGTCGGCGGGAAGAATTGACGAAAATTCAAACAAGTGATGTTGAAGACCTTAACGCACCCCTTTTAGTTCACATTCCTGACACGAAAACAAAAACGGAACGTCAGTTTGTTATTGGAGGTAATTTCTATCATACATGCAAGAAATACATGGAACTTCGACCTCCAAACCTGACAAGTACTACCCGATTTTTCTTAAACTACCAGCGAGGAAAATGTAGAAAACAGCCAATTGGAATTAATAAATTTGGCAGCCTCTCTAGCGTAGTAGCAAAATTCTTAAAATTACCTGACCCTGCTGCTTATACTGGTCATTGCCTAAGAAGGTCTTCAGCGACGATTTTGGTGGACTCGGGTGCGGACATCACAGCATTAAAGAGTCATGGAGGGTGGCGATCCACAGTTGTTGCAGAGAGTTATATTGACCACTCGTTAAACAATAAAATTGAGACCGCTACTAAAATCATGAACACTGTTCAAAATAATGCAATGCAAAAAAATAAAGAGAATATTGATATTGCAATTGCTCAAAGTTTAAGCATTGATAAAAATGAAAGTGGACCAAGTATTAGCTTCAATTCAAATCATGAAGCAAATTTAACACAGTTCGATGGAACGCATTTAGGAAAATCACTTAGTTTTTTTAGCAATTGCCAAAATGTTTCCAATGTAACCATTAATATACACAATAAGTAGAACAATAGTTTAGTAATTTTTTACTGTTACCATGTTATTGATACGTTAATAAATGAAATATTAAAATAACTTCCAAATTTTTTATTTAGATATTTGCTGTCGTAGAAAAAGTATAGTATGCAATACGTTTTATAAACTTGTTAGTCACTCATTTTATTAAACACTCGCTCCGCTACGCGTCGCTCGCGATTAATAAAACTCGTGACTAAAATGACGTTTATAAAACTTGTTACATAATATACTATAATACATAAGCTTATTTATTCTTCAGTTTTCTTAAATTATCTTTATTAGATCTAGAGAAGAAATATAAGGATATAACCAAACATGCTTTAGTAAATTGTGGCTGTGGAAAAAGATACTGGATGTCAAAATTGTCATTTTTTTCTTTTTTTTTTTTCCAATACCTATCTCAACCAACGACCTCTTGACCGATCTTCTCCCAATTTGGTACGGAAATATTTTTAAGCTAAGAGACAATCATTTATGTATTACATCACGCTAGCCCGTGGAGGGTGCCTCATGAGCTATACCTGATAATTAATATTTTTTCTCTTTACGAAACGTAATGATACTTTTGAATAAATCTCATGCAGAAGTCATTTCTAGGACAAACACGACACTTGATAGAACTTGATAATTCCAATCGTTTTCAAGAAAACTGCCGCATAGATCTCAAGAATTCTTTGAAAACAAACTCAATTTGAAAAGGACAAATTGTATTTATTGAAAAGTGTGCTTTCGTGACGTCTTAGTTCTGTCATTTACGTACAATCTCATTAGTTTGACATTTTGACAGAACTAAGACGTCACCAATGCACACTTTTCAATAAATAAAATTTGTCCTTTTCAAATCGAGTTTTTTTCAAAGAATTCTTGAAAACTTTGCGGTAGTTTTCTCGAAAATGGTGGAATTATCAAGTTCTGTCAAGTATACCTTCTTTAAGTAGAAATGACTCCTCCGTGAGATTTTCTAGTCAAGAGTGCCACAACGTTTCGTAAAAAAAAAGAAATTTTCCACAGCAACAATTTACTGAAGCATGTTTGGTTATATCGTCATATTTTGATCATTATTAATGGTCCACCCAAAGGTGTACGGAACAAAAATTCTTTACTTTGCTTTAAAATGCTAGGAATCCTATCATGTAATTCAATACGTCATCAGTATTAGCTAGAAGAGTAGTTGTTTTAATTGGTTCTCCAATAATGAGTGTTTTGTAGTATTTACCTAACTAGTATATTAACGTGCCCAGATTAAGGCAACAATATTCAGAAAGTAGGTACTTTCATAATAAACAAAAAATGTGTAAGTTGCTCCGATTAAAAAACTTATATCTAGATACATAATGGCATTGATTTATTTGTCTCTGAAAGACTCACAATCTAAGGAACTTTTTCCCATAAGTTTCTGATTGGCCCATCGGCCTATTCACGGCTGTTTTCTACACGATTGGTTCAGTTTGATTATCATAATCTCAGTTTGACAGTGTCCGCCATTAATGTCAATAAATGTTTTTCGTGTTATCCGACCAAAAAGTGATGAAAAAGTAATTTTATTTTAAGTTGTGATTTGCTTAATACCTAAGTAATATTCTCTATTCATATTTACACAGTTTAGTGAAACTTTAATGCTACATGTTGAAGTGCTGTGCCGTTTGCAGAAGGCAGCTTAGAAAAGAAGAAAATCGGTCGTTTCCTAAGTAAGTAGGTCATAGTCGTAACATGACGGCGTTCAGTTTACAGTTGTAATAATAATATTATAAATAATATCCTTTCAATACATATTTCCCTTGAATAAAACATCTCTACCTATTATATTTTTTAAATCCGCGGTTATGTTCATAGAGGTTAACCAACAATTATTACATAAAATATGCACAATATTGTACATTTTCCCTTCTACATATCCCGCCACTGTGCCTATGGAATGTGATGTTCATCTATCCATTTTAATGGACATATAATGTGACTACGTTAGGAGCAAATAAGGTATATGAAGAAAAGATAGCCATTATGTATCTAGATATAAGTTCTTTAATCGGAGGTAAGTTGTGATTTGCTAAATACTTAAATATTTTTTAATATAGTATGGGCACTTAATAAATATAAGATTATATATAGATATCCAACCCTCATACATAAATAAACATAAAATATTTGTAATATAGGTACTTACTTTCAACATATATCCCCAGTAAACCAATTCGTTTTATAATTGTCATTTCTACGACAATTTTGTTTTATTTCTATTTCATTACATTTATAAAATTGCAGTCAAACAAAATAGTTATATAACGTTTAAATTTTACCGTTGGGTCACAATCTTTCTGTTCTCCTCTCACTAAATACCATAATGTACTATCAAGGTCTCAAAATATAGCCTATAATAGAGTTTATTTAAAAAATATTCAGACGCAAATCCACAAAATAGACCTCATAAACACCCAAATAAATTCGTAGGATACGAAAATCAACATACGGTCTGCTGAGTAAGCACAAAGATGCCGTTTTCCCCGCCAAAATTACGAGGTAACCTATTTACCTACTTTAAGGATCTTATACTTTGAGCTTTCAAAATTTGAGTAGAAAAGTTTAATTTATATATCGATCGTAGATAAAGATGTTTTCATTACACTTATTGTCTATACCCATTAACCTTTATCATCAGAACAGTTGTTATGTTTGAATTTCCACGAAATTTTACATAATTAATGGAGAAAATAATTTACTGATTTGACATATCATTTATGTATGTATATTTTATGGAGGTTGATAGATTGATACCTAGGGATCTTTATATGAGAAAAATTATGCGTGTTATTTTTGGAAAATGTTTTGAGAGAGTAATTTCTAAGAGTTGATAAATTTTGTATTATTTCTTAGTACAAGGATACTATGTCGGATTTAAATTTCATAAATCATTACCTGCAATTGATTAAGCCAATTAATATAGTGGAGATTCGAAAAAAGGCGCCATCGGAGCTATTTGCATACATAGCAACTTTTTGTTATTTTAACATTTTGGAACACCCTGTACGTTGAAGATATTAACATTTCTTTCTATTTCCATGACAGTCTACAGTATGTGTCCATTATAAAATTCAGCTAGTAAATTAAAAACAATGGACATTAAAATTTGTAGAAGTTCAATATTTATATACTTGTCTAATCTTCAAATTCACAGTTCAATATTGTTGTGAATTAAGTTACTTAATCATCTAAATTGATTAAATTTTAACCTTTCGTCGCTTATTTAATAGAGTTAGATAAGTCTAATGTGACAAAAAAGTTTATCAAGTTTGCCATATTCAAGAGATAAAGATAGACCGGGAGTTTGTGAACACGCGACCAGAACCATAAGGTACAAGAGATTTGACTTGATCCACGAAAAACTACTTACATAAGGATACGCCTGTCTGCCAAAGCTAAATATCAGCGTTATTGAAGGGTCGTCACGAAAATTTAATGAGAAGTTGCCCAAATCTGAATTACAAGGTACAAGAAAACGAACCACACCATTTGACAGAGGAAGACGATTTCATTGGTTAACTTGGGCAGACGCGTGTGAATTTGATTAAAGAAAATACCTTTATCCGAATAACAAGGTACCAGTGGCGGCTGGTGAAATTTCAATATTTTTTTTCTCATCTATGGCGCATGGGACCCATACGAAATTTGGGAAATAATATCTAGAGAAGCACTTCTCTAATGACCTCTAAAAAATTTTGAAAAAGCAGTTTGCGAAAAAATTTTTGAAAATTCGTTAGCCTCCCCTGGGTCTAGGGACTCCTTTTTATTTTTATTTTTTTTTGTCATATGCATTTGACTTTTCATAAAAATACAACAACAGATTTTGAAGTTTGTGAAAATATTTTCATTACTAACTGAAATACAATGAACTGAAATTTTGTAATTTACAATTTAACAAATTACAATATTTCAATTCGTTGTATCTCAGTTAGTAATGAAAATATTTTCATAAACTCCAAAATCTGTTGTTGTATTTTTATGAAAAGTCAAATGCATATGACAAAAAAAAATAAAAATAAACAGGAGCTCCTAGACCCAGGGGAGGTTAACGAATTTTCAAAAATTTTTTCGCAAACTGCTTTTTCAAAATTTTTTAGGGGTCATTAGAGAAGTGCTTCTCTAGATGTTATTTCCCAAATTTCGTATGGGTCCCATGCGCCACAGACGAGAAAAAAAATATTGAAATTTCACCAGCCGCCGCTGCAAGGTACAGGAAATAGTACATTAATCGTTTCGCCTATAATAATATTCACACAATTTTCATAATTACCACGACAGGCAAAAAATTTGACGGCATAAATCCAGCAAACACTTAGGTGCTCCGCACATGGAGCTACTCATTAGAAACGGTAACTGGTTTGTGACGGAAATATAAACTGATCGCTTACTAGTTAGTAACCGGACTCCGCACACGAAGCTACTGTATCTGCCACAAAATTCACATTCAATTGCTCGTTCATCTTAAAATCATCCAAAAGATACTTGTAAACACACAAAAAACTCTGTAATTACTTCCCGAAACTCGGAAACTAGATACTGAAGTGACTGCACGCAGGATTTCTTAAAACTGATGACAAACCGATTACCAACTAGTTACTAACTAGTAGCGCAGTGTGCGGCATTCGATAGAACGTCATAGGAAGTGACTATCGAGTGATTGGTTACTAACTGCAGTCACCAATTAGTTTATTTCGAGTAGCCCCGTGTGCGGACGGAGCACATCAGTGAGATGAATAAATACGGAAGACTAGCGTGAGAGTGAGACAGATAGTTCAAGGTATGAAGCGACGTTCTTGGTGATAATTTTTCATTGAGTTTTGTGAAAAGGATCCCGCATGTTTTAAACGGAAAATGGCTCCGTATGTGTCTAATTCTGATATGTTGCAGTTCGAGTCATGCTGATCAAACATTCTCATGGGCACAAATCTCGAAAGTGGCTCAACTTCGATCTACAGGGGCTAGAAGGTGAAAAAATTCTTTTAACCATAATGAAAGCTAACTAATTTAAAAATTTGTCGGCAAAGTTTTAAGGTATGCTTATTCTATTTGTAGGGTTACCTTTGATGCTTTCAGCACCCACGCTTTGATATATTCTGTAATACTGATATAATAGATGATGCAAAACGAAAATGTTTTGCTTGCATGTTGTAGCCTTTGGTTTTTGAACACACACGAAATCACAATTTTATTTTTTTCACCACCTTTAGTAGTGGGGTGGGGGTGGTAATGGGCTAATGCCAAAAGAGACTTTAGCTTCTCGCAAATATAATAAATACTAATTTTATGGACTCTTACTTGCTTGATTTACTTATTTACCCCCATTTACTCCAATTTACCCTCAACCCTTCAACAGAATAAGATCAAAATATAATCTAGTTTCAGATTTAGTTAAAATACATACGTGTACCAAATTTCAAGTCAATATCTTAAACGGTTCCATAGTAATCATGCGCACAAAATAGTTACAGACCGACAGACTCGATGTTTCATGACATTTTAAGCCTATTTGAACAATAAAAGTTTTCAATTTTTTTTTTGCATTACTATACTTTCACTGGATGTAGAAGTAATACATGGGGTTATATTAACTTCTAATTATATCAGTATTACAATCCCTGCCTTTGAAAGTGTGGGAGCTGAAAGCACCGAAGGTAACGCTAAAAATAGAATAAGCATACCTTAAAAATTTGCTGGCAGAATTTTTTAATTAATTAGGTTTCATTATAGTTATAAGCTTACCTTATTTTTTTATCTTCTAACCCCTGCAGATCGAAATTGAGCAATTCTCAAGGGTTTTGCCGTTTTGCCCATGATAACTTTTGATCAGCACGACTCGAACCGTAACATATCACAATTAGACACATCTACTGGGACTGGGAGCCTTTTTCCATTTAAAACATGCGAGTTTCAACATGACCAAGGAATCTGATGAAATGAATACTGAAATTTTAAAATGGGAAATCTGGGACGAAGCTCTTGCAGAAATCGCAATAAAAAAATATGCGTGTGAAGGTGTTTGTGCGTAACTAAAGGAATATTTTGAAAATTTGAGTGATGGAGAGAGATAACAATTTGGTTAATTTAAAATTATTCTATTATTCCAGCATAATCCGCGGTAAACTGTGGCACAATACCAAGAAATCCGAATCCCGGTAGACACTTTTATGAAGGCAGCCACCCGTCCCGTGGGTAGTGAACCGAACGGACGAATAATATGTGGTCATCCTTCCGGGAAAACACTCGGGCGGGCGGCTCCCGGGAGTTCTCTTGACACGAGTGTCTAGCGGGATCCGGACGCAAATTATTTTCTCTCCCCATGGCTCAAGTTTTCAAAATTTTCCTTCAGTTGCGCAGAAATACCTCCACGCACCTTTTTTTTTATTGTGATTTTTGGAGTTCTCAAGAGCTTTGACCTAGCTTTCTCATTTCACAATTTCTTCAGTTTCTTTCGAGATGCTCAAACTCGCATGCCTTCTTCTTCTTCTTCTTTTAGCGGGGCGACGAGGGGTCACCGCACTCAGGCCTTGTGGCCCATTGTGCTACCGCTACGTATTTACTGAATGCCCCCATTCAGGCCGGATTCTAACCCAAAGGCCAGAATCCTTCCTATAGGGGCATTCCATATTTCCCCCAGCACCGGAAAACCAATGCCGAAGTGTTTGTGCCTCAAGTTCATGAGACTAGGGCAAGAAGTAAGGATGGAAGTTTCCTCTTCGTCCCCGCAAAACCTGCAGTCGGGGTTGTCGACCACCCTATAATATGCAGGTGTTTTCTGAAAGAGCCGTGTCCAGTCAGAAGACCTACCACGATTCTGACCTGTTTCCTGCTTAATCGCAGGATTTGTTCTGCTCGCTTCGGCAAGGGCCCTGTGAGCAGGAGTTTCGCTTGCCGGAGTCCTGGGTAAGAGGCCCAGAAGTTAAAGAACTATTAACTTCTTGGCATTTGATCTAGGGTAGCCGAGAGCCGCCTCCGGACCCAGTAGGGCCCTTTGAGAGCCTCCTCTGGCCAGA
Source organism: Rutpela maculata (assembly GCA_936432065.2). NCBI lineage: Eukaryota > Metazoa > Arthropoda > Insecta > Coleoptera > Cerambycidae > Rutpela > Rutpela maculata. Next base: position 67,773,781 of record OW386287.2, on the reverse strand, counting down.
GCGTCTGCCCGCTCGTTGCCCTCGATGTTGCTGTGTCCAGGCACCCAGAGAAGCTTGACCCAGTTCGATGAGCCAAGTTCGCAGAGAGCCTGTTTACAGTTTTGAACCAGGATTGACTTGGTCCGGACTGATGCAAGGGCCTTCAGGGCCGCTTGACTGTCGCTACATATATACTCGCGTGCCTACTTCAAAATATACACTATCCCTCGATACCGGACTTGATCAAACCGATACAACGCAACAATAGAGCAGGCGACTAGCTGCCAGTTCATGTGAAGACATTCATTGTACACTGTGGTACTTTAGAGTGCAGTCCGGATGAACACCCGTCCAGATGTTCCTAGCGAATAGATCCGGGCATTTTCTACTCTCGGAAGGAGACGGGCCCATATCTGATGTGTATTGCTGCCTAGCCGTGTATTGCTACTTGTCCGGGTGATGGGTGTTTAGCCGGACAGACAAACACCCGGCTCATGTGCAAGGGGTCTTATGCCTCACATTCTTATATATACACACAGACATACAGACGCGATGACCTACTTTTTTTTTTAATTACTTTTTGAGGTGTTCAGCTTCCCGGCGAATATTATTTATCTCAGTCAAATATATTTTTAGATATAGAGCCAAGAGACCGACCGACAAACGGACTGAATAACTGAATTGAAATATCTAAATTTTCATAATCTAAATCTGAAATGTGAAAATCCTAAGTAATCTCAAACAGTGATTTTTTCACGGTAAGCGAGGAATATTAAGAATTTGTAAAATTATTTGCAAAAATTTCCCCTCTCTGTTTGACACCTTTTATTCATTAATTGTTTTACTCCTTTCAGTGATCACTTTATATATATTTTTTTTAATAAAATTGTATCAGAATTTCTTCCTTGTCAACCACATTCCAGTTCCAGATATTATTTTCCTGTCGTTTTACTTTTTTAAAGTGACAAACCTGCAGTCAAAGAAATAGTATGGGTAAATTCAACTAAAAAAAATGGGTAACTAACAATACCGTTAATTTTGTTAAACTAAATTATATTGATGGTATTTTCAAACAAAAGGTGATTGTTATTTTAATTAATAAAAAGTTGTCGTACAACAAAACAAACGTTAACTTAAAAATAGATGAATAAGACTATTATTTTTTTCGTCTGACTATTATTTTGTTGAATTCTGTCAAATTAAACTAGATAATAGTATATTTTATTTTTAACTATTGTCGAATTGTAATTGTAAACCCAGTAGCAGCTTGCTCTACTATTATAGTTGACAGATAAACCAATATTATTGTAGAGTTAACCCGCAGTTCTGTTTACATAAACATAACATCGTTCTGCCATCCACTTTGATGAATTAAGACGTCGCATCAGCGCTTTTGTTTGCAAATAGTATGGGTTAAATCAATCAAAAAAATAGTATATATATATATTGTTCATTTTGTTAAATTGAAGTATATTTAATAGTAAGGTGATTGTCACACAACAAAATAAACATTAACTTAAAAAATAGGTGCAAAGGACTATAAAAATCTTACTAATAATTTGTTGAATTTTGTCAAGTGAAACTAGATAAATAGTAGACTTTATTAAGTATTATCGAATTGTAACTCTAACCCAGTATTAGTTCGCTGTATTATTGTATTTCGTAGACAAACCATTATTATTGTTGTCTTCTAGAAGTTCTAAAAGGGAATTACCATAAAATTTGCTTGCTTACCACGTAGTCTATTACAGAAATTATTCCCAGATGACGCCACATAAAAATCACTGACATTAATCAATCATGCATTATCTTATACTCTTATGAATTTATAGAAAATTAATAACATGATTGCAATGTTCAAATTCTCTCAGGGACCATCGATATATTTGGATGGATCTTATAAACGATCTCTAATCTTTGGTTTGGGTCATCTATATCTCAATACTGAGATTTTGGCCAACCAAAAAAAAACTTCATCATACAATAAAGTGTAGAGCAACCTAAAAATTAGTTGGTGAACAAAAAACAAAGTCGTTGTACTATTTAATTGTAGACCAAATTGAAAATGGTTAGTGAACATAAAAAAATGTCATTGTACTATTTAATTTGTTGTTCTACAAGAAGATATGAACTACTATTTGTTTACGAAAACAAAGTTGTTATATGACTATTCTTTTCTGATTGATTTAACTATGAAACTAGATAGGTGCGATTTCATATGCTCTTTTTGGTTGAATTCACCTATCATTTTCTTTAAGTGTGTATATTTTTTATTAAGAGTTGTCAGCTTTCTTTCTTGGCAATAGCGTGAACAACCTGTCAAATATAAATTTAAGAAAACAAAGATTAGTGATGGCACATCTGCCGATAAAAAGCTTTATTTTTAAAAAAGAATCATCAAAGTCGGTCCAAGTGGGAGTTGCCGGCGAATCCGAAAAAGAAAAATCTTGTGTTTTAAATATAGATTGGAAATTAACTACAACCTGTAGCTCTTACTTTTAAACTTAATATACAAACATAAACAATTGATTTCAGAAACCATGAGGAGAAATCTTCAACTCTTTTCAACTCTAGTAATATTTGGGCTTACTTTATCAGCACCGACAGAATATGATCTTATTGTATCTTCTACAGAACCTGCTAAAGAAAATGAGGGAAAGGTAAGTAGCTGAAAATATTATCGTTAAAGGGTATTTAATCATATAATTTCTCGGGTAATAATAACTAGTAAACTTTTAACTAATAAAAATTCGTGATTAATTTGAGCCAATGGAATATCATGCGAATCTACATATTCGGTGACTTCGTTATAGAAAAAGATAGACAAGGTATTACTTCAAGTAAACTCTGAGCAAGAGAATCACTTGTAAACAGTCAACATTTTCTTGAATATGAAAGCAACGGAATGCTAAAACATATAGAAATCCCTATATATTAAAATTGCATAGTAAGGCTTATATTTAAACACACAGAAAATACGCCATACTATAGGATTATTAGTCGAAATCTCAACTTACTTTTAGAAAACATAATAGACGGTAGACAAAAATACTGACAATATCTATGTTACTTTTTGGAACAAAGCGAAATTAACACCTCTACTGCTATATTTTACCATTTTTTAAAACTCGACAACCGAATTATTCACTTTAATGTCTACAGCCCTACGCTGTTTTCATACGTTCTTAAACACAATTAACTTTACTAAATCTAATAATTTTGTGTTTGAAATATATGTTTCTTTTTCTTTTAAGGAAATTGCAAGAAGCTCACCTTTACACCCCGTAATTTACGAGATGAATATTAAATCGAATATTTCAAACCGTTTTGCTAAGACTTTGGTGGCTAGCAGGGTTAAAAATGCTGAGAAATTTGCTCAAGAGACAACTTTTACAGTTGTATTACCGGAGACAGCCTTTATTTCGGAGTTTGTCATGGAAATTGGTGGTAAAAGCTATAAAGCCTACGTAAAAGAGAAAGAAGAAGCCAAAAATATTTACAACGAGGTAGGTACCAAACATACGATCTCAAAAGTTTTATTTCGCAACATAGACAACAAGGGTATAAGTGGTAAAATAGCTGTTATAAACTTCGCCGTTTAGATTAATTAATTATTATGATAATTATTTTTTTTTAGCTAGCTAAAAACCAGTCACCCTTCTCTGTGGCTCCGATCCTCACAAAGGGGAGCTGGTAGTACCGGTAGCCACTCCCCACGCCCGTGGGGTAAGTGACTACTGGGTCCGAGAATCGTGTGCCCTGAGTAGACGTAATGAACCGAGGATGACGGCCTTCTGCATTCTGCCGGCTAAGACTTCTGCTGAATTTTGGCATGCCGGTATGATCTTCAGTTCCGAAAGCAGTGTGTGTCTCGTTCCACCGAGGGCTCCTATAATCAGTACCACTATGTTAACAGTATGGTCTGGATAGAGTCTGCGGAGTTCGAAGAACAAATCTCGATATTTTGTCTGTTTTTCCTCCTCCTTCAAGACAATGTTGTTTTCCGCGGAAGCCGAGAACAACGAACATTGTCTTGAGTTGATGGTCGAGGAGTACTACGTCAGGCTTGTTGGCTTGTATTTGCCTAACGTGGGAAACGAGTAGTTCCAATAAATTAGACACTTCTCATTTCCCACAATGGACTCAATATCCCCCGGAGCGTAAGGCAGCACTGATGTCTGGTCTATCTCATACGAGTGCCTTAGGTGATAATAAAGCACTCTTAATGCTCCGTCATACCTCTGGATATAGGCCGAGACTGCATACGTCGGACACGCCGACAACAAGTGCATCAGAGTCTCTGGCGCCCTGCGGCAGGCCCTGCAGCTGATATCAGGGACCTCTATACCCTTGACACGACTACGATAGACGAGTATTAAATACACCACCCTGGCAAGCCATTATGAATCCCTCGGTCTCAGACTTCAGCCCGGCTGACCTTAAGAAGGCAAAGGTCAGCCTTTCGGATAAGCCAAGGTTTTCTATATTTTTATAGAAAACTCCAAGCATTGGCTTATCCGTGTGAAGCTGCAGAAATACGTTGTGTTCTGCAGCTTTAATTTGGGCTTTTCGCCGAGCAGATTCCAACTCGGTGACAGAGTCGCGATTTACCCGCTCGACGTCGAACGAGAGACCAAGTTCATCGGCTGCTCTCTGTGCTGCCTTAACAAGCTCAAGAGTCCACGGCCTCCCCGATGTCGTGGGAGGTATAGCCGTGGAACGGACGATTTAGGATGCAAACTCCTATTGAGATGCATCTTCTTGCGGGTTCCTACGTCGAGTTGACGCAACTCTTCTCGGCTCCATTTCACTACCCCAAAGGAGTAAAGAAGGATCGGAACGGCAAGCATATTGGTAGCAGACACCTTGTTCTTCCCCGACAGTTCTGAAGACCAGATCTGTCGGAGTCGGTACTGATACTTGCCGCGGAGAGCATTTTCCACTACACTCACTTCTTGGGTGGAGCGTTGCTCGACACCCAAGTAAGTGTACGACTCTCTGGCATCTAGATGATGTAAGATGCTTCCGTCTACAAGCTACGCGTCCTCTCCGTAGTCCCCGCATCGTCCTCTCTTGAGATGGACCAGTGCACATTTGTCTAATCCGAACTCCATACCGACAGCCTGCGTGTACTCCTGTACCACCCTGAGGGACTGGTGTAGGTCCCTCTCTCCGGAGGCATAAAGTTTAAGGTCATCCATATAAAACAGATGGGTGACCTTATGCCTCCTATCGCTAGGGGTACCGCAGTTGTAGCCACGGGTTTTCCGGAGCGAAACGGATAATGGCAGTAGTGAGATGCAAAACAGAAGGGGGCTGAGGGAGTCTCCCTGAAATACTCCCCTTCTGAACGATACCGGCTCCGTCTGGACTCTATCGTTATCCGATGTTATGGGAAAGCGAGTCCTCCAGAGCGGCATCAGTTCTTCAATACATCTCACTACGGGACCGGGCACCGCAAGACATTGGAGCAAGTGTAAAATAAGCTCATGAGATATCATGTCAAATGCCTTGCGGTAGTCGATCCAGGCCATGAAGAGGTTCCGCTTATACTGCACGGAGTCCTGCGTGCAGAATAATAATAATTATTATTATTAATATTTTGTATGTTGTCAGTCACCCTTTTCTGTGGCTCTGTGGTTCCGACACTCACAGGTAATACCAGCAGCCACTCCCTACGCTTGTAGGGTTAGTGACTACTGTGTCCGAGAATCGTGTGCCCTGAGTAGACGTAATGAGCCGAGGATGATGGCTTCTGCCGGTTAAGATCTCTGCCGAGTTTCGGCATTTCGGTATGACCTTTAGTTCTGAAAGCAGTGTGTATCTCGTTCCACCGAGGGCTGCTACAATCAGGATCACTAGCTTAACAGTATGGTCAGGGTAGAGTCTTCGGAGTTCAAAGAGCAAAACTCGATATTTTGTCCGTTTTTCCTCCTTCTTCAAGACAATGCTATTCTCCGCGGGAGCCGAAAACTCCACGACAAACATTGTCTTGAGTTGGTGGTCAAGAAGTACTACCTACGTCAGGCTTATTGGCTTGTATTTGCCTGACGGTGGAAAGGAGTAGTTCCAGTAAATTAAGCACTTCTCGTTTCCCACAACGGACTCAATATCCTCCCGAGCGTAAAACAGCACTGGTGACTCGTCTATCCCATACGAGTGCCAAATGATAATAGCATTCGTAATGCTGCGTCGTGCCTCTAGATATAGGCCAAGACTGCATATGCTGAGCAAGCCGACAGCAAATTTAATGTCTCCGGCGCCCTACGGTAGGCCCTGCAGCTTACATCAGTGACCTCTGTAGTCTGTACCCATGACATGACTTCGATAGACGAGTGGGTTGAATACGCCATCCTGGTACGCCATTATGAATCTCTCGGTCTCAGACTTCAGACTTCATCTCGGCTGAGCTAAGAAAGCAAACATCAGCCTTTCGGATAAGCCGCGGTCTTCTATATTTTTATAGAAGACTTCATGCAATGTCTTATCCGAATGTAGCTGCAGACATAGATTAACTTCTGCAGCTTTGACTTAGGCTTCTTGCCGAGCAAGTTCCAACTCGGTGTCCAGTATTTGGAGCCATCTATCGGAGAAACTGCCCATAATTTGAAGTTTTACCAAAGGAACTTATTGTTCAGAATCGGTTGAACTACATCATACCAATAATTCATTAAATTTGACAGACCACCAATTTACCTGTAAAACGTGCAGTGCCCTTTCAATTTCATAAGCCACATGACCGCTCCGACCGCCAGGGATGTGGAAAAAAAATACGGCCCGAGGGGGGAGAGATCCGAAGAAAATTTTTTGGTGCGAAAAATTTTTTGACAAGCGAAAACCGGGAATTCTTTCTCGACAAGACTGCCTACTTCACTACCCCCCCCCCCACCCCCCCCTTCCTGAACCTACTGACAAATAGAGAGCAAAAAATCGAGTGAGGTTCATTTCTACTGCCATATGACAGATAAAATCATATGTGCTATTCAAGCGCAATGTTATTGTTGCTCTCGAATGTTTGACGTACTCTGTTAAATGAAAAAAACTGGAAAACTATATTTTTTATTCAAAATTACTTTTAAACCCCATTTATAAAGGATGGGTGTCCATAAGCCCCTTATTTGGCCCCAACAATAACACTTTTTTTTAAATTCGAGGCAAAATAAAAAAAAATTACTATCTTTTCAAACTTTTCTCAACTCAACATTTGAAGACACGACAAACAATATACATTTCACGTAGTTCGATTTTTTACCATTGATAAAGATCCAAAAATACGTCAAAATCACCATTTTTTGTGCTTTTGGTTGGTTGTTTTACACTGAGCGCAAGAGAGTACGGCAAAGATGTTTAAATATGTAGTGTGAAAACGTAAAATCTTTGACATATGTAAGAATGAAAGTGCTACTGGCTTGTGCTCAGCTGGGGCCAAATAAGGGGCTTATGTACACCCCTCCTTTAACTTAATTATTAAATGAAATTTCCCCTTATAGGCTCGAGCTAGCGGACAAAGTGCTGGTCATGTTTCCGTAAGTGCTAGAGATTCAAATAAGTTTACCGTATCAGTAAATATAGAACCTGAATCTAAAGCGGCGTTTTTGCTAACATACGAGGAACTTCTTCAACGTAAAAATGAACAATATGAACTTGTTATAAATATCAATCCAGGACACATTGTTAAAAATTTGAATATACAAGTAAGTGTTTGTCAAGTAGCTATAGTGAGTGTCTAACCCAGCATCCACTTTATTTGATTTAAGGTTAATGTTAACGAGAGTAGACCACTAAAATTTGTGAGAACTCCATCACTTAGATCTGGAAATGAAATAAGTAAGAACGACGAGAAGCTAGACCCATCGTCTGACATTGAAATAATAAACGCAACCACAGCTGTTGTTAAATTCAGTCCGGATTCAGAAAAGCAAAAAGAATTTGCGCTAAATTTAGGGAAAAAGGAATCGGATGGATTGTCTGGACAATTTGTAGTGCAGTATGATGTTGAAAGAGATCCCCATGGAGGAGAGGTAAGCTTTGAATAAGTGAACTGAATTAAATTAAAATAAATCTATATTTTTTATATATTGTAAATTTACATACATATTTAAAATCCAATACATTAACCTCAGCTAAAGGCTGTTTTTCTAAGTTTGCTTTACATTCTTCGTTTGGCAACGATTTTAAATTATTTGATAGAGACTTAAAGAATGCCAGATCAGAGTTGTTTATCTTTGTAGACTCTAATCTCTGATATTTATATATCGTTATTATCATGAGTATTGTAGTCGTGATTTGCGCCATTTTTTGCATATTCAACCAAATGTTCCTTAATATAAATTACATTTTAGCAAATAATTTCTGATACCATCATTAGTATAGTAAATTTTATAAGCTTTTATAAGCTATTTTTAGTTTCAAAATTGATTCAAACCCGCGAAAGCTCTTGTCGTTCTACTTTAAATGATAAAAATGCTTCGTACTTGGTTCGGTGTGTCTCAGTTTATCGAACTATGAAACAAAGCTTACATGCAATAAGTAGAGTCTAAAGATTTCTTAATATGTGAATGCCATCTCAATCAATTGTTTAATGTAAGCCCCAAGAATTTTACAGCCTGGGGATTATTTTCCTTCGTACGTATTTTTTTAATCACTAAGGCCAATCACTGATGCCAGGAGAGGAGCTACCCCCAACCTGAACCTTTTCTCGTAGGGAGAATAGAGAGTTTTTACTTGACTAACATCTGATAGACAAGAGACCATCTGCTTTAGATCTCCTTCGAAGGAAGGTATATTCGCCGTGCGATCTTCGCCTAATATTCCATTACTTCCACGTATACGTTGACATACAAGCTGCTACCGGTGGGACGAGGTTGCAACTTTTCACATGAAAATACTGGTATTGTCAAAACGGGTTTGTGCTTGCACTTCCTGTGTTTAAACGTAAATAATTTTCATTAAATAGTCGCCTAATTAAAATGTTGGTTTCAAATCAGCAACACTTTTAATTGTTCCGCAAAAGTAGTATTATCTGCAGAAAGGATCATTAAGGCTGAATGCACTTTACGTATATCATTTATATAGATTAAAAATAACAGTAGCCCCAACTGCTACCCTGCGGAACACCGTTTTACTACCGACATGCTACTAAGCGTATATTTGTAACATACACATTACACATTGATACTCTGATGTTAATTCAAATACTACACCTCGAAACCATATAATTCTAACTCACTTAATAAAATTTCATTGGAGACGCAGTCAAATGCTTTGCTGAAATTTAGAACAAATACTGACAGTGAATTAAAATTTTCAAAGCCTTTAGTTACAATATTAACACGCTGTTGGGGTCTTTTATTTTTATCTTTCCGGAACCCAAATTGTCTGCCTGATAATTTATTATTCACCAGACAATATTTTACTCAAATATTTTGGCCAGAAAGAGTAATCCTATTGGCATATAATAATGGCATTAAGATCAATAAAGAAAACCACATTCTTTTTTGTTTTGTTTACTTTTTTACTTTTACATAAACTATTAATATACTGATTAGACTACAAATACATTCATCATTCATACCAATGTCAATAAGATGTTTCACTTATTGTTATTATTATTAATTTATTTGTATTATAGTGTGTAATTCTTGTTTTGTTTAGAGAATATTGTTGGTTCCTTTGAGAAATTAATTTAAGACAACTGTATTCCATTTTACTTCATTGTCTAACATGTTGTAGGTTTTACTTCAAGATGGTTACTTTGTTCATTTCTTTGCTCCAAGTGATTTAGTGCCTTTGCAAAAACATGTTGTATTTGTTTTGGATACCAGTGGGAGTATGTATGGTGAAAAAATTACGCAATTAAAAGATGCTATGAATAGCATCTTGGATGAAATTAGAACAGGAGACCTAGTACACATAATAGAATTCAACAGTAATGTTAAAGTGTGGGATATTCTTAGCAAAGAATCAGTCATATTTGATCAAGTTACTCCAGAACAATTAAGCGTAAGTATATTTTTTATTTATTTTACCTGATATGATCTATATGCAGTCGTTGATGTATAGATGAATTATATTTCAATTGAATTTGAACAACTTGTCAGGAAATCAAGATGTCATTAAAAGAAGAACTTTTGATAAAATTACTGAGTTGAAAGAGTGTAGAGAATCATTACTTTATATTTTAAGTTAATAACGTTATTGCACAATAATTTTTGTTAATTTTCGTTAAAGATAAGGACGAGACTTGATGTTTGCATGATATCGTGATATTTGGGTATTCTACATGAACTGACTCAATAGCTCAATAAATTAAAAAGTAACTCAATAAACTGAAAATTATATCACAAGATGGAGAATTCCAATTTTCATACCATTAAGTCAGAACGAGAAGCTACATGCCTGCGTGAACTACAGAGTGCTGGTTCATATCACTCGCCAGTGGAATAATGCTGCATATTCTTCAAACCAGACTTCAGTATTATTTGTCTTAGCAAGGAGCCTTTATTAAAGAATTCGGCACTAAAAACCAAATATTGGATTTACGACTATTTATCGAAAAGACAAGATAATATAACGGGTCATGTCACCTTTGATTTATATGCTACCTAAAACTTTTGCTAATGTGGAAAAAGATAAACTGAGTTGTATTAATTATGGTCTAGTTACCGGCCACTCTGGCACTGAAGGCAACGAAATGGCCAACTATTTGGTCCGAGAAGTTGCAGCATCAAGGTTTATAGTGCCAGAACAAGAACTTGGTATATCCTAAAAATATTGTCAAAATAATTATCTGAGGCTGGGTTGGGAGAAAAATACACCAGTACTGGCAAGAACCTACATATACTTTGGAATAAAGAGATTAAAAAAATGTTAGAGTTAAGCAGGTTACAATTAAGAACTAGTTTTAGTCTTCAGTAGTATGTAGGCAGGTACATTAGATACCTGCCTACATATTACTGCAGACTAAAATATCACTTACACAAAATTTGACTAGCAGGAAACGCTGAATGTCGTCTATATATAGAGATGGTGGAACGTCAGAACACATTCTATGTACCGAGCATGGAGGTAGAATATAAATAAGAAGTAGCCATAAAGCTTAATTATATCCTACAATGAGAAACGGCCCCAGAAGGCGTGGCTTGTGATCATACTCTCATGAATGGCTCGCCAGGTCCTGATTTAAAAAAAAGTTTATACAGCATTTGAGGAGATACATGTTAGTTGACTTTACACATTGACACTACCTTATATCAAGCCAGTAGAGTAATGAATGAGATGACGGTTTCACATTTCAAGCAAATATAATATAATATAACCTAAAATAAATAGAAAATAGTTTCAACATATCCTTTGAGTACAGACCTGTTTTAACCTATGAAAAGCATGCCTGTAGCTAGGGGGGGGGGGGGGGGGGCAGGACGGGCACTGCCCGTCCTGGAATAGGTTTCGCCCGACCTACGCACAGTGGCGAGAAATGCCAGTGTTCCACCCAAATTACTCTAGAGGTCGTAAATTTTAAGTTATTGAGACATTCTTTTTTTTTAAATGTTCGTCTTGAATTTACCTATCGATCCCTCTAGCCGGATTTTGAAATTTCATTTTTCGTTTTTTTTAATTTTTAATAGAAAATCATATTTTTACAGAAAAATACTGTTTTCTCTATTAAATTTATTCTAACGGGCCGTAAACTTGAGTTTTCGTAACAATTTTTTTTTTTTCAAATCTTCGTCCTTTAATCAGCTATTGAACTGTCTAGATGAATTTTTGATTTAGTTGTTGACATCTGTCAATATGGCTGTCAAATATAAAAAAATACGATTTTTAGATAAATAATTCATACAATAACAGGTTGGTGTTCCGAAAAATATATATAGTGTTTTCAATTTACCTGGTTCCGAAGTTGACAGGAAAATATGTATTTCTAAATTTGGCAGCTGCCATAATTGTTGTCAAATTTCCAAAGATAGATGGAAGAGCTTATTAATTTTAAAAATACCCTGTAAATGTATAGAAAAATAGATATATATATTGTTTTTGATCTGTTTGATTTAGTAATTAACAGGAAAATATGAGTTTTAAATTTGGCAGCTGTCATAATTGCTGTCAATTTTCCAAATACAGTACTTATTAATTTTAAAAATGCACTATAAATGTATAGAAAAATAGATATATATTGTTTTTAAACTGCCAGATTTAGTAGTTGACAGGGAAATATGGTTTTTAAATTTGACAGCTGCCATAATTGCTGTCAAATTTCAAAAAATAGAAGTTAGAACTTATTAACTTTAAAAATACCCTGTGACTATATAGCAAGACGGATGCAAATTGTTTTTAATGTACCTGGTTCCGAAGTTGACAGGAAAATGTGATATCTAAATTTGGCAGCTGCCAAATTTAAAAATAATATTTTCTTGTCCGTTCATAAATCAGGAAGATAAAAAATAATATATATCTATTTGTATATACATTCAAAGGGTATTTTTGAAATTAATAACTTCTAATCTGCACACCTTAAAACTTGACAGCAATTATGGCAGCTGCCAAATTTAAAAATTATATCTTCCTATTACTTACGAAACCAGATAGATCAAAAATAATATACATCAATTTTTCTATACATTTATAAGGTATTTGTAAAGTTAATAAGCTCTTACCTCCATGTTTTGAAATTTGACAGCAATTATGTCAGCTGCCAAATTTAAAAATGATATTTTCCATCAGTTACGAAATCAGACAGATCAAAAATAATATATATATCTATTTTTCTACACATTTATAGGGTGTTTTTAAAATTTATAAGCTCTTACTATATTTTGATATGAGACAGCAATTATGACAGCTGCCAAATTTAGAAATCATATTTTCCTGTCAACTTCGGAACCAGGTACATTAGAAACAATTTGTATCCGTCTTGCTATATATTCACAGGGTATTTTTAAAGTTAATAAGTTCTAACTTCTATTTTTTGAAATTTGACAGCAATTATGGCAGCTGCCAAGTTTAAAAACCATATTTCCCTCTCAACTACTAAATCTGGCAGTTTAAAAACAATATATATCTATTTTTCTATACATTTATAGTGCATTTTTAAAATTAATAAGTACTGTATTTTGAAAATTGACAGCAATTATGACAGCTGCCAAATTTAAAACTCATATTTTCCTGTCAATTACTAAATTAAACGGATCAAAAACAATATATATCTATTTTTCTATACATTTACAGGGTATTTTCAAAATTAATAAGCTCTTCCATCTATCTTTGGAAATTTGACAACAATTATGGCAGCTGCCAAATTTAGAAATACATATTTTCCTGTCAACTTTGGAACCAGATACACTGGAAACACTATATATATTTTTCTGAACACCAACCTGTTATTGTATGAATTATTTATCTAAAAATCGTATTTTTTATGTTTGACAGTCATTTTGACAGTTGTCAACAAATAAATAAAAAATTCATGTAGACAGATCAATAGCTGATTAAAAGACGAAGATTTGAAAAAAAAAAAATTGTTACGAAAACTCAAATTTACGGCCCGTTAGAATAAATTTAATAGAAAAAACAGTACTTTTCTGTAAAAATATGACTTTCTATTAAAAATTAAAAAAAATGAAAAATGAAATTTCAAAATCCGGCTAGAGGGATCGATAGGTGATTTCAAGATGAACATTTAAAAAAAAGAATGTCTCAATAACTTAAAATTTACGACCTCTAGAGTAATTTGGGTGGAACACTGACATTTCTCGCCACTGTGCTACGGTGATCGTAATGGGGGCAATTTTAACTGTCTTTTAAATATTTTGAAAGAGATTGGGTAAAAATTGTCTAAATTTTTCGGATTAAAAAGTTTTTTTTGTATTTCTCCCCCCCGTTCATCAAAAAAATTTTCGGACTTTTTTTACGGGCCCGTCCTGAAAAATTGTTTGCCCGCCCTGAAAGCACTTTCTAGCTACAGGCCTGATGAAAAGTGATTCCAAAACATTTCTTCTTATCGATACTACTTTGATTTGTACAGCTACTTGGCGGACACGAAATCATATGTTATGGCTAAAAACACTATATTCTATGAAAAACATTTATTTTATAATAATATTAAACCAAGATACATGTCGCGTTTTGTTGACGTTTCGATCATACTAAAATGAGGAATGTGCTGCCACATTCGGCTTCTTATGGCGACTCCTTATTTATTCGACCTCCTTGGTACCGAGAGATCGAGAAAGACTGAACGTGACGTCATACGGAAAAGTCACTAAAATTATCAAAATTGATTTCTATTCTACATATATTATTAAAACTAATTTCCTTTGTTGCTAGGAGTAACGACTGGTTCTCTAGTCACTATTACCAATCTGATGTCTGTCATTTTCGTGAATGTTATTATTATTGGCTTGTGTTTGATTTATCATTTATCTCCGTTTTTGACTAATTAATCAATGTTTTTCAACGCAATCAGTTCACTGTCACATGTGTGTTAAGTTAATAAAGAAACTCGCATTTTGTGTACATACTCTAATTGACTATATTTAAGGTTACTGTCGCCAACGTGAAAATGTTGAAAGTACCAGAAAATAGTACATATGTATGCAGTATGTGGGCGGCACAAAAACAATCTTTAGTGAGAGTGCACACGGGCGTATTATAACGCGCGTCATGCAGCGTGTTAAAATTTACGCACCGCCTTAGCTAGTGCACACGAGCGTTGCGAAATTGAAAGTTCATGCAGTTTGATTAAAAATGGAAGACGCTTAAGTCGTTGCGTTTGTCTATGTGAGTGCTAAATTGCTAAGAAGGAAAAGAGTTAAAGGCCGTAAGTGGTGGGCACATCCCATAAACAGTGTAAAATATAGTGAGGGTGCGTTTTACTGTCTATACCCCTCGCGCGTTCAGTTTCTCGACGTACGTTGTAGAGAAATTGAGCGTATAAAATTACCAACGCGCGTTAAATTTGCAGCTAGACGCTCGTGTGTACCTCCACATTTAAGAAAATGTAATTCAACAACAGACGTCGCAGCGCATAATTTGCAGCACGTTTGATTTAACGTCCGTGTGCACTATCACTTAGGGAGCGGCACGTTCAGTCTTTCTCGATCTCCGTATCTGTCCAGCTAGAGAAGGAATCTGGTTCTCGCTATTTGGCAAAGAATAACTATTGCCAGATGACCTGGGTTTCTTGTCGAATAAGATGACTAGAGTATTGATACATTTGCTTCATATATAAACATATAATATTCTTATCATGGTCCCCAAAGCAAATTTTTAAATTTCTTTTTTTTTAGAACATTAGTTTACCTGCTCCGATACTGGCTGATAAAGATAACATAAGCAAAGCTAAAAATGTAATTAAGGAAATAGACTCGGCTGGAAGCACTTATATGAGTGGTGGCCTAGAAACTGCCTTATATTTAGTGAAAAAACAACAAAAAACTATTGCCAATCATACTGATAAACGATATCAACCAATAATAATATTTTTAACTGATGGTGAACCAAATACTGGTATTACATCTACAGAAGAAATTATTAAAATGGTACGTACATGTTATTAAACTAACTAAATTCAAATAAAATTGTATCGATTGTTTTAGGTGACTAGATTAAATTCTGAAAACAACAATGTGCCAATATTTTCATTATCTTTTGGATATGGAGCTGATAAGGCATTCTTAAGAAAGTTGTCTTTAAAAAATCAGGGATTTTCAAGACATATTTATGAAGCATCAGATGCTTCTATACAACTGCAAGAATTTTATAAGCAAATATCATCTCCTTTGTTATCCAACATTAAATTTAAGTATGAATCTGAAGTTAATGAAGTGACGAAAGCAAATTTCCCAATATATTTTAAAGGGTCTGAGCTAGTTATTGCTGGTAAATACAGAGGTAAGAAAAGTATGATTCAGTGAATATCCATATTGTCTCTAAAATACCGTCAAACTAGTTACAATTCTCAATTCAAATTAAAAAGTTTTAAAGTAAATTTTTAAAACCATTTTTAAAATTAAATACTTATTTAACATCATTCTTAAATACATAACCACTGGTATTCTTAAATGGATAGGATAATTACTTCCACGTCCAGTGGAAGTATAGTAACGACAAAAAAATTTTTAAAAATTTTTATTGTCCAAATAGGCTTAAAATGTCATGAAACGTCGAGATTTTAAGTTTGAGCGAAAAAATAATTTCTGTCTGTCTGTCGGTCTGTCTGTCGGTCTGCCTGTAACTTTTTTTTGTGCGCACGTTTACTCTGAAACCGTTTAAGATATTGACTTGAAATTTGGTACACATATGTACTTTAACGAGATCTAGAACTAGATTATATTTTCATCTTGTTCCGTCGAAGGGTTGGGGGGTAAATTGGGGTAAATTTGGGGTAAATTGGTAAATCAAGCAGGTAAGAGTTCGTGAAATTAGTATTTAGTATATACAAGAGAAGCTGAGGTCTGAAAAAAATTTTTGGCATTAGCCACCCCCATTACCACCCCCACCTCCTTATTAAAGGGGATGAAAAAAAAATGTGATTTAGTGCATGTACAGGGACCAGAAACCTCAAAATATTTTTTTACTTCATCCACCCCCCACTACCACCCCCACTACCACCCCCCTATCACCACCCCCACCCCACTACCGATGTGGGGTATCGTTATATGGGTTTTTGGGGTAGAGGATTTCAAATATTATATTGTTAAAGTTCCATAAACAAATATTTTCACATACAAAGTTTTTTCGTTGTGAGTGACTTGGATAGAGAATCTGGATGTGGAAGTAGTGATTCCTTGGGCAGCGGTTTTTTTTATAAAGTTTACAAATATTAAGAGAAGCTTCGTCCAGTGGTGAAGAAGAAATTAAGCGTTTAAATATTAAAAGCTTGATACTACGGCAATGTGCATTTGACATTTTTATCAATGAACTTTAATCGCGGTTCATTATGACACTTACCTCTACAACGTTCTTAATGTTGAATGATAGATATAACTGTGTAGCATCTGAACAGAAACGTATTGAGCAATTTTTACACAGCTCATCAAATAAAAAGACCCTCCAATGGTACTTTGTGGCACACCACAGTCAATATTTCTAGCTGATGGTATTTTTCCATTTAGTGTTTTTCGTTTTCTTCCAGTCAAGTAACTATCTCAACTAACACTAATTAATTAATAATAGTTATAAGAACATCTATATCACCACTGTATAAGAATAAAAGCTTTATAATTAAGGTCTGAAAACGTTCTCTCATCATCTATGCAACCACTATATACCCAGAATAGGCGCAGGTTTATAAAGCCTATTTATCGCTTAGAGGATACAAAAACAATAATTATACAACTACTTAGCACCCCTTAGTGACATTCTTACAGCATCTATAAAATATCTTAAGAAGCTCTTAAAAAACTGTTTTTTAAAGGTTCCCAAATTAGAAATGTTGTTGCGGATTTTCATTGTCTATGCATTATTACTGTATAACTGTTCTTAGTTGAATAATTTAAAGAGCTTTCTCGTTTTATAACGGTTGTATCTACGAACTTATAAAATATGGAAACATTCAATCATTGTTTCGACTTATTCATCTTGTGACTAAATACATGTGTACATTGAAATTTTAATTTAATGAAATTACTAAAGCTAAAACTAACTTGCGATTGAAAGGACAAGTGTAGATAAGCTATATATTTTCGCCCACCAATTTCATAAAAATGAAAAGTTCTCGTTAAAATCATTAAACGTTATTTATTTATAGTTGAACATATGATCTTTATATCTGTATACGTTTTGACGATTTTCCGAACTTTTAATACATATTTCAGTTAGATGCGCTCGATGAACCAAAAAAATCTCCTCATTTGATTGTTGAGTATTTAAGCTTTTAAATAATGGTCAATTTATATTGGTTCATCAAGCGCTTCAATATATAAAAAACCGCTGCCCAAGGAATCACTACTTCCACATCCAGATTTTCTATCCAAGTCTCTCACAACGAAAAAATTTTGTATGTGGAAATAATTGTTTATGGAACTTTAATAATATAATATTTGGAATCGTCTACCCCAAAAACCCATAAAACGATATCCCACATCGGTAGTGGGGTGGAGGTGGTGATAGGGGGGGTGGTAGTGGGAGTGGATGAAGTGAAAAAATATTTTGAGATTTTTGGTTCTTGTACTTACACACTAAATCACAATTTTTTTTCATCCCCTTAAATAATGAGGTAGGGGTGGTAATAGGGGTGGCTAATGCCAAAAAAATTTTTGGGATCTTAGCTTCTCTTGTATATACTAAATACCAATTTTATGGACTCTTAACTGCTTGATTTACCTATTTACCTCCCATTTAGCCCAATTTACCCCACAACCCTTCGACGGAATAAGATGAAAATATAATCTAGTTCCAGATCCCGTTAAAGTACATGCGTGTACCAAATTTCAAGTCAATATCTTAAACGGTTCCAGAGTAATCGTGCGCACAATAAAAGTTACATACAGACAGGCCGACAGACAGACAGACTTTTTTCGCCCAAACTTAAAATCTTGACATTTCATGACATTCTAAGCCTATTTGGACATTAAAAATTGAATTTTGACTTAAAAACGTTTGACGCCATTCTTAAACCTCCATATCTCCGAAGAAACAAAAAGTTACGGATATTTTCAAAACACCAAATTATTCCTTAGCTCGTTCCTTACTCTATGAACTTTTGGAGATTTTTATTTTTTAGCTAAAAGTGATACTTCTCGATTTATTCGACAAAAACTGTGTTGATGCGCTCGTTTTCGCAATATGCAAAGAAGGCGAAACCCGAAATCTTTAAACATTCAGATCTTTTTTATTCTATGAGTTAAAGGGCCGCACTATGTCAAAAATGGTAACGACAAAAATTTTTTTGTCGTTACTATACTTCCACTGGATGTGGAAGTAAACAAAATCGTTTCCGCGGGATCCGTAGTGGTGTCGACGTTGCGTGCTGATTTAAACGTGTCAGCGCTCAAAACTACATACTGTCGTGTGTATTGAATACAAAAAATACTTTTCTACGAATATTAAATAATACATTTATTATAGATATGTTTTTGAACAAGTAATGTGGCTCACTACTCCCAGCCGCGGGTAATAATACATTACTCAATGGGCTAGAACCAATCACAAGAGTTCATTTTAATTATTCAAGAGTTTTTGTGGAGCAATCACAAAAGACGATTTAAAATTCAAAAACATTCTGAAAGTAAAAAAATGTCACCTTTCTTACGCTTCTGTAGCCTCGGATTTTCGATTTCGGCGGTGCGATTCACGATGTGCATCAAATGCATTTTTTTGACATAGTGCGGCCCTTCAACTCATAGAATAAAAAAAGATCTGAATGTTTAAAGATTTCGGGTTTCGCCTTCTTTGCATATTGCGAAAACGGGCGCATCAACAGTTTTTGTCGAATAAATCGAAAAGTATCACTTTTAGCTACAAAATAAAAATCTCCAAAAGTTCATAGACTAAGGAATAATTTGCTATTTTGAAAATATCCGTAACTTTTTGTTTCTTCGGAGATATGGAGGTTTAAGAATGGCGTCAAACGTTCTTAAGTCAAAATGCCTCTTTATACAAGTTAAGCATCTCAGAAACTGGCACTTGTGCCAAAAATGTTAAGAAACCAAATTGATTATTAAGCTAAAAGTGCTTTCTTTATTTTTTCTTATGCTTAAAGAATAAAGAAGTTATGGTCATGGCTGATACAAATTGCGCCTTCACATTTTTTTCCCTAAAAATCTCACCATTTGTCACAATTATTATTTTCGGAAAATGTATCCTAAAGCGCAACTTCCTGTTGAGTAGCCGTAAAAAAAGTATAAAATTCTATCAGTGTATAATAGCTCTTACTCACTCGGATGAATTACGACATTCGCCTTCGGCTTTCGCCGTAAACGTCATCCTCTTGAGTAATATCCATCATTACACGTTCGTCAAATAACATACTATTTTCCAAAGAACTGTGTTCTATTACTTGTCTATTACTCGGAAAGTATAATGACATATTGGCCGATCTGTGTAAAGTGAAGTGAAGTGTCGCTCCAGTAAATATCCAAAATAAACGGTAAAAACGCTATCAAATTTGTCTAAAATTAACTGGAGCGTACCTAAACATATCCCACAAAAACTGAATAGTGAATGAATGATTAATAACAATAAATAAACAATAAACAATCAAAATTTTGTCAAGCATAGTTGAAGATATAAAAGAGTGTATTTTAAAAGTTGTGCTAGCCTACAAAGTGGTGGACAGGGTCAGTTAACACGTGTAGAAGACCTGGGGAGCCAGCCTAAGAAACAAGTAATAGGTATAGTAACATCTGTTAACTATAAGTCAAACCCAAACTAAATAACAAATATACTTCTTAAGTATTCTCAACGCAAGTGCAAGTGCAATAAACCACTAGTACACAATATATATTATAACTCATCTACTGTCACACAACTCAACCCTCTTAAACCACTTATACAAGTAGAATAAATAAATTACGGTGAAATGAATGATGCTAAAAATTTATCTACCGATGAATTATATAGAAAGTTGGAATTATTGATAAATAACAACACTGAGCAGCTCAAAAGAGAAATATGTGCAGTATATGAAAGCAAATACAGGGAGCTTGAAAATAGAGTAATTTCGACCGAGAGACGTATTAGAAGAAATAACATCGTAATATTTGGACTCTCACTAGGTGATCAAGATATTATCACATACGTAATAAACTTTCTGAACGATACTTTAAATTTAAACCTGTACGAATCTGACATAAATAACATATACAGAATAGGCAAAAAGGGTACAATTGTTGTTGAGTTTATATCCTACATAAAAAAACGCTCAATATTTACGAATATACGTAACCTTAAAGGCACAAACGTGTCTATTGCTGATGATCTCTGCCCGGAAGATAAAGAAGATAGAAAATTTTTGTATAAACAACTAAAGGAGGTCAGACAGAAAAATCAGAACGCGTTTATAAAAAATAATAAGTTATTTATTAATGGTAAATCTTTTACGATCCAACAATTGAAAAATCCAACTGAGAAAAATCTGGAGAGCAGCAATTTGAACGTTGAAAACGATAACATTCCTAAATCAAGTCCATCCACCCAAATTGAATTAAAGAATCCTACAAACGAGGCCAGTTGCAGCTCAACAAACCAAACAGCGAACACAAAAACAGAAAAACAGAATATACTGCCAACAAGCACGCCAAACAGCAGGAACGACAGCAGAAGATCCATTATAACTACAAAAGATAAGAAGATTCTAGGTGAACATACCTTACGTAAGAATGGGAGAAAATGATAGTTAACATATGCACATAACACATTAAATACGCTCCCTTAATGCTGACACTATTATTTTCTTTTGTTTTTTTCACATTGTAGGTAATTGTTAGTATTAATTACATTATCAGAAGTATCACATTACATTATTAATAGTTAAACATTATTAGTATATATTATAATATTATTAGAATTATACAACCTTCATACATTCTGACAAAATGGATCCATATATCAGAGATTACGAACTAGAGACGGTAAAAACAGAAATTTTGTCTAATATCTTGGAATGTAATGAGGTATTAAATGTCAACTTAAGAAATGAAACTTTTAAAATAGTACACAATAACATTCGAAGCGTAAATAAAAACCTGGACGAATTTAAATGCTACTTACATCAATTCACTTTTGATTTTGAATGTATTGTTTTAACGGAGACTTGGCAAATACAAGATATAGATTTATATAAGTTACAGGGTTATAACTTAATTTACAACTATGGTAATTATAATAAAAATGATGGAGTAATAATTTATATAAAAAATAATATTCTCTATACTTCTGACATTGTAACAACAAATAATTTTAAGTTTACAAAAATAACATTGAATTACAAAAACAAAAAATACATCATAACGGCAGTATATAGGTCACCTTCCAGTTGTCCCTACCAATTTATTGGGGAATTAAAAACATACTTAGAGACAAACCATGAAAATGCTGATTACACCTTATTCCTTGGAGACATAAACATAAACATAATTAGTAACAATGATGAAACAATTAAAGATGAGGCCATATCATACTTAAATTTACTATATGAATTTGGCTTTGTTTCAATTATTAATGAACATACGCGAATTACCGAATCATCAAAATCATGCATAGATCATATGTTTATTAAAACCAGGTTAGGCATAGAATATATTTTACCATTAATAATAGAGACAAATGTTACTGATCACTTCATGACATTAGCACAAATAATATCTAAAAATAAAGCAGTAAATAATACAGAAAAATACAATATAGTTAAGTACATTAATCACAAAAAACTTATAGAAAACCTTAGTACAGAAACATGGGAATCAATCCTGCTTAATGAAGACCTCGAATCGGCAACAAATATATTTGTGGAAATAGTAAAGAATAATGTTACAAAATGTACAGTATATAAAAAAATAAAAAATAAGAAAAGAAAGTCATGGATAACAAATGGATTACTTAAATCCATTGACACAAGAGATAAAATGTATAAACAGACACTCAAAGACCCTAACAATATCCAATTAAAAGCCAACTACAAAATATATAGAAATAAAGTAAATAGCCTAATAAAAATGACAAAAGTAAACTATTATAAAAATAAAATAAATCAGAACAAACAATGCACAAAGAATCTATGGAAAAATGTAAAAGAAATTTGTAATCAACAAACTAAAACAAACCACAATGAAAATAATATAAAAAGTATTTTTACTGATAGCGGAGAAAAAATTGAGGATCCTAAGATAATGTCAAATGCATTTAATGATAGCTTTCTAACGACAGGAAAGAAATTGGCAAATAAAATAAAAAGAGACCCTAATTTTAAACCGGAAAAAACTCAACATTTAAATTCTTTCTTTTTAGGCAACACTAACCCCACAGAAGTGGAAAATATTATCTAAACACTAAAAAAAAAAAAAGCTGTAGGCGTGGATGAATTGAAGGCAGAAACTCTGAAAGTGGTTGCACATCTAATATCTCTTCCATTAGCTCACATTATAAATAAGTGTATAGATGCTGGACACTACCCTTCTGCTTTCAAGTCTTCTATAGTCCTCCCTATTTATAAAACCGGTGATAGAACAAACATAAATAATTATAGACCAATATCTCTAATCACAAATTTTGCGAAAGTGTTTGAAAAAGTACTAAAACAGAGATTAAACAGCTACATGAAGAAATACAACATAAGTTCAAAAATGCAGTACGGCTTCCAAGAAGGAAAGTCCACTCAGGATGCTATCTTGCAACTTACAACCAAAATGTACTCAGCCTTAAATGAAAGTTGCCCATCACTATGTGTTTTTATAGATCTTTCAAAGGCCTTTGACACTGTGAGTCATCCGCTACTTGTGGAATCGCTAGAAGACATCGGCATCAGAAATAATGCTTTAAAACTTTTTAAAAGCTATATTACTAACAGAAAACAATGCGTCAAGTTGATAGACACCTTCAGTGATTACAAAACAACTGAATATGGCGTTCCACAAGGAACTGTACTAGGCCCTGTACTTTTCAACATATATTTAAATGGGCTATTTTCAATAAAAAGCAAAGGGACTATCATCACATACGCCGACGATACGGCAATATTCTACTCATGTAAGTCTTGGGAATCTCTGAAACAAAAAGCAGAAACAGATATAAAAAAGATAAAATTATGGTTTGACCACAAATTACTTACAATAAACTTTAGTAAAACTTACTATCTACCTATTGCAAACTCTCGACCCTCATTACCCACCTTTGGTAAACTAAAAATAAATGATGAATTTGAAATCGAACAAAAAAACAACATAAAATATCTTGGAGTGTTCATAGACAACCACTTGAGGTGGGACAAGCATATCGATTCTATTATAAAAAAAATCCAAATGTTCATACCAAAATTTAAAATACTTAAAGATATCTTAGATCTAAAAGAATTAAAAATACTCTATTACTCTTTAGTAGAGTCTCATATCAACTACGGTATTTTAGGATGGAGTGGCGTAACAAAATCTATAGTCAAAAGAGTTGAAATTGTGCAAAAGACCACACTAAAGATAATGTACAAGAAACCAGCTACTTATCCTTCAGATCAATTGTATAAAGAGGCAACAGTAATGGATTCTAGACAACTGTTCTTTATGCAATGTAATATACATCAGCACAAAAATAAACAAAACCTGACACAACCCGACCACCATTACAACACAAGACATAATAATTTCGTTGTCCCATATATGAGAAGAACTATTGGACAAAAAAGTTATACTTACCTTGGCCCTAAACTATACAACACTCTACCTGTACTACTAAAATCCTTAACATCGCAAAATTCGTTTAAAAATCAACTCAAACAATACACCCTATCTCTCAACAGACAATCAATACATAATATTATTGAATCAAATTTGTGAAATTAAGAATAATTATGCTACACAATTAATTTCACTAAAATATAACGGTTCTTATGGCTCTGATGTATGGATTATTATTAAGTGAAGTGGTTAGTACTTGATTATATGTTACTAGTAACCTCAATTTACAGCCCTTCAAAAATAATCTCTTATATTTCTTATATTTTTATTATTTTCTGTTAAACGCATCCTATTTTACTACAAATATAGAATTTAAGTTTTATTGTAATTTTCCAGGTATTTAGTATACAAACAAATTATTATTATTATTATTTTACTAAAGTTCTAATCTCACATGCAGGGTTATTACCTAAGTGAGTAACTTTCCATGTTTGTTTACCATTGTGTATTTAAGTAAAATGTATTATTTTTTTGTGAAAGTAATTTATGTAAATACTATGGTCTAATAAACATATTATTATTATTATTATTATTATATGACATGGCCGATGGACGAAAAAAGACCCTTATCTACCCTTGTCCTTTTACTGTCGATATATGATATGATATTCCATGAATTAACAATGCCAACGAAATTCTTGAAATTATGTGACATCAAGATTTATGGAAAAAATTGTTCTTTAAAATATTAAGTCCTATGTAAGTAACTAAAACTGTTGTTAGTTTCCATAAATTAATTATTTAAAACATAATACGTAATTAAAACTACATGTGGAGTATTTCAATGTGTGCAAAGGGAACATTTAATTTTCTTATATGAATATTTTTCAAAATGGATGCCACATCTAAAACCTTAATTCTTAGAAAATATGGTGTCAGGTCCAATGAAGCAGCTTTTTTAAGACTATTTGTTTTATAACAGCTACTGCGAAGCTCTTTAAGTTGCATAGAGACTGTTGCGAAGTGTCTTAAAGAACAATTAGTACATAGTCCAATTTGTTGTTGTATAAATAGCATGACAGATTGTTTTATAGAACTATTTAACTCGTTATATAAACGTTATATAGTGACAAAGTTCTTATGTAGCGTAAAAGCTACTGGGGATTATGATTATTAGCAATTCAACTCGCTATACAGTTATCACTGTGCGACTGCTAATTGTGTTGGTTCTATCTACGTAATCTCTTGACTATTTGTTTCATAAATTATATTCAGTTATTTAACATTATGCAAAGATTCAGCTTTTACAAAACATTTATATTGACCTTATTTTCGCGACAGCATATATTAAGTGCTAATGCCCGACGTTCTAGAAATGTGCTGTTTGATTACTTTGTAACAGTTTTTTTATTCAATATACTGCTAACATAAATTTTCAACCTTCCAAAAACACTTTTATGGGACTTGATTTTTACCACATACTTCGAGGCGCGCCGCCAGGTGTCCCAAGACCTGAGCAAAATACCTTGCGAGCTGTTGCTGACTCATCTACACCCTTAATATAACACTATATTGAAATATGTGCCTTTACAAAACTCTTGCAGTTGCAACTATTGAAAAAGTGCTGCCTGTGCATTCTAATTTTAAAAAATTGGTTGATGATTATGATTTATGATGATAATTCCACATCCTCTGTAATATTACTATCAATTCCTTTGTTTCAGGTTCATCTTTTCCCAGTACCATTGACTGTTGGGGATCAGAAGGTCCAATAACTCTAAAATCAGCAATAGAAACACCAATATCCCCCTTGGAACGACTATGGGCGTACTTGACTGTTAAACAAACCCTCGAGGAGAGGGATTCTGTAGATAACAAAACTGAATTGACTCAAAAAGCTCTTAACCTAGCCCTAAAATATTCATTTGTGACTGATATAACTTCCCTGGTTGTAGTAAAACCCAACGATACTAGTACTGTTAACACTGAAGAAGCTGCTGGACAAAGGGCTTTTGAAGGTGAGTTATTCCCGCATGAGCTATTTAGATATATTGAAACTGAATAGGTTTTTTGTCTCTCTGGTTAGTCTAATGCTTTTAGATTTTTCCTATCGAAATTCTCTGAACACTGAAAATTTGAGAGGTTAGGTATTCTCAAAAATAGTAGAAATGATAATCCGAAAAGTTTACCGAGTTAACCTTGTGCAATTTTTTTTTTATTTAACAAATTAGGTGCACGAATATGGATTCTTGTAAATACCTTTGCTAATTTGATTTTTCTCAGAAAATGATAAGAGAAAAAAATATATCCATTTTTTTTATTTGACCAAAATTACACTGGCCGACAAAAAAATGTTCTGTCTTTATAATCAAACATATCATTTCCTATGTATTTTGATGCGCTGAAACCAAATTTGGCAAAACAAATTTTTCTACCGTGTCAATTTTTCTCTCCACCCCCATATAACCCCCATAAATTCTTATAGAGGATATTTTTTGAAAAAAATTTTTAAATTATTTTTTATGATTTTTGTATGGATTTTTTGTGTCGTTGATCATGAATCTGAAGTCAAGAATAAATTTCGATTTAATGGCAGCTGTCAACAACCAAATTTCACCAAAATGTAAAAAGTTGATATTAATTGTATATTCATAAGTATTTTAGGTCGCTAAATACAAATCCGAAGTCAGAAATGAATTATGACTTAATGACAGCTTATGACATTATGTTAAGCTTAACATAATTGTGTTAAGCTTGGGTTTATATCAGCATATACTAAACATCATCTCTTTATCTTTTTTGGAAATTTTGACAGTTTGCTAACGCTGTTATTAATTCAAAATTCATTTTTGACTTAGGATTTGTATTCAGCGACCTCAAAAACTTAAGAATGTGCATTTAATATCAATTTTTTAAATTTTAGTAAAATTTGACAGTTTCTTGACAGCTGTCATTAAGTCATAATTCATTTCTGACTTCGGATTTGTATTTAGCGACCTAAAATACTTATGAATACACAATTAATATCAAATTTTTACATTTTGGTGAAATTTGACAGGTTGTTGACAGCTGCCATTAAATCGAAATTTATTCTTGACTTCAGATTCATGATCAACGACACAAAAAAATCCATACAAAAATCATAAAAAATATTTTAAAAAATTTTTTCAAAAAATATCCTCTATAAGAATTTATGGGCGTTATATGGGGGTGGAGAGAAAAATTGACACGGTACAAAATTTTGTTTTGCCAAATTTGGTTTCAGCGCATCAAAATACATAGGAAATGGTATGTTTGATTGTAAAGACAGAACATTTTTTTTGTCGGCCAGTGTTATCGAAGATAGAAATTTTGCAACTAAAGCTCGGAGTTGAACTCAAAACGTGGTATAACTTTTGGCTGACAAGACCAAATGACAAAAATAAAAAAATATTTTAAAGTCAATATTACCATGATAATTGTTTTCCAATAGGCTTATTTAAATTATTAACTATTAATAAAGTTGGACGATATTAAATTTGTCGCTTATTTTAGTTAAATTAGCTGTCATTATAACTTTTTATTAAACAATTTCATATAAAAAAGAAACATTTCAATATTTTTTAAGAAGCTGTCCAGTAATACCAAAGTTAACCCCCCCCCCTCTCTCACCCCCTGGTTGTGAGGGTTACTCCTTACCTTTCAAATCTCAAATTTAACACCTCATTTTTTATTGCGGATTTGGATTTTACGTG
This sequence comes from Rutpela maculata, assembly GCA_936432065.2. NCBI lineage: Eukaryota > Metazoa > Arthropoda > Insecta > Coleoptera > Cerambycidae > Rutpela > Rutpela maculata. Next base: position 67,745,742 of record OW386287.2, on the reverse strand, counting down.
TAGGTTTTAATTGAAACTATTTTTTTGAATCGTGATAATAAAAGTACTTCTACGAGGAAACCGCAAAATTTGATTTTTGCGATTACAACGACATCTGTTAAGAATCGAAACACATTGTTCTATCAAAACCTAGAATTTTTCACGTTGAATCCAAATCTGCAATAAAAAATGGGGTTCCCATTTCAGATTTGAAGGTCACCCCCAGGGGGTGGAGAATGGGAGGGTTAACTTTGATATCACTGGATAGCTTTTTAAAAATATTGAACACGTATTTTTTTATTTTTCGATACGAAGTATATTTCTCGAGTTATTCAAGTAATTGCTATATCTGATTTTTTGCAATTACAGCGCCATCTATCACGAATCGAAGAAATGTTTTGAACAAAACCTACGTAATTGAATTTGAATCTCCAATAAAAAATGGGGGCTCCCATTTGAGATTTGAAAGTTAACTTTGGTATAGTGAAATTATTTAGAGAAGATAACATACGTCACAATGCGCATAGACCGATATCGCTAGAACGTGCCGGTTGTCTAGGCAACGAACTTGTTTTTGTAATGCAGTTGTGTCGCATGGTTGCGTTAAATGACTGTGCCGCTCATTGTTCTAGCAATATATTTTCTAGACTTTTTTGTGTTGGATATTATATATTTTTACCTACGATCACTACTGTAAATAGTAAAAAACACACTACCTGCCATCTATGTAAGTTGAACTTTACATATTGTAAACAAATCGCACGGGACACGCAATTATAGGTGGCTTATATCGCTGACGCGGGGTTTAAAGAACAAATGCGCCTACGTAATTTCAAACGCTGTCAAAACTGACATAATATTTATTGAATAATATTGTTGACAAGTAAACTAAATCCAGATTTTACTAAATAAATAAATAAATATGATCGTAGGTAAAGTATAGTACATAATTCGAGTTGTAAAGCAATTACGCACTCATGGAAATACGCACTAGCCGCTACGCGGCATCGTGCGTAACTTTTCCATTCGTGCGTAATATGCTTCTTACAACACTCATTACGTAATATATTAATAGTAAATATTCAACCGTTTCTACGAATAAAGCAGATGAAATGAAATTTATTTTAATTCGACTGTCCTATATTAATAAACGAAAATAGTAAACTTGGTAGTTTTATTTTATTTAAAAAAGAATAACTTTACACGGCACTGGCATCGTGTCCACAAATATACTCGATGCGCGAAGCCGTGACATATGTTATCTTCTCGAAGTAATTTCACTCTATCACTGGATAGCTTTTTTAAAAACATTGAACACATGTTTTTTTATTTTTCGATCCGAAGTGTATTTCTTGAGTTATTCGACCGTTTACAGACTTTTCGGACACCCGGTATGTGCCTTTTATTGTTGCGTTTAAATGTGATGAATATATGCGATGCCACATTTTGCACGCTTCCTTTGCATATTCTATAAAAGATAAATATACAGATTCAGAAAGTGTTTGTTTTGGTATTGCACTAGTTTCAACGATTTAACCGACCGCCCACAATAAAGACCAGTACTCTAGCAGAGGTAAAGAGTGACACGCCCATCAAGAGAAGCATGTACAGGATTGCATGCTTCGCTCTCGCTTGCTCTTATTGCCATCCCAAAACAAACACTTTCCAATACTGTATTATTATGCTCTTATTGACTTTTTTTGTAGAGAATTTAATCATCTACAACTTTCGTTCTATATTTTTTCATATCTCTTACCATTTTGGCAGCGTTTTCATTTTAATGTGTATACTGTAATAAGTGCAACATTTTTATGTATTTTTTACGATATTTTCAAGTTTAAGTAGTCCAGTCAATGAATGGTTCTAGAGGGAAATGCTGAGATCACAATTTTTGACTTGAGGGCTGTATTTGGACTATTTAGGAGGTAAACGTACCAAAAGTCCCCGAACACAGGAGGTGCGGGGGTGCAGGGAGGCACGAAGGCACGAAGAAGGTCACGGTTTTTCGCTCATATCTCGAAAGCGGTTAGCCATAATCAAAAAGTGACTATATGCAAAATTAAAGGTGACTAAATTTTCTACAATAATGATTCTATTAATTTTTTTTCGTATCTGGTATGGTTCAGTAATGAATTGTATATCTTTTGACTGTATTATAACTATATTATAAATTTATTATAAATTGAATAAAAATTTTAATAACCATCGTAGAAAAAAATTTCCTGTACAGATATCCGTTTCACAGACTGAACTCAAATATCAAATAAAAAATGTCTTTGCGTCTGTGTGTGTGCGTGTATATGTATGTGTGCGTGTATACCGTTTCTTGTAAACACGATAACTTCTGTTAGACTTAAAATATTCAATTACAATTTGGAAAATATGTAAAACAGCATATTAAAATAATCCCTATTGAAATTGGGCCATATCTGTAAATACATTGTGATAACCAGAGGCCCACAAACTCTCACTTCATAATAATATCATTAAAATACCATGCTCCATATTTTAGGATAACATTGATATATCATCTAATTTAAATAAAGTTGGTTTGCCTAACATGCCTGGTATATTGCGGTTTATAAATCTTATACATCTTCTTATTTTTGTATGCTTAATCAAAAACCTTAGTAACAGAAGTTATCGTGTTTACAAGAAACGGTATACACGTACACATACATATACACGCACACACATACTTACAGTCGCAAAGATATTTTTTATTCGATATTTGAGTTCAGTCTGCTGTGAAACGGATGTCTGTACAAGAAATTTTTTCTACGTTGGTTATTAAAATTTTTATTCAATTTATAATAAAGTTAGAATACGGTTAAAAGACATACGATTCATTACTGTACTATGACAGATACGAAAAAAATTAATTGAAACATTATTGTAGAAAATTTAGTCAGCTTTAATTTTGCATATAGCCACTTTTTGATTAGGGCTAACCGTTTTCGAGATATGAGCGAAAAACAAAAAACCGAGACCTTCTTCGTGCCACCCTGCCCCCCCCCCCCACGTCCAACGTTCGGGGACTTTTGGTATGTTTACCTCCTAAATAGTTCAAACACAGTCATCAAGTCAAAAATTGTGATCACTGCATTTGCCTCTAGACCCCCTTATTGAACGTTCATTGACAGAGTTAAAGTCAGTATCTTGAATTTTGCAATTATAACATATCAATCGTAATCAATGGTGTCGAAAACGCCTGTAGAAATTTTTTCGTAATTTTATCTTTTAAATTGTTTTAGTTTTAACCGTATCAAAATATTTTTTGATCAAATACCTACTGATTATTTGGAATTTTTGAAAAAAAATTATTTACATCATTTTTTAGTAGGTAATTTTTTAAACTGATCATCTTTAGAGTACGTTGCAAAAATTTTCATTCAAATACTTTAAGTTCAAAGTATTTCGGTAATAACACACATTTTGTATCTAAATGCACTGGACTAGGTTTGTATACTTATTTGAATTTTTTTTAGGATTTAACGCTTATAGCGTAAAGAGCGCTTCATCTTATTATGCCCCTGTAAATGTTAATGACCGAATTGATTTTAGAACTGCTGTAGAAACAAGTTTTGACGATTATGAGGTAGAGGGTAAGTGGATATTTTATTTTTATACATTAAAACGCTTTGTCAACAATTGGACTGGTATATTTAATATGTCCTCATCAAGACCCCGGCTGCGAGGTAGTTTTGGTAGTTATGATGTCAAATCCAGAATCGGCTTTAGGCGATAAGAACAATATGACGCACAATATTAATAACTTACCATGAAATTGCATCTAGTGAATTCCATACTGTTTAAAGGTAAATGGCTTCTAGAAGGTTGTAAGCAAGCCATACTGCGACGTAGTTATTGTTGGGTGTGACACTAGCACAAACACAATCACTTACTACACATTATTAGGGCAACGAAAATAATAAACGTCTTTATTAATGAATCAACATACATATAGGCGATGTTTAGCTAAAAGTATATTATTTATATTTATTTTAAATGGTTCGAAGTTAAACTCCGACGCGCGGCGCCTTTCACTTAGGTAAAATTTCTCGTAGACGATAGATTTACTTCCGTAACGTTATATTGTCGATGATACAATAACCGGTTCTTTGGAACGAACGAAGAACCATAGGTGGTCGGCCGCACCTAAATATATGAAATGTAGACGTTTTAACATTATCAACTTCTCATCTAAGAAGACCAGAAGTTTCTAGTCGTCGTATGAGTAACAAATTGGAACTGAAGGCAATATCCGAAATATGTTTACCTACATATCTCTAAAACGTTAGACGTGACTCTCTCTACTCGATCTACGTGTGACGTTCAGTTGAAAACGAAGCCAGTCGGATTATTTCGGTTGTTGCAAACTAACATGATTTTAGTGATGGGTAAAAGCAGTTATTTTTTAATAACAGTTTAAACTGCTACTGCTATTTTGAAATAACAGTTTAAAAATAACAGATCGCTGAGAAGTACTGGCATGCGCATACCGCAGCGCGCAGTTTGCAAATGTTATTTCAGAGACGTTATTTTATACATCATGCTGCTGCCGCAGCTGCTTATCTGTTATTTTCTCATCTGTTATTTTCGAACAGAAATAACAGTCTGTTAATGCTATTTACAAATAACAGTTATAAAATAACAGGTTGTTAAATAGCAACTCATCTCTACATGATTTTGACGTGATATTTTTCTGAAGCATTCGCGCTTGTAACGCTATATGACTGAAATCGCTTTTCTACCATAATTGTTACTGCGTAATGTGTATAAGAAAATTATGTGGCTAAGGTGCACGTGCTGCTAGGAGTCACGTGACTAATAATTGTTCGACTTTTTAAATTCCAGTTCTTCCCATATATTTACATTATGATGTGTTCTTACACATATAAAAAAAAGTAGATTAAATTTTATTTCTAGAAAATAATAACTTTGTAATAAATAATTTATCTATTGACAATTTTTATGACACAAAAGTATAGTTAAAGAAATACACATAGTAGAGTGAAGTAGCGAGGAGAGTTGCGGTAGCCTTTGTCGTTCGCATTTATCGGCTTTGGTTGCTTTGTTGACAATCGATTCGAAGACCCGCCTATATCTGTTTTATAGTAACGGCAAGCGTTTGATTAGGTACGGCAATAAGAGCAAGCGAAAGCGAAGCAACTAGGCTATTCTTTTTTATCGTATAATACATCCTACTCGTGCCACCTGCTTCCTCCACCACATGTGCGTGGATAGTTCTGTCTGCGGAATTTCAATTTGTTTCCGTCTTCATTTCTCGTTTAGCCTAATAAGCAAAAGTTTGTTTTGTTTTTATTTAGTGGCTACTCAAAATGTCAGTTTATACGCCTGCTGAAAAGGTTCAGATACTTAAATGGTCAATGATATACATATGATTTTCTTGATACGCGTAGCACTATTTGCCCCTCTTCTAGAGCACTGGTAGACGCCTTTATTGTGGGCGGTCGGTTAAGTCGTTGAAACTATGCAATACCTACTCCAGGACTTTCCGATACTGTATAAAGAATTTATTTCTTTGCTTATATGAAACATAACGTTCTCGATTCAAAACATTATGTATTTATATTTGAAACGGCCCTGGTATAACTACCTGGGAGCCGGGGTTTATATCATATATATACAGAGCCAGGTAAACGCATGATGATAAGCAGTAAAATAATAAAGAAAAATATTCTAATATAATTATATATACGATACACACGGTGGTCCAAAATTGTCTCTTGATATCTCTGTAACTGATAGTACTGTCGTGCGCAAAAAAAATGGGATAAGTCTATTTTTGCTAAAATCTAGTTGTGTACATCTAACTTTAATTTTTGTGACATTGTCAGTTCTTTGTCAAAATTCATTGCAAGTGTGCAAATAGAGACAGAATTACATTAGAAAAAAATAGTTGTCCTTTTTTTTTTGCTCACGACCTTACATCCATAAAAAATATATAATTATACAAGCTAAAAAAAATTGTTTGGAGCGAACAAAAATTCTGTTGCGTATATACAAAGCAATTTCTTGGTTGATGTTAATACATTTTTGTTGCTCCAAACAATTTTTTTTGGTTTAAAAAAAATTATTAACATCAACCAAGAAATTGCTTTGTATATAGGTACGCAACAGAATTTTTGTTCGCTCCAAACTATTTTTTTTAGTGTGCAGGGTGACTGAAAACTGGAAGTTCATTTGTAGAGCTAATTTGCAGTAAATTTAATCATGTGTTACCATGTCCGAAAATGAGTAGTTTTCGAGATAATCCAGTATCAATTTTTTTTTAAAATCCCGATTTTTTTACCAAGAAATTGAATAAAAAAGAAAACTACTAATTTCTGTTCACTTATTTCAATGTTTTCTGATTGCTAGCAAATCAGTGAATGATTTTAAAAAAATAAATCCTCAAACTTACCGTAACATTTGGAGTAAATTTTAGTTTACAAGGAAGTGATTTTCTAAAAAGAATTGTACGACATCGTACAAATTACTTAAATGACTTCCTTGTATCATTAGCAAGGTACAAATGTTGCCAGGGGCGGCTTAAGGGCCGGGCAACCCAGGCGACCGCCCGGGGCGCCGGCTCAGAGGGGCGCCAAACTGAGGGCAAAAATTGTTTAATTTTTGTTTGTACTCTTTTTATTAGTTTTCTTTGAAGAAAATATCAAATAATATCAGTATCTGCCAGTTAAAATGGTAATAATGCAGAAGAGTCGAATATAATTAAACCCCCCTAAATAATTCAAAAATGCAACACAAACATTCTTGTTTAGCTATGAGATAATTCACTACTCACACCCCAAGCTTCCCACCCTATTATTGACTGAGACGGAGTCAATCATTAAAAATATTGCGTAAACAAAGGCCGGCAACATTCATTTTTTTTTCTACTTTTATTCAGAAAAAATTCAGAATATTCAGAAAATTGTTATACCAACATCAGCTGTTTATATTTCATATCTTATGTAATTTACTGTTTATAAATAAATAAAATAAATAAATGGAAATTTGTTTTGTATGAAATATTAAAACAATAAAGAGGAACCTTCCTCTATCAAAGTAAACTTGTGACGGTGGTCCCTTCATTATAATAAATAGCATTCAGATGGTGTAGACAAAAAATTTTATGTTACAAATTAATTACACCGGCCTACAAAAAAAAAAAAAGGTCTTGTCCTAATAGACGGAGAGCTGGGCATGAGATTCCAATATTACTCGGGTCATGAAAAATTTTGGTAACAATACGTGGTACACTAAGAGAGGACCCTGATTTGGGAATTTGCTGACAGCTCGAGCGGGGAGGGCGCCGCCATATTGTAAAAATGGCGCAGAAAAATAGTTTTTTTGAAATATCTCGCTTCGGGTGCCTCATACGGCAACAAATGTTCTTATAAAAATGAAAGAGCATTACATTTTCTACAAAATATTTTCTATACATTTTTTCGAGAAACAGAATAGTTTCGGTGCAGCAGCCGATCGAAGTCAAGCATTCTTGACAAAATTTTGATTTTTTGTAATTTCTCAATTTAGTGCAACTTTTATGAAGGAGTATTTTTGGTGTTGAGACAAAATTTGTTTTCATACCTGAAAATCTTAATTTTAATTTACTTTATGTCATAAAAACCATAAATATGTTTAACTTTACGCTTTACCCCTAGCGTTCTGTTCCACTTGTCTAAGAGCTGGGCACGAAATTTATATAATATAATATATACAAATTTATATAATTTTCTTCAGTCAGCAATAAAATTTTATTGTTTTCTATTTCACAAAAATTAAAAATACAGTTTGAGCCATTTTAAACTGTAATACAGTAAAAAGTATAAGCTACTACTTCTATCTATCGGCTACCAGGTGTTAGGACAAACTTCTCCTTCACTTATCTCCTTGACTTAGCTGTCAAAAAATTTATGATCATATTATTTGACATATTAACAACAAATTATATAAGGTGTTGACATAACCACAGTAATTTTTTTTCGTAAATTTTTGGGAAGTTGACAACTGTCAGCAACCTATTTATCCCCTACACACCTGTCAGCAACTTCATATTTCGATTACGCAGTTCACAATTTCTTGTTCTATAATTTTTTAAGCGTAACCGCGATGATTTTTGTTTTAAAAAAAAATCAAATTTCACCGTTCTCACTTGAGCCCTCTCCGCTCGCGCTGTCAGCAAACACCCAAATCAGGCTCCTATCTTAGTGTACGACGTATTGTTACGGGAATTTTTCATGACCCGAGTAATATCGAAATTTCGTGCCCAGCTCTTAGACAAGTGGAACAGAACGCTAAGGGTAAAGGGTAAAGTTAAACATATTTATGGTCCATGACATAAAGTAAGTTAAAATTAAGATTTTCAAGTATGAAAACAAATTTTGTCTCAACACAAAAATACTCCTTCATAGAAGTCTCACTAAATTGAGAAATTACTAAAAATCATAATTTTGTCAAGAATGCTTGACTTCGATCGGCAGCTGCCCCGAAACTATTCTGTTTCTCGAAAAAACGTATGGGACATATTTTGTAAAAAATTTAATGCTCTTTCATTTTCATAAGGACATTTTTTGCCGTGTGAGGCACCCGCAGCGAGATATTTCTGCGCCATTTTTAAAATATGGCGGTGCCCCTCCCCGCTCGAGCTGTCAGCAAATTCCCAAATCAGGATCCTCTCTTAATGTACCACGTATTGTTACCGAAATTTTTCATGACCCGAGTAATATCAAAATCTCGTGCCCAGCTCTTAGACTATAAGGTTCTCATCTAACTTTTCTGAAGTATTTTGAGGCGCTGAAGCCAATTTTGAACAAATTTTTTTTTTCTGTCGGGTCAGTTTCCTTATACCACCTAATTTGTTTTGTGCAAAACTGGTTTCAGCACGTCAAAATCCCAGGTAGCAGGGTGACGTCATTATGACGTCTTTTAAAGGTGATTTTTCGTCGCCGACGTCATTGTCCCAATAAATGACGTACCAGAGACGTGATATTTATAACGTACTTCTGACGTCATCATGAAGACGTCAAATACACGTTTCTTTTAGGTCATTATTTTGACGTCATTAATAAATGACGTACCAGAGGCGTGATATTTAAAACGTACTTCTGACGTCATCATGAAGACGTCAAATACACGTTTCTTTTAGGTCATTATTTTGACGTCATTAAAATGATGTGAAATAAATCATTATAAAATAAAAATAAATAGAAGTATTTAGTGACTAGTTCAATTTTCGCCACATAATAATAATAATTTTGTTTTACTATTTCTAACTAGATATACAGCTTTTAAACATATTTAAATAAAGATGTTTAATGGTTCAGTGAGTTAAGTGTTAGGTTGCGAGTCAAAAGGTCCGCGGTTCGATCCCTGCACATTCCGGTTTTTTTTTCGTCAAAAACTTTATTAATCATTGTGGAAAAATATTATAATGAGAGGTTTGCATCCCTTATCGCAAAATTCACTGATTACCAATACGTCATATTGACGTCATATGTATGACGTCATTGGGCTGTGACATTGTGCCGTCTTTTTCACGTAATTTTTACGTCATGCTGAAGGTGAAATTGACGTAATTAATGCCGAAAAAACGACGTCATAATGACGGCACCTTGCTGCCTGGGATACTTCAGAAAAATTAGGTCAGAACCATTGGGACAAGGCCTTTTTTGGCTATTTTTTAGGGGATAAAAGGTAGAGGAAACTGACATGATAGAAAAAAAATTTGTCCGAAATTGCCTTCAGCGTCTCAAAACACGTCTCTCAGGGAGGGACGCCAAAAAGTGCTCCCGCCCGGGTGGAAATTTTACCTTGAGCCGCCCCTGAATGTTGCCAAGAATCACACGCATTTGGAAAGATATTGAGATAAAAATATCTTTATTATTGATTTTACGACGAAAAGTCATTCTTTATAAAAAAATCGGCTTGTTGAAAAAATGAATATACCATATAAAAATCTTAGATCAGATGTACCGGGTGTTAATAAATTAAGAAAACATCAAAATGCCTCAAGAGGGAAGTACCTTTATTTATTATTTTGGACAAAATGTTTATAAAACAAAGTAGTTTATAATCCAAAATAAAGCCTAAATACAAATTATGAAGTCTATATTTTGACTTTTACATTTTACATTTATGTCAACTTACATTTTTTTTTTTCAAACATTAACATAAAATAATAACGTTAACTTCAACGATTGTGGAAAAACAATTTATTCTACATAGCCTCCTCCAACCTCAACACATTTCTCCATCCTTTTAATAAATTCACCATAGACCTTACGAATGGTTGAGGGTACATTCACTTAATTCATCGCGTCTTGTATTCGTGCTTTTAGTGTTTCTCGATCATGCGGCAGGTCATCTGCATAAACTTTCTGTTTTAAAATACCCCACAGAAAAAAATCCATTGGTGATCTTGCAGAAAAATTAATTGGAGCATATCTTCCCATCCATCTGGGTCCGAAGTGTTCTTACAACCACTGCCGTACCAAAACTGAGGAATGAGCTGGGCAACCGTCTTGCTGCCAAAAAATGTTACGCCTTACTTCCGGTTGCAGAGTGTTTATAAATGACAATAAAAGTTTTCCAAAAGGTCCAAATAAACATGCTGATTTAAATTTTCTTCTAAGAAATATGGACCAACGATTCGATCATAAAAAATCCCACACCATACATTCACTTTTTTATAACGTTGACTTCGTTTGTGAATGACATTGTTTGGATTTTCAAAAGCCCAATAATGACTGGTTTGTGATGAAACGTGGCCATTGGTTCAAAATGTTGCTTCGGCAGTACACTCAGAGAAATAAACATTGTGAAATTAAAAAATCACTAATGATTGAAAATAAATCAAATATATTTTTTCCTCATTAGTGTTTATAGTTAATTCAAAAAGACAACATATGGTTTTGTCAAGCGTTTTCAAAACAAAAGTGCCTAATGATGATTTAAATATTTTAAAATAACTGCATAATGTTCAACTGAATTTATCAGAAAAAATAATATAACTTTGTTTCAACTGTGCTGTTCTTTAAAAATGTTAACTATCGTATACACAAAACTAATGAGTTTCTTTAAAATGTAAATGTTCAACTTTTGTTTATATGGATGAGTTATTAATATAGTCAGGCAAGTAAAATAGTCATTTTAAATATTAAAGGAAAGGAAATTCCCTATATTTTGAAGGGTCTATAGCAATAATTTGTTCAATAATCAATATAAAAGTAAAAATATACAAACTTGATATGTTGTGTTTTGACGACTTGAATTCAGTACGTCAATATATTTATATTCAAGTGATTTCTTGTGCTTTTTAAAACGCCAAATTTCTCTGAGTGTAAAAAAAAACATTCTGTGAAAACTTCTATCTACGAGGTAATTCTCACCGACCCATAAACAAAAATCCAATCGCTTCTCTTCATCTCCATTTTCAAGTGAATGTCTGAACCTTGGCTTAAACGGTCGTTTCCATACAAATTCTCTGTAAATGACTTTTACTTACTTCCAGTCTCTGTGAGCGTTTCCGTAAAGATAATTTCGGGTTTTCTATTACTGAATTTATTGCCAAAAGTATTGCCGCATCGTCTTCATTGTCCTTTTTCTTGGGTTTTTTGACATCCAATACAGATCCAGTTTCATTGAATTTTTTTACAAGTTTGCGCAATGATTGGCGAGATACCGCTGTGTTAGGGAACTTTTGGTGGAAAATGTTAGTTGCATATCGATAAGAGATGTCTCCAGTCCCATAACATTTGATCAAATAAATTCTTTCTTGTTTGGTAAACATTTTTTAAATAATCAACAGAACACTAATAAATGCAGATGTAAGATAGTAATGTGTGTGTGTGTGTGTGTTTGGTCTGATGGCACTGGTTTAAACCAACTAGCCAGTCTCTTTGTACATGAATACATACAACTTTTGTCCTTATTTAATATTTAAATATCATTTTCATGATTAAAAATTTCCCCACCTATTTATATACTATATACAATATTATTTTCTATACACAATATTATTTTGTAAGATAGTAATATTCTACACAATGTCACAATGACGTTTGTCAGTTCAATATTACCAACAGCATACTCTGTTTCTTAATTTGAATTCTTATTCATATTAATAAATTCAACGTAAAAAGATAAACACAATAAAAACATAAATGTAAAAATTTAGACTTCATAATTTGTATTTAGGCTTTATTTTGGATTATAAACAACTTTGTTTTATAAACATTTTGTCCAAAATAATAAATAAAGGTACTTCTCTCTTGAGGCATGTTGATGTTTTCTTAATTTATTAACCCCCGGTACATCTGATCTAAGATTTTTATATGGTAAATTCATTTTTTCGACAAGCAGAATTTTTTATAAAGAATGACTTTCCGTCGTAAAATCAATAATAGAGATGTTTTTCGACTTGTCATCTCCATCCGGGGACACACTCTATAGTATTCCTCTTTAAATGGGTATAATTCCCCTATTCATTCTCGGAAATAATTTGATATAATCGTATCGTACCTTTATATTATTTTTTTTATGTACTATTAGCCACAGGTATATTAAGAGACAATTTTGAACCACCACTTCTATTGCACTTATAATACAAGCCTGGTAGGTTTTAGCCTGGAAATTTCAAATTTCGAACTGAAAACTCACCAGATAGAAGACCTCGCTTCTCGAATTTTTACGCTGTTTTGAACCTTTTTTTTTTGGCATGCATTTACAAAACATGACCACCCTCGATGTTCGTGATCTGTATCTCGATAGTTGGCGAATTAAACAAGATTCTATAACCATTCACAATGACTGTCGCAATTTAATTTATATTAAATTAAAGAGGAACACTCAAGTATTAACAATTACAGACCAGGGACAGCACCAGACTGGCCAGGCTGGGGGGGGGGCACATTTTTTTTAGGTTTGTAGGGGGGCACAGAAATTTATATATTGTATAGTAGGACAGGAAATAGGAATTGTAATACAGCAAAAATATAATATTTTCGTTACTTTAAATTATTAAAGAATCTAAGAATCCAGGGGGGCACTTGGGGGTTCATTTTGAGCCCCCCCCCTCCTTGGCGCCGTTCCTATTACAGACCGATGTCATTGTTGCCAACAATTTCGAAAATATCGGAAAGGGTGATTTTTAACAAAATGGTTAAATTCGTTCAGCAATGTAGCATTATATTTATAAGAAATAGTGTCAGGATTTTGTGAGATATTTTGATTATTTTCTTTTTTTAGAGCTGGAAGAAATAACTCTAAGTGCTTCAACAATTGGTAAGTGTAGAAATATAAATTATCGTTTGGATTAGACATGTGATGGAGAATAACATGTCAGAACTAATAACCCACTTAGGAGTTACGATCCTTTAAAGCTTGTCTCACATAACAACAAGCATGTACTTGTGTGCATCTGTCTTTACACAAATGTGGTCACAAAATTAACAATATATTTTTGTGAAATAATAATTCTCCAAAACTTTTCTGTTAATTTAATGAGAGTTGATGTAAAAACATCGTCACCATTTTCCGCTTGATTTTCCACAATACACATTCGACATAAATAAAATCACAAAGTAAATTCAAACAGCAGCAAAACTGAAATAAACTAACAGCGTTTGTGTTTTGCTCGTTTTTTATTTTGGTCACATGCTTATAAAATGTCACGAATCGTGGTTTCCAATATAAAAGTCAATTTTATTAATGTTTTTATTTTGATATTTTTAAGTAATCGTATGTGTAATTCGATCGTAAAGTACCATTGTCATTCTCAAGTGTTTAAAGTGCGACGCGAAGTAGGAACTAGCTAGGTTAAGAGTTAATTCAGTTTAGCTATCCACAGAATCCCTTTCTTCCAGGATTTGTTTAATAGTCTAGTAGGCTTCTAGTCGTCGTCGTTTCATACTTAAATCATTTCTTAAAAAAATCCTGTTATAATCCCAAATAATAAAATGAGATTTCACTAGTAAAACGAAATAATTTTTTAGTAGATGTATTCAAAGAAATCATTAAAATAATTATTTTTCATAATACTATAAAAAACCGCTACCCAAGGAATCACTACTTCCACGTCCAGATTTTCTATCCAAGTCACTCACAACGAAAAAATTTTGTATGTGGAAATAATCGTTTATGGAACTTTAATAATATAATATTTGAAATCCTCTACCCCAGAAACCCATAAAACGATACCCCACATCGGTAGTGGAGTGGGGGTGGTAGTGGAGGTGGATGAAGTAAAAAAATATTTTGAGGTTTCTGGTTCTTGTACACACACTAAATCACCATTTTTTTTCATCCCCATTAATAATGAGGTGGGGGTGGCTAATAGAGGTGGCTGATGTCAAAAATTTTTTTGAGACCTTAGCTTCTCTTGTATATACTAAATACCAATTTTATGGACTCTTACCTGCTTGATTTACCTATTTACCCCAAATTTACCCCAATTTACCCCCCAACCCTTCGACGGAACAAGATGAAAATATAATCTAGTTCCAGATCTCGTTAAAGTACATATGTGTACCAAGTCAATATCTTAAACGGTTCCAGAGTAAACGTGTGCACAAAAAAAGTTACAGACAGACCGACAGACAGAAATTTTTTTTTCGCTCAAACTTAAAATCTCGACGTTTCATGACATTTTAAGCCTATTTGAACAATAAAAATTTAAAAAAAAATTTTTGTCGTTACTATACTTCCACTGGATGTGGAAGTAATTATAATAAAACTAAGAATTTTCACTAGATGAAAATGTCTTACATGATATTTAGTTAAACTTTCCGTCTGTTAACTTCCTGCCAATGCTCAACATTAAACAAAATTTGCTGCAAGTCATACACTAATGTTAGATGCAATAACATTTTTGTCTTAACCTCTAAACTCCCCAAGTGATTTGGCTAGTTCTGCACTTTCAAAATCCTGTACATTTGTAAAATGGTTTCCGTCTTCTTCTTCGCTTTAAAAGATAAGACCATGACTAGGTGATACAAAATTTAAGCATCCAAAGCAATCAACGCAGAAGAAAATTCGGAAACCATTCTACAAAACTTGATGATTTGCAGCAGTTTCGCGAAAGCTTCAGAACCAGAATAATCTGTATACCTATTTACTTATTAATTTTACTTTTATTTTTACCAACCATGAAGATCCCTCAGTTAGCACAACCACAGAACAACCGCCAACAACTATCGAATCTGATCTAGAAAGCACCCTACCTTGGCTGTCGTCAGTTACCAATCCAAATGGAACCATAACTATATCACAGAGTAAGTTATTGCCCCTAATTTTTAACACAGTAGTATTATTCGATGCATATGCAATTTTATGATATCTTGAAGAAATAAAATAATCATTCTTTTAGGAATACAGAGACGGATGTATAAGTTTAGGTTTCAAAGTCGCATTAAGCGTGGCCCTAAAGCTCTACTCTATGTTTCATGTCATTTTCAGTTATACAGGGTGTTTCACGTGGGAACGGACATGCTTTAACGACAAATGGAGGACACCGAGGGTAATCATAATCATCCATAAAAAAAGCTAATTGGGCCCTTGTTGCTAGAATAGAAGGTGTTTTATGTTTTTTGGTTGTTACTTTGTGAAGGAATAGAATAATATGTTCATATTTGGCACATATAATACACTAGTAATCCTGAATGAGTACTGTATCACACACACACACACACACACACACACACATAAAGAATCCAGGTCCGGACTTCAAGAAACCAATACCCTATACAGGGTGCGCCACTTAAAACTCCCCAGGCTCGTAACTTTCTTATTTTTTAACCGACAACCATGTTGGACACATCAAATTGTAGATATTTTTAAGGCATTTAAACATGTGTACAGAGTGATTTTAAAAAATTTTTTTTCAAAAAATTGTTAAGAAAGAAAACTTAATTTCCTTGAATATTTTTTACCTCATCCTGTACATGAACTGCGTTAATGTTTTCTTATAAAGGTTTTTATTAGCTTCAATTTATGTTATTACGTCATATTAGAAATTGTTTTTGGTTTTAGAGAAAGTAATTAAAAACACTCCTTCCGATTCCAAACTAATTTTTTTTAAATAACTGAAAAAATGTGAATAATAATATTATGCTTTATTTGTAAAAGATATATCACAAGCAATCCTCAACTTAACAAAACAGCAACAAGAAACAAAAGAAATAAATATTTTTAAAAACAAACTTTATTAAAATGTACTAAATAATAGAAAATTGCAAAATTTTTATTTAAAAATTTTTTTTTTTTAATATCATAAATTGAAGCTAATTAAAACCTTTATAAGAAAATATTAACACATTTCATGTACAAGGTAAGTTTCCTTTCTTAACAATTTTTTCAAAAATAGTTTTTTTTAATCACTCTCTATGCATCTTTAAAGGCTTTAAAAATGTCTACAATTTGATGTGCCCAACATGGTCATTGCTTCAAAAATAAAAAAGTTACCAGTCTGGGGAATTTTAAGTGGCGCACCTTGTATATAAATTTTGTAAATGTCAATATTAAATTCGGAAAGTACATAAAAAACTGAACAAAACATTATTAACTTTTTTGACACACTTTTGCCGCCTTCGATATAATTCCAGAAAATAATGCAATATGAGACTTTTGAAAATATCGATGAATGATACGCGCAAAAAATGCTTCCGCTATTAAATTAGGCATTTACTTTTTTTTTCAGCAATAAATATTATGTTTTAATCACCAATCTTTGTGGGGGGGGGGGGGGGGATTAAAATTGATAAAAAATGAATATTAGAGGACACCGAATCAAGAATCTATTTAATTTAATAAAGACTAGTAATACAGCAATATAAAATACCTATTAACAACAACAATAACTGTAATAAAAAAAGTTGCATATCAATAATGCACATAGTAACAAGATAACAACAAAATATCAACAGAATAATTGTACCAAGAACAAAAATGTAGATATTGTCATAAAATGTATTTACAAATTAGAATTATAATTAAATTTTATATTCAAAATGTCCTCCTCAGCTTCAGTAGCTTTAAAAATGTCTACAATTTGATGTGCCCAACATGGTCATTGCTTCAAAAATAAAAAAGTTACCAGTCTGGGGAATTTTAAGTGGCGCACCTTGTATATAAATTTTGTAAATGTCAATATTAAATTCGGAAAGTACATAAAAAACTGAACAAAACATTATTAACTTTTTTGACACACTTTTGCCGCCTTCGATATAATTCCAGAAAATAATGCAATATGAGACTTTTGAAAATATCGATGAATGATACGCGCAAAAAATGCTTCCGCTATTAAATTAGGCATTTACTTTTTTTTTCAGCAATAAATATTATGTTTTAATCACCAATCTTTGTGGGGGGAGGGGGGGGGGGGATTAAAATTGATAAAAAATGAATATTAGAGGACACCGAATCAAGAATCTATTTAATTTAATAAAGACTAGTAATACAGCAATATAAAATACCTATTAACAACAACAATAACTGTAATAAAAAAAGTTGCATATCAATAATGCACATAGTAACAAGATAACAACAAAATATCAACAGAATAATTGTACCAAGAACAAAAATGTAGATATTGTCATAAAATGTATTTACAAATTAGAATTATAATTAAATTTTATATTCAAAATGTCCTCCTCAGCTTCAGTACATTTTCTAGTGAGGATTACGAGATGACCGACTGATCTTATCACATCTGGACGGTTTCTAATGTTTTCTAATTGATCCCTGCAATCAATGTCCATTTTGTAGTCCTAAATCTTAAAGTGACCTTATAAAAAATAATCGACATGGTTGAAATCCGCAGACCTTGTCGGTCATACATGAGGACCTTCGTGACCAATTCATCTGTTTGGATACGTATCATTTAAATGATTTCTAATTTTGTTGTAGAAATGCGGTGGGGCCTCATCATGTTGAAAGAATATACCGAGGATATTTATATTTTCTAACGTATGTTGTAAAAACCAACTGTACAACCTATACGGAATAGTTTTTGAGAAAAAAACCATTAGAACGTATGACTAAATTTGAGATTTCTATCTAAACTAACTTGCAAAAAGAATGATCAAAACAGACCAGAAATTTTACGCATACGCGTTGTTAAGTTTCAGGTATTATGACCAATCGCCACCTTGAAATCAACTTGGGAAAGTTTCCAAAGTGTAGGATGAAATTCGGTTGACTTGGCGTAGGTAAGGGGGAAGGTATTTGACTGAGCTAATTTAAGGTAAAAAAAATGAAATAGAACGCCCAACTAGATTAGATTTCTTAAGTCTAGCTCAGTTCACTGGTAGAGAAAAGGCAACTATTGTTTAAAGTTGTCACATCATTTGTTTTTCTAATAGTTGTCATTTTGAAGGAATACTTACTATAATCAACAATGAAAACTTTAAATAATGCATTTAAACGTTAAATTAGTTAATTTTAGATTATTTCATATGGGATCACTTAAAGATTGGACATTAACGGCAGAGATCAATTAATTGAAAGGATGAACGCCTCAACGAAATTAGAAACAGTCCAGATGTGATAAGAAGATCAATCGATCATCTCGCATTTCGTGAACCACACTAGAAAATGTACTGAAGCTGATGAACAGTCGATAGGTAGATTTTTTGTCCGCATAAGTGCGGCAGTTTTGAAATTTTGAGAATTTAGAGATTTCGATGCCCTGAATGAAATAAGAAAAAATGCAAAATGTGATCTCAGCCGCCGGTGCCGCCATATTGAAAAAATGGCCCACAAACACAGTTTCTTTGAAATATCTCCCTTCGGGTGCCTCATACGGCAAAAAATCTTCTTATGAAAATAAAAGAGCATTCAATTTTCTACAAAATATGACCTCAAATATAGTTGATTTTACTTGTCTGCTATGCATAGCTCAATGTTCAATACTCGTTTCCACACCACATTGAGGTGTATGGCGCGTTTTTTTACGTGGTTGTCCCATATAGGCCTAATCCATCATTAGCCTGCTTCTTGAGGCGTTTTAGGTGCTTGATGTCGAAGGTCCAGGCTCGTTGTACTTCAACAATACTTTCTTCGGAAATTACTTCCGTTGCGCTGTCCACTGTTCTACGTATTGATTGTTCTCCATGCTTGCGAGGAATGTTTCGACTGGAGACTGGAGAGTCGACTTCCTCGTCATCATGAAGCTGCTTGTGTATTGTCGCAGCTTTGTCCGTTACAAAATTTGAAAATTACAGAACATTTTAACCCTGCTTTTCTAGAACCACATGCTGTATTGCACCCTTTCTTGCATTTACAGGAAAGAAATTTAAGTAGCTTTTCAGAAGCAGGATTATTCAGCATTGTTACTGGTGTAGGCCCAGCTTTGCTCTGTTTCCAACCCCATTCTTCAACATATTTACAAAACCTCTGCCACTCCTGGACTTGATAATATGTCTTGAATGAATGTTGCCTTGCCCCTGCAGCTGTAGGTGGTAGAGACGCTATGTTAAACTTGGTGCAGTGCAGCATGTCGTTGTAGAAAGGCAAGGTTAAAATGTTCTGTAATTTGCAAATTTTGTAACGGACAAAGCTGCGACAATGCACCAGCAACAGTCGACGAGCTTCATGACGACGAGGAAGTCGACTCTCCAGTCGAAACATGTCTCGCAAGCATGGAGAACAATCAATACTTAGAATCAGTGGATATCGCAACGGAAGCAATTTCCGAAAGAAAGTATTGTTGAAGACTACAACGAATCTGGACCTTCGACATCAAGCATCTAAAACGCCTCAAGCAGCAGGCTAGTCGCGGATTAGGCGTGATATACTCTACCTCAAGGTGGTGTGCAAACGAGTACCGAACATTGAGCTATGCGTAGCAGACAAGTAAAATCAACTATATTTGAGGATTTTCAGGTATGAAAACAAATTTTGTCTCAACACAAAAATACTCCTTCGTAAAAGTCGCACTAAATTGAGAAATTACAAAAAGTCATAATTTTGTCAAGAATGCTTGACTTCAATATCAGCCGATTGAAACTATTCAGTTTAACGAAAAAATGTATAGGACATATTTTGTAGAAAATTTAATGCTCTTTTATTTTCATAAGAAGATGTTTTGCCGTATGAGGCACCCGAAGCGAGATATTTCATCGAAACTGGCAATATGGAGGCGCCGGCGGCGGAGATCAGATTTTACATTTTTTCTTATTTCATTCAGGGCATCGAAATCTACAAATTCGAAAAGTTTTAAAACTCCCGCACTTATTCAGCAGAAACCTCATGTTTTATGCTCTCACCGCTGTATTATCAGGAGAAAATTTTGAACATAAAATTTAATTATAATTCTAATTTGTAAATACGTTTTATTACAATATCTGCATTTTTTTTTGTTTTTGGTACAATTATTCTGTCGATATATTTCTGTTAGCTCCTTACTATGTGCATTAATGATATGCAGTTTTGTTATTACAGTTGTTAATTATGTTATGTTACTGTATTATTAGTCTTTAACAAATGAGAGGAATGAAATAGATTCTTGATTCTAGTCCTTTAACATTTATTTTTTATTAATTTTACCCCCTCCATTAAAATTGGTAATTAAAACATAATAATTATTGCTGAAAAAAAAAATGCCTAATTTAATAGTGTAAGCACTTTTTTGCGCGTATCCATTCATCGATATTTTCTAAATTCTCATATTGCTTTATTTAGTGGAATTTATTTCGAAGGGGGCAAAAGTGTAGCAAAAAATTTAATGAAGCCATTTTGTTCAGTTTTTTACGTACTTTTTGAATTTAATATTGGAATTAAAAAAGCATACACAGGGTACTGTTTTCTTGAAGAATAAAAAAAAAATTTTAAAGTCCCATCCGGATTTTTGATGTGTGTAATAAGTAAGTGACAAGTACTTATTCAGGATCACTAGTGTATTATGTGTGCTAAATATAACCTTATTATTTGAAGAGCTAAGTGGATAAAGGTGTTATGTCACAAAAACACGTTATTGAGTAATTTAACTCGAAAGTTTTTAGGCGAGAACTTTTTTGTTATAACGACTATATAGCTTGCATTTTGCGATGATATTGACATTTGATGTACTTTTCAGAGACAAATAACTAAAGTTGTCAGTTGTCATTATTTTCGAAAATTTTAAAAAATTAATGTACATAACACCTTTATCCGTTCATAAGTTTCTCTGAAATGAATAAGGAATTAGTGAATAAAAGTGTTAAGAAATTAATCATATTTTATTATTATTAAAACATTGTACAATTTTTAGGTAGTCCAGTAAGTGTAATGATATTGAAGTTTTTATTTTGTCCACCACAGGAGTCGGGCCATATTATATGTGATCGATCTTTTCTTGGAAATATTCATTGTAAATTTGTGTAAGCAACTAGCAATTTCTAGGCTTTCACGGCTGGCCATATCTTCAGTCCATGTGAAAAAGAACGTTTTTTTTTCAGTATTCCTCAATGTATGGTATGCCAAGGTTGTAAAACCACATTAGACGAAGGTAAAATGCTTTCAATGTACTTAATTTTGACAGCGGCATGGTTTGCTGAAGATCTAAATTAAGAAAGCAAATCGTTGTATCTACTGTAACTTTTGCTCCGTCACGCTTTTGTTGTTCGAAAGCTAGTTTGTAATTTTCTCCGTATTCTTTAGTATTATTTCCAGCATCACATTTGGGAAAAAATGTGAGTCATTTCATGATCTCAATTAAACAATTTTGAAAACCATGGACGTAATTTCAGCATTTTTATTGGGTAGGCAGGGATTTTTCACAGATAACCCAATAGATGTAAGCATAGCGAACCCTGTAATTCTTAAACGATAACCTTACAAACCCAAATGACCTTTGACTTGATTGGCGTAATTATCATACTTATTATTTTTTCCGCAAGAATTTCGGAATTCGCCAGATTTGCCTTAAACAATTTAATGCTCTTTCAAAATATTGGGTGGGCAGAAGCCATACCAGATATCAGTTTTGCTCTTGTCATAAAAATTTCTACGGTCCAGCCCTCTTCTACTTGTCAGCATAAAAATGTTTGTACAAAAATCAACACCGCAAAGCGTCACTTTCCAGTATTTCCGATTTACAGACTAATTTGTTAGAATACTTTGGTAAATTCGTATTTTATTATTGCATTTTATATTGATAATGTTTTGTTTTTAAAACATTATTAAAACTTGCCTGGGAAGAAATTGCCACTATGTGACTGATTTCTGCTGAAGTGCCAAAAGGTATAAATGTATTTACAGCAATTAGATACTCAAGTACCATCTCGACTCTTGTACCATCTCATACCATTTCGAAATTGAACGAAATGAATATATGGATTAAAACACTATGAGCACTATTTCCAAATATCAGCCAATTTATAAACATCTTACATGATTCATGAAATCGTTTATTCATTGCCATTTGTAATATCAGTTTACTACGACTGGCCATTTTCACTATAATAGTAAGAAACACTTAACACAACTTGTCACATTGTCAATATAACATAACTTTAAAAGCAAAGTGTTTTGGATTAAAACAATTTAATATCGCACAGTAATGGATAAAGGTGGTATGTGATCATGACACCTTTATCCATTAAATTATATAAAAACCATATGTACATAACACCTTTATCAAACATTAAAACTCATTTAGGAAAGGTTTATTATCCCAAAAACTTATTGAAATGATAGATTATAAGTTAAAATAGTTGTCTGTGTAGAAATCTCAAAATTTTCAAAAATGTCACATAACACCTTTATCCACTTAGCTCTTCATTTCATTCCTTTACACAGTAACAACCAAAGAAAATTTTGGCAAAAACGCATAAAACACCCTGTATTTCAGCAACGAAGGCCTAACTAGGTTTTTATATGAATGATTATGATTACCGTCGGTATCCTCTATCTGCCATTAAAGCATGTCCGTTTCCTAGTGAAACACCCTGTATAAACACATGCTATAAACAATAGTTATTTTAATAAAGCTATGATTTTGTTTCTTTTACTTTTAAATTATTCCTATAACAACTCCAAAGATCTTTTTATCACTTTCATTAGTATGTTACTTTTACTATTTTCAGTATTATTAAAGTCTACATAATCAGATTTTTAAATTGGAAATCCTCTATAGTAGCATATTAGACAAAAATTTTCGTTTACCTACCTAGGTATATTATTTTCTTCTCAGAAAATTTCATTGAAAAAATTTGGAAGCCGGGGCCCCTAAATTCCTAGATACATGAATATGTACAGATTACATTATTTTTATTTTTTCTAGATTTATATGAGTTAGGAGAGAATTTCACGTCTACTATAGGTACTGAATGTACGAAAACGCCAGATAACAGTACAAAAACTGGAATCTGTACCCTACTGAAAGACTGTTCCGAAGTTCACTCCGCCTTGACAGATTTTCAAGTATATCAACAATACTTTTGCCCCATAAATAATAAGTAAGTGTATCCATACAACAAAAACAAGAACTATTATTTTAATAACATTTTTATATGTATATTTAAATAATTAAATAATTTTCAGATTTGCAGGGGTATGCTGCCCAAAGAAAACTAGTCATTAATACGAGTCGAGAAAATGTAAATATGAATATTTTTGTAAATGTTAAGTTAAATATATAATAAATACCTATTATTGTAGCTTTTAATCTATCCGTAGTTTTCAACCAATTCTGAGTTATTTTCCCATGAAAATATACAGTGTTCGCCAAAAAGTCTGCACCATATGGGAAACTGTTGTTATTGACTTTCCGAAACATTTTATTTTTGATAAAAGTTAGTGCATATCCTCAAACGAAAAAGAGGCTACACAAGTTTGTATTAGTCCTGGCGCTTAGGTCGATACATTTTTCTTTTTGAAATTGGCTCAAAAGTAAACCGCCTTTGTTCTTGAAGAGATCGGAAAATGTTGTTTTAAGAAGTTGCTTGTAATTTGATGTTATATCCAGATATGAAATTTGGTTGGTCTATTTTAGAAATAAAAATTTTCCACTTTTTACGCATAATTCCTGAACTATATTTTTCAATATTTTTCTGTTATTAATGATTCTCTCGGTTTAATAGTTTTAGCCTAAGTAATGGTTTAAAATCCACTTTGGAGACTTTTAGCAGTACTCTTTTTGACCAAGTAAATATTATGGTAAAAAATGCTGAATTTCTTGGTGCATAGTTGTCCTCTATGGTCTGCAGTGATTTTTGGAAAACGTTTTTGCTTGTTTTTAACATTGTTTGAGTTAAATGAAGCTCTGCTTAAGCGATTGTATTAAAAAAATTCGAAAACGTTAACACTGGAAAAGAAGTTGTATGCACCAAGAAATTCAGCATTTTTTCCCAAAATATTTATTTGATCAAAAAAGTACTGCTAAACGTTCTCCAAAGTGGATTTTAATCAATTACACTGACTGAAACTATTAAATAGAGATAATTATTAATAACAGAAAAATATTGAAAAATATAGTTCAGGAATGATGAGTAGAACAGTGAAAAATTTTTATTTTTAAAATAGAACGGCCAAATTTCATGCCTGGATGTAACATCGCATTATAAGCAACTTCTTCAAAATTAACGGTAGTAGAAAATTTCAAAAAAAATTATTTTTCGATCTAAGCGCCAGAATTTAACACAAATTTGTGCAGCCCCTTTTTCGTTTGAGAACATGCACTAATAAAGAATAATATTTTTCAGAAAGTCAATAACAACAGAGTGTCCCATATGGTGCAGACTTTGTATATTTTTAGAATAATAATTTGATGTTTGCTGCTGAAACGTTCTACTGGTCATGTCTTCCGAAGTACGGACGCAATATTTACGCTTTTGGCATTGTATGAAAGTCGAGCCTTTTTTGGTAACACATACTTGAGAATTAAATCCAAGGTATTGGTTCTACGAATTATACCTAGAATGATAAACGCACCCTTTACAAAATTATAAAAATTCAAAATTCCGCAATGAGATGTTTGGGTATGTATATTAATTTTGTAGAAGCCTTCGATACCGTCTACCACAAAAAAAGTATTAAGTAAATTAAATAATTATGGTATTCCAAGAAATGTCTTGAATTCATTAAAAAGTTATCTAACTGGTATGATCCAATATGTAAACATAGACAATGGTATTATCTCAGCTAATTCTGAGAAATAGGTACAGTGTTCTGCAAGAGACAGTTCTTGGAAATATCTTGTTAATGTTATATACTTGGTGTCCACAGGGCCGTACCGAAGCCTACTACTTTGGGGGGGGAGGAGATGAAAAAAAAGCCAACTTATATTGCATAATTTCAATAAACTAAAAACTTTTTATGGGAAAAGCTACTAAAACTAAAAAATTTAAATCGAACTCAAATTCACTATGTACAATGTACAGAGTAATCAAAGACGGAACAAGGACATTTTTCCGGCGATAGAAACGCTTATAACAAAAACCAAAATTAAAATTTGATGTATTTTTTCCGCCGAATCCAAAAGTTATAATAAAAAAACGAATATAAAATATGCTATTTCAGGGTTCAGACTTCACATAGCTGAAAAATATCCCTGAATTTTCCAGGCTTTCCATGACAAAAAAATGTTTTTCAATGACAAATAATAATAATTATTAATATGTTAAAGGTGATTTTTATTTTAATTATCGATTTAATAACATATTCGATTTTATACAATCGTCAGAAGGTTGCAATTTAAAAATAATTTAAAACAAGCTAAAAACGTACTCTTCGCCTGTTCACTAAACTTTTTATATAATTGTTACACATTCTATAGGATATAGGATGCTCTTCGCAGTTGTTTGTAAATAATGTTAGTTTTAGACATTTTTAATTTTATAGTACTAACTTAGTTGGTAAAAGACTCAATGTAAAATAAAGTAAAAATAAAAAAACTATACATTTGCGTTTCGAACCCGGGACCCTTGGATTCCGAGTTAAAAGCGTAAGAACTACACCACCACTTAACACGTAAACAAACGTAAATTTTTACATTATAAGAGACGAGCTAAAATCATATTTCCACGGTTGTATATTACATTATGAAATGTATATTTGTAAAATGTATAAATATTTAAATATTAATCATTTCACCAGATTTCTATTCAATTACAAAAACAAAACTAAAAAATAAAAAAATTCAAATTTTAATCATTAACATTTTTTTTACTGATTGATTTTATTCAAAAACAATAGAGTTCTTCCTCTAGCTAACACTAACTTACTGTTCAAATTTCAGTACTATCGGATTTTTCTTTCTCGAGTTATCGTTCTTACAGGAAACGTGACGGACGGACGGACGAACATTTTGAAAGTTGAGTGAACTCTCATATGGTCAGATGCTACTATACGTCGGACAAATGTCACTGACGTATAGCGACTTGCTATTTTGCAAGTACCAAGAGCGGCGACCTCTAGCCTTAGAGGGCTATACTCACTGTTTATGAAATCGGATTTGAAGGAAACAACTACTCAGCGGGCAAATACCCCGACCTGCATTGAATTACACCTTCAAATCGGGATCAGTAACCAACTATCATTTGTCTGCTCCTAACCAGACATAGACCGGTTTCGAACTTATTATGTTCTCATCAGTATGCCATAGGTCATGGAACAGACAAATGATAGTGGTCAACTTGCTAGTCTTATACAAACTGAATCAAATGGAGTGACGGTGAGAGGTAAACTCTCATATGGTCAGATGCTACTATACGTCGGACAAATGTCACTGACGTATAGCGACTTGCTATTTTGCAAGTACCAAGAGCGGCGACCTCTAGCCTTAGTGGGCTATACTCACTGTTTATGAAATCGGATTTGTTTCCTTCAAATCCGATTTCATAAACAGTGAGTATAGCCCACTAAGGCTAGAGGTCGCCGCTCTTGGTACTTGCAAAATAGCAAGTCGCTATACGTCAGTGACATTTGTCCGACGTATAGTAGCATCTGACCATATGAGAGTTTACCTCTCACCGTCACTCCATTTGATTCAGTTTGTATAAGACTAGCAAGTTGACCACTATCATTTGTCTGTTCCATGACCTATGGCATACTGATGAGAACATAATAAGTTCGAAACCGGTCTATGTCTGGTTAGGAGCAGACAAATGATAGTTGGTTACTGATCCCGATTTGAAGGTGTAATTCAATGCAGGTCGGGGTATTTGCCTGCTGAGTAGTTGTTTCCTTCAAATCCGATTTCATTTTGAAAGTTGTTCAGAATTCGTTGACTAACACTATGATATGAAAATTTTTTTGTCTGCAAGCTGCAGCTGCAAGCTGTTTTAGAAATGTGCCGATCAAATACAATATACTCTTCGTTTTCGTATTTGCGAAGAGTAGAATGACAGTAGGAACTCGTAAGTAGTTTATTGTTTTTCATATTGTGACTCAAAATTCCATGATTTTTGCGAAATATTTAAAATTCACTGAAATTTTCATGATTTTCTTAGGATTTTTAAAATTCCCTGAATTTTCCACGCTCTTCAGGTTTTCCATACGAGCCCGAACCCTGTATTTTTGTGTCAAAAATCTTTTGTTTTCAATTTATTTGTTTTCATTTATGATCATTTTTGGTTTCTGCGAAAAAAAATACATTGAATGCCTTTTCCGGTTTTCGACATAAACATTTGTATCATTTGAAAAATGGCCTTGTTCAATCATCGTTGGATCATCATGTACCTAAACCAAATACTTACTACTTAAAAGAAATTTAAAAAATCCTTGGTTTGATCAAATAAAAAAATAAGAACTGTTAAACAAAAATAAGTCTTTGATCATATTAAAAATTAAAAAAAATTAGCCTAAATAAAGTAAAGAAAAAGAAAAAGAATAATAATAATGATAATAATAATAATAATAATAATAATAATAATAATAATAATAATGAACTTTATTGTCCAAAAGACCATACAGTAACATGGTGTTGGACACGTCGAAATGATTGACCAAAGTCGTCAATACAATAAAAAATTATTACAATAGGTGGAAACAGGAAAAAGTTCCGTAAATACCAAGTTAGACTTTGTTGTCTAATATCACAATATCAAAACACTACCAAACAAAACTAATAGGTATGTAGACCTGATAATATTATATTAGATCAGTAGTAGAAACATATAGATTCTATTTAAAAATCATTGCTAGTTCTAGTATTTTTAGTAAATGAATTTATGTATAATAAATTAATATTAAA
Organism: Rutpela maculata; assembly: GCA_936432065.2. Lineage (NCBI taxonomy): Eukaryota > Metazoa > Arthropoda > Insecta > Coleoptera > Cerambycidae > Rutpela > Rutpela maculata. The sequence continues at coordinate 67,717,586 of OW386287.2, read as the reverse complement.
AATAGGGATTCCGTGTCGTGTAAGGGAAGCTTTGCTTCCTTAGCTTCAATGGAAAACACACTACTGATAAAAGAAAATATTTACAGGGTTGCCAATCGCTTAATAATAATTACTGTGTTAATTTCGCGATTGTGGGAGTTAGTGTAAAATTCAAATTATATATTTGTATGTGATGATTGGTTAAATTTTGCGAACGTCAACCGCGTTTGGAACCAACTGCCCGAACTTTGGGGGGGGGGGGGGGGCTCCCCCCTACCCCCCCCCCTTAGGCCCGGCCCTGGGTGTCCACAGATGGACAACTATATTCGTGAACTTTTTTATTTTTAGCTTTCTGACAAAAATTATTCTTCATAAAAACTTCTGCTTAATCTGAAAAGTTCTTATGTTCTTAACCATCCTCTGGATTGCGATTTACTATACAGGGTGTTTGTAAATGAGGAAAATATAGAATTTTACCAAGAATAAAGTACCTTTCTTTTAATGAATATTATCAAATATTATGAAGAATGTTGTAAATAATGCCAGGTTGCAGTCTCATTGACATAGTCAATAATTCATTTTCTTGAAAATGATTAATCTTTAAACATTCAAATAAATGTTGTGGTTACACAGCCACACAAAAAAAGTAGTCTGGCCTAAGGTACTTGAACCCGCTGGAACCGAATCCGAAATCAGAATTGTCAGATTGTCAAGAAACACCGCCAAAACAAAAAAGAAGTGGTCTGGCTTGCGAACCAGATCAATGTATTCTTATGTATTTGGACCCGCTGAAACCGAATCCGTAGTCAGAATTGTGCGATTGGTTCGTTTTCATCCTTCACCCCCCAAAAAAAAAACATTCCTCTCTAAAAGGTGGTCTGGCCTGCGAACCATGTCAGTGTATCTATTGTATTTGGACCCTCTGAAACCGAATCCGAAGTGAGAATTGTCAGATTCGTTCATTTTTCACCCTCCAACTCCAAAAAACACCCTCAAAACAAAAAAAAGTGGTCTGGCCTGTGGACCAGATCAGTGTATTCTTATGTATTTGAACCCGTTGAAACCGAATCCGAAGACAGAATTGTCAGATTCGCTTGTTTTTCACCTCTAACCCCAAAAAACACCCCCAAAACAAAAAGAGTGAACCAGACCAGTGTATCCTTACCAAACACATAAGGAAGCACTGGAAGCACTGTCACTGGTATGGTCCTCTGGACAAACCATTTTTGGGGTGGGTGTTTTTTGGGGGTTAGGGGTGAAAAAAACGAACCAATCTGACAATGGTATGGTCCTCCGGGCAGACCATTTTTGGGGTGGGTGTTTTTTGGGGATTGGAGGTGAAAAACGAACCAATCTGATAATTCTGACTTCGGATTCGGTTTCAGCGAGTCCAAATACATAAGGATACACTGATCTGGTTCACAGGCCAGACCACTTTTTTTTGAGGGTTGGGGGTGAAAAAAAAACCAATCTGGCAATTTTGACTTCGGTTTTTTTTTTCAGCGGGTCCAAATACATAAGGATGCACTGGTCTGGTCCGCAGGCCAAACTACTTTTTGGGGGGGGTATTTTTTTGCGGTAAGGGGTGAAAAAAGAAGCAATCTGGCAATTCTGACTTCGGATTCAGTTTCAGCGGGTCCAAATACAAAAGAATACACTGGTCTGGTCCGCAGGCCAGACCACTTTTTTGTGTGTGGCTGTGTTATTATTTTTTGGATAAAACTTTGTGTTCGGACTCTGCTTGGCATTATTTACGTTTTTCATAATATTTTATTATAATCAAATCAATTTTGTTCAAATCAATTTACAATCACTTTACATTTTGTTCATTTCCGAACACCCGGTACAGTAAATCAGAATCCCAAGAATAGCTAAGGACTTTTCAAAATAAGCAGAAGTTTTTATAAAGGATGAATTTCTCTCAGAAATCAAAAATAAAAAAAATACAATTACAGTTAAGTCCATTCGTGGACACACTGTATATAGGGATTGCAATTTACCGGAAGTTTTAATAACCGGTAAATCGGTAAATAAAAATGTAAATAACCGGTTAACCGGTAATTTTTAGAATGGATGATTAGGGTGGCGAAAATGGCAATTGTCTTTTTCCATGTACAAAATTATCTAAATTTAACAAAAAACATTTTTTTATACGTATATTTAATATAATGAACAAACAAATGGTTTTTCATTAACAGTAAGATCACAAGAGCTTTTTTTTATCGGATAAATTTCACTTTGTAACGAAATAATTTTGCCAAATCAGTGATTTTATAAGAAAAACTGACTTGAAAAAATCGCGAGCGATTTTGACAAATATCAGTTTTTCGAGCAAAATTACTGACTGGCAAAATTTTGAGTTAAAAACAAAGGACCCCGCACACCATATAGGGGGATTTCTGCCTCCAGTCAAATTTAATCTAACCCACGTAAAAATGTTCTTTTGAACCCCCTGAACAAATGTTCAAATGCAGCCAGGTCCGAAAAGGTCTTCGTTTCGAGATATGGAGCCCTAAAGATCGTTCCAAATCCAAAATCGCCCAAAGTTACCTTGTCTTAATGACTAAATTCTATTGCTGTTTCCATAGAAATCAATAGTAAAACAACGAAATATTAAGTTTTACTTCACACTTTTTTATTTCTTTTTCACTTGTTAATAATGACATTGTTTTGATTCATTGAATTTCCTACTATCGAAGAATGAGTGTGTTATTTTTTAAAAAATATCGGCATTTTTTGAGTACGTGGACACGAATTACTGATTGAAATTGTTTAGGTAAGTTCACCACAGAAAATTCCATAATCATAGTTCAAATAAAAATCAATGGACCTGATTAAATTGCCCATTTAATGGGTATTTAAAATAAAAAACATGATATACTCTGAAAGTTCAGATAAAAAAAGAACAATTCTAATCCTAGGAAGCTCGGAGAACAATAATGCATCATAAGATTTTGAGTCACAGAACTTAATAGAAGTTTTTTATTTAAAAAAAAGTATCACAACTTTATTCTTGAATTGAAAAAACTGCAGCGAAGCCTTTGAAGACCCACGGCGTCATTAACATGAGTAAGAAATATGGTGTTATTTAAGAATTAATTATGCAGTTCTGAATTTCCATAAAATCAAAGCCAACTTTAATTTAATTTTTTCAATTTTAAAACGTATATCTGTTAGTCGTCTGATATTTGTGCATAGAGTATCCCAGCTGAAGATGCCCTTCTTCAATCGATATTGGTGGGTCAATAAGTTAATAAGAATTGGTAATAACATAATTCTAAATGTATTCCAAGGATATTTGCGGCAGTGAAATATTGAATTTTCTGTCGTAAGATATTGTCAATGTCTCTCTTGTATTTCTTAGGGCTTGGTGTTTGGAGTTTACTTTTTATAATATTATTTATTTATTGTTAAAAGTGCTCGGTGTTGGGACAATCACTCTGTATTTAGTGAATACTAGTCAGTGACATAAATAGAAACGTTTAATACGTGACACATCGTAAGTTCAGAATTTACCGAAATAACCGGTAAAAAATTAAAATAACCGATAATTATCGTCATGTGTTTTTTGTCCTAATAACCGGGTAACCGGTTAACCGGTTAACCGGTTAACCGGTAATGCAATCCCTAACTGTATATAATGTGAATAAGTCAAAGTAATTTTTTACATTTTACTTTCGCTAAAAATTCATAAGTTTCATAGATGAAATTGTAATATTTTATTAACACATGGCAAAATTAAAAAAGTGCTTAGAAAATGATTTAAAAAATATATAAAATATATTGGATATGTAGAGTGTAGAGTGTTTCCACTATAATTAACTAACAATAAATTTTAATAAAACAAATTGCTTATCATTCACAAGCTGTTCAAATCATTTGCCAAATTTAGAACCTCCTACAGTTGAAAAAATTTAGAAGTACCAGAAGTTACCTCAGTGAAATACCTAGGAATTTGCATGTACACAATTTGAAAAAAAAATTGAACCGTCTTCAAAAAAGATCGCTAAAAATTATGAAATAAAATTTCACTGACGCACAGTGTTTTTTTTTTTGACCTCTTTTGGGAAAAAATCTGCCTACTCAACAAATCTTAACGGATTCTAGAATACTTTTTTTTTTAATACTTGCGATGTTTCATACACTGAACTCGCAATATCTACATTATGTTGGAAGAGAGTGTCTAGTTTAAATTGGAATCATTTTCAGCTATAATGTCCCAAGGACGTTGATAATACGAAATAATTTTATCCACAAGCACGTTGCTTTTAGCACGCCTACGGCGTCGGGATATTACCTAGCAACGTGCTTTCGGAAACTGTGATAAAATTATGAACTATTTATCAACTTCGAGGGGCATTCGCATAGAAAATTTTTTGCAATTTATTTTACTTATTTTTATCTAATTCATAATTTCTGGTGCCGCAAAACTCTATAAATGTATTCCAGATGTACTTTTTACTTTTAATTGTATTATATGGTGTGTTTTCCTCTATTATTATATTCAAGTCGTTATTTGCAGTGCCAAATCGTAATTGTAACATTGCCAAAAAATAAATTATTGAACTGTCAAACTGGATGACATAAGTGAAAATTGCCCTAGGGACATTATCAGCTATAATATCCCAAGGACGTTGATAATACGAAATAATTTTATCATAGTTTCCAAAAGCACTTGCTTGGTAATATCCCGACGCCGCATAGTGGGGCAAATAGCTCATTTTTTGGACAAGTGATAATTCCCAAGCCTGGAATTAATGAAATTTAATTTTTTTTTTTTTAAACTGTTCGTTATAAAATTGCCTTTCATTCTATCGAGCCCGAATTTTGAAATTTCAAAATTAAAGGACTTAAATTTTGAAAGTAAATTAAAATTTTATCAAAAAATTGTTTAAAATTATAAAAAATTGTTACTTGGGGTTTTTTTTTGGTTTCTAATCTCATTTCTGATCCCCGAATTTTGCGATTCAAAAAACCAAGATAGCGGATCCAATATGGCGGCCATAATATTTTTTTAAATGAAATGTACATGCACAAACTGTTAAAAATTGTTACTTAGGACTTACAAGGGTTTCTGATCGAGAATCTGAAATCTAAATTACGTAATATCGTAATCCAAAATGGCGAATCCAATATGGCGGCCATAATATTTTTTTAATTGACATGTAAATGCGCAAATTGTTAAAAATTGTTACTTGGGGGTTTTAGAGATTGCTGATCATGAATCTGAAGTCCAAATTACGTAATATCGAAATCCAAGATGGCGGATCCAATATGGTGTCCGTAAGTTAAAAAAGAATGACAAATCAAGAAGGAAACTGTTAAAATTTGTTTTTCGTTTTGAAGTTACACTGAGAGTAACTTTACAAATGTGAGCAATGTGATATATTTTTAGTGCATATCCAGATTTAAATATCTCATAAGAAAAGAGGAAATATTAATTATTTCATTTTAGCACATACTGGAAATGCAACCCTAGAATTCAAAATTACGAAATTTTAACTGTGGAATCAGAAACCTCTAGGAACTAATTTTTAATGATTTTTGCATCTACGTCTTATTTTTTTTTTAATTTATAACAGCTATATTGAATCCGATATTATGGTTTCCAAAGTGACGAAACTAAAATATCCGAAACAAGATTAGCGAATTAAGCCCCTGAGTAAAAAATTTTAGCAATTTCTTTCTTGATTTATCATTCTATTTTAACTTACGGACACCATATTGGATCCGCCATCTTGAATTTCGATATTACGTAATTTAGACTTCAGATTCATGTTCAGCAGACCCTAAAACTCCTAAATAACAATTTTTAATAATTTGCGTATGTACATTTCATTTAAAAAAATATTGTGGCCGGCATATTGGATCCGCCATATTGAATCCGCCATCTTGGATTACGATATTACATAATTTAGACTTCATATTCATGGTCAGAAACCCTTAAAAACCCTGAGTAACATTTTCTATCAATTTGCGCATGTACATCTCATTTAAAAAATATTACGGCCGGCATATTGGATCCGACATCTTGGATTTCGATATTACGTAATTTGGACTTCAGATTCATGATCAGCAATCTCTAAAACCAAGTAACAATTTGCGCATTTACATGTCAATTAAAAAAATATTATGGCCTCCATATTGGATTCGCCATTTTGGATTACGATATTACGTAATTTGGATTTCAGATTATCGATCAGAAACCCTTAAAAGTCCTAAGTAACAATTTTTAACAGTTTGTGCATGTACATTTCCTTTAAAAAAAATATTATGGCCGCCATGTTGGATCCGCTATCTTGGTTTTTTGAATCGTAAAATTCGGGGATCAGAAATGAGATTAGAAACCAAAAAACCCCTCCAAGTAACAATTTTTTATAATTTTAAACAATCTTTTGATAAAATTTTAATTTACTTTCAAAATTTAAGTCCTTTGCTTTTGAAATTTCAAAATTCGGGCTCGATAGAATTAAAGGCAATTTTATAACGAAGAGTTAAAAAAAAATGTTTTTAATTTCATTAATTCCAGGCTTGGGAATTATCGCTTGTCCAAAAAATGAGCTATTTGCCCCACTGTGCGCCGTAGGCGGAGGGATATTACCTAAAAGCAACATGCTTGAGGAAGTTGTGATAAAATTATGAGCTATTTATCAACGTTCGAGGGGTATTCGCATAGAAAATTTTTTGCAATCTATTTTATTTATTTGTTCAAAATTATTTATTAAAAACATAATTATTAAAAGAGCAATTTGTAAAATTAAATGTAGATTATGTATTATGTATTATTTGGTGTGGTTTCCTCCATTATTATATTCATTAAATCATTATTTGCAGTTCCAAATCGATATTGTCAAAAAATAAATTTTAAATTATTGAACTGTCATTACTGTCAAGCTGGATGACATAAGTGAAAAGATCCCTCAGGGATCTTTTCAGTGTAATTCTGTTCTGATTGGTTGTTTCAGCACACGTGATTAAAAATGGACGAATTTAATAGGATTGCTATTTGAGCTAAAAATTTTCAATGTAATGTTGTTCTGATTGGTTGTTTCCGCATACCTACGTGATTAGAAATGAGCAAAAATAGGATTTCTATTTGAGCAAAAAATTTTCACTTATAATATCCCTAGAGCTTAAATTATTTCCGGAAATTTTTTCGAGGTCATGAATTTTCTTAAAATATTCATGAACGAGGAAAAACTTCCGGATATTAATTTAAGCTCGTGGGATATTCGGTAAGAAAATTTCATACCTAAATAAATTAAATAAATACTAATTTCAATTGACATTAAGATTATTCTGAGACATAACAAGGTATAAGATTAGTAAGTCATAAATGGGTTTTGTTAACAAAATGACAGAAACGCATCGGAATTAGTATTGTGTCATAAGCTCCGATTAAAGAACTTATATCTAGATACATAATTGTACTGATTTATATGTTGCTGAGATAGTTACAATCTAAGGCACTTCTTCCCATAAGTTCTTGATTGGCTAGTCGATCTATTCGCGACCGATTCGGGCACGATCGGTTCTGTTCGATTATCATAATCTCAGTTTGACACTTTTGACAGTATCCGCCATTAATGTTAATAAGTATTTTTCGATCAAAATGTGGTGAAGAAGTCTTTTTATTTTAAGTTGTGATTTGCTTAATACCTAAATAATATTCTCTATTCATATTTACACAGTTTAGTGACAATATATTTAGTGCAAAGTGCTGTGCCGTTTGCAGAAAGCAGTTTAGAAAAGAAGAAAATTGATCGTTCCATAGTCGTAACATGATGAAGTTCAGTTTACAGTTATAAAGTGAATACCAATTAAATTTTAATATCCTTTCAATACATATTTATCTTACTGTAATATCGTATTGCCTACATCACGTTGTATAAAGAGTCGGTAATGCAGGAATTGCAATAATTCATTTTAATGAAAATATTTACCATTCTACACATTTTCTACACACACAACGCCACTGTTGCCTATGGGATGTGATGTTCATCTATCCATTTTAATGGACATATAATGTGACTATGTTAGGAGCAAACAAGGTATATAGTGAAAAGATAGCCTGTTATGTATCTAGATATAAGTTCTTTAATCGGAGGTCATAAGTCATAAGTATAAGAGTTAGTAAAATGTCGCGATTTGGAAACAAAAGTAAAAAAAATATTTCCACCCATTTTAGTTGCAAAAAACTACTACATGAGGGGTTAATATATATTCACTGAAATGTTTGATATTGGGTTTTCTCCCCTAAAATGTGTGGAATTCTATTTTCTGATGTTACAACAGTTTGGGTGAACCGGAATTCCTATATTCGTATAATAAATAGATAAATAATATCTTTTTTCTGAAATCGATCGGCAATGTCTACATTTTCGGCGCGATTTCAGATCGAAAAATGCACAATTACAGTGTTTTAGTCCGTTGCTAAGAAACTATCAGAAAACAGACCGGAAAAGATCCGTTGCCAAGCAACGATCAACATTCCCGTATGGTTTTTTCTGTATATTTTAGACAGTAAAGAAATACACGCAGACAAACCAACTCACATTAAAATTGCATTTAATAGTAAGCAGTTAGATTGTAATGAATAGAATAGAATAGAATAGAATCGAATAGAATAGAATAAGTTTTTATTTGTGCAAAAATGTATAGAAATTGTACAAAAATAAACAGTTAAGCCACAGAAACCTAGTAAAAGGTTTGTTCGTGACTCCTGTAATATTTACAATTTGTTGATAGGGCAGTAATAATATTACATATAAAAAGTTTCTAAAAAACAATAAAATAGTACTTACAACTAAAGTAAATCTAAATGAAATAACACAAGGTACATTCTTACAATAAAATAATATAAAGTGTTAAGTTACTAATTTTACAAGTTTCTTAGATACAATTAAATAGTACTTTTTAATAAAGTAAAATTGAAAATAAAATTCTTACACTAAAATAATATAAGGTTTTAAGTAATTTTCTAATTATACAAGTTAGGGTATTTTATAATGACAAAAATGTAGGACGCTAGATAAATATGTGATCAAGATTTATATTTGAATTTTTAATCCACATTTTAATTTTTTTACTGTATAAAATGATGCTGCCATTAAATAGTCTAAGTTCATTCGGTAGTATATTGTAAATTTTAGACAGGTAATACAGGAAATATTTTTGAGTTGTCGTTTTGTGTGAGATAGGAAGTATACATTTATGATTTTTTATGGCTCTGGTGTTATATTCATGTTCAAAACGGGTTACGGAATTTTTATGCTTATAATAATATTTCAGTATATCAAATACATACAGTTCTCTTAAAGTGAAAACATTAAAATTCGAGAACAAGATTCTAGTTGGGTAACGCATTGGTTTCCTAAGGATGGTTTTAATAATTATTTTCTGACAGACAAATACTTTTTCTAGATTATTTTTATAAGTTCCACCCCAGGACAGAATGCCATATGTTAACAACGGCTGTACAAGAGCATAGTAACAATTCCTAATCAATTTATTACTAAGAATGCCGCTTAAACTTTTAAATATGAACATGCATTTTTTTAATCTTTTTGTTAAACAGTTAATGTGTTCATGCCATTTAAGAGACTGATCAATGATTACGCCAAGGTATTTGATGTTATTAGTTTGTTCAATATACGAGGGACAATTACATGCATTTCGATTGCATATATCCTGGTGTAGAATTAATTGATTTAAATTGACTTTGTCACGAAGTGAAAAACATATAAATTTTGATTTTGATGTATTCAGTTTTAGCAAACTACTATTCAACCATATTGTTATAACTTGTAATATGTGTTCAGATTTTGAGCGAACATCCTCCCAAGAATCACCGCTAACGTGAATAACTGTATCGTCGGCATAAGCAAAAATACTCACACTATCCGTATCAGTATTTATAAACAAATCATTAACGTAAATTATGAAAAGTACAGGGCCAAGAACTGTACCTTGTGGTACACCACACGTTACTGTTGATTTACGAAGCTTTACATGGCTGATAGTATCAAATGCCTTTGCTAGATCTAGAAAGATAGCAGCTGTCGGTATGCTTTTATTTACATCATTATATATTTTTGTTGTCAATGCCGTAATTGCATCCTGGGTGCATTTATTTTGTCTGAATCCGAATTGATTATTTGAAAGGATGTTGTATTTTTCGAAATAATTATACAATCGTGCGGTTATTGCTTTTTCAAAAATTTTTGCTATATTTGATATGAGAGAGATTGGACGATAGTTTGCCATCTGATTACGATCGCCACCTTTATGTAATGGTTTAACAATAGCGCACTTTAATATTTGAGGAAATATTCCCGACGTCATTGACATATTTATTAACTGAGTTAGTGGTTTCACTATATATAATAATATTATTTTTATGGTGGGTGATTGTATGCCATCTATTCCTGGAGAGACATTATTACCTAGACTGTTAATGTAATTGGTAGTTTCTTGTTCAAGAATCGGCTCTAAAAACAGTGAATGAACAACTCGTTTAATCTTGCTTTTAGTATTATTATTAGTTTTTGGTATACTTTTTGTGATGTTTGAGCCAACATTTAGAAAATGATTGTTGAAACTTTCGGCAATTTCTTTATTTTGTGTTATAGTATGATTATCTTTTATAATTTTTTCAATTTTGTTATTATTATTATTTTTATTATGTATTACTTCATTTGTGATTTCCCAGATTTTTTTAGGATTATTTAAATTATTTTTTATTAGATTTGAAAAGTATTCTTTCTTGGTTTTTTTTAATAAACAATTTAAGTGATTATACTTCACAGTCCTGTCCTCATTATTACCACTTGTAGTAGTGCTAACTTCTACCAATACCGTACAACGTTTAAAGAATCTTTCTTCGCCCGTAGTTATCCTGTCCCTGCGCCGGCCCTGTTGTGTCTTACTCGACGCGCCACCTATTGTGTTCATATCACATCCTCACTTTGTTAATTTGTACCATTCCGTAAACAACGAATTATATAACACAATGGAAAAAACTTCCAAAAAAGTCGAGAAATCGACCAGAAAATGAAAGAAAAATACGAAAATGTTAAAGGAAATTAAGAAGTTACAAAAGAAAATGGAGTTGACTTCGTCAAGCAAGTATCTCATTGAATTTTTAGGTTTTTTAGCTTCCGCAAAATGGCGAACACGGACTAGTTTAAGAGAACTTGAAAAGTGGTATGATCACATGAAGTACCTAAACTTTTCACATGGAAATAGTTCTAGTTAGTCGATTTTATTGCAATGGTAAATCATAATAATAATTATACAAAGTGGTCTGATCACGTGAAGTACCAATACTTTGTTCACCAAGGAATCCAGGGGCGATTTTTAAGGGAGAGATATGAGCAATCACTCCCTAAACTAATATAATATACTGCTGGCATAGTATGAAACAATTATAGAAATCATTATCCTTCAGAAATCCATAGATGATAAATGTGTTGCATTTTTCAGGGAAAGCCTGAAGCTGTTCGGCCATTGATAATAATTAGTGTTATCACACGAAGCACTATTTTCCCTTCTTTAAATAACGAGTTCTGCACCACAGATAATCCCTTAATTCAGGTTCTGACTCGGTTTCTAGTCTTGACTGACTCAAGAACCAGTGACTTATCAAATGAGGACGTAGTGCTTATCGAACAACATATTATCGAGCAGGTTAATGACAATATAATTTTTGGGTGAAGACCCACTAGGTAATATGCCTTAAGAACTCCTCACATTTCAGCTCGTTGGGCAGAAATAATTTAAACAGGCGCATTATTATGTGACTTACATTAAGCAATGTCAATACATATTAGGTTTGTAATGGCACCGCACAGTAATTCCAACATTAGAAAGAAACACAAAGAAGGGGGAAGGGGGATCGTAGAAACCAGAACGCAGACTCAAGTAACGACACAAGAAGAAGACATCAGAAGGAAACCCAAACATCATTATTATTAGAGGGAACAGATAATTCAATTATCCTATATATGATATAAGGTATAAAAATAAACTTTTACATCCATCCCAAACCAAAATTGTTTGCCGAAAGTGAATCTGGGCAATGATATATCAAATTTTGAAAAAAGCATCAGTCACCTATTAAATATTGGGGCCATAGAAAGTTGTGTTCACAGAAAGGGGGAATTTCTTTCCTCGTATTCTTTTAAACAAAAACCAAGGGTGATTACAGGTTTATTCTAAATTTAAAAAACCTAAACAAGTTCGCTAATCCACCTCATTTTAAAATTGAAGATTATCGTACAGTTTTTAAAGCTAATCTCACAGAATTCCCTCCTCACAGCCAGTGACGTGAAAGGGTGTAAAATACTGAGGCAATACTTAATCAGTTATCCACACTTGGTTTCGCAATCAATAAGGAAAAGAGAGTATTAACACTAGAGGACATGCACATAACAATTTCTAGGCTTCGAATATAATTCGGTAGATATAACAATATCAGTGCCGAGAGAGAAATGCGTCAAAATTTTAAAATTACTGAATAATTTTTTGAAATGTTCTAGTTGTAAAATTCGAAACCTGGCTGAAGTAATTAGTACATTAATAGCTATATGCCCAGGTGTACCCTATAGCTGGTTGTATACAAAAATATTAGAAAGGTAAAAAATGTTAGGTCTTAAAAGGAAGGGAAATTATAAGGGAATAATGATTATCAAACAACAGGTTAAGAAAGACCCACTACGGTGGTCAGTCACATACCAAATGCAAACAGTGCTATGAGATCTTTACATCATCAACTTATTACCTATACCAATGTTTTTACAACAGCTTGGGGTGCTTCCTGCGGAGACAAGATTATTCATGGTTTTTTGGCCTCCGTCATCAGTGATGAACTAAAGTATTTGCCGCTTTATTTACGCAAACCTAAAATTGCCGCCTCTAATAATAATAAGAAAGTTGCTAATTTCATATTGAATATATATATAAAAAAAAAAAAAAGTGTAACTTATTGTGACTTGTTTAATACCTAAATAATCATTTCCAAACATGATAAAAGCAAATAAATAAGAAATAATTAGGTAATTGTAAATATAATATGTATTAAAACAGTTTTCGCCATGATTTTCATGCGACAAAGTCATTAATGGTAGGCTGAAAGTCAATATCTACCGCCCCTAAATATCTGCCACTTTACGCATGTGCGTAATTGGCATATAGGGTAATCTAGCACTGGCCTCCGCAAGAAGCAGCATACCATATGAAAATGGTCTTAAAGCATTCACAAAAAACATGTGAAACTGCGATATTCTTTCTGAGGGTAGACAGCATAACGGCCATTTTTTCACATAAACAAGGAGTAAAAATTGAAAATCTAAATACAAAAGCAAGAAACATCTGGCAATATTGTGAACAAAAAGGAATAAAAAGACTATGCTTCTTACATAAACTTAAAACTCAATATAGAAGCAGATACAGAATCAAGGAGTCCCACTGTAGATACTTAGTATGAGATCTCTACCTCTCACTTCAATATTATTTGTAAGAAATTTGGCATGCGAGATATATTTGTAATTCACCCAAATACAAAATGTAAATTACATGTCTCATGGCAACCAGATCCATACTCAATATGTACAGGTTTTACTATTTCTTGGGCCAAGATATTTTTTCTTGTGCTTTCCTCCATTCTCCATGGTTCCCAAAGTTCTCAACAAGATTATTATTGAAGAGAAAGCTAGGGGGGCAGTGGTAATACCTAAATGGGAAAGCCAACCTTCGTTTCCCTTATTTTAAAACTGGTAGAAAAAGTCAACCCAAATCAGACACCTTTCAGAACATCACAGCCAATGTGGAGGAATATTTCACTGAAGACAGGTCTTTTATCTGACAGTCTTGTTTAAAACTGAACTTCCCGGAAGCTGGAATTCATGCAATAATTGCCTCTATATCTGCGGGACTCTTAAATAGTATGAATTCTCCTACACAATATGGTGGGAATTTTGTAAAAACAAGCAATAAGTTAACCCATTCGCTTATAATTCAGAACATTTTATACAATTCTTGAACGCATTAAATATAAAGGGTAAGTCTTATTAAGCAATTAACAGCTGCAAATCGGCTCTTATACCTCAGTTTTCCGATCGCCAATAAAAACGAAGAATTAATAGATTCCTCAAAGGAATCTATAATATAAAACCTCAAAAAGCTAATCTTGTCCCGATATATTTGGAGAAAGCCCACATACAAATTGTTTTCTGAAAATACGAGTCGTAAGTCGGTGACACACTGCTAGCAATTATTTCAGCTCACCGGTTACAAACCTTTTCAAAATAAAATTTAAACATGTAAAAAAGTTCGAGGACAGGTTTGAAATATATGTCCCTGATAGAGTTAAGACTACTGGAAAAGGAGGATACCAACCGCTAATCATTATACCCTTCAATGAAAGGACAAATTTGTGCCTTGCGAGTTTACTTACTGCCCACATAGAAAAGACAAAAGATTTCAGAACTACTGATAATGACACATTAATTCTTACCTATAAGAAGCCTCCATAACCCAGCAGCAGTGCAATCAATAAGCAGCTAGGTCAAAAAGGTACTTTTTCAAAAGTGGTGTTGATACGTATTCAAGGGTTGGTATATATTCAAGCTGTACTACTAGACACGCTGCAACCTCAGCGCAGCCCGCAAAAGGTCTAGGTGGTCAAGTAAATTCAGCACTTTTTTAGATTTTTTATAATAAGCCTACCAATATGTCGATACAAACTCATTTCCTCAGGGGATTTTAAAAGACTCGGCTACCTCAAGCCGAGTAGTTATACGAAGTTTTTTATTTTTACTATCAGTATCATTTTGTTCAGCCTTAAATGATAAGACTGCTTGCAGACTTTCTCAAGTCTTGTTTCTAGGATAAACTTTTGTATTCTTATTTTCCAAGTAAGTTTACAGTTAAGTAACTGCGATAACAAGTATTATCAATTCCTGTAAAACGAAAAACGTGTTTTATATCTACGATAGAAATACATTTATAAAACGTATTTTTTCAAAACAACCCTCCAGCTCTATAGATCGTTTATTTTTTCTCTAAACATCTACAAGTGGTAATAATGAGGACAGGACTGTGAAGTATAATTAACAGATCAAACGACTTACCTGTAAGGAAATTTGATCCTAATTATACGAACAGTCCTGTCCGAAATTATTACACCCCTCCCAAGTGCCCAAAAATGTATACGTATGTATAACGTATAACGAAACCCCCATTGAGATATAAAAACGATCTACAGATACAGGATTCTTTAAACTACAGCGAGGATGTGATATGAACACGATAGGTGGCGCGTCGAGTAAGACACAACAGGGCCGGCGCAGGGACAGGATAACTACGGGCGAAGAAAAATTCTTTAAACGTTGTACGGTATTGGTAGAAGTTAGCACTACTACAAGTGGTAATAATTTCGGACAGGACTGTTCGTATAATTAGGATCAAATTTCCTTACAGGTAAGTCGTTTGATCTGTTAATTTTTGTATAATTTATAGTGCTCTTTTAATTGCGGATTATTGGGTTCTTTCATTGTTTTTAGGTACATATTGTTTTTGTTATTGATTGATGTTATTAACCCTTGCGTTACCCACTGTTTTCTTTTAATATGTTTTCTGGTCAATGTTCTAGTTTCAGTTGCTGCGTTTAGAATATCTTTTATTTTGCTTATAAAATTTTCTGTGTTAATATTTATGTCATTTGTGTTTAATACATCTACCCAGTTTACTTTAGCTATATTTTCTAGTACTTCTTTATGATTAACGTTTCGTATTATATTATGTGAGTTAGCTTTGTTGGATTCAAAATTTTTTATTTGTAATATACAAGGTAAGTGATCTGTTATTTGGAAGTTTGATACTATGACATTGAAAAATGGATCAGTTAAGTTTGATTTAATAAACATATGATCAAGACATGTTTTTGTTTGTTCTTGAATTCTAGTTGGAGTATTAATATATGATTTAAATCCGTTTAAGGCTAACGTATTTAAATAGGTTTCAGTACTATGTGAAATTGGGGCAGTTTCTATTATATTGATATTCATATCACCAACCAAGATTTCAGTATCCAGTTTGCAATATTCCGATAAGTAAGTGTCGAGATGGGTATTAAAGTCATTTACATCGCAGCTATGAGATCTGTAAATACCGGTTATTCCAATATTTTTATTTGTCTTGTCTTTAAATATTAGACGCATAAAGCTGAAATTTTCAATTTTAACAATTTTTACAGAGTGTGATAGGTTACTTTTGACGTATATTATGACACCATCATTTTTATTTAATATGAAGAAATGTTATGTATTAATACAAATTCCTTAATTTATAATACTATTGTTTGTGATTTCAGAAAAAATAGTATGTGTATTTCGGTGTGAAAGCACATTCCCGGACTTCGATGCTTGTTGGCCTCGGCTAGCGCCTCGGCCAACAATTTGCATCGTCGTCCGGGAATGTATTGCTTTCACACCTAAATACACAATATACTATTTCACCCATTTTAGTTTCAAAAAATTACTGAAAATTGTATAAGACAACTCTATTTGTGTTATGAAATAAGTTTGGTTCACTTAAATAGGTGGAACAATTGTTTCAAAATATTATATTTATGTAGTCAAGCATCGACATTTAACTGATATAGATTCTTCACCGATGTATTCACCATTGAAACGCGAGGAGTTTTTAAAGGATTTTCAGACACATTTGAAATATTCAGTATCATTGTTTCACGAGCTCAATAATGTTTTTTATAATTATCTCGTTTAATATGACAAATAAAATTCCATTTTTATGTAAAAGCAAATGTCAAATATGATCACATTTCAATAATTTGACAGAAAAATTTCCACTTATTAATTACGCCCAGGGTACCCTGGAAGAGAAAAATTTCCGGACATTTTTTGGGTTGCTATGGTAACAAAACCAAGAACAAACTTCCGATTGGCTAAAAAAGTGAGGTATGAAATTTTCATTATAATTTTCGAGTAAACATAAACATAAACACACCACAGATAGTAGACAACAATGAAATAAAGACAATTAAAAATAAATAAAAAAATTTAAAAAACCGAAAAACAAACTAAAAAATTTTTTAAGATAATGCGTTTAGGAATTATGGCTTTATGGATTGATTTACAGATTTCGGGTTTAAGGGTTTTGAGTTTATGGGTTTAAAGTTTTTGGATTTTGGATTTGCAGGTTTGCGGTTTATGAGTTTAGCGAAATTTTGAGAGTACTCCGTTAAAGTATGATATCACGCGAGTATTTTAAAGAAAAATATTCTCGAATCCGTTATGATTTGTTGAGTAGGCATACTTTTTCCTAAAAAAATAACACTGTACGGCGCTCAGTCAACTGAACCTTATTATTACCTAATATTGATGTTGAAATCGGGTAAAAATACGTTTAAATTCATTATTTGTTCATTTTTATACCGACTCAAATTCGATATTGGATAATAAGACTCAATTAATAGATATAATTGTCTTCAGATCTACTAAGCAGCCAAAAAATGTCGGCGTCTGTGATCTTTACCGCACTGCCAAAGACGCCTACAGTTTTTACACGCATGGCAAGTGTGTAGCCAAATATAACGGTGAAATTTTATTTTATAATTTGTGTTAACCTTTTAGTGACCTTTTTATTTAACTTCTATCCAGTAAAAGAACATATTAATCGTTTTGAGAGAATTCTGAAATCTCTATGTATCACATATCATGTAAATCTGCAAATATATGGCAACCATATTGGATTCACCATTGCATTATTAATTTTTGGGATCAAATTCGGTATCCTAAAATACCTTCTAGCCACCAATTTTAATGCAATTCTGATGAAATTTGAGGTAAGCTTTAGCCAAATATGGCCAAGTTTTTAGAGAAAACTATTTTTCTTCCAATTTTTGTTCACCTTGCTCTAGATATAGCTTGATTAAATTATTATGGGACCACCGCTGAATCATATCTTGCAGTTTGAGAAAGATTTCATAGAAATCGCTTAAGCCATTCCAGAGTTATGATTGAGCAAATATAAAAAAAAAACATTCATACGCGTTCATTAAAATTTTTGAAGTCTGTTAAGAAATTAAGAGGTATATTATTATTAGTCTGTTAGACCTGTTTCTTCCATAAAGGCTAATGTGCGGTCGATGAGAGCTTTGGCAATATTTTTCTGTTTCCTGAAATGTGGAAATCACAAGGAGTGCTCATTCGCATAATATGTGGTGAATTGTTTCTTCATCTTCAGCACATATCCTGCATTTTGAATTCCTTTAGTCGCTTAATTACCTACTTAGTGCGCAGTGTACATCTCAGCTGTTTTCTGGTCAGCTTTAGCAGTCCGGCGGTCTTTGATTTGGATGATTCATCAATGAGTGTGCGTGTCTGAAAAATTCCTTGTGTTCTTCTCAGTCTGATGATCATGTGATGAGGTATAGATTTATGAGAAGATGTGAGGAAAATATCATGAGGGAGAGGGGGATACAAGGTAGGTTTAAGTGGAGGTGGCGTAATAGTTTGGGGGAGGAATTAGCAGTATTATAGAGTGAAACGATGAACGCTACCAGACAGAAATTTATAAATTCTGTAGTTCTCTCTACCTATTAGGCTGAAAGTTGTGGCTAAAATTCATTCTTATCGACGACGATGCCCGCCTCTCCTCTATGTAGGTGACAAGAATTAATTTTTAGACATAATTCTTAGGCCACGGTACGTGTATTCCCTGACATGTATGATGTAGGATAAGATGGCTATCTCTATTTCCAGATATGAATCTAGAGGAGCATATCAATTAAAGTTGAATTTGGCAAGCCGACTAGAAAAGCAGCTATTTTTGCGAGAATCGTTAAAGAAGAATGAGAACGAATTCCTCGTCACCGTGTACCAGACGATTACAAATAATATTTAAGACAAGGTAGTCCTGCAAAATACTAATTACATAACTTTTAACATAGTGGAGCAAAATATATAAATTGCAACATATTTACTTTTGACAAATATCATCATATTATGAACACAAGTTGAGATCAATAAGTTTTCTTGACCGAATCATCATTTCAAGGTAAGATGTCTCAAGGTTGAATGATTCGCATTAAATTTTATTAGCTTGTAGCAAAGGAATAAATAACTCTTTATTGCAGGGAGAAGAACTCAATAAACTTATCTTGTAAAGGGGGAGGTACATAAAACTATTTAATTTTGATAACTAAAACGGGCTAACATTCCCCAATCCATTCTTAGTACACGCAAATTAGATTAAAAAACACTGAATAGGAGAAATAATTAAGTAATAACATTTGAGATGCGTACTCTAGATAGGGTTAGAAATAGATACCTGAAAAGTTCCCCCCTATTTTTGCAAAAAATCACCCCTGACGGGGGTGTAAACCGTTCGGAAGAGAAAAAGTATAGGAAATAAAAAATTTGTCATTAAATTCTGCATAAAAAATGTCCTATTAACCTTGTAGCTTACAGCGTCCGAACGGAAGCGGTAAAAATCAATCATGTTCGAAGTTTAAATTGAAAAAAAAATAAAATAGAAAAAAATCATTCCTGTGCATATTTCTCGTTAAAGTAACCTGTTTTAAGATATTCGCGGTGAAATTTCGAATAGGATCGATTTTTACCTGTGCTCTGTTCGGACGCTGTTAGCGCGAAATAGGTGAGGAAAAGCTACAAGGTTAATAGAACATTTTTTATGCAGAATTTAACGATACATTTTATATTCCCTATACTTATTTTTCTTCCGACGAACGGTTTACCAGATAAAAGTAAAAAACCAGCTTTAAGTGCCCGTTAGAGGTGGTTTTTTGCAAAAATTGGGAACTTTTCGGGTATCTATTTCTAACCCTATCTAAAGTACGCATCTCAAATATTATTACTTTATGAATTATTTTTTCTAAAATATCTAATTTGCGTGGACTATCTCTTAAATTGTAGCTGACATGTGGTTTTCAGAATCATTGCTATTAGGATAATTTTTAGTTTGAACGATAATAAAGAAAGCTGAGTCCAGTCGACAGACGATTTTGGCTGGGTAAAAGGGTGACAGACGCGCCAAAGTTTTAATAAAATGTGTGATGCCTGAAACCTGCCGAAACTATAAAATGAAGATACCTGGAAGAAAGCGGCACATTATATTCAATTAGTTATAACGTCAATAATATTTACTCAACAATTTAAGCTGTAATAATAATATTACAATTAAAAGAGGTACAATATTCCAAAATATACAAACCCACAGCGTAGCGACGCTTCGAGACATCCTCATTTCCTGTGCGGGTGGATAATAATAATATTTAATTCCTTGTTGAGTATCCAACATAAATGGTGCATCAGCATTTTGCAATTGCAAGCAAGTTCAATGTTTACTGGCGCTGATCTTGCTTACGCTGCTGAACATGTGTATCTATAAATATAAAAATATATTCAAACAGCATTGGCTCAGAATAATAATTTCTAATGATCAAATATGGAAAACACTGAAATTTAATTATGACTTGCTTTAATTTTTACTATAATATATTTACGAATAAAATTAGGCATTAGGTTTAACAATATCCTTTGCTATAATAATTTTGTTGTTAAGATGTGGAAAAGCAAAGGGGAGAAAATCCACAATCACCAGAGAGATGAGTTTTCCCTTTAAACGAACTCCTCCCTTAAAAAGCAATGAATACTGTAAATGAGCAGCCACGTAGGTCTTAATTCACTTGAACTAAAGCACGGTCCAGAATGTATTCTGCAGGGAATTGAGAATTTCTCAACCGAAGGCTGCCATGTCGAGTAACGCGTGTAGAGAAAATTTCCCTAGACAAATTTCGGTTGAACTGAAGCAGTTGACTGAGTCAGAACGCGATGTTGCCAGGCAATTCAAGTTACATCCAGTGCAACTAGATAAATGGCAAAGAAAATAGCTGACCACCCAACACTGCCGTTGGTCAAACAAAATTAATTTTCATTATGGAGTAAATATTTACGCGTGAAAGTAAGTCATTTTTAATTGGTTAATTTTGGAAAACATTGATTTCAATTATTGAAAAGTATAAAAATGATACCATTTTTAGGTTGATACGATTTTTTTTTAATTTCAAAATTGTTATTGAAAAATGTCATGTCTTCGTCAGTTGGTCTGTTCATAAGTACGGTAAAATTTTAATAAGTGTGGAAATTATGAACTTCTAAGTCTATGTCGATAAAATGTGAGAATTTGCAGAGGTAAGTTTGGCAAGCGGACACTTTTTTATCTGTTAAAATAGGTACCCAATATAATGAGAAGAGATAAAGACAAAATATTGAGGCAACTTTCTTATTTGAATCTTTTTTCCTAGGATCAGGAGTTTTCGCGAAAATAACATGTGAAAATACAGACTCTCCCGCGAACGAAATGATGCAGAGAATGGTACAAATGTTGTAGAACTCAGAAAACTTATGAAAATCGATATAAGGCAAAAATCGAATTAGAAAAATGTCTCGCCTCAAAAGAGGCGTTTTTAGCACATCAAAGTAATTTTTTTTTGAAACTACGCCGAAAATTGGTTTAGAATTTTTTTTTAACATTTCCGATGACGCATATGCACAAAATGCAAAAAAGTCGCCGAAATTTTTTAACATCGCACCACGACGTTCGACGTCCTATGCATAAAAGTCGGAACTGTGCCGAAATATTATTTTTAATTTTATGTCCCTTCAAGATATAATGTATAATCACAAACGAATACTGAACACGGGCCTAGAAAATTTTAAAATTTAAAAGTTGGCAGGCAAAATATTTAGTACCAATCCGAGGAAAGTGTAAAATACGCGTTTCTACCACAATTGTAAACTATTCCCTTCCGGCAGTTTGATCATGGAACAGGAGCATCGTATCGCCATTAGAAAAATATGACTTCATGCCGAAAGGCGGATTTTGAATTTTTATCAAAATAATAGAAGAATAGAATAAACAAAAACTCGACCCTTATTGGGTTATATGCCGTTAGCAGAGGTGTAGCTATGCACTAAGGTGGTTCTTACTTTGCGAAATTGGATTTTTTTTTCGGTCTCACCCCCTAGAGTTTTTCCAATTATTTTAACAATGAAGTATTCACAATTTTAACTCGATCGGGTAACGCTAACCCCTGCTTTAAGGCCATTAAAAGTCACTGAAATACGCAATTTTCATCGATAGTTTTTTCTTACAATTTTTTCGGCCTCATCCCCAAAGTGGTTCCAATTATTTAAAAAATGAAGTATATAAAATTTCAACTCGATCGGATAACGCTAACCCATGCCACAAGGCCATTAAAGTCACTAAAATACGCAATTTTCATCTATTTTCAATAGTATCTCGTGAACTGTTGATTACATCGAAATGTTATACATACATAATTGGAAGAAAATTTATTTTTATAAAATGACATTACTTTGCATTTTTCTCATACATTTAATAGTTGAATAGGAATAATGAAGCTTCGGTTGGCATAAACAGGCACCAGAACATTCATGTTCTCGTTGAAACGACAAGATACACGTTTTGTGTCCCATGAATTAATCGAATTAGCTTCCCCTTATTGTAAGGGATGTCGGATTTAACGAAACTGTAGCAATGGCTCAGACCCGATTGAGTGAAACAACGTGGTTAATCGCTGTTATCTCTACCGAGTTCGAGCCTCAACTGCAGCAGATGGCAATATCGCAGGAAATCGTTGTTGTTAAAAAACGACCAATGAAAAAGAGTTTGCAGCAGACAACCGCGACAGATACCGTGTTGCTATAAGACATCTCTACATTAAAGGGAAGCTAATTCGATTAATTCATGGGACACAAAACGTGTATCCTGACATTTGTTCTGGTGCCTGTTTATGCCAACCGAAGCTTCATTATTCCTATTCAACTATTAAATGTATGAGAAAAATGCAGACAAATGGCATTTTACAAAAATAAATTTTCTTCCAATTACGTATATATAACATTTCGATGTAATCAACAGTTCACGAGATACTATTGAAAATAGATGAAAATTGCGTATTCTAATGACTTTTCCTTGTGGCGCGAGTTAGCGTTATCCGATCGAGTTAAAATTGTATATACTTAATTTTTTAAATAATTGGTACCACTTTAAGGGGTGAGGAAAAAAAATTGCAAGAAAAAACTATCGATGAAAATTGCGTATTTCAGTGCCTTGAGGCACGGGTTAGCGTTATCCGATCGAGTTAAAATTTTGTATACTTCATTTTTAAAATAATTGGAAAAAGTTTAGGTGGTGAGATCGAAAAAAAAATCCAATTTCACAAAATAAGGACCACCGTACAATGCATGGGTAATTCGGGCAGATGCCCGGGGCCCCAGGCTTTTAGGGCCCTCCGGGTCACACGAAATATTAATATCGTGTTATTATTAATTATATCGTGTTTGCATTCGCAGCGGTGTGGTTTCTACTGTATATACCCATCTTGCCTGAGTGAACGCGAGCTTCTCGAGTGCATTGTGGGACACGGTCGATGCGCATCAATCAGAAACATGTCATGTCACTTATATCAGGGTATCTCTACATATGAATAGTGGAGTATATTTTCCAGATTCGAAGATTTAGCGGAGTGGCCGGTAATTTAAATTAATTCACAAACAACAGGGTATTATTTTCCTGGTATCATTCACATGATGCCCAACATAAAGAGGATTCTCAATAGTTTCTGTCACTATGTAGAAGTTAACTAAATAATAGATTCTACTAAAAAGTTTTTGTTTTAATCTTCAAAAAATATCTCTAAACAGTGAGAAATAAATTTTCACTTAGTTTTACTAATATCTGTCTACCTTTATTAGTGGAAAGTAGCAAAGAACTGTGCTTTATTACCTAATATCAATTTGAAATCGGTGCAAAACGTATTTTTGAAATTAGATATTCTCGCACCGATTTCAAATTAATATTAGGTACAGTTCCTTGCTACTTTCCACTAATAGGTAGACAGATATTAGTAAAACTGAGTGAAATTTTATTTCTTACTTTTCAGAGACAGTTTTTGAAGATTATTTGAAGGCGGTTCGATTTTTTTTCTAATTTTTTATATCTTTTGTTTTTGTTTTTTCATATCACTATTGTCTATAGTGCCCCATGTAGCCTAGCTACGCCTCTGGCCGTTAGTACGTTTTTGCGAGACAGCGGGAAAGCTTCTTATAACTCATATCCGTCAGCCGTAAAAAGCTATTCAAGTGATAAGTTCTTGTGAATGATCAAATCTCTGTTAGGAACTATTAAGCTAGTCCCAAGCGAATCAAAATTAAAGTGAATATATTATTACCGTCAGTGTCAAGTCAAATAGCCAAATATAAACTTCTAAGAAATTGTGAATCTCTTTGTGCCAGTCGATCAATACTATTATTCTCAATTGCCCGTTTGAGGGAGGCGTCCGCCCTTGCTTTGCTTAGTATACATATTCACATTAAAATATATAACTAACTAGATAGGCTCTTTACCAACATTTATTTGTACTCTTTTGAACTTAATACAATACATGGCATTATTATAACTCTTGAATTTCCTTGATTGAATGATTTATTTTAAGTTTCGCCTTTCTTGCGTTTTCGTGTAATAGGTCGATAACTGAAGGTGTAGGATCCTCATAATGGTCTAGGAGATAGCTACATATGTGGGGCCTGAGATATAATTTGTTGGCATTGCTGTTATGTTTTAGTAAATATTTTATCTTATGTAAGTCAGACCTCCCCCCTGACCGTTTTGGTGCTAGTCGCCCAGAACATATTCAATCGTGGAAGAGTGTATAACACTTTGGGGCTTGGTGTTAGTTGAAAAAGGTATCTTGGCGATCAACATTCGATATATGCCAACTTTTTTTCTCCGTGCAAATGGCAGCACTGGCGTCATTAACTATGGCCAAAATTGGAACGTAGTATAACCCTTTCTGACCGGGCGGAAAATTTTCCTTGTATAACGTTTAATTTTTAGTCACTACAGATTCATGTGCCTACGTTACTGCCCGAGCCTGAGACTTTAAGTCTTGGGTGTAGGTACGTGATTAACAGACTGGCAGATTATTCATAACTCTTACCTTATTAGTTGTTCTCTATAATACAATATCAAATATATATAAATAAATACTTGTGGCGCTCAAAAGATAATCTCTAAAGGTAGAGTGGGCGCCACCTTATCTAAGAATATAGATTAATTACCTATATATACATTGATAACCTAGAAATACAAGGTAACCCGGGTTATTTTATGTTGATGAAATTTAATCAATACCAATTAATAACAACACCGTATAACAAAAAAAAACAATATATTAACAAGAATGATTGTACAGTGTACATCAAAAAAATCTTTACAACTCACTATAGAATACCGTAAATCAAGCTTGACTCCACGGGACGTTCATAAAATATGTCATTACAAATTAACATAGCAGAATCGGTAATGCAACGAAATAAATAATGCTAAACATAGACTTAAACTTCTATTACAAACATATGTAATGGAGTATTTATTACAAGCCTATCAATAAAAAACATGAAAATTATGCAGTTGCTGAACCCTAGCTGGGCTCGAAAAAATCCTAAAAGTGGTAGACTAGTCCGTAACACTAACTAAATAACGGAGAATTACACGGAATGGCGATAATTGTCTAAAAGTTTCTCCCGCACGAATATTGCCATGAAAGAACACTAGTAGAGAATTTAATGGTTCTAGGGGCACGGACTGAAAATGTCCACGGTAGTATTCGGCTACTCTAACAAGGTAATTTAAAAAGAAAAAACTTATAGTTTTGTTCCCTTGTACCACTTACTGCCCTGGCTGGGATTTTACAACACATCGTGTAACTTCTACAATAACCAGCCTTCCAGATCACAAACACTATACATGCTGGAATAGGTCTTCATTAAACAGAAGTTAATAGCAGAACACATTTATTATGTTCGTTAACACAAAACAGAGAAAATAATCAGACAATTTCTTGTAACAGATATCAGTAATACGGAAAATTGCTGTTTAAGCACAGATTTACTTGATTTACACTGATTAGGAAGTTTAAACATTACTTGTCGACAACATTAATCACTAGGGATTACACTAAATTTTACAATATCTCATACTAATTTTTTTACTACAAACTCATAGAAGGCACCATAAGATAACTTGCTTCTTTAGCTCAGTCCCCATCGAATCTAACATGGCGCTTCATAAGTTTTGTTTATATATTTTCCCCGTAGGGGTTACAAAAGCATTATTGAGGCATCCACAGTCACCAATCAAAATCTCTTATACCTTATATAGTAGTATGATCTCATCGGCCGCGGGCTCTCTCCCCGCACAGTAGGACGTAAACAGTCCCGCGTTTTACCACAAAGCCTGATATATATAATCGGCTTCACCAAACGTGCATACTACACGCTTATAGTCGGTTTCAAAAAAATTGAACGTTACAGTTGTCAATGCTCATTGCTGAAAAACCATATGCCAACATTTTCTGCTTGACCATTTTCCAGATTTTTTGGCCAAAAATTAGACTTTTGGCCTAAAACGGGCTAAAACTGGTGCTTTTCAAAAAAAAAATGTTGGCACCTTATCAGACTTGTAGTTTTTGTACCAAAGTCTCTGTGAGTGGCAACATTTTTTTTTCAATGTAACCCCCCCCAACCCATCCACCCCTAAACTGCCCCCAAAACCCCCCAACATTCAAATACTTTGTTATGTTAAAAAGGATAATTTCTCGGTCATTACTCGCCAAATGTGTCATTTTTGTATCCTTTTTGGCATAATAATCAGTATTATTATTTTGGCATAATAATCGGTATGTTTGGGGGTTCTGGATTGAGAAAAAAATGTTGGCACTCACAGAGACTATTCTTTTTTACAAAAACTACAAGTCTGAGAAGGTGCGAATATTTTTTTTTTGAAAATTACCAGTTTTAGCCCGTTTTAGGCCAAAAGTCCAATTTTTGGCCAAAAAATCTGGCCAATGGTCAAGCAGAAAATGTTGGCATCTGGTTTTCCAGCAATGAGCATTGACAACGAAAATTTTCCGCCTGGTCAGAAAGGTTATACTACGTTCCAATTTTGGTCATAATTGATGTCTCCAGTGCTTACACGGAGAAAAAATGTTGGTATATATCGAATGTTGATCGCCAACTAACACCAAACTCCAAAGTGTTATACTCTGTTCCACAATTGAATATTTTCGGGGGCGGCTAGCGCCAAAACGGTGAGATAAAATACTCAGAAAAATATTTGCTAAAACATAACAGCAATGCCAACAGGTTATATCCCAGGCCCCATATATCCAGCTATCTCCTAGACTATAAGGTCTGCACGCCTGTTATTCAGGACGTCAATGAAATCACGGAAATTAATGAGAAATTCTATAAAAGTAATTAAGAATTAAGAAATGATTAGAGTAATAAGCAGTGTTTAGAAATAAGACAAGTGCATCGTAAGAAGGCAGAATGGCGAAAGCAGTAAGCCATCCACGGTAGATATAACTTTAAACATTTCTCATCTATTACGGGCCTCCGGTTCTTATTCGTCTCTTAAAAAATTAACCGAATCCCACTGAGACTAGAAAAGCCATTCTACGTTGAAGAAGGAGCGACGTGGCGCCCTTAATATAATAAATATTGTCACGTCCTTTAGCTGAGCGATGGTGAGTTCTTCTACATATACACAGAGTAAATAATGACTGTGGTGTAGTTAGTAGATATTGAGCGTAAACTTGAACTCTCTTTTGACATCGAAACGCTAAGTTGATGGTAAGTATAATTCATTCTTGTTTAAAATTTTACATATTAATGCAATAGCATGTTCAAATTTGTTTTAGGTAATAATTGAAGACCTAAGTGTCACACTTTTAAAGTTTTGAGTAAATTAAATAAAACGATTTTGAGTTGGAACTTATTTATTTTGTCTTCGATTCAAATAAATAATACCTCATAAAATAGATAATTTTGGGTTATGTTCTTTTGTTTACACTAATATTAAAGAACAATATCAAGCTGTTATGAAACTAGATTTTTCTGTCCAAAACTGTGTACATCCACTAAAATTACTGGTTGTATGTATGACATGACGCCTTTATAATTAAAAAGTTTCTATAAAATATTACAAATTTAGAATTCACCGTTTATTGGGTGTTAAATCTATATCAGGGGTGTTCAAAAATTGCATAAAGTAATTTTTTTTAAAAATGCGACATAACACCTTTATCCACTTAGGTCTTCAATTAATAGCACGAGAGCCCACCTACAAAAATGGAACACGTAAGCTGGAAAGTAAAAAATTGGTATGGATGCTTATCAAGTCTTCGCTGAACGTATGTAGTCGGCCATGGCAATCCGGGTTGCAGCGGCGCAGGGGCAGCCATTTCTGTTATAGGGCTCAGATGATTTTTAAATTTGACGCTTTCCCATGACGTCCAATCAAAAAAAGTTTCAGACTAAAGTTTTTTAGTTTTGTGGGCAACAACTTTTCTGTTTTACAATTTTCTTTATAGCACATACTTTCGTCGTAAAAAAATATTGAAAATTGAAAAATTTCTGGTGCAAATTGACCTCGGAGTAAAAAATTGCAAAGAGCAAAAGATTAATATTTTTGGAGTAGAATCGAAATCCACTATAAAAACCCCATTAAATCCCTTTAAAAGTAAAACCCCATAGTCATAGCCATTATGTACAGCCCACAAAACTGAAAAACTTTTGTCTGAAACTTTTTTTGATTGGATGTTACGGGAAAGCGTCACATTCAAAAATTATTTGAGCCATATAACAAAAATGGCTGCCCCTGAGCCGCTGCAACCTGGATTACCATGATCGACTACACACGTTCAAAGAATGACTTGATAAGCATACCCACCAATTTTTGACTCTCCAGCTTACGTGTTCCATTTTTGTAAGTAGGCTCTCGTGCTATAATTCTTTATATGATGTTAATATTAATTTGTTGAATGAATTTTATCAAGTGGTTTTTATTATTATGTAATTTTCTAATAACTGCGATGTTGATTTTTACTGTTTATTTACTTGTTTTATATATTATTAAATATATTCCCTCCACCGTTTTACGTTATCTTCAATCTCCAATAGTACTCTTTCAATGTTGAAAATTATTTATAACAAGAAATGAATCACAAATTTAAAAAATAATAATAATTTTATCAATGAACTAATTAGTCTTGTCAATGAATGGTTTCTAGAAGGAAACGCCGAGATCACAATTTTTGACTTGAAGGCTGTGTTTGGACTATTTAGGAGGTACCCTAAATATACCAAAAGCCCCCGAACATCGGAGGTGCGAGAGATGCAGGGGGGGCGCGAAGAAGGTCCCGGTTTTTGGCTTTTCGCTCATATCTCGAAAACGGTTAGCCATAATAAAATCATCGTGGAAAAAAAATTGTTGTACAGATATCCGTTCATAGCAGACTGAACTCAAATATTGAATCAAAAATGCCTTTTTGTGTCTGTAGGTGTGTGTCATGGTGTATATGTATGTGTGTGTGTGTGTGTGTGTGTGTGTGTGTGTGTGTGTGTGTGTGTGCGTGTGTGTGTGTGTGTGTATACCGTTTCTTGTAAACACGACAACTTTTGTTAGACTTAAAATTGGGCCATATCTGTAATACATGTTGATAACCAGAGGCCTACAAACTCTCACAACATAATAATCTTATTAAAAACAACATGTTCCAAAGGAGGAGGGTCTC
This sequence comes from Rutpela maculata, assembly GCA_936432065.2. Classification (NCBI taxonomy): domain Eukaryota; kingdom Metazoa; phylum Arthropoda; class Insecta; order Coleoptera; family Cerambycidae; genus Rutpela; species Rutpela maculata. The sequence goes on along the minus strand of OW386287.2, from coordinate 67,687,900 downwards.
TAAGGCCGGTTTTCGGCCTAATTTATTTTTGAATAAAAAACACTGATTTTTTTTTATTATCATCTACTACCAATATCGAATCGATTCCACTACAAACGAAACTTTCGCGCACTCACCTTCCCTATTTATACCCCCCCCCCCTAAACAATTAAATAATCAGCATTCAGTTGATTTTTTTGCAGGTCATTGAAACATTTTAACATAACTGTTGTTGAATGATGATATTTTTGATTTTGTACGTGTATTTTCGTTGTTTCGGAAGAGGTGAGAGAGAGGGGAGGGGGTGGAATCGATTTAATATTGTTAGTAGATACCAAAAAAATGTTTTTCGAGTTTTTTCCTCAAGAAATAAATTAGGCCGATAACCGGCCTTAGAGACCCTCCTCCTTTTAGAGTAACATTGATATATCATCTAATTTAAATAAAGTTGGTTTGAACCTAACATACACCCAGTATATTGCGGTTTATAAATCTTATACATCTTCATATTTTTGTACGCTTAATCAAAAAACGCATTTTTCTCTGATATTAAAATGAAACCAATTTTACGTAAGAGTCAGAGTTTGTAGGCCTCTGGTTGTGACCATGTATTACAGATATGACCCAATTTCAATAGGGATTATTGCTGTTTACATATGCTTCAATTATGCTGTTTACATATGTTCCAAATTGTAATTAAATATTTTAAGTCTAACAGAAGTTATCGTGTTTACAAGAAACGATATACACACAAACACACACACACACATACATATACATGCGCACACACACTTACAGACACAAAGACATTTTTATTCGATATTTGAGTTCAGCGTGCTATAAAACGGATATCTGTACAACAAATTCTTTTCCACGATGATTATTAAAAAAATTTTTCAATTTTTAATAAATTTATAATAAAGTTGGAATACAGTTAAAAGATATACAATCCATTACTGAACCATAACAGATACGACAAAAATTAATAGAAACACTATTGTAGAAAATTTAGTCAGCTTTAATTTTGAATATTGTCACTTTTTGATTATGGCTAACCATTTTCGAGATATGAGCGAAAAACAAAAAACCGGGACCTTCTTCGCGCCCCCCTGCAACCCCGCACCTCCTATGTTCGGAGACTTTTGGTATGTTTACCTCCTAAATAGTCCAAACACAGCCCTCAAGTCAAACATTGTGATCTCGGCATTTCCCCTCTAGACCTCCCAATTGAACGTTCATTGATAGAACTAAATGTTATATACGTGGCACTTATTAGATAAAACAATTTACGGATTGTACACTTTTGGTTTTATCAATGATTTGCAACTACTTGCAGTGTCACTGTGCTAGGAAATTAATTATTTATCAGATTTTTTTCAGTTTGTATGACGTTAACTCCAGAGCCATTAGATTTAACTTTTTATTTTCTTTTATCCAAATTATATATTCCATCGTTTGGAGATATTAAAAGAGTATAGTTCTTGAGAAATGCTTTTATATTTTACGACGTGCTCCGCAAGCCTCGATCGTAAAAATTTCCGAACAGTTGTTGTTTGACCTCTTAACTGTATATAATTATTAATTTCTGTGTAGGAACTTGAATATTAAATATAAACAAAACATTTCTCAAAATCATACATATATTAGTAAAACTAAATTATTGATTCTAACTAAATACTACTGTTTCGGAAATATAATATAAAATGAATTAATAATAATTATTTAATGTAGATACACTGTGCGTTAGAAAAGTTCTAACAGAAATATCTCAAAAATTAAACGATGACGGTCTGTTTAGCACTGCGGGGAAACAAGGGCCACCCTTAGCCACCCCAATTATAAAACCTCAATGGCAAGCTATCCTATGCGACATCAAATTAAACTAAACTAAATACCAGAGGCGGATCGTGACATGGCAGGTTGATGAGGCAGGGCTCTAAACACTCAGACAGGTATAGTCCCCTGAGGTAAACCAGAAAAAGGCAAAAACCCCGAAAGTTCTGCGACTGGACCGCAAGACATCTTCCCCCCGTTTTCGAGGGCCGGGAACACGACGGTGACAATATTTTCTGACCTACCCTCCAACCGCTACCTCTAAACCGTGAAAACCACCTCTTTTTCCGATTTTCCGGTGCTAGGCATTCTTTTATCGGAAAATTTTATTAACGAAAATTGTTTAGAATTGTCCCTAAATTCAAAATTTAATCAAAATTAAAAAATATTGAAATTTTGTTTAAAATAAATTTATTTTTGTGTTACATAAAAATGACAATTTTGAGAACCTGGCAGTGAGCTGTTAAAAACTTGTGTTTGCCAGGGAAATCTTATACAAATTTGTTATAATGTATAACGGAAATTGATACAAACAGTATAAACAAGTAGTAAAAAATTTAATATAGAAAACTAATTAAAGAAATAAAACGTGAAAAATAGTATTGATTGAATGAAACAAAACGTCCGTCTCTTTTATATTTTTTAAATTTTTTCTTTTTTTTATTTTGATATTGGGTTTTTGGAGAATTCTGAACAACATTCAATAATAAAATTTTCCGATAAAAAAATGCCTAGCACCGAAAAATCGGAAAAGGGGGTGTTTCTTTCGGTTTAGGAGTAGTGGTTGGAGGGTAGGTTGGAAAATATTGTCGCAATCTCACACTCATCAATCCTTAACGTGTTTGGATGCTTTTCATTTTCTAGTTCTACAATAATATCACCGGCATACAAAAAAGCATTCTGAACTGATCATTAGACATGTCATTTTATATGTATTTTGGTACGCTGAATTCAAATCTGATTATAAAAAAGCCCAGGTCATCAAAATTTTTTCCTACTGTCAATTTAATCCTCAAATAACGGAATATTAGGAGTATTAGGCGTTTATTCCAAAAATAGGCAGACGTCCACCAGACGAACCTAAATCTTATCGCTCCATCAGCTTAACCTCTTTTCTCCTAAAAACAATGGAGAAAATATTAGATCAACATATCAGAAGCGAAATCATTAAAGGGAAACCCCTTCACTCAAAACAGTTTGCCTATCAACCTGGCAAATCAACAATAAATGCTTTACACGGTCTGGTTAAATACATTGAAAAGACATTTACAGCAAAGGAACTGGCTTTGTATACTAGATATACAGGGTGCTTTTAATTCATGCAAAGCGCCGTAGAATATAATCCCCAACAATCAAATGGATACAATCCATGCTAAGAAGCAGAATAATTGCCACAAATATGGGAAACGAGTCAGCCACCGTGACTGCAGTTAGGAGTTCTCCACAAGATGGAGTCTTATCGCTCTTGCTGTGGTCAATGGTGGTCGACAATCTCCTTCATGAGCTGAGTAATTATGGCTTCAACGTTCAAGGCTATGCTGATGACCTGGTCGTTACTGTGAGAGGCAGGCATTAGGTTATAATCTCAAAGAACATGCAAATTCCCTTAAACATAATATCTAAATGGTGCTCGTTGTTTAGTTTTTGAGATATATCCATTACAACTTTTCAGTGAAATACTCAGTATGTATTTCTAAAATTTGTTACATGTTGGTAATAAACTGATGTATGTATATTGGCATGTTTGTTATTATAATATGCTAAACTTTATATTTTAAAGAAAATATTTGAAAAACGATGATTTGTTTTAAGTAAATTATAAACTCAGGTCTCGAGAGTATTTAAAATCGATTAACAATTCGAGAGGTTGTTTCCAGTATACAGTTTAAAGACACTCCCGGTAAATGTTTAGACATGTTACCGCTTTTTAATTATCTATTTACTTAGAAATATAAGTAAATAACTCTAAGATATAGATTTGACATAAATTAGTCGATGGTGTACATAAAAGGAATCAACACATTTTGTATCTAATTGTGATTGTGATAGTGATTTTATTAACATATCATGTAAGTGTTATTTATATTTTCACAATAACTTTAGTAACATATCAGTCATTTTTTCTTAAGATTAATGCAATTCTTTGACGTATTCATAATTCATGAAAATCCGGCAGTTTTAAGCCAGGAAAATATGTTTCTCCTTATTTTTTTAAATAGTTTGAAGTTACAAAATTATATATTTTCTATGTTATGATAAGATATTCCTTAAATTAGTAAACAGTAAACGTATTCATAAAAATATTTTATTATGTAAGTACTAAAATTTAAATGACATCTCATTATAATACGAGTTTTTTAATAATCTGAATATATCTTTATTATGGGAGTTCACATAGTACGTACGTACTCTAAAACTTGCTTGTAGGTACTCCAAAGAGAAAGTGAATTCTTCTTAAAATGATTTCAAACAGTTTTGGTCGTGGTTTGTTATATGTAGGAAAATAAATAATTTTAGACCGACTGAAACTTTGTTCTAATAACACTTGCTTATTTACATCATAAAAAATAAGGAAATAGTAGCGGATTTCGATGGTTTTGGGCACAGGTGAGCTTGTAAAAGAACTTCTTTAATAGCACACAACGGACGTCCGTTTTATGTTCATTTAATGTACTGACGTCCACGGACATAAATTGGACGTCTACAGGACGTCCATCATCGGATTTACTTTGAAATTCTACGAAATCGTCCTCTAAATGTCCATTTTATGTAAAGGAAACATGTACATTTTACAAGAGATGGACGTCCATTTTGTGTCCGTTGATTTAAATATTATATATTTGTAATAGTATCTCCATACCGCTTTCTCTCCAACACGTTCAGTTCCTTAGACCTTATTATTTACATAAATATTTACATACATAGTTAGAGGTTGACCTATTAAAAGCATGTTAAAAATTAGATTAAAATGCATTAAAAAACAAAATCTAGCCGTGTTGTGCTTCCAATTATACATTTAAGTAAGTACTGTTATAAAAGTTTAGTGTTCGAGTGCGTTAAGGCGTTGTCTTACAAAAAATGTGGACCTCCTGCTTTGTAAGACAACCAAATTTGGTTGGTTGTGAAAAAAATTTTAGTTGTTTTTTTTTAATGTAATAATTGCTTATAAAACCGATATACGAATATACTTTTTCAATTTTAGGTCTGTTGTTTTAGACTATCAAATATTGTAGATGAAAATATTATACCTTTACCGTTTTTTCTCCAACACGTTTCCCTCAGAGACGAACCCACGGGGGGTTATGGGGGGGTACGCTCCCCCCCCAATGTTGATTGAGTTGGGAAAATCACCAAAAATGTAAAAAAATCTTTATTGGGTATAATTGCAAAAAAACGAATAATGAGTTGATAAAAATTAAATGACACTGTCGCTATGACCATTTTTTTATAAATAATTTTAATTGATATTATTTATGAACTAGATGTGACTGATGTGAGAGCCACAGAATAGTCGACGGACAACGCACAACGCCGACGGACCTACGCGACGGGCCAACAAAATAAACTCGTCAACTCGCGGAAATTCGACGTTCGACCCAGTAGACGGCACGGCCAGAGCATACAATTCTCAAAGACTGTCTTACATTAGAAATATTAGAATATTACTCCTTTTTGCCTTTATCAATACAATGCTTTATCCTAGCTATAAAGTCGTTTGTTGTTGGTTTATACTGAGTATCACTAATATCAGTTACCAACCTCTCAACGAGAGATAATAATAATAACAAATTGTTGTCGGTCAGAAATTGTTAAAATATTAAATTCTTAGAGGACACTGAATCAGAATTTGGAACTATTAAAGAGGTCTACAGACGATCCAGCTGCTGGGACCCGACATTGTTGGTACGCTTTGAAGATAATTGGAATTCCAGCGGACCAGTTAACTTTTACGAATGAGTTCAAAGCATGCCGACAAGGCTGGCTCCCTGCCGCTGGATCGTGTGTAGACCCCTTAATGCTACCTATTGCGTATCACAATGTGAAGTGGGAAGTGGCCGGTAGCCGTACTAACGCGGACGTTCACGAGCTTGCGCCCCGACTTGCGCGTAATCGTATTGTATAGTGTATTCCACAAATATTTCATCGATATAAAAAAGCTCGCAAAAAAGCATAAAGGATGCCGACCACTTCTAGTTAGTGTACCGCCCGCCGGTCCAATTTGACAACGCTAGTCCATGTTGACCACCAACCTATCATAATTCCGGTAGAGAAAATTTAAACCAATTATATTCAGTGGGAGTGGCCTACATTTTTGTTCCATTTTTTTTTGTGATGATAATAAAGAAGCCGAACACTTTTATGGCCTTTTATGTAAATAGACTGAAATTGATACAGGTCGGTACCCTTTACGTTTTTTTGCGAACTTTTTTATATCGCTGCAGCGGCAGGGACCCAGCCATGTCGGCATGCTTTGAAGTCATTCGTAAAAGTGAACTGGTCCGCTAGAATTCCAATTATCTTCAAAGCGTACCGACAATGTCGGGTCCCTGCCGCTGGATCGTGTGTAGACCCTATTATCGTTGGTACAAACTATATCTTGTTTTTCTCCACGGTCATTAAACTATAACGGTTACCTCATCCAGTAGCTTTTAGACGAAGGAGAGCGCGGGGTCAACTTAGGTCTAGCGCCTACATCATGTAGTTTAGTTAAACTTCTTTTGCATAATATTTGTATCGCTAGGCTACTTATAGATTAAGTTTGAAATAAAAAAAAAACATAAGGAAATATAAGTTGTAAAAAAAAATGGGCAGTTGGCAAATTAGTTGTAGCTTTCCCCCCCCCAAAAAAAATAGCTGGGTTCGTCTCTGGTTTCCCTCCCCGCTCATTAACTTTGAGATGAGGAAACATTTTGCTAAGGATTTCAACTATACATTCTTTAAGTAAATGGTAACATATTCAGTGGCCGCGTGAGTTAAAGCGTTGACTTACAAATCAGGAGGTCAACGCTCGCGGTGTAGTCCTGTCCCTGTACTGGAGTCCTGTAAACATTTTAGTACTGATTTATCTAACCAACAGAATCGAGTGAAGTACATATAGGAGACTCAGAAAAAGTTAGGTAGACATCACCATATTCTGGACCGGGTGTTTTAGACGGCATTTTCCAAAATTACCGACACCGATTTTATTTTGTATATATTTCTGCTCCTGCGACAGTCATACTCACCATTTAGGTGTCTAAATATATGTTTTTAAGGGCAAGGAATCGATTAAGATGGTTTGTGAAGTTGCTTGATGCTATTTATTAAAGAAAATCAGTACTAAAAGTTTTACAGGACTCCTCTATTACAGGGCGTAATCCGCAATTTAAAAACCGGCCTACTTTACTGTACTATTTATGCTGATACATCCTAAAAACTGGAATGATCATTTCATAAAGATATTTTTATTTTACAGGTAAACTAACATTGATAAAAATGGATGATCGTCAAAGGATGGGAATGAGACTGGCAACTGTTCGCCAAGAAAAACCAAATGATTTATTTGACGTGAAGAAGTGCATTATTTGTCATGCTGTAAACAGTAACAATACAGTTACCACAGTTAATGGAAGAAAAAAAGTACAAGAAGCAGCCGCCATAAGAGATGACAGTTGCAAAAAGGCTAAAAAGTGTGGCTTCTGATGTTGTGTTTGTGTATCACGTGACAAAGCAATGCTATGAAACGTATACTTTTAAAAAATCTCTTGAAAAAATAGCAGCAGAAAAGCGAAGTATCAGAAAGTAAAGATGACAAAGTAAACGTTTTATAGCACTGGTTTCTCACGTGATATACAAACACAACACCAGAAGCCACACTTTACAGCGTTTTTGCAACTATGTCATCTCTTATGGCGGCTGCTTCTTGTACTTTTTTTCTTCCATTAACTGTGGTAACTGTTTTGTTACTGTCTACAGCCTGACAAATAATGCACTTCTCCACGTCAAATAAAACATTTGGTTTTTCTTGGCGAACAGTTGCCAGTCTCATTCCCATTCTTTGATGATCATCAATTTTCATCAACGTTATATAGTTTACCTGTAAAACAAATATCTTTATGAAATGAACATTCCAGTTTTTAGGATGTATCAGCATAAATATTACAGTAGAGTAGGCCAGTTTTTAAATTGCGGATTACGCCCTGTAATAGAGGAGTCCTGTAAAATTTTGGTACTGATTTTCTTTAATAAATAGCGTCAGGCAACTTCACAAACCATCTTAATCGATTATTTGCCCTTAAAAGCATATATTTAGACACCTAAATGATAAGTATGACTGGCGCAGGAGCAGAAATATATACAAAATAAAATCGGTGTCGGCCATTTTGGAAAATGGCGTCTAAAACACCCGGTCCAGAATATGGTGATGTCTACCCAGCTTTTTCTGACTCTCCTATTTGTACTTCACTCGACTCTCTTGGTTAGACAAATCAGTACTAAAATTTTTACGGGACTCCAGTACAGGGACTGTATTCGTGGTTCGATCCCTACCAACGGCATTGGTAAAAAAGGTAAATAAAATAAAATGAATTTAATAATTTAATAAACATAATTTGCAGTCAACTCTTGTAAGAATAAATTGGAGTGATGGTAAGCAATATTAGATATATTAATATAATCGTAATTTTTCGTAAAAAGCGCTCTGAATAATATATCGGGTGTACTTTGAACCAAAAACGAACGTCCATCGAATGACCTGTATGTCCGTTATGTATGTTATGCTTTAGAGTTACCACCGCTCGTGTGAAGGACGTGACAATATTTATTTTATTAAGAGCGCCAGTCATTCCTTCTTCAACGTAGGCTGGTTTTTTCTACGCTCAGTAAAGTTCGGTAATTTTAAGAGACGACCAAAGACTGCAGTCCTGTAATAGACGAGAAAGGTTTAAGTTGGTACCTACCATGGATTCCTTACTACTCCCTCCAATTTATGTTCTTACGATGTTCTTATCATCAAACATTTCTTAATATTCTAGTCACTTCTTAATTTTCTTCTACTTTTATGGAAGTCCTGCCATTAGTTTTCGTGATCTGACCGATGTCCTGAATAACAAACTTGAGGACCTTACGAGGATCCTATACATTCAGTTGTCGATCTGACACACAAAAATGTCAGAGAAGTTAAACTTAAAGTTAACCATTCAATCAAGAAAATGTAAAAGTTCAAATAATACCATTTATTGTATAATGTTAAAAAATGCTGGTGAAGAGCCTATGTAGTCATAATCTGAGAATATGCCTACCAAGCATGGCAAAGGTGGATGCTTCCCCCAGGGAGCGTTTATTTGAACTATATGCAATAAAGAGTAATAGTAACAATAGACTGACTCAAAAATATTCACAATTTCTTAGAAGTATATGTTTGGCTATTTGATTTGGGACTGACGGTAATAATATACATTCACTAAAACTTTGTTCGCTTGTAGCTAGGGATGTAAATGGAAATATTTAATTTTGAAATTTATTTAAATTTCGAAATATTACTGAAATATTTCACTTTTTCGATTATATTTCGAAATATTGAATATGGAAATATATTTAAATCTTGAAATATTTCAATAATATTGTTTCGAAATATTTCACTTTGAAAAATATATTTTAATATGTGATATAGATATAATGTGTCCACGGCAAAGCGGTATTGACAATTTTTTTTGAATAACAAACACACAATTTTTTGTATTCTGCTCTTGCTTCCCCCAAAAACTATTTTTAGTATCTTGGACTTTAAAAAATTCATAGAGGGTGCTGGTAACAGCTTAAAAATAAAAATCGCATCATGTAAAGTGCCTTTTCTGAACGAAATATTGAAAAATTTTATTAGAAAAACTTGCTCAGAATTAAAAAAATATGGCGCTGTACCAAATTACATAACTAATTTTTTTTTATTCATAAAATTTAAATTTTTTTTAATATTATAAATGTAATGATAATTTAAATTCATTTATTCTACACATGTTTCTCTATAGTAAGGAATTGGCTGAATAATAATTTAGCAGAAAAGTGGATTGGACGATTTGGATCCTTTCCCTATCCACCCACATCACTTGATTTGATTATTTGCGATTTTTATTTATGGGGTCATCTGAAGCAAATTGTTTATTCCTATGATTTAACAACGGATGTAAATGTATTGAGAGATCATTAAAAATGCTATAAATTCAATTGACTTTCAAGCCATTCAAAATAGCTATAAAGAATTTAAAAACAGAGTTGAGATGTGTGCTGAAAATGGAGGAACATGGGTAAAATGAATTAATTTAAATTATTACATTTATATTAAAAAAAATTAAAATTTTATAAATTAGAAAAAAGAATTTTTTAGTTCTGTAATTCGGTATGTCATATTTTTTAATTCTGAGCAAGTTTTTCTAATAAAATTTTTCAATATTTCGCACAGAAAAGGCACTTTACCTGATGCGATTTTAATTTTTAAACTATTACTAGCGCCCTCTATAAATTTTTTTAAGTCCAAGTTACTAAAAATAGTTTTTGGGTGACGCAAGAGCAGAATACAAAATATTGCGTTCGTAATCCAAAAAATATTGTCATTTACACCTATAATACCGCTTTGCCGTGGACACATTGTATATGATGATGATCATATATAATGAAAATGAGGCTTCCAGTGACATTGGCAGCGACAGCGGCAGCTCAGATTAGAAGATGGCCTCCCCTAAACTTACACTAGTTTAACTACAATTAATAATTATTTCTAATTTTATCTTATAATTTTTAAATTACAATTAATATCTACTGTTTTTAAATTTCAATAAATACAATATAATATAAATTATTAAAATTACCTGGATCCTGGATTATTGGAGTTCTTTGACATAATTATATTTTGAGTTAGTTTCATAGAAAACGAGGCAATAAACAGTAAACAGCAAATTTGACGAAAGAAAGCCATTGTGAAATATTTCAAAAAAATGTATTTCGTGAAATTTTACATCCCTACTTGTAGCTAACTTAATAGTTCTTAACAGTGATTTTATCATTTACTAGAACTTGTCATTAGAAAGGTTTTGTACAGCAATATGTAAGTTATACGAAGCTTTTTCTTTTTTGCTTCCACATCCAGTGGAAGTATGAAATTTTGTATTGTTCAAACAGGCTTAGAATGTCATGAAACGTCAAGATCTTAAGTTTGAGCAAAAAAAATTTCGTCTCTCGGTCTGTCTGCCTGTCGTTCTGCCTGTGACTTTTTTGTGCGCACAATTACTCTGGAGCCGTTTAAGATATTGACTTGGGTATACGCATACGTATATATTTTAACGAGATCTGGAACTAGATTATATTTTGATCTTATTCCATTGGAGGTTGGGGGGTAAATTGGGGTAAATTGGAGTAAATGGGAGTAAGTAGATAAACCAAGCAAGTAAGAGTCCACAAAATTGTTATTTAGTATATACAAGAAAGTTAAGGACATGATCCACCCTCATTACATTATTAAAGGAAGTAAGAAAAAGAGAAATTGTAATGTCAAGTGTATACAAGAACCAAGGGCCTCAACGTATTTTGTTACTACATCCACCCCCACTACCACCCCCCCTATGACCACCCCCACCCCACTACTGATGTGAAATATCGTTTTATGGGTTTTTGAGGTAGACGATTTCAAATATTATATTATTAAAGTTCCACAAATAATTATTTCCGCATACAAAATTTTTTTCGTTGTGAGAGACTTGGACAGAAAATCTAGATATGGAAGTAGTGATTCCTTGGGCAGCGATTTTTTACAAAGGCTACTAACGTACTAACCACATATAACCCAATAAGAGTAGTGTACTTTGGCTCCGCTCTCGAGCTATCCCCATGGAGATATCAGGATAAGGATTTTTTTTAGGCTAATTAGTATTTTCTATATTTTCGTTAAAGATTTAAAATTCGCCTTTCGGCATCAAGTTATATTTTTCTAATGGCCATTCAGTACTTCTGCCCCATGGTGAAGTCACCAGATGGACATTAACTTGCAATTATTTTGAAAACCGCCCTTGGCAAAATCCTTTTTCGCCTAAAAATTAATTTTGAAGAGTATGACCTACTTGCACTTTCCTCTCTTTGGTACTTAATATTTTGTCTGCCAATTTTTAAATTTTTACAATTTGCTAAGCGCATGTTAAGCATACATTCTGATTATGTCTAGGACGCCGATCGTCGTCATGCGAAGTCAAATTTCGGCATGGTTATGCTTTTTTTGCCTACCGTGTCGTTTTCTCCCTTTGAGCCACACGCCCATAGAAACATTAGAAATATTTATGTCAGTTTTGTCTTAATTGGAGCAAGTTGATTCTTCAGTCTTCTTTTACAAACTCAGAGATGTTTTCAGAAAGTTTTCACAAATGAGTGCCTGATGGGCCACAACTGTCAAATTTCGATAAAACCGAAGCAAATTGATTTTTTTTTCGCCATTTCACACCACTAGAGATATTTTCCGAAAAATTCACAATGTACCTTTTACTAGTGCTCTATAAGCGAAGACTGTACACAATTTTACACTAATTGGAGCGAGTTGATTTTTCAACCTTATTTTCACATATTTTGGAATATTTTCAGGAAGATTTCATAGTTCTCCAAGTGCCTGTGATAGATTTCTGATCTGTCATATTATTTATTAAGTAGTTATTTTTCTGGGTGAATTTTCCACAATTAATCATAACTGTCCCATCTCCAGAAGGGGTAAAACCTTCCTGAGAAAGTGCTTTATTATTTATATACGCGTTAAACGCTTAACACCCGTTCTATTGTCGCGTCGGGAGTTAAAAAACCGCTGCTTTAGGAATCACTAGTTAATAATATAACATTTGAAATCATCTACCAAAAAAACCCATAAAACGATATGCCACAACAAAAAATTGAGGCCGTTGGTTCTTGTACACACACTAAATTACAATTTTATATTTTTGCCACCTTTAAAATAAGGGGGGTGGTAATAGGGGTGACAGTTAAAGTGACTGATGCCAAAATAATTTTTTATACCTTGACTTCTCGTTCATATACTAAATCCCAATTTTATGGACTAAAATATAAAATATAATATAATTCCAGATTCTATTATAATACATGCGTATACCGAATTTCAAACTTCAAATCTCGACATTTCATTACATTCTAAGCCTATGTCAATAAAAAGAAATCCATTTTTTTTACTGTCACTATACTTCCACGATGTAGCAAAACAGATGATTTACAACTTGGTGACTCGTGTCCAGCCCCCCATGGAAACAATTATTGACACAATTGTATCCAAGGAAATTATCTGGAGAATAGACCTCAGTACCGGGCCTTAGAGTGTTTCTGTTCGTCAAGAAAGTAATTTAGTTTCAACTATTATAATTAAAATTTAGTCGGATTACAACCTGCAACTCTAGTAGAAACAATTTCGTTAGTATGAAAATTTATTTCTTCATCACTGGGGGACAAAATTGGTATTTGAACTAAAAATTATTTTTTTAAAAGTCTGTATATAACTAATTGAAGATAACTAAGTTGAAACATAATATGTTATTCACTTACATTATCTGTTATTTTGCATTAATTTGTGCTTACATCCTTACCAAATTAATTTATCATATCTGTTTATTTTCCATTTCTATAAAAATTATGTAATATTAATTAATCATATTTGTTTTAATTGAATTGTTATTATTTGTAGTTTTTCTTGGAATCATATTGGTGGCCTTATATATTCTGTCTATAACTGATAATAGCAATGTTTTGATAGATTAAATGATATGCATGTAGGAACCTAGCATGATCAAAAACTGATGTCACTGCTTAATAGCATCATGCATCCTCTTAAAATTTCATACCGATGTTTTTGACGTCCGCTGAAATAAAACGTGAGCGTCTTATTGAAGAAATTCAGAGAAAAAAATTTGCTTATGTTCTTCAAGGACCGAGAAGAAATACGGTTTTGATCATTCAGCTTTAACCTTGAAAGACAATGTTTGTGTCGTGATACCCAGTTATGAGCAATGTTCAAAATGAACCGAACTTAGAGAACAGTTTCTGGAACCTTTAAACACAGCAACAAGTTAAACCGATTATAGAGGAGATATCTTAAGACAGGAAACATACTCCGTTGGTAATGGAGCTGCAGTGTATTCATAACATCGTTGTGATTGGTGAAATCGTCAGGAATACTACTTGAGAATCTCAATTCTTGCAGACTCCTCTATGTCTTCCAACAAGAGGTATTGAGATTATCGATGTTCAACACAACGCAGCAGAGTTGAATAAATGTTGTTCTTTACCGTCCTCACACTCTTCGCTTAACGAGTAAAAACATTGTATGCGCAGGAGAAAAGTTCTGTTATAATTACATATTCAGCATTTTGACCTTCAAATATATCCTATCATACTGTCACGTCTAAGGCGTGCTGAAATTGTAACATTGGATTACCTGAAGGAAAGCAATAAATTAAGTTCAACATATTATAACGCCCAACAATATTTTATTAATAAACTACAATAAAAATATTAAAAACAAAACAATTGCAATACTCAAGAGGTGCGGCGAGGTTCTTGGAGATGTTTTTAATAAGCCATCGAGACAATGCCTATTTTCGGAGACACTCTCGTGCTCAGAAACCCCATTTTTGGTGTCCAGATGGGCACTACTCATCCTCATTTACTTTCTTCATTAAATACTTCAGATAAATGATGCGTCAGCATTTTGTAAGTGCAAGCGAGGTCAATGATTGCTGACACTGACCTTGTTTGCGTTGTGTTTTTAAATATAAAAATGTATAGTAGTATTGATTCAGTATAATAATTTCCAATGATAAAATATTGACATAGAATTTGATCATTTGCTTCCATTTACACGATATATATTAAAGAAGTAAGTTCACAATACTTTTATTGTCGGGAAGACCTAGACTCTTTAGTCGGAGTAATTAGATTTATAACATACAATAACTAACACATTTCGTGGCCTAGAACTCGTGAAATTACCAAAGGTTCAGATAGAGGAGTTATCAAAAGCTGGGTCAAGAACAAAAACAAAAATCATAATAATCAAGAGACCATGCCCAAAACATACAGAGAATTTCTCTCAAGGAAGAGGTTGCAACTAAGAACAATAACAGGACATATTCCTCTCAAGAAACACCTACATACAATCGAAAAATAGAGAAGGACCTAGATTTCAGAGTATGCCGAAAGGAACCAGAAACAGTTGATCACATCATATTCAAGTACGAGGCGTTGGCTCGCAGAAAACACAATACTTACGGGAAAATGCAAACAGAACCGGAAACCACTGGATCAATGAAACAAGAGTGTTGTAATGGGCAGAGTAAATTAGGATAGGGAGAGTACAATATGCCCCTTCCTTAGGAGTTTTCCCAGGCGAGCCCTAACTGCCCTGAGAAATAAAACAAATATCGTTAAATAAATTCAAAAGTAAAGGTTTGGATAATCTAAACAATTTTACAAACTGTCTATCACTGAGTAAATTTAAAAGGGATAATTTCTTCCATTTTGACCAAAATCACTTTTTGGATCTGCTAGAACATGTATATTATATATTATAATTATTAAAGATACATACAAAATGACTATCAAAATAGTGGTATGGGACATATCAAGACACTAAAACCGAAGGAAAACAACGTCACATTCACGAATTCCATATGGAAGATCCATTTACCATGGGTAAACATCAAGTCAATATATATTATGTATACATCAAGTGAATATATGTATAATATGTATTCAAGAATCGAATCCCAGATTGAAATGCGTACAGGAACGTCAAAATTGTCTGTGAGTAATACTCGAGAAGGTTATACAACATATATTGACATTGCTCTTTTATTTTTTTAACAAGTGTTAAAAAGTTGACGATTTATATTTTTTGTCTTTTTATGTTTTGGTATGTTAATTAATTTTTTTTGGCGCATGCGTTGAATGCATACTTGGGAAAGGTGCATTCTCTTATTTAATATATGTTTATTTTTAACCTAATTATTGTCAAAGTCAAAAACATAAACACTTTATTATTACGTTCTACTAATAATGTGTACATTTATTAGTAGAAAATTTGCACTCTCCATTGTGTAAATTATATTTTATATTTTCAGTGGCTTAAAACTTTGTATTATTTTCAGAAATCATGAAGAAGAACATATTGCTGCTTCTCAGCACACTACTGCTATTTGGATTTTCCTTATCGGCTCCCAGTGATTCTAGTTTTGTGGTATCTTCTAAGGAATCCTCTAATGACAAAGGACAAGAAGTAAGCATGTACATACGCTACTAATACATGATTGGATTTAAACACAAAAAAAAACAAATTAGAAAATTACTCAAATTTATAAGCAAACAAGAGGTTACAAGTAAAATATTTGAACATTGTCCAAATCTAGAACTAAAACGAATACCTACCTATCGCGACCGGTATATTACAAAGTATCACTAACATGATCATATTTTTAACCAGAAAAAATAACATTAAAAATTAATAACTTGAATTATATTTAATTTTTCAGTATTTTATTATTCAACTGATTTCTTAAGAAGGGACTGTTACTTTTGTATATCAATTTATCTTACAACTTACTTACAAAAGTACTACTAAACCGGGTATAATATTGTGACTGTATCTCTATTTATAACAATTGTGTATTATACTTCTTTCTTTTGTCTTTTAGGGACCATCGAATAACCCACTTCCTTTCCCAATCATATATGAAATGGATATAACATCTAACATTTCAAACCGTTTTGCTAAGACACTGGTAGTAAGTAAAGTGAAGAACAGTCAGACATCAGCAAAAGAAGCTACTTTTACTGTCGTATTACCGGAGAACGCATTTATTTCAGAATTTGTTATGGAAATTGGTGGAAAAAGTTATAAGGCTTATGTAAAGGAAAAAGAAGAAGCACAAAACATCTACAATGCAGTATGTTAACATTTTTATTTATATTAGACAATATACACATATGCAGGGTGTTTCAAAAATGTGAGGACAATGATATTCCTCGTACAAAAATAAGGTAAAGCGTTCATATGAACATAGTAATAATAAATTGCCGCTTCTAGGCCGACAGCAAATAAATTTAAAAAATTAATCATCTGTATTCTATAAAAGAAATGAATAATTTTGTTAATCTAATTTAAGATTTTGCTCATAGCTTGCTGTTATTTTATTACTATATGTGCATTATTGATAAACAATTTTGTCACTACCATTATTGTTGTTGTGCGGTTTTTAATAAAAGAGAGGAATGAAATAGATTCTCGATTTGGTGGCTTCTAACGTTTATTTTTTATTTCATTTTTATTATTTTTTATCTGCCATCATGCAATGTTTGTTTTCTCGTGAAACGTGAAACTATATAATGTACAAATAAAACATCGTAGTTTCTTATGAGGACATTTGTTAGATATTTTCTCTATATTACGTCTCAAAGTGTACACAAAATAAATTTTTGCAAAATTTCCTATTCTAATTACATGCATAAAACAATATCAGTCAATATATTTTTTAGGCAGTTCAAAGTGGGCAAAGTGCTGCTCAAGTGTCTGTAAGTGCTAGGGATTCCAACAAATTTACAGTATCTGTCAACGTAGAGCCTGAATCTAAGGCTGTATTCCTGCTAACTTATGAGGAACTACTTCAACGTAAAAACGATCAATATGAACTAGTTATAAATATCCATCCTGGACAAATTGTTAAACATTTAAGCGTAAAGGTAAGTGCTTAATTATATTCAAGTATTCGATGACCATCACCGGCTTTAAGCAGCATCTGACTTCTACAATGATACTCTTTGATGATTAAATTGCACAAAAATTATTTAAGAACCCAGCCAGGGAACTTATACCACAGAGAAGCGACAATATAAGTGGTATAAGTTCTCTGACCCAGCAAACACAAACGTCGGTCGAAACGCAGTTTAATAGCATCAAATGCCAACTATGTAGCAACGTCGCTACCACAATTAGCTAGTTATAAGTCACGTTTATGCAACAATTGGCCCGATATTGGTACTTAAACAACCCCACTAGCGGACTTCGTCCAGAATATATCGCAAAAATTCTATCAATTCAAATTGGATGATAGTCCGTTAACCCGCGTCATTACACGAATCAGACAGCATAATGCCATACTTTTCAACTTGAAACACCCATTACCATACCAGGCGTTGCCTATCTTTCGGCAACTTCCTTAGCCCCACTTTCCTATACCACAATTTTCCTTTCACCACCTTTTACTTTTCACCACCTTTTACCCTCAAACCCTTTTCTATTTTCTCTATTCGTCTCATTTTTGTTAATTTTTGTTCTTTTGTCCTTTTTGTCCCTTTTCTAAATCCCTCTCGACCAATAACTTCTTGCAAATCAAAACCGTTTAAATCATAACTTCTCTTCCACCCTCCCTTTCCGAAGGTAGACAGACCATGGGTTTTTTCGTTGAGTTTTTCCCTGTACCAGCAACCCGATCTTTTTAAAAAACAGTGCGCGTGTGCGCGCCCTAATAGGAACTCAGTTTTAACTTTAAGTAGTCTTAAGTATTTTAAAACTCTTTCATGGTTATATTTACTAATTGTTAGGTTTAAGTTTTTATATCTTAAACAGGAGCTCTAACTTCCATTTGATCCGTTGTCATAGCCGAGACCAGACCCGCTTCATCCGACCGCATATTCACCACGACGCTACGCGACGTGGTTGTGCGGTCGGCTCTGATCCGAGATCTGACCCAGACGCATTATTGTAATCCCTGTTACTATTAAATTTGTTTTGATTGATTGATTGATTGATTGGTACTTAAACGATAGATGAACATCGAAGTTAAACATCACTTATACATTTAGGATTAATCGCATACTTATTTCCATTTTTACCACTGGTCTATAAGTATTAGTTAAGTCACGTTTATGAAACCGTTGGCCCGATATTGGTACTTAAGCGACAGATGAACGTCGAAGTTAAACATCTAGGATTAGTCGCATACTTATTGCCATTTGACCTATACATTTACAACGTCTGGGAAATGGATTTTGATTATGTTGCTGACTTAGTCCTACCACTGGTCTATAAGTATTCGGTCGGCAATTCGTATCAGCAGTCTAAAATATAAATCCTCCGCTAGTGATCCGTGTGATATCTATCTTCCAATATAATCTGTTCCTGCATTGAATGATACTGGCGATAGCCAACACTTAGAAATCAGTAGTTGTGAGCAATTATATAATCTCTCTTGTT
The DNA here is from genome assembly GCA_936432065.2 of Rutpela maculata. Classification (NCBI taxonomy): domain Eukaryota; kingdom Metazoa; phylum Arthropoda; class Insecta; order Coleoptera; family Cerambycidae; genus Rutpela; species Rutpela maculata. Next base: position 67,668,828 of record OW386287.2, on the reverse strand, counting down.
GTAGTAACAAATTCTGCTTTGGTAAACATTGAAATTAAAAAAGAATCTGGACTGGGCGTGTTTAGTTTTTAGTTATGTAAGTGAAGTGTGGACCAATTTGTAATGTGCATCAACTGTGTCCCTTTTCGAGTGCAGCCTAATTTACATTTACATTTATATATAGATCAATCTTAAAATTTTGTCGGCTATATTATGTCTCGATGAATTTCTTATGTTACATAGTACAAGTATTCCACCATCATCTAACCTCGTAAGTTGTCCACTGTTTCAAAACGTTTCCGGGGATGGCTTAATTGCATATCTACGGTGTTGTGATTAGACCTGAAGTCGACTAAAATCGTCATTTAGCGATGGACCGGCGAAAATGTGTTTGTTGAGATGCTAAAGCAAACGAGGTCCGTAGATCCATTAGTCAACTTTTATCTTCTAAGGTTCACTCTATATTCATCATTCATCATGAGACCTATTAGATTGAATTTATTGGCGAAGAAATTGATAATAATAAGTCAAGAGTAATAAAATATTGTTCAGTTAATGCTCAGTGTAGTTGGTTTTAGCCAAAAATCAACTCAATGCTCGCGAAACAATAATTATTGTAAATAATAAACGTAAAAGTGTGTAATATTTCTTTATTCCCAAGGTTCAAATTAACGAAAGTAGACCATTAAAATTTGTTAAAACACCATCCCTAAGATCTGGAAATGAAATAAGTAAAAACGATGAAAAGCTAGACCCATCATCCGGCATAGAAAAAATAAATTCAACAACCGCCGTCGTTAAATTTAATCCAGATGTAGAAAAGCAAAAACAATTTGCACGAGATCTTAATACGAAAGAATCTGAAGGCTTGTCTGGACAGTTTATAGTTCAATATGAAGTAGAAAGAGATCCTCACGGAGGAGAGGTAAGTTCTATTATGTTTATATATTACCTACCATGAATTATTAATCTCTTCGGTTCACGTGGCTAAAAAATACGCTACTGAAGAGTAGTTTTAGGGAAGCATTTTTTAGGTTTTAAGATGTTCGAGAAACATTTTTGAATGCTATTTTACAAAGTGCAAAATTGCATAATTTTTGAGTTGCAAAATTCGGGTAATTATTTAAAGTCCTGAAAGTTTCCAAACGCACTAGTGTGTAAAGTAAGAAGGTAAATAATTGCATAATAATCATATTTTATTTTAAAAAGGTTAAAAATTGGTTATTTAATTTTATGTAGTTCATGTATTTATTATCGCTGGGCATATTAGTATAAAATACCTTATTATTCATTGTTCTTTAACAATAATACTTGAAACGTTCATAATATTGACGTTTCAATATTATTCTTAAGATTTTAATTAGGTTGGCCATGGCAATATTTCGCTTTTTAAACAATTACCTTGCTATTTTATTATTTCACTTTACGGATTAGGGCGTAAAGTAAAACACTTTACGCACTAGTGCATAATTCATACATATATTTTCTCATAGGTAACCATTTCGGTAGTAGAATAGTATATTATTCAACGAGAGTGTAAAGATGGTTATTATTCGCGAGGATGACGTTTATGGCACGAGCCAAAGACGAGTGTTAAAATTCATCCGAACTTTTTCTACGACGATTTATCGCTTGAACTCATTTCTTCACATCAAACTTGTGAAAACTAGTAAAAAAAACCTAACAGTAATTTTAAAATTTAAAGACATTTAGATGTTCATGACATATTGACATTTGCATAACAAATTGAATTGAGTCAGGGCATATACGAAATTATTGAACTTTAAATCATCTTCTGTGATTGCTCCACAACTGTTGAGTAATGAAAATTACCTCTTGTGATTGGTTCTAGCCCATTGAGAAATTGATTATTACCCAAGGCCGTGAGTAATGCGCCACATTACTTGTTCAAATTATTCAGTAGTCGCAAAAAAAATTGTATTAATTCATGAAAAAATCACTTTACACACTTGTTGCATAAACAACTATTTAAGTTAATAAAAAAAAATTAGCTAACATCGTACTTGCCATGGAGAAACCTAATAAAACAGAACAATTAAAAAATTCGATACGTTGTTCCAATCTTTACCATAATAAAACATTAACACAATTAAGAAAAACCGCTGCCCAAGGAATCACTACTTCCACATCCAGATTTTCTATCCAAGTCTCTCACAATGAAAAAAATTTTTATGTGGAAATAATTGTTTATGGAACTATAATAATATAATATTTGAAATCGTCTACCTCAAAAACTCATAAAACGGTATCCCACATTTGTAGTGGGGTAGGGGTGGTGATGGTGTGGTAGTGGGGGTGGATGAAGTAAAAAAATATTTCGAGGTTTTTGGTACTTGTACACACACTAAATCACAATTTTTTTTTCATTCCCTTTAATAATGGGTGGGGGTGGTAATGGAGGTGGTTAATGCCAAAATTTTTTTTGAGATCTTAGCTTCTCTTGAATATATTAAATACCAATTTTTTTGGACTATTACCTGCTTGATTTAGCTATTTACCCCATTTTACCCCTCAACCATTCGACGGAATAGGATGAAAATATTTCCAGATCCCATTAAAGTACATACGTGTACCAAATTTCAAGTCAATATCTTAAACGGTTCCAGAGTAATCGTGCGCACAAAAAAAGTTACAGACAGATTAACAGACGACAGACAGACAGAATTGTAAACTTAAAATCTCGACGTTTCATGACATTCTAAGGCTATTTAAACAATAAAAATTTTCAAAAATGTTTTTGCCGGTACTTCCACTGAATGTGGAAGTAAAATTAAGTAAATTCAGTTGAAAAATGCAAAATAATAATCAATGAAGCAACATGGAATAATTATTGAAACAGTATTCAGTTATGCTGATGTATAGAGGCCATCCATAAATACATGAATCGTTGCTCAGAAACTTAAAAATATATTTTCCAATCATTTAAAGTAATGGTATTTACTTTAAATGATTGGGGATAAAATAAAACATGAACTATTTTATCATGTATTACAAAACCATGCATTTATTGAGAAATACTGCTGAACACCAATGGTTCTTTCCCAGCTTTTCTTCAGTAGTCCATTTTTAATGAAAATTATGTTAAAAAAATATATTTGTCTGTATTTAATATTTGGATTTATTTTATTTTCCTTACTTGTATTAATGTTTTATTATAGTAAAGATTGTAACATCTTATTGCATGCTTTAATCGTTTTGTTTTATCATCCTTCTCCATGACAAGTAAATGAATAAATGTGACATATGATATCATTAAAAAGAGCAGTCTGTTTTAGATTTATTTTTTAACTTTCTGAAGAATAAATCTCGAAATCCTGCGGTTCTGAGAAAATTGAGGTAACACCTCGTTAAAAGACTCTATTTTGCAAATAATTTTCGTATTGAAAGTTTTTTCAATATTCCGCATTTTTCAGATTTTCCATCATAACTCTTAAAGTAGGCCATGGATCTTAAATGTATTTAAACTATTTTGTGGCTTATAAAAATCGTCACAATTTTATGACAACTTTTTTGCACGATTGATATTAAGCAACATGTCCTCGAGGGCTCTGATAAAATTGACAGACTGTATGTATAAACAAAGTTATGTGTATAGTAAAATATTTTACTCTTTCTTAGATTTTGCTCCAAGATGGATATTTCGTCCATTTCTTTGCTCCAAATGATTTGGAACCATTACCAAAACATGTTGTGTTTATCTTGGATACCAGCGGAAGCATGTATGGAAGGAGAATTGAACAACTGAAAGATGCAATGAAAAGCATTTTAAATGAGATTAAAAATGGTGATATGGTAAATATTGTCGAATTCAATTCTGATGCTAAAGTTTGGGATATTGCCTCTAAATGTACAACACGCGTTTCATATGCTTGGAATGAAAATTATGAAACTGAGCCATTTAATAAATTACGTGTAAGTATATCTAACTTAAGAATAAAATTAAAAAAGTGTTGTAGTGCATAATTTCATTTTACAGCGATTAATTTAGTACTAATAAAAAAAATCTCATCTGTTATTTCCTTTTGTTTTTCTACAATTAGTGTAGTGCCGTTAGATTTATACCTAAGAACCCGGTTCCTATGAATCAACTTTAATGAAACTTTTTGCATTGTGTTGCTAAAACCTAATACTAAAATGTTTATGGATTAGAAATTGATGTTTTTTTTTTATTTAAAAGTATATCGAGATCTTCTACTAATTCTTTGAAAAAAACACACAATTCACATAAGATTTAATAGTTTTTGTTCTGTAACAAAAAAAATCGTACCTAAATAGTATTGTAGGTTTGTGATTACAAACTTAAGGTAAAAAATTACAAATTCAAAATGTGGGACCCAAAATGGCGGCCAAAAAATTTTAGACATAATTGAAACAAAAAACATTAAAATTTCTGTAGAAATAAACTAATTGTTAAATCACATAATTCATAATAATTTTAACAAAATATACTATTTATCTTCGATATCTTCGTTTTCAACTTCGCTTATTTCTATAATAGGAGAAGGGTTCAAGAAACTATCATGCATTCGGAACAAGCTGCAGTGCAAAGTAATCCATGCTTTCTACATCCACAAAAGCAGCTCCGCGTCTTACATGTACAGGGTGACAATCGGAAACCGGATGTTTTTGGAACGCATAGTACGGAGCTTAACGCGGTTAGAGAAGAGCAAATGCGATGTTACTACCTTTGTAATGTTATGCCATTTCAGTAGCTACTAACAGCCACATGAATATATTTGACGATTTTGAAATAAGTGTTATACAAAGAATTTGCAAAATAATAATAATTAAGCTTACACAATGCCATTTACGAAGTGTATCAAGTATGGAAGATAATGTCATCGAGATGGTGTCCGTCGCGTTGGATGCAATTTTCGACCTTCTTCATGAAATCGTCCATAACACGCTCCAACATCGCTCCATCAATAGTCATAATTTCCTGACGAATAGCGTTCTTCAAGTCGGCCAAATTACGGGGCTTGTGAGCATATACACGACTCTTCAAATACCCCCACAGAAAAAAATCACAAATTGACAGGTCTGGAGACCTTGGGGGCCACGGCACATCTCCAAAACGTAAAATGAGTTTTCCTGGGAACATATTGCGGACAACATTCATTGATGCGTAGGCAGTATGTGCCGTGGCACCATCTTGCTGAAACCACACATTCCTCGTATTTATCCGTTTTCTGAGTAGTTCCGGCATAAAAAAATTTTTGGATCACCTGAACGTAGCGCTTCTTTAAAAAAATAAGGACCAATAATGCAAGTAGGGCCAATGGCACACCACACTGTGACTTTTTCAGAATGAAGGGTCGTGGATTTTCAGGAGCCCAGTACCTGAAGTTCTGTATATTAACTGCTCCATCAAAATGAAAATGAGCTTCGTCGCTCATTAGAAGCTGCAGACCTAAATTATCTTCCAAAATCACTTCTATTCTCGTAGCGAAATCCTCACGAGATCCTCACGAGTTTCAAAATGTCTTTCCTTTAATTTCTGAACAATCTGTAGTTTGTAAGGGTGGAATTAAAAAAAAATTCTTCCAAAAATCTTAAATTTTTATCTAGAGTACATATTGATCCCTTTTATGAAACATTTTTCGTATAGCTGCTGAAATGGCATAACATTACAAAGGTAGTAACATCGCATTTGCCCCCCTCTAACCGCGCTAAGCTCCGTACTATGCGTTCAAAAAACATCCGGTTCCCCATTGTCACCCTGTACAAAAAATAATTTTAAGTAGATTTTCAAGGCCTGGTAGCCCATTGTTATCGATCCCAACGTCCCACGATAATGTTTGCATCCCCATTCTATTGGCGAAATATCATTTCCCAACCATAATTGTACTTGTAAGTACACTCTTTTCAGACTGCATCACATGTACGCACTAATGATGCCAGTCGCACACAGCTATTTTTAGCTGCAGCTTTGATGAAACAATTGTATCTTAAAGTATTTAATTTTTTATATAATGCGAGGACGTATTTCACCCCAGCTTCATAAATATTATTCAAATCTTCATTGGCATTCGCAAACGCTTCAGCAGCCTCTTGAAGATCTACAAACTTATTTTTACCTCTATTATAAAAAGCTGACGTAGTGTCACATCTTGTAAAAGCATGTAAAAACAAAATATACTTTTTACACAGAGGTGATGCTTTTTCTAAGCTCATGGAAGAAAAAACTTTTTGCAGAACTTTACCCATTGCTGGTTTTCGAAAATAAATTTCTCGATCATTTGGGGTTAGTGCTGTTAATAATACCAGGACATCTATATCCTCCGAAACTACAACAACGTTGAAAACAATATTAACAACACCATACATTCTCGATGATAAAACGATTAAGTCGCGATTATTGTCACACTATAAGGATAATATTGTATTGTCTAGTAAATTAGGGTCAAATACAATAATATTCTTCCGGAAGAAACACCAAGAAATACTATCAAAAACTTGGTACAGAAAAAGATTAGACGATGATAATGAAGAAGAATATCGAATCTTAAAAGCTGCTGGTGAGATTCTTCGAAGACATATTCGAACGGAAGTTTATTAGAAAGATAGTTACCCAGCTAGCGATAAAGTGTTTGAAATCATTCATACATTCATCTCGAAGTCATTAAGAATTTTATTCTATCTGAAATAATTATAAATGATAAAAAGAGTAAACCAGAAAATATGACTCTTTATGAGACAAAGTGCAGTTCAATTGCTCATGCCATTATTTCAGCAGTAAGACCACGATTATTCATATCACCTTTACATGTTGCATTATCAGTTACACTTCATCGAATATTTGGCTCTAAAAAAATTATAGATATATGTAACGCCTTAGGTAACGCCTTAGGTTTCTCTGGTTCATAAAAAGAGGCAAAATTGTATGCAGCTTCAGCAGCTTTTGCAAGTCCAATTGAAATAAAAATAAGTACCTACTTTTGTTCAGTTTGTACATGATATTGCAGATTTTAATGTTAACACACTTGATGGAAAAGGGATCTTCCATAATTTGGGTTCTATTCAAATTGTTATTCCTGGTGATAGTATTGAGCCTAGAAAACCAATTAAACGTTTGGAGAAGATTCCACCCGAGTCTGAAATGACATTTCGTATGGAAACATTATCGTGGGATGTTGAGACCGATAACAATGAATAAACCACCAGCCCCTGAAAATTTACTTAAAATTATTTTTTGTACATGTAAGACAAGATGCGGAGCTGCTTGTGGATGTAGAAAGCATGGATTACCTTGCACTGCAGCTTGTTCCGAATGCAATGGTGATAGTTGCTCAAACCCTTCTCCTATTATAGAAATAAGCGAAGTTGAAAACGTAGATATCGAAGATAAATACTATATTTTGTTAAAATTATTATGAATTATGTGATTTAGCAATAAGTTTATTTCTACAGAAATTCATTGTCTTTTGTATTAATTATGTCTCATTTTAAAGTTTTTTGGGCGCCATTTTGGGTCCCACGTTTTGTAATTGTAATTTTTTACTTTAAATTTGTAATCACAAACCTACAATACTATTCAGGTATGATTTTTTTGTCTATACAACAAAAACTATTAAAACTTATGTGAATTGAGTATTTTTTCAAAGAATTAGTAGATCTCGATAAACTTTTAACTAAAACAAAACATCAATTTCTAATCCATAAACATTTTATTATTTTTCAGTATTTAGTAATTTTAGCAACACAATGCAAACGTTTCATTAAAGTTGATTTATAGGAACTGGGTTCCAAGGTTTTTTAGTTTTCGCGCCTAACGGCACTTCACTAAATTGGGGATTTGCATAAAAATTAAATTCGCAAAATAATACTCATGACCGTAAAAGCTAATGTCGTTGAAAAACTCATAGTTCAAACAAAAAAAAAAAACATTTTTCAATTAATTATATTAAATATAAGCTATTAAGTCTGCATAATTTAAGCTATTCTGTTACACGCCGCCATCAACTGTGACGTCATCCTGTGAGTTGACATAATATATCAGAGTACTAGAACGTAGTCGATGCATATTTATAAATATTGTGCGCTAATTTATTAATTTAAGAAGTGTAAATCATTATCATCTTGGTGCTACAGCTCTTGTAAGGCCGTGAGCTTCTTAAGCTTCTTTCGTCATTCTGTCCTGTGTTGCGACTGGTTTCGACTGGTTTCTACTTCCCACTGGTTCAGCAATAAAAACCCGTTTTATCAAATTGGCTCACGCCACGTGTCTTGCCCATCGCAGACGGGTAAGTTTTATTTCATTTATTTTATCTTACGAAATACTTTTCTTTTGAAAATGAGCAACGAGGATTCGTCAGATTTAGTCAGAGTCCATGCTTCCGATCCATATCTAACAACGGGTATTGTGAGCGTCTTCTAGAGCCTTATTTTAGTTGATCGTGATATACTCTTATTGGAAAGATACTTTGCGAGGCTGTAACAATTTTTTTTAGCCGTTATTATCCACCTTTTTATTTCTTCAGATGTATCGTTATTCGGGTTAACCAGTGTGCCTAAGTAGACAAATTCCCTGACTGTTTCAAAAGTTTTCTCTTCGGTAGAAAGATTCTCCTCGACATTTCCTGCTCTGAAGCGTGAAGTTGTGGGCATAAATTTTGTTTCGTTTTTATTTATCTGCAGGCCCATCCTCTCTGCCCTTGCTATTAATTCAGAGACCTTTCTTCTGGCTCTGGTTATTATATCGACATCATCTACATATGCTAATGTCTGAACCGAAATATTAAAGATTGTTCCCCTACCATCTATATTTGCGTCACGGATAATTTTTGTCTTAATCCTTTATGAGATTCAGATGATGTCAACGTGTCATTTTGTACTTTTACTGCCGATGAGATCTTTGCCATGGTCATTTTCATGCTGCTTTGATGTCGATAAGATGGAGGTGGTACATATCGATGTTAAATTCTTGGGCCTTTTCGTGGATTTGTCGTAAACAGAAAATCTGATTGATGGTTGAATGGCAATCACCGCCTGAGGATTTATTGTTTTTTAATTTTTCTGTCGCACTCGACTCTTCTACCGTTGGTGGTTCTATGGGGTCCTCGTTTAAAAATTGCAGTTCCATGTTGTTGCTAAGTTCATCGCCCAGTAATTTCCTGAAGTGTTCTCTGTTCATCTGTTTAAAAATGTCCTCTTTATTTGTTAATAGATTTCCATCCTTATCATTACGTATGTTTGTTTTAGGTTTAAATTCTTTCTTATATTATTTACTTGGCGATAGAACTTTCTGGTTTCATTGCAATTTTCAAAGCTTTCTAGCTGTTCTAAAAGATTGTTTTCAGCTTCACGTTTTTTTCTTTTATGTATGCCTTTCTCCTCTCTTCTGAAATCCTTATATTTGTCAATAGCTGTTCTTGTTCTAAGTTGCTGGACGTTCCTGTATACGCTCTTCTTTCTTACTGTTATTTTTCTGTATTCCTGATCATACCAATTGTTTTTGGTTTGGTTCCGGGTTTTGCCAACCACATTATCAGCAGCTAGTTTTAGCGTGTTTTTGCAGCTACTCCACATTTCTGAAGCTGACTGATCATTGGTTATAGTCTGGTGATTTTAGCTTCAAAAATAACGATTTCTCGGAAAATTTTGGGACAAGCCAAAAATTAGTCTACCCCCTACAGAATTTCCTCAGGAATCCGAAAAAAAAGTGTTGACCACTCAAAATGGCGACTTTAATGGTTATCTAACTTTTTGTAAACAAAATGAATTTTGCAACTTACTTGTTTGCTTATATCTTCGCTTCTAAAGGTCGTAGAAAAACGATCGACCCGTCAATTTCTTCGTCATGGGTTCCCGTATAAGGTAGGTATATGCAAAGAACGAATTTTTTATTGTTAATAACATTTTATGACAAGAAACTGAAAAAATTGACATTCTTGATCGTCGAACTTTGAAGTACTGTAGAAACAAATATAAAATCTGCATGTTAACGATATTATGAGAAATAGTACATATTTTTACCCTTAATGAAATGCATTTTGTCCCGTTGCAAAATATTGATTATTTTTTTGCAATTAATTTATAAAAAAAAAAAATTCAAACTGTTATACTAAAAGATCATATTAATATTTTACAGTTCTGTTTCGGTAAAAACATTGTATTTGATGTACATTTATATAATCAAAAAGAAAATTGCAAAAAAAATTTAATTTGCGACTTTTACGCAAAAAATCAATTTGGCAACTTAAACAAATATAAATATCTCGGTGGATATTGCATAAAATTTATTACAACTAACGGCATTTTAATTGTCATAAAAAAACACGAATTTGAAAAAAAAATTTGCTCCGATGCTTTGGAGCCGAGATATGAAGAATTCACGTTCTTTTGAATTACGGCGAAATTTGAAAATATTTTCGCTTGAAAATTTAACTGAATATACCTCAGAGTATGTGTTATCACTTATAAACAGTGCCATGTCTATATATCCAGATAGGCCATGGGAAAAAAATGAGAAATTTGCATCCTTGGTGCTCGCGCTCACACTAGACGCCAGATTCTCCTCCCCCTGCACTGCTAGTGGCGTACTTGGACAGTTTTACCACGGCGGCAGCTTAATTTCTCTTTTTCTCGCCTTCAGGAGTGGCTAGATGGACGTTTTTTAAATGCAACTTATTTTTTTCTCAGCTTTCCGATTCTTCGATTATTTTTCAATTATTCAATTACGTTGCTCCGCAAAAAGAATTTGTCATACAACGGCTTTATTATTTTACTATTATAAATAAAATAATTTCAGTAGTTTATAATCAAACATCTTATAATTATTTCCACATCCAGTGGAAGTATAGTAACGCAAAAAAAAATGTAAAAATTTTTATTGTTCAAATAATCTTAGAATGTCGAGATTTTAAGTTTGAGCAAAAAAGTCTGTCGCTCTGTCGGTCGCCGTCTGTAACTTTTTTGTGCGCACGATTACTCTGGAACCTTTTATTATATTGACTTGAAATTTGCTACATGCATGTATTTTAACGAGATCTGGAAGATTATATTTTGATCATATTCCGTTGAAGGGTTGGGAGGAAATGGGGGTAAATGGGTAAATTAAGAAAGTAAGAGCCCACAAAATTGGTATTAGTATAATTAAGAGAAGCTAAGGTCCCAAAAAATTTGTTGGCATTAGCCACCCCCATTATCACCCCCACCCCATTAGTAAGAGGGGTATTATTAAAAGGGGTGATAAAAATAAAATTGTAATTTAGTGTGTATAGAAGAAGCAAAGGCCTCAATTTTGTTTTTACTTCATCCACACCCACTACCGATGTGACATATCGTTTTATTGTTTTTTTTTCCTTGTGAGAGACTTGGATAGAAAATCTAGATGTGGAAGTAGTGATTCCTTGGGCAGCGTTTTTTTTTACAATTTTACAAACATCATATAATTTAAGCAATCACGCATTATTGTTATGTTATGAATTAGATGTTTATTTCGCTGTATAAAACAAATTAAATCAATATTGATGTCGTCAGTTTAAATTAAATGAAATGCAAGAAAATGAGGAAATTATTGAAAATGTTGATATAAATAGTGACGATGATGACAATGATTGTCTGTACGCAGAAATGCGAGACGAAACGAACAGCGAGTCCGACACAGGAAATCAACCTAAAAAAAAAAACGAAGACAGAAAAATAAACTTTATTTTGTATATTCAATAAATTAATTTTTAAATACAAAATGTATACCTTTTTTATCCCCAATAAGAGTAAAAACTATTCACTCATCAATGTTTTATCAAATAAATTGTATGTAATCTTTACGTATTTATTTTATGAAGCAACGTAATTGAATGATTGAAAAATAATCGAATAATCGGAAAGCTGAGAAATAAATAAGTTGAATTAAAAAAAAAAAACGTCCATCTAGCCACTCCTGAAGCCGAGAAAAAGAGAAATGAAGCTGCCGCCACGGTAAAACTATCCAAATACGCCAATAGCAGTAAAGGGGGAGGGGGATCTGGCGTCTAGCGTGAGCGCGAGCGCCAAGGATGCAATTTTCTCGATTTTTTTTTCCATGGCCCATCTAGATATATAGACAGGAAACTTTTTGTAAGTGATAACACACACCCTGAGGTATACACACCCTGAGGTATATTCAGTTAAATTTTGAAGTAAAAAAATTTTCAAATTTAATCGTAGAAAACGTGAATTCTTCATATCTCGGCTCCAAAGCATCGGAGCAAAATTTTTTTTTTTTATTCGTTTTTTTTTAATGATAATTAAAATGCTGTTAGTTGCAATAAATTTTATGCAAAATCCACTGAGATATTTACATTTGTTTAAGTTGCAAAATTGATTTTTTTTCGTAAAAAAGTTGCAAATTAAAATTTTTTTGCAATATTCTTTTTGATTATATAAATGTACGTCAAATACAATGTTTTTACCGAAACAAAACTGTAATAACTGTAATATTAAGGACCTGGGTATATTGTTCGACCCCAGATTGGAATTCTCGCGTCACATTGATTCAATAGCTAAATCTGCGTTAAAAATATTGGGCTTTGTCATAAGAAACACAAGAAACTTTACAAATGCAGAAGCATTAAAATCACTATATTTTTGTTATGTGCGTTCGAAACTCGAGTATGGTTCGGCGATATGGAACCCTATTTATGAGGTACACTCACAATCGTTGGAGTCTGTTCAACGGAAATTTCTAAAATACTTATATTTTAAAGTAGATCACCAGTACCCTGCACAGGGATATCCTAATCATTCAATGTTAATAAGGTTTAATATGGACTCATTAGAAAGCAGAAGAATTATATCAAATTTAATGTATATTTACAAACTTGTCAATAACAGAACTTCTCTCCCAAATCAATTTTAGAATTCCGCGTCCGGGTTCGCGTCAAACTTACACATTTGTACTACCCTCAAAACGAACAAATATTCTTGCTAAATCGCCTATTTATTCTATGATGGAAATGTATAACTCCCTTGGTGGCGATTGTGACATGTTTGATCTTTCCGCAAATCAGTTTTCTAAGACCTTAAAACTATCTATTAAAAATAGCTTGTGACCTAAACCTAATTTTATAACCGTAGTTTTTAAGTTACTTTACCGAAATTAAATAAATAAGTATTAATAAGTAAATTAAATCAGTATCTTATACTTTGTAGATCATATTTTGTAGTTTGTATGTTATATTTTATATTATATTATATTTTGTAAAATTGTCCTGTAATTGGTGTATTCTGTTGGGCAATAAATTCTTTATTATTATTATTATTATTATTATTATTATTATTAATATTATTAGTATAACAGTTTGAATTTTTTTTTTATAAATTAATTGCAAAAGAAATAATTAATATTTTGCAACGGGACAAAGTGGATTTTATTAAAGGTAAAAATATGTACTATTTCTCAGTATATCGTTAACATGCAGATTTTATATTTGTTTCTACAGTACTTCAAAGTTCGACGATCGAGAGATTCAATTTTTTCAGTTTCTTGTCATAAAATGTTATTAACAATCAAAAATTCGTTCTTTGCATATACCTACCTTATACGGGAACCCATGACGAAGAAATTGACGGGTCGATCGTTTTTCTACGCCCTTTAGAAGCGAAGATATAAGCAAACAAGTAAGTTGCAAAATTCATTTTGTTTACAAAAAGTTAAATAACCATTAAAGCCGCCATTTTGAGTGGTCAACATTATTTTTTTCGGATTCCTGAGGAAATTCTGTAGGGGGTAGACTAATTTTTGGCTTGTACCAAAACTTTCCGAGACATTTTCCTAATATCACGGGACTATTAACATTTGATGCAACGTCAGTTCTATTTGTGATTGGAACTGTCTTTCTATGCTCTGGTTTTTAAGCGTCTGCACGTTGTATTTTGCTTGCCTGGCATTTTTACCTTTCTTGATGTTCGAAATTCTTGCTCGCAGACTTGCACCTATCATGATATGGTCGGAGTCGATGTGTGTTCCCCCAAAACTTCTAACAGAAGTTCAAAATAATGATGAAGGTTTTCAGAAGGATAATCGAACTATTTATCCATAGTGTTTATGGTGGCATCTTTTATATAAACAAGGAAAATTTTTCTCTTGGTGAAATTCGCGGTGTTAAAGTTAGCACGTAGGTATATCAATTTATTTCATTATTGTTTTAAAAATTAAATAAATCTGAGGATAATTCAGATGATTAAATAACAATAAATATTTTCCGTATAAACTGTATCTTGGACAAAGCAAAACGGAGTGCAAAACTTATGTTTTTTGTTATTTAGAATAAAATAAGTATACAATTTATATTAAATTTATTTGGCGTTTTGAAGGGCGTATTAGGTTACACATTAGCCCTAACAGTATTTGTAATATGTATTTTTCTGAGTATCTTCCATTTATTGGGGCTTTTTGAAACATAAAATAGACAGAAAAATTGAAACGAATGCCGCCACTATAATTTTCAACCTCGATGTCAATGCTATTGCGAAGGGTGCCATTTTTTCACCGTTCGGTACCCGACGTAACGTCACAGCCATTCGCGCCCCTATTGCCTTGTTTGAAATTAATAGCTAGCGATTACACTTTAATTGTTTATTACTAACTAAATATTCCATTTTATTTGGCAGAGCTTATTTTTACATATAAATAAACACCAATGAAATGAAAAAATATATGCAATTTCCCTATTAGGCCAATCTCAAAGTCACAAAAATATCAGAAATTCCGAAATGATTAAAACAAAAGGTTTCTTACCTTAAAGGCCCGGAACCCTCCTCCAGGGGGGGGGGGACATGATTTCTCGTGAGCCCTGGCTTTTCTGTTGAGTTTACGACAAAAAAGGTTATGAACAATATCAAAATTCTCTGCAAAACAGGCCGCATACAATTTTATCGCCAGATGCGTATAAGGGCAAAAGTTACGCGGCCTCCGAATTTTCCAAGTTTCGTCCATGAAATTAAATTTAATACAAACTATAATAGTATAAATCGAGTCCCCAGAAATTATAAAAATTGATTTATTAAAAAAGTCGTCGTCTCTTCCGCGTTATATAATGTGCTCTACATGATTCGTGAAAGTTGTAGGTTGTGTATATGTATTTCCGCTGTTATCTTCAACTTCTGAGCCCTCAGCATTCAGGCCCCACGCAACCAATCATGGGCCCTGGTACTAAATTCACTGGCGGGCCCCCGCGCCTAAAATTGATGAGCGGGAAAACATTTTTTATTTATTTTTTGCTTAATAATTGATGAGCGGGAGGGAGAAATTTGAAAAAAAAATGTTTGCCAAAATCTCTCGCGGGCCCCCACTACTGGCCTTTCCGAAGCCAGCGGGCCCCATGCTTAATAATTGATAAGCGGGGGGAAGAAATTTGAAAAAAAAATTGAGAAAATCTCTGGCGGGCCCCCACTACGGGCCCCTAAACTCAGTACCCAATAGACCCCCATATGGGGGGCCTGTACAGAATTTACAGTTCCATTACTGTTATCATCATTTCCATATTCACCATCATCATCATCATCCTTTTTAAATGTTGAAGTTAAGTTTCAATTGGCTCGTCACAGTCAACCGAATCCTCCTCTTCAACATTAATATTAGTGTACGATTTTCAACAAGTTCCGCAGGCTATTGAACAGTAAAGTCCAGCTTTCCGGCAACTGTAAGCTTTTTGATAGCTTCTTGGGCATTTACAAGAGACTTGAGATAAAAAGCTCTTGTGGTACAAGATCATTTGATGTTATTACAGGTATCAAACTCTGAGAATTGGTTTTCCAATCCCAGTTCAATGGATTTTTGAAGTTACCCCACCATTCTTAAACTCGATGATAGGTTCTCAAGCAATATTGATAAGCTGCTGATTCAGTTAGCGAAAGTAAAGCGAGATCACGAGGTTTCCTCTTGAAAACATTTTGATTTAATATCAAGTGAAATGTTATCAGATGTCACATCATACATAGCTTTCACGAAAGATATTCCTGTTGCAGAGATAAAGACTGGTGATGAGTTTAGGTTCAAGATCAACTTTCGATTTTTAAAACATGTCCTTCAAGGTCAAATCGAAAGTCATAAAGTGGTGCCCCCTGTGACCTCAACAACTTTTGTAGAGGTCATTTTCTTCATATCTCGCTATCCTGACGAGTTATTCAGGCGAATCCATACTTTTGGGACACTGCATATTCTGCAATTGTTGAATATTTGAAACTATTAGGTTAATGTATTTTTTCTTGAACTATGCCTTACATTTATAATTAAAGCGTTTGCCTTCAGAGGGGTTTGCCTTACGCCAAATCCAACGATCTTCAGTTCCTCGGACAATATTGGAATAAGTCGATCTTTATTTTTGTCATTTGCAAGAATTTTTTCCTGTGAGAGACTGACGGCTCCAAGTAACAACTTTAGTTTTAATATACTCTATAAGATATTCTGAAAGCTTATTTCTAAAACTTCTTATAAATATAAATGGACTCTATAAAACTGACTTGAAACCCTTATAAGAGTACAGGGACCCACCTAGAGAAAGACCCACATGCCTCTTTTTAAAACTACTATTAAAGCTTTCAAGTTTTAATGAATCATCTAAATCTTTACTCGTAGAATATTTGAAGAATATTATAAAACTATATTTGGTTTAGGATAAGCACTATATTAAAATTTAAAAGGCACACACAAATGCATTGAGAAAACGTTTTATATTTAATGAAGTAAATATAAAACAAATAAACCTTTGCCACACTAACTTCATCCACACAATATATGGACCGCCATGCATAATTATAAAATGAACATATGGCGAATAGTGAGAGAGAGTATTTACAAATAAAGTATTGGGAGTCCTCACATTGGCCTAAAATCTTCAACGAGTCTAAGTTTACTGTAAAACATGTGTTCTGTCTTTGTAGATGAATGAATAAGAACCTTAATAACTTTTACACTAACATTTATTATTCACATAAACAAATACAACTGTACATGGGTATTATCCGAGAACTGACTACTTGCGTACCGCCGCGCCGGTAGGCAGCTATCTGGTATACAAAAACTTACAAACTTTTTATATCACAGACAGACTTATATACAGGGCGAGTCTTTAATGGTAACATACATAACACCTCCCCCTCATATTTAAAACGGAATGTATAAACAAGCACGATTAGATTATGTTACTTGAAATCTATTAGGGGCCTTTAATTGACTTCTTCACTCGCTCTTCCACATTATTATCTGTAGAAGTTCCAGGTTGGGCAATATCTATGTTATCACTGTTTACAAGTTTACCATTAGGAGAATTATTTTTAACAGGTATTTTCGTTTCGATTGGTATGAGTACAGGATTATTGTTTTCCAAATTACCATTTATATTATCTGAAGTTTGTCGTGGAATTATACAGAACTCTTGGGTTCAACCATTTTATTATTTTTATTTGGCTTTAATTGGTTTTTATGCCGTTTCCATTTTATTCCACCACCTACATCAACAACATAGGTTCTTTGGCCAATAACGCTATCAATGTTGCCTTCGCGCCACTTCGGATTATTCATTCTATAATCGCGCACCCAGACATTATCATTTTTCTCAAATATTATATCACGCCTACGCCTATAATAATTTTGTTGATAATTTGGTTTAGATTTCACTATGGCCTCAGTTGAAGGTAACAGCAGATCTAATTTTGAACGCAAAAATCTACCCATCAACAGCTTTGCAGGTGCCTCACAAGTGGTAGTATGCGGTGTATTTCGATATTGTAATAAAAAACGGTTTATTATTAGGTTTACATCGTTAACCCCCTCATCTCTACCTTTTAGAATAGCCTTTTTCATAATTTTAACCGCACTTTCTGCCTGCCCATTTGTGGCAGGATGATATGGCGCGCCCATTGAATGTTTAATACCATTTTTAGCGACAAAATTTTGAAATTGCTCTGATATAAACGTCCGACCGTTATCTGTACATATTTCCCTTGGTAAGCCAAATCGCGAAAATAACTCTCTAAGGATATTTATGGTTGTAGTTGCTGTAATATTACTTACTTCAAAGCATTCTATCCACTTGGACGTTGCATCCTCAATTACAAAGAAATTTTTTCCCAGACAAGGTCCAAAAAAATCTGCATGCACTCTATTCCAAACCTCTTCCAATTCCACACAACAAGTGAAGCTTTTGGTGGATTATTTCCAAATTTTGCACACGTTTGACATTTGTTGGAAATATTTTCAATTTGTTCATCAATAGACGGCCACCATACGTATGAGCGCGCTAATGACTTCATTTTAATTATTCCCATATGTGAGGAATGAAGTTCAGTTAAAATATGAATTTGATATTTTATTGGAATAACTACACGGTACCCCCACATTAAACAACCTTGTTCTATTGTAATTTGATTTTTCCTTCTAAAAAATGGAACATACTGTGCTGATGGCGCCTTATTTGGCCATACATTTCGCACGTAAAACATTATTTTACTTAAAATTGGATCAGAAGCAGTTTCACATTTAATTTTTTTAAAATCACATACAAAATCACTTTCTTCCACGTAGTGCAAATATGAAACGTTATCACTACATTGATTATAATTTAAATAAGATATTTTATTATTATTAAGACTGTCCTCAATCGGTAATCTCGACAAAAAATCTGCATTATTTTTATGTGAACTTACAAAGTGAATTTCATAATCAAAAGCAGAGAGAATATGTGCCCATCGCTGTAATCTGTTTGCGGCAAAAACAGGTATACCTTTTTTAGGACCAAAAATTGTCAAAAGTGGCTTGTGATCTGAGTACAGCAAAAATTTCCTTCCGTAGAGGTACTGAAAAAATTTTTGTACACCGAAAATTATTGCAGCGTCCTCTTTTTCGATTTGACTGTACTTGGATTCTGCATCATTTAGTAACCTGGAAGCATATGCAATAGGTCTCTCTGAGTCATCATCGAAAATATGGCTGATTATGGCCCCAAGGCCATATTGGCACGCGTCGACTGTTAACTTTATTTTTAAATCTGGATTATAATGTACCAACACCGACGAAGACATTAATTTTTTTTTACATGTTCAAAACTTTTTTGACATTTCTCGGACCATTTCCATGGCATATTTTTTTTTAGTAAATTATATAGAGGCTGCAAAATCACAGATGCGTTTGGGATGAATTTACAGTAAAAATTAACCATGCCCAGAAAAGATTTTAATTCCGTAATTGTTCTAGGAGGTTGTACATTTTTTATTGCTAAAATTCTTTCTTCTGTTGTATGCAACCCATATTTATTAATTTTATGACCTAAATAATTAACCGAGTCTTGAAAAAAAGCACATTTTTCTTTTTTTACTTTTAAACCCACTTTTTTTAAAATTTCAAAAACTTTTTTTAGACGCTCCAAATGTTCTTTATCATTTGCTCCGGTTACTAGAATATCATCTAGATATATCACAACCCCGGGAATTACAATCAGCTGCTCTATAATTTTTTGAAAAATAGAGGGTGCGCTGATAATACCATATGGAAGTCGTGTGTATGCAAAAAGCCCCTTATGGGTAGAGACAGTCACTAATTTTTGGCTTTCTTCTGTCAAATGGACCTGTTGATATGCCTCAGATAGATCTATTTTCGAATATTTATCTCCTCCTTGCAATTGAGAAAACAAGTATTCAATTCTAGGTAAAGGATACTGCTGTACCTCCAAGTGAGGGTTAATTGTAATTTTAAAATCACCACATATTCTAATACTACCGTTTGGTTTTAATACAGGAACAATGGGCGTGACCCATTCTGAATATTCAACAGGAACTAAGACTTTATTGTCAATCAAACGTTGAATTTCTTGTTCTATTTTCGGTCTTAATGCAAAAGGGACTTTACGTGCTCTAAAAAATTTTGGTGTTGCACCTTCTTTAACCCTTAATGTTACCTTAAATTTATTAAAAGTTCCCAGACTATTATCGAAAAGTTCTCTGTAGTTCTCAAGCA
Source organism: Rutpela maculata (assembly GCA_936432065.2). Lineage (NCBI taxonomy): Eukaryota > Metazoa > Arthropoda > Insecta > Coleoptera > Cerambycidae > Rutpela > Rutpela maculata. Next base: position 67,648,892 of record OW386287.2, on the reverse strand, counting down.
ACTCTTTGATATTGGCAGAAGATTCTATGTTTACCTTTTTTTCTACATAATTTATTTTACTAATACCTAATTTTAACATATTTAGTCCATTTCTACCTATAAGTGGGGGACCACCGTTTTTTATTACATAAATTTTTAACAAATGATGGAAATTTTCATACAATACGTTTAACTTTAAATAACCCAAGGGTTCAAAGGTTATTCCTACATAGTCTTTAAGAGACAGATCATTATTAAAAAGTTTGAACTTTGTGAAATATTTTAAATATATTTTTTCAGAAATGGCAGCATGTGCAAAGCCAGAGTCGGCCTCAAAAGCTATTGGTACATTTTCTACTAACAATTTGACATATGTGGGTTTAACATTACCATTATTATCTATTTCAATACTTCTTAAATTAAACATTGTAAATTCCTCAGTTTCGGCGCTATTTTGCAAGTCATTTTCTACTAAAAAATTTTGAGGTCGTAAATTACACATAGGCGCTAAATGACCTTTTTTACCGCACTTATAACAAGTGCAATTGCGATAGGAACACTCATTTGCTCTATGGTTACGACGTCCACAAACGAAACACTTACTTTGATTTTGTTGTGAATTATTCCTTCTTGGATAACTAACCTCGTTTTGCGTTGAGCATCCTGGTGTTTGACTGTTACGATTTGATTTGGGCAGCGCACCTGATAGCCTCCGCTGCTGATTGAAATTTACCTCTGCCAGCTCGGTCTTCACCTCTACACAGCCAGATTTCTCCCTAGGGTGTTGCTCGCTAAGCGCCGATTCTTTGTTTCTCGCTGTTTTCACCATTTTTGCTAATGTGGTGGCTTCTACTGTAGGATCCTCTTCAAAAAGGCGATCTTTAATTTTAGAGTTATCAATCCCAATTGTAAAAATGTCGCGTACAAGTATTGTTAATTCTTCTCCAAATTTACAGTTTGCTGCCAGCTGTTTTACTCTTGCTGACCATTGCGAAATACTTTCGGTTTCACCCTTTACAGCATGATAGAATTTTTGTCGTTCACCAAATAATGAAGCCACCGGCGAAAAATAATCTGTCAATATTGTTAATAATTGCTCAAAAGTTTTTGTTTCTGGTAAATTCGGCACACATAGGCTTCTGACGATTACATAACATTCTTCACTTAACGAATTTAAAAGCATTGCTCTCTTACGCTCCATAGTCGTAATATCATAAGCAATAAAACTTTGATTGAGTCTTTCTTTGAAAACAGTAAGTCACCCTTTTTTGGATCAAATTTCTCTATTATTGCTAATGGACAATATATCTGCTGCTCGCCCATTTTATAATCTTATAAACGGTAAAATATAGTATAATATCTTGACCGCGTTTTTATTTTACGTTTATAAAACAGAAACAGTTTTTTTGTTTTGTTCTCACACACGGGTTTTTAAATACACCTCGTCGCCATTTGTTCTGTCTTTGTAGATGAATGAATAAGAACCTTAATAACTTTTACACTAACATTTATTATTCACATAAACAAATACAACTGTACATGGGTATTATCCGAGAACTGACTACTTGCGTACCGCCGCGCCGGTAGGCAGCTATCTGGTATACAAAAACTTACAAACTTTTTATATCACAGACAGACTTATATACAGGGCGAGTCTTTACAATGGTAACATACATAACAACATGGTTAGATAGTTCTTAAAAATTCGCGCGCCCTCTAAAAACACAAATTAAAAAAAATATATGGATAATTAATTTTTCTTTTCGGTCACTTAAAACCTTCACAAAACCAAAACTTGGAACCTCCCAATATGGCTGACCCCTATGCATTGCTTGGTTGCTAGAGATAATGGCGGCTGTAAGCATAAACCCTACTAGTTGTGAATAATTCTACTTCTAACGTGTTTTGTCTTAAAATGTCTATTAAATTACCGATTGCTCTTTAAGTACGCTGATTTGTTCCTGTAGAAATATATTTTAAGTCTCATTGGTTTTAAAGCATTTTTTAAAACTTCTAGGCTATTTTAAAACCTATTCTAAACCCTTTAAGTAATTTTCAGCATTGTTTTTTATTTTACAAATCGAAAGTAGAACACTTTTTAAGGCAATTCCCAAATTTTGAGGTTTTTATTCTGACATTTAAGCCCTTAAGTCCAAAGTTGGACCGCGCGAAAACGAGGCGGAGCTTCGCGTGACGTCACTTTGTAGATGCTGATCAGGCGACAGTCGAGATTTAATAATTAAAAACATTGGAGGTGAAATAAAATGAAATTATAAGAAGAAAAGGCTCTATGCAACTTTTCATAAAAGTAGATAGTCTTTAAGTTATAACGACTTGAAAATTGGGATTTTAGCTTTAAAAAAGTATTTCAAAACAATATTCGTCAAATAACTCGAAAAGTATTACATTGAGCGAAAACATGCTAGAGACAAATAAGAAAGCTACTAAATTGAGTAAGAATTTTGTTTTTTTTCTAATTTCTGTAGAGTTAATGGTTTCGGAGATCTGAAAGTATAAAGGTAGCGTCCGAACGTCTATAAGATGAAGTATTTAGTTTAAATGTTAAATATCTCAGAAACTATGGTATTTACGCCAAAAGCAGTAAGAACTAAAATGAAAGACTATTAATTAGGCTTTCAAGTGTTTTTTTTTCTATTTCTATAGCATAAAAAACAAAGAAGTTATGACAGAAACAATGTACTTTTTCAATTTTTCTTTATGCAAAATGACGTCACGAATCGGCAAAGCACTTTGTCTTGAAACCCAATCTTTAACATTGAATATCTAAGGATTGGATATACTTATGAAGCTGAAACTTTAACAGCTTATCCAGATGATTGAATTGTACTGAATACCATAAAAAAATAACAAAAAAATTTATCGGTAATAAGCCCATTAACGCAACCGCTTTAGGACCTATAGGGTTTATGGCGCCCTGAATATTCGGTTTGATTTTAAGATTTTGCCACATTTGTAGAAAGTTATTGATAGTACCACTTGCCATGTCGCAATGTCGGTCGGTAATGGTTATTGCCTGCCCTTTTCCAAACAACCTCGTCTTGGGATTTGAGGGTGGTTTACTATTTGTGTTGTGTTTATTCATCCATATTCACACGGCATCCACAAATACATGAAATACAAACGAATATTTCTTAATACAGCTTTAAAACTACATATTTTAAAACACTATAGTCTGGACAAAGAGAAACCAAATCCTTTTATGGTTAAGCCTGACTTATTATAGGTTTCTGCCCATTTCATTAAAACTCTAATTAAGTTGTATTTATGAAGGTTCGACTCGAAACTTAGTGATCTCAAGGCATATTAGATTTATAGGCCAACATTAACAACTACTTCAAGATAATTTTATAAAGCGATTATAAAACCTTAACATTTCCTAAATTCTTCAATAAAACTCGATCCTCCTAAGTTGGACTTAACAACTAGAGAGTTTTATTGAAGGCTTGACAAATACTTTGATAAGTTAGTCATAAACCAATAGAGACTATAAGATAATTTAGTTTTAATGTAAATTCTTGAAAGCCTTTTTAAAACTTTCTTTAAGATAAGACTATCTTTAAGTGCATCTGACATTTATTGTACACTATAAAAGATGATGGTAAATTTACCGTCGTTGCGTTTAAAATTTCAATAATCTCATTTTTTACAGTGTATCTGGCATAAATCACTGGTTTATGAGGTGGGCATTATAAAGCACTGACAAAATCTAAATAAACCTAAAAGGAATTTAAATTGTTACTTGGGGGGACTCCTCCACTTCCTTGTAAAGACAGATGTTTGCTATTACACTATCACAAGCAGGCATATGAATATTTTTTGCCAACATATTTTTACTATAATGGAAATTAACAGACACAGCTGCAAAAGGGCCATTACATAATAAATACGTAGATAATTTGAAGGCGCAACTTAGCTCAATTTTGGACGCTAATTACTGGTAAAAATATGCATCTGGCGATAGAATTGTATACGACCTAATTGCAGAGATTTTTATAAAATCTAATTTTGTACATTTTGTTGGATAATTCAACGGGAAAGCCGGAAATAGCGAAAACCCATACCCCCTAGGGGTGGTTTCGAACCTCGTTCGAAGAGGATAAATCAAAGTCTGACAACCTGACAACCATGTCAACCAATTTACATTAAGATACATTTTTGTTTGAATTTTTTCTGCACCTAAATACCTGAGCCTGGTCTAAATGGTAATAACGATTTTTGATTCTAGGAATTGAATTTGCCTCTTCCAACAACAGCGAGTAATGAAACCTTAGAAAAGGCCAAAGATGTTATTGGAAATATCATAGCTGATGGAGGTACTAACATGATTGGTGGTCTCGAAACCGGTTTATATTTAGTTAAAATTGGACAAGAAACGGCCAGTAATCAAACTGCCAAGAAACACCAACCAATAATAATTTTCTTAACTGATGGTGAACCGAATGTTGGCATAGGGTCACCGGAAAGAATTGTTAAAATAGTAAGTAGGTAATAGCCGGAGAGCGAGGCCCTTGAAATATGCAAAATAAGAGTGTCCTAAGCAACTCGCTAACATACAAAAACTGAAGTGATAACCTCATGTAAAATAACCTGCCGAATTTAATTATCGGCTCGAAATGGCACATATATTTTGAAACATAATGGATCGATTGCCATACATAAAATTGCATCAAAAGTAAAATATCTGGGGCACAACTCTCGAATCTCTATTAGTAAAAGCCGCATTCGACTTTGGGAAAATATCTACCGAAATTTGCAAGATTTTAAAAATTTTTTACCCATTCGTTGAATATTCTGCTGAAAATTGTAGAACGTGACATTCGATAATGCATATTATTTCCACGTCCAGTGGAAGTATAGTAACGACAAAAAAATTTTAAAAGTTTTTATTGTCCAAATAGGCTTAAAATGTCATGAAACGTCGAGATTTTAAGTTTGAGCGAAAAAAAAATTTCTGCCTGTCTGTCGGTCTGTCTGTCTGTAACTTTTTTTTGTGCGCACGTTTACTCTGGAACCGTTTAAGATATTGACTTGAAATTTGGTACACATATGTACTTTAACGAGATCTAGAACTAGATTATATTTTCATCTTGTTCCGTCGAAGGGTTGGGGGGTAAATTGGGGTAAATTTGGGGTAAATGGGTAAATCAAGCAGGTAAGAGTTTATGAAATTGGTATTTAGTATATACAGGAGAAGCTAAGGTCTCAAAAAAATTTTTGGCATTAGCCACCCCCATTACCACCCCCACCTCCTTATTAAAGGGGATGAAAAAAAATTGTGATTTAGTATATGTACAGGAACCAGAAATCTCAAAATATTTTTGTACTTCATCCACCCCCCACTACCACCACCCCCACCCCACTACCGATGTGGGGTATCGTTTTATGGGTTTTTGGGGTAGAGGATTTCAAATATTATATTATTAAAGTTCCATACACAATTATTTTTACATACAAAGTTTTTTCGTTGTGAGTGACTTGGATAGATAATCTGGATGTGGAAGTAGTGATTCCTTGGGCAGCGGTTTTTTTTAGAGTCGTGCAAATTTCGGTAGATATTTTCCCAAAGTCGAATGCGAATTTTACTAATAGAGATTCGAGAATTGAGCCTCTGGTACATAAAAAATATTTTCATTCGAGATCACGTGCATTTTTTAGTAGCGGCATTGAAAAGTCTGTATCGAGGAAACTTTTTTATTATTGAATATAGAGACTAGTATAAGCGAGTGAAATGTATTTTAAGGTCTGAATTAAATTTTGAAAAACAAAAAAAACTGGTGTTCATAACAGTTTGGTGGTCATAGACGTGTAATAAGTTTGAGCGTTATGCGCTGCATTAAATTCTGGGTTATAGATGCAAACCCACACTTTAACAGCTATTATATCAAAAACGGAGGAGCTAGAAAATTTTTAAAAATTATGTGTTCTTAATGTAAGGCCATTCGCTGAAATTTGAATAACTTACATTGAACATTTTAAAAAATTTGCTGAGTTATATAGAAAAATATCTCACTATCAATGAGATTTTAACCACGGAATAGGCATGAAGTAAGGTTTCTGACATGAGCTCCGAAAATTTTGAATAAAAAATTAAAAAAAAAAATGTCACCTCTCGAAAAAAGCTGTGTTATATCGAACTAAAATATTATTCATAATGTATATTTTCCGAGATATAACGGATTATAAGCTGGTTAAAATATCCTTGAAAAGTGACACATTTTTTAATATAATTTAGCAAAACCTTAAAACTGCTCAACGTAAGTTATTCAAATTTCTGTGATTAGTTTGCAATAGACACATCATGAACACAACTTATTCAAAATCGGGTCTTCCGTTTTTGATATATTCAGGATTAAAATGAGGATACATTGCGGCGCGTTGTGAATATGCTTTCAAGTATGACAACGAAATGCGCTTTGGGAAGCCTCTAATAGTAGGTAATGCATATTTAAAAGGTGATATTTTAAATGAATACACATATTGGCAATTATATACAACGGATATATATATTTATTATATATTTTAACTTCGAAATAAATGGGCTTCTAAATGCTCCAAACTTTCCCTGAATTCTGAATATAATAAAGACTTGAAAAACAAAAACATATGGGCAATTTTCATTACAGATTAAAAACTTCACGTTTTCCTGCACATGTTTACAGTAAAAAAGGGCATAGCAGGATAAGCATGTGTTAGCTGCGCCCGCACCAATCCACAGTGGGGAAATTCAGGAATTTACTGTTCAAAAATCTCTAGAGACCTTAATATCCATCGGATCAGGATATTTTTTGTTTTTAAATTAAAGGTAATTAAATTCCCTACACATCTGTCGAGGCAGATTTTTAAATGACTCAGTCAACTTTTAATAATGGCATAATAAACTGCCAATTAACTGTAAAAAAATATATTAAAAATTTTAATAATGAACCAATATCGCTATATTCACATGAAAATTAAATTTTTTAGTCTACACATAGCACATAAACTATATAGTAGTAAAATCGAACTGCGAAATACATAATTTGACAGCTAACATCTGCCAAAAAGATAAAACTAAATTTAAAAAAACAAATAAAATATTTAAAAATTTGCCTCGACAGATGTGTAGGGAATTTAATTACATTTAATTAAAAAAAAAATTGTTCCGATCCGATGGATATTAAGGTCTCTAGAGATTTTTGAACAGTAAAATCCGGAATTTCCCCACTGTGCAATCAGGTCGAGATTTTGAGCACAAGTTGACAGTAGTGTTAGATGAAATTTCCCAAAATATTATTTTTGGAAAATCATTTTTACGGGAGTTATGGGGGCGAAAAGAAAAATGGAAACAATTTTTTTTTTCAAAAACGCATAAACCGATTTTCATGAAAAGAAAATATATGTTATGGCTTTTGAAGTCATAAACGTAGAAAAAAAGGCAGGCAGGACAGACAGTTTTTCGCAATAAATAATGTACTACATTTTTTGCACATTAAAAAATACATGAAAATTCGAAAAATGAGCGTGATTTATATATATATTATTATAAAAAATATGAAACCTATAAACATTTTTTTGTATCAATTTAAATCCTTTTTGTATATAAATAGAAAAAATAAAATAAGTATTATACTTGTAACTACATACTTATTTCAACCCTTTGAATCAGTTCTCCCACTTTTATCATTAACAAATAAAAATTGCGAAAAAACAAATTTTCCGGAAAACTTTTTCACATTTTCAATTTAAAAATTTTATTGAACGTTTAAAAATGGTATAACTATAGGTTTCATATTTTTTTATAAAAATATGTATATAAATCACGCTAATTTTTCGAATTTTCATGTATTTTTTAATGTGCAAAAATGTAGTAAATTATTTATCGCGAAAAACCGCCTGTAACTCAGAAAATTAGCAATTTACAAAAATATTCCAAGAGATAAAAAATGTTTAGAAGGCCTCAGTGCATACGTCTGAATTCAAACTTTTAAATTACATATTTTTAAAGCGCTACAATTTCAAAGAAAAGGGTAGTTTTTCGTGTTTTTCCGGAAAGACTCGGTCAAAACGCACAGAAAAGTTGCAAATAAAAAAAGTCTTGTATTTCGGTGATACATTCACCTACATTTTTTCAGATTTTTTGTCAACTTTTACATTTCCCCTACACCACTTTAATGAATTTTCGAATGGCCATATCTCGAAAAATATGCATTTTTCGAAAACATTCACAAGAGTAAAAACATTATTTTGAGCCAAAAAATGTAAATATATTATTTTTTTTTTCATTTTTGACCTAAATCTACAAAAGTAGAATAAAAGTGATAAAAGGGGTGTTTTCTACCTCTTCCGATCATTTCCTACTCTAATCTTTTTTTCAACTTTTTTTTATCGTCATTACAAACACATTGCACAAGGTTTCATCAAAAACCATTCATTAGCACTCCAGTCAACGGGGGGTTTCACCCCCCGTTGACTGGACTATAAACCAACTTCTATTCAATATATCAAAATAGCTCGTGAGGGATCGTTTAGAAATTTTAAAAAAAATTTTTTTTGTATTGGTCAACTTTGATAGGCTCTAGGCGTTTTTGGGACTACTAACTACGAAAAACCCCAATGTACGCCGGCAGTACGCCAGTGATTATCAATTTTTAATATGTTGTACCCTTCCGATCGCTTTGAAAATTGGATGTGTTTTAAAGGGGCATATAAACGTTTATTTGTAAGGAAATGATGGGTGTGCCTCGAGAACATCCCCTTAGAAAAAAATTATTTTTATTTTGAAAAAATTTTTTCACCACTTCTTTCCGACAAATGGACTCAATAATTTTTCCTACGTTTGTGCCAACAAAAGCCATAACATATATTTTTTTCATGAAAATCAGTTTATGAGTTCTTGAGAAAAAAATGTTTTTCCATTTTTCTTTTCACCCCCATAACTCCCATAAAAATGATTTTCCAAAAATAATATTTCGGGAAATTTCATCTAACACTACTGTCAACTTGTGCTCAAAATCTCGACCCGATTGGTACGGGGGCAGCTAACACATGCTTATCCTGCTATGCCCTTTCACATTCGGTCTCTTCATGTTATACATATATAGTCAATCATAAACCAGTTGAAAATAAACCTATCCACTTTTTGAATTATAACAATATTTACAATATGTAGTAAAGAATTAATAGTAGATAACTAAACAATCCATTTTTACATAGAAATGTAATAAAATGAAAATCTGTTGCCCCATACGGTTAGGGATTGCGCACCAGAGCAATGTTCTTGTTACAACGTTTCTTTCTCACTTCCTAAGAAATATCCAAATAAAAAAATTTCCTCATTTTATTAACTACAGCTTACTCGCTTACAATATGCAGTTATTTTGAAATAAAATAAAATACTACAATATCAAGTTTTACAACAAATATAAAGGGATGGGAAGATGAAAAATGTGAAAATAATATTTTCCGTAAAAAAGAAAAAAAAGTGCAATTTTCTCTACTTTTGCAATTCCAAACAAATCGTCACCTCAAAAATATATTTGGTTAGGTGTTTTTACATAAGAATCAACCTGTTTTTGTATGTTCGAGAGATGTGTCAAATTCATTTGTCTATAAATAAATAAAGAAAAAAAGTCGACTACAGTTTTTCGCATATATTTTAGGTTACCAAATTAAATTCAGAAGGCAACAATGTGCCGATATATTCTTTGTCATTTGGGGATGGCGCTAATAAAGAATTTTTACGAAAGCTGTCTTTAAAAAATCAAGGATTTTCAAGACACATTTATGAGGCTTCAGACGCTTCGTTGCAGCTGCAAGAATTTTACAAACAGATTTCGTCTCCATTATTGTCTAATATTAAATTTAAATATAATTCTGATGTCAAAGAAGTGACAAAATCAAACTTCCCCATATACTATGGCGGATCCGAGCTAGTTGTTACTGGAAGATATGAAGGTATGAAAGTAACCATTTATCCCATATACAGGTTGATTTTAAATTTCATTGACAAACTTTATACTCCAATGCATTTAGATTTTTATTTCGGAAATTCTCTGATCTCGCTGAATCTTTGAGAGATATTCTCAAAAATGGTAGAAATGATAATCCAAAAAGTTTACCGAGTTAACCTTTGTGCAATTTTTTTATTTAACAAATTAGGTGCACAAATGAGGCGCTCGCGCGCAAACCCCGATAAATCCACACACACAAAGTTGTGGGAAATTACAAAAAACTTCTCACGCAAAAACCAATAAGTCTTTTTTTGTTCTTTTTAAGTCAAAAAATATCTTCTAGGCTGTAGAATATAAGATCAAAAAATAAGAACAATGCTACTTTATTTATTTATTTATTTTTAACTTTTCTTGCTGGATTTATCGGATTTTGCTATGTAAATACGAATTTATCGATTTTTGCTTTAAAATAAAACATTAAAGATGCAGAAAAATAAATTTTGACAACATTAATAATTTATTAAAAATAAATAAAAACATTCATTGTTAACAAAAATTAATTCTCAATATCTGTTAAAATTTCAGATAAAACCGTTATAATATATTGGTAATAAAATGTCTTGCAGTTGTCTTCTTTATTTCTAGAAGAGAAGTAGGTTTTTACAGTAAATAGTCATATTACAGAGAACTTTTTCAAACGTCAATCAATATTAACTTTTCTACCTCACAATGGATGACAGTGTATTGTATAAAAATGGATTTATCTGCTTTTGATCCCGATAATATTGGATTTATCTAGTTTTGTTCGAAACGGTCAACTTTAACATTAGATTTATATGGGATTTATGGCGTTTTGGTTACCAAAGATTATATAGGCTTGTAGAGTTTAGTCTAACATACATGAAACTATTACAAACTCAAAATTGACTTTTTGTGGATTTATCGGGGTTTGCGCGCGAGCGCCTCAAATATGGATTTCTGTAAATAATTTTGTTAATTTAATTTTACTCGAAAAAGACGAGGACAAAAAGAAAGAGGAGAAAATTTTAATCAAAAAACATATTTTTTTCATTTAAACAAAACTATCGGAGCTAGAAATTTTGCAACTTACGCTTGGAACGGAACTCAACGGCACGGTACTCGAGCGCGCTTCGATGGTGCGAGAGCGCGCGCGCGGTACACAAAAAGTGGTATAACTTTTGACTGACAAGACCAAATGGGAAAAATCATAAAACATTTTAAAGTCGATATTATCATATAATTGATGTATATATTTGTTTTCCAAAATGCTTTTTGAATTATTAGCTAATAGATAAAGTTACGACATATGAAGTTTGTCACTTATTTTAGTCAAACAGCTGTCATTCTTATAATTTTTTATTAAATGACTTCATATTATAGGATCTTTCTCTCCAAACACTAAGTTATAATATGCATGAAGTAAAAAAAAATACGAGAAGGACCCCGGATAAAAATGTTGATTCGGCTGAAATGTTGGTATTTTGTAGTTCAAGTCATGATGATCAAAAGTTCTTATCACATCGAGCCAATCCTATGGACAGTTTTTGAGATACAGCTTGTCAAAATTAGGCATTTTGCTTCATTTTAGACATTCAAGAACTTTTTACTCCTCTAAACTATTAACTAAAAATTGTAAGTGTTGAAATATTTTCGTTCTAGTCCAATAAAGCTCAAGAATTTTTTTCAGAATTTTTTTATCGATTTTTATGTTAGGTAAAATATATATATATGTCATATTTCCGCGTGCTTTGGTGGGATTGGCTGAAACTTTAGTATTCTGTAGTTAAAGTCATGTTGATCAAAAATTCCTATTGCACTGAATCTATTCTATGAGTGGTTTTCGCTCCAGGAGTGCCTGAAGGTCTTAATAACGAAGTAAAGGGTAATCTATATGTACGTGTTTATGAATGGCTTCCAGCGTGTCTGTGTACGTGCGAGAGTATGTGTGTGATTATTTTTATCAAAGAACCTACTTTTACCGGCACTGTTTCTTATGAGAGCGTTCTCATTGCCAACCAGGGTGATTCCATTTTTTTAGTTTCACTTTCTATCTGTTTATTTTTACTTTGTTGTTTTTTAATATTTTTTTTTTAGTTTTTAAATATTGAGAACATCCATAGGATTTTCAGGAACAAGTGCTCTGTTTCCAGCATCATGTATCGTTCCAAGAAGAATCATGGATGGATATTTTATGTGATTTTCATGCCGTGCGTACCACAAAAGCCATAAATACTCTTGTGTTTTCAGCGGTTCTGCGTCAAACTCATTAAAACGATTTTTCTCACAAACGGTTCTACGACTAAAATGAAAGAGGACATTTTTTTAGTATTCTTAATTAGTGAGTGACATTCGTGTACCAAAGTGAAAAAAAAGACATAAGAAATTAATGCAAAATATCGACAGGGGGGCAATACCACCTACTTACGGTAAAAAATATTTTTAAAAAATAATGAAAAAATAAGCTTGTATTATTTTTCAATATACGTATAATGTCGCGTCCCTCTAAGTCAAAAGGTTTCTGAAATATAAAATAATAATCAATTTTTGGGTGCCATTTTCAAAGGGCCGTAGCTCAAGGTATTTGCGAACATATTTTTGCAAGTAGAATCTGCACCAGAAGTTTGTCATCAGAGAACCCTGTATACACTGGCACATACATACACACAAATGCATGCACGCAGTACATAAACTCGCTGGAAGCCATTCATAAACACCTATATAGATTACCCGTTACCTCGTTGTTAAGACCTTCATTGACCTTCAGGCACTTCTGGAGCAAAAACCACTCATAGGACAGACTCAGTGCAATGGGAATTTTTGATCAGCATGACTTTTACTACAAAATAGCAAAGTTTCAGTCAATCCCACCGAAGCATGCCGGAATATGACGTATATATTTTTTACCTAACCTAAAAATTGATAAAAAAGTTCTGAAAAAAATTCTTGAGCTTTATTTTGGACTTGAACAAAAATATTTCGACCCTTGCATTTTTTTGCTGAAGTTGATAGTTTAGGAGTAAACAGTTTTTGAATGTCTAAAATGACGCAAATTACGTAACTTTGACAAGCTGTATCTTAAAAGCTGTCCATAAGATTGGCTCGATGTGACAAGAACTTTTGTTCAGCATGACTTGAACTACAAAATACCAAAATTTCAGCCGATTCCACCGAATCAACATTTTCATGGATTTTGTTCCGGGGTCCTTTATTTTGTAAAATACAGCCCTTTGAACCACATAAATTAGGAAAAAAATTTCTGCCTCTCATACATTAAACTTCAAATGGCGCTAACGTCGGACAGTCGCACGAATCGTGATTTTTTCGTTCAAAATTATCTAGAGCACTTGTTTCGCAACCGATTAGGATAATTTTTTTTTTAAAGACTCGTTATTTCATTCCCAAAAAACGTAAGAGAGCCGATTTTTGAATTATGCTAACCAAAATTATTGAGCTTAGACAAAATGCCCATGTTACACTGTGATCACCATATGTTACTTACAAATAAAAACTTTTCTCTTATCCAATTTACATAAATCTTGTTACTTGGAGGGTTTTTGAGGTCGCTGATTACGAATCTGACATCCAAATTGTCATAAACCAACCTGCAAAATGGCGGAATCAATGACGGCTATAAAAATGCTAAAAAATGATGAAAAATGAAATATTTTTGTTTAAAATGCCGAAATCGGCTCTCTTAAGTTTTTTGGAAAGTAAATAACGAGTATTTAAAAAAAAAATTATCGGTTGCGAAAAAGTGCTATAGATAATTTTGAACGAAAAAATCACGATTCGTGCCACTGTGCCTCGTTAATAAATAAGATATCAACATTTTGTTGAGCGGACATTAAAGCTTGAATGATGTACTTTAAGATGTAATGTCGCATTTTTTATTTTAAATAATAACAATTTACTTATTGTCTTCACGAAATTCGCGAAAAAAGCCGGAGTCAAAAGTTGTATTATGCTAAATTTAACAATATTTCAACAGCTGTAACTTTTACAATAAAATTTCTAAATTTGTTCAATATCAGGATCTTATTTCTAAAGGTCTCCTCTTTCGATGTCAATATTTATTGTTATTATTTTTTATTCTTTTGTAGAATTATCAAGATGCCCGTGCTCCGTTATGGGGATCTTTATAAATTATAAGGTTTTGGACGTCGTATTGGAGCCGCCATTTTGAATTATTCAAGTTTTTGTATTTTTGGGTGTCATGAAGGAATTTCCTAACTTCATATAAAATTTCAAGTTCCTAGTTTGTCGGGAAATACCTAAACAATTCATAAATATATACATCGTAACACTCTACTTTTATATAAAACAGAGTGTAACAAAGTTTTTACCTATATTCATCTGTCTGGTGAATTGTTTGGATACTTCCCGATGAGCTAGGATCTTGAAATTTGGCACGGAGGTAGGGCGTACCTTTCCAACTCTATGACTATGACTACCAATATGTAGATATACAGGGTGTCCAAAAAGTCTGGAAACGGTCAAATATCTCGATAAATGCACGTTAAATCCAAAAAAGAAAAAATACGTCCTTAATAATTTTGAAAGTGCTATCCAATGGTATCAAAGGCGAGTGGGCGGGGGGCAACTTTAAAATCTTAAATCCTATTTTTTATTGCAGAATCGGTTTCTACGGAAAAAATGACGTCAAGTTTGTCTGAAACGTTTTTTTCGATTCGTGACAGATGCCGCTGTAATCGCAAAAATATTTCCTTTCGTAATTTCTAAAAAAATCTGCGGAAGAATGAAAAATAATAAAGTACGAGTTCATTTTATTGAAAAAGCCAATAATGGTGTTAAATTTAATAACCCCCACCTTTCCCTCTCCACCACCACCATGAGGGAGGAAGTGGTGGGCAACCTTAAAACCTTAAACGGAACCCCATATTTTTTATTGGCGGATGTAGAGTCTGGTGAACAAACAATTCAATTTCATTCAAACTAAGACAAAATTTCTTCGTTTTGTCGAAAAAAAATATTTCTTAAAAATTAAAAATTTTTCACGAATAATGAAAAATGAGGGTTTCCATTTAGCATTTGAAAATTGCCCTCCACTTATTAAGGATATGCGTTTTCTTTTTCGGATACAATGTGTATTTCTCGAGATATTTGACCGTTTCCAGACATTTTGGACACCCTGTATAATATATAATAATAATACTTAGAAAACAATACCTGCACTAAAATGAGAACGCTGCCAAAATGGTAAGAGCTGTAAAAATACTATAGAAACAAAGTTGTAGAGAGTTAAATTTTACATAAATAGTGACTGACTGCAAATATGTATCTTCTGTTGTTTTGGGAATATATGCGTTTGAATTCAATTAATCTGTACGATGTCACAATTTGCACTCTTTCTTTGCACATTCTATAAAAGATATATAAATATGCTTTTGAATATTTTGTAGAGAATTTAATCCTCTACAACTATGCTTTTACATTTGTTTTCATATCTCTTACCATTTTGGCAGTGTTCTCATTCTCATTCTCAAGTGGAACATATTTATGTATTTTTTTGCAATATTTGCATAATTTTCAAAATTACATCGGCCATCTTGAATCCATTATTTTCAGTTATGCAATTATAATGTCAACATCGTAATCAGTGGTGTCGAAAATCCTTGTATGAATTCTTTCGTAATTTCATCATTTAAATCATATGATATATCAGTTGTAAAATATTTTGTGATAAAATATTGATTTTTTGAATTTTTTCAAAAAAAATTCATTTGCACACTATTTTAATGGGTAAACTTTTAAATTAGTCATTTTTAGAATACGTTGCAAAAGGTTTCATTCGAATCCCTTAACTTCAGACTATTTCCGTAATAACGCCCTTTTTCATCTAAATGCACTGGCCTATTAACTGCATTATTCAATAACTAAAATAAACACTAAAAGTTCCTGTAAACATATACCTATAGATGTATAGATACTTGTTAACAGTGCTATGAGTCTTTGGGGGCACCTTAAGGAGTGGGGAAAATGCATGGAATTTTAAAATACACGAAAAAGTGATTTGTAATTGTCATTACGCAGAAAACGATTATATCAAAAGAAATTGAAAATATTTTTTTTTCCTTAAATAAATATTTAGATTATGTCGTAATTTATAAACACAATCACATGACTGCAAACGGTTTCTTATTAGCGTGACATCAATGACATCAGCCGTTAGCCGGATAATTTGCCCAAAGTAGAACCAGTATCCTATATTTACATTTTAGTTTTAGTTAATCTAGCGTGCCATAGATGGCGCACTAGACTTGTTCTGACTTTTTTCAGTCTGGTTTATACTCTACACCTTTAAGTGCAGCAAACCATAGAACTACATATGTCAGAAGAGCTGGTTGAAGTCCATTGTATAACCATTCATTTCTCAACAGTGGCAGTCTCATTTCGCTTTCCCAGGCTCCTCAGTGCCACACGGCAGAGAAAGAACGAAAATACAAACGCTACAACCAATACTCCATAACTTTCCTGCGGAGTGTGACCACTAGGTACTAACGGTGTTATCTATGTAAGATGGTAAAGATTGTTCAGAAGTAAATGTTTTACAAAGTTGACATTTGTAGTTCTATGGTTTGCTGCACTTAAAGGTGTAGTATAAACCAGACTGAAAAAATTCAGAACAAGTCTAGTGCGCTATCTACGGTACGCCAGATTAACTATTAACATCTAGGCACTGCGCTTGGATTGTTTCAAAAGTTAGTAATTTGCATTCGCAGTTATTGTTGATGACTTTAAATAGTCAAATAGTAAAACATTTACTTCTGAACAATCTTTACCATCTTTCATAGATGGCACCGTTAGTTCCTAGTGGTCACACTCCACAGTAAAGTTATGGAAGCGTTTGTATTTTCGTTCTTTCTCTACCGTGTGGCACTGAGGAGCTGGGGAAAAGCGAAACGCGTCTGCCACTGTTGAGAAATAAATTGCTATACAATGGGTTTCAACCAGCTCTCCGGAGATTTTGGTTTTATAAAGTATGGTTTATGTTTACCTGCTATGGGTAAAAATAAATAATTTTAAAAAGTTACCAATATATTTCGGTGCAAGGTAAACATTCATTTTTAAATTTCAGATTTGGACACACCTTTCAGTGGTATTGCCACATGCTATGCATGGCCAGGTCCAACGACATTAACTCCCACAATCGAGAAGCCTGTAACATCGTTGGAAAGACTTTGGGCTTACTTGACGGTTAAACAGGTATTAGAAGAAAGAGAGTTGACAGATAACAAAACTGCGTTAACTAAAAAAGCTCTGGATTTGGCCCTTAAATATTCTTTTGTCACAGACATAACATCTCTAGTTGTGGTTAAACCTAACGACACTACTACTGTGGGTACAGAAGAAGCTGATAAAGGTTAGTAATGAACCAGAATACTTGCAATATTTAATTAAATATAACTAGCTGATTAAAACTGTATCTCCATAATTGGAAATACTTTTTCATATAGTTTTTGTTGCGTTACTAATTTTATGAAACTACTATAGAGGGCCCACACACCCAGTGGTCTCATATTTATTCATATCGATTGGACACGATTTTACAGTGTTCATTAAACATTTCCGTTCCACGAGTAAAAGGTCCAGAGCAGTTCCTCAAATGATCACTTGAATTTGCACTGCCCAGTGTAATTAATCCATTTTTATAACTTATACGGGGTGTTCGAAAATTGTGTGACCAAACTCTCACAATAAGAATTAGACATATTATTTCATAATTTTATTTATCAATCATTATTAGATAAAAGTTGTTCATCTTCCATATTTTGCTTAGATCACCGTTTTCGAAAAAAAAAAGTGTTGGTAATTTACTTTAATTTAGGGCTCCTAGTGGTATAACACACATAATTAAATAGGCTTCACTAACAAAATCACTATATTAATATTCATGCTCCTCTTAAGACTGTCAGAATTAACAAGCCGAAGGCTCCTTGGCTAACAGATGTAGTAAAGCTTATGATTAAAACAAGAAAGAATGCTCTAGAACTCGCGATGCTGATGATTGGGTACGGTATAAATATGTACGTAATATGGCAACCGCGGCTGTCCGAAACGAAAAAAAAGCTTATTTAGAATTTATACAAGATCAGCACGACAACAAAAAATTATGGGAAACTCTAAAACTACTTGACATAATAAAAAAGAAGGGACGAATAACTTGCCAGATCACCTCAATGATCCTAATCAAATCAATGACTGCTTTACCATGTCAGTTAGTCAATTAATCACACCCCCTCCGGATTACACCATTGATTTCTACAGTTCACAATTATTAGATCCAAATAATAATTTTACGTTTAATCAAGTCACGGATGTCGAAGTGGAGAACTACATTAAAAATATAAAAACTTATGCAACAGGAACGGACGGAATCACCCTAAAAATGCTGCAAGTCTGTTTATCTTTTCTCATTCCTATTATCACTTTTATGGTGAACAAATGTATCACTGACGGGATTTTTCCAAAGAGTTGGAAAACTTCACTTGTAATACCGCTTAGTAAAATAAGTCAACCCAATGAATTTTCAGACCTAAGGCCTATAAATATTTTACCCGTAATTTCAAACATTTTGGAACGAGCATTATACGACCAGATCTACAGCTACTGTTTAGCTAAATCAATTTTACCTGAAAACCAATCAGGTTTCAGGCAAAATCACAGCACAGCTATATTACTGTCACTAGATTACAGTAAAGCTTTTGACACCATGAGTCACCAGCTCCTATGCGCTAAACTTAAATATTTCGGTTTTCATACCACTGCATGTTCCCTAGTTAGGTCATACTTAACTGATAGAAATCAACAGGTAATTAGTAACAGTACACTGTCAGTCACTAAAAATATAATCCATGGAGCCCCGCAGGGGTCTATTTTGGCACCACTACTCTTTATCATTTATACCTCAGATTTTAAAAGAGTTTTACAACACTTTTCTTCTCATTTTTATACCGACGACACAAATTTATATTTTGCTGCTAACATTGAAAAATGTCTGCAAATGGAAATTTGTCTTAACGAGTTAGTTAAAATATCAAAAAATCATTGTCTTAATATTAACGGCACAAAGTCATCTGCCATTTTATTTGGAAGTCCTAAAGACAGACAGAGGGCCATAAACAATGTGTCCATACTGGTAGATGGACAGAGGCTGGACTATCAGGACAAAATAAAATGCTTAGGATTAAATATAGATTTCCAGCTTAGGTTCATAGACCATGTCAACTCACTTGTCGGAAAATCGTATTATAACTAAAAAATGTATATGCTAACCGTCATTGCCTTACGCGAAATATTAAAATTAGACTCTGTGACACATTGATACTGTCAATCTTTAATTATTGTAATATTGTTTATGGCCCGTGTTTAGACGCTTACGCTTCCACGCGAATACAAAAAGTGCAAAATTCATGTATACGTTTTATTTTTGGGCTGCAATGCAGAGAGCACACAACTCCATTCATCAGTGATATTAAATGGCTTAAAATGCTCAATCGTAGAAATCTCCATTTGGTATGTTTTACTCACAAAGTTCTGACAACTCGCATTCCTAGTTATTTATCATGTAAATTAACTCCGAGAACATACATACATAATAGAAATTTGAGATTTACAAATCAGCTTACCATCCCCCAACATACTTCACATCTTTCTTTTAAAAGCAACGCAAGAAAGTTGTGTCTAGGTAAACAATGATCCGGTATTTTTGCTATTGTAAATATGAACACTTGTATTTTTTTCTTTTCTTATTTCTCTGCTCTGTATTTTTTTTTAATCTAGTACTGTCTAGAAATGTTAATTATTTATTGTATGAATTGTCTTGGTTGAATGGTAGAACAGCTAGTCTGAACTCCGCCAAGACAGTAAAATAAATAAAGACGATTTATTATTATTATTTTTATTATTATTAATTAAAGAGTACAGGAAAAATTATTTTCAATTATATAAAAATACATGACTGGCTAAAACTTTGCACTCGTATAGATAAAAACTTATATTTTACAAAAAAAAAAATGTGAAAGTTGAAGATAATAAAATTCCACACATTTTAAAAAATAAATGAATCACCTAGTTCAAAAAGCAAGTGAGATATCCGCAAATGAAACATTCACCATTCAAGATCAAGATTAAGATGGCGCCCGAACCCCCAACCCCCATGGCCCTTTTTGATTCAAGCATCTCTAATCTGCCCTCATATACCTTATAAGTTTGGTTGAATGAATTCTTTTTAAAATGCCAGGTTTATTGGACTAATATGTCATCGGAGACAAAATTAGCATCGAAGTTTTTTTCATATATAATTGTGTTCGTAAACAGGCTTTAAGAAGTCCTCACCGATCCAGCTTATACTGTCATCTTGGGAAAATGGCGGATCTAGGAGGTACTTTTGTCCGGTTATCCCAATTATCTCGAAAACGATTTTATAAAATGTACAGGACTATATAGTAAGAGCATAATATTTCTTATAAGACATCTGCTTTAGTTCTTTTCCCAAGAAACGAATTATTTTTTCAGTGGGCGTGTTAAATATCTATTGTGATCTGTTGATTGTCATATTATTCTCATTAGAAAAACTCATGGGCGTATATGGAAGAAACCCCTCCCCGCCGAAATGGGCGAGCTCGTACATTGATAAGCCCGTTTTCATACCAGTTTTATCCAGCCAGTGCAAAAATATTAAAACTTCTGCTTGGGGAGGTATTGCCAATTGTTGTCTTGAATCCAAAATATGTAAAAATATACAGGGTGTTCCATTTAAAAATCTAAAGTTCCGGTCATTTCCGGGTAAACCGGAAATAGTCTCATACCGTTCACGTCCAAAAATCCATTTTTACAGGTAGTTTATTTAAACCAAATTTCATATGGATAAGTTAAAAAATAAAGGAAATATACGGGGGGAGCCACTAGCCTGTGGCACCCGGTATATATTTTTTCTTCTTAAAAACGGTAGGAACTAGAGGAATGATCTTGGCTCCATTCGATAGAGTATAAAATTTTGCATAAGACCTTTATTTTGCTTTTTGCTATTTTCTTTTTTTTTAAGGCCCAATAGCACAAAAAAGGGGAGGAGCCTTCCAACAACGATACATGATTGGCTATGTCCCTAAAACGGCTCAATAAATCAAAATTCTACAAGATATAAAAAATAGAGAACCTTTTTTTTTGTCTATCGATCGTATATTATTTATATATGTTATTTGTTTAAATAAAGCCGTCAGTGCAGTTGAAATTGATTTATTTAATTTAAAATTTACTTTCATTAAGTAGGTACTATAATTTAGTTATTTTATTTTCTGTTAAATGTTTTTTGTTAAATTTACCATTATTTATATATTTTTTTTGTTGACGTGTTATAGAATAATAGTGAATATATTAGGATTTCAATATATTATTAAAAATAAGTTATAATGCAATTATATGCATTGTTTTGTCTATGCACGCCACTGGTGACTTTATTTAAATGAATAATATTTTTGAATTATATACCTATGGACAAAAAAGATAATAATGCAGTTTTTTTTATCTAGTGCCTAATTTATTGGGCCGTTTGCGTGACAGCCAAAAACTTGTTATAGCTAGAATGCCCTCACCATATTTTTTTGCTAAGGGGTTTTGTATAAAAAAAATAGTAGAACAAATAATGTGAAATAATTTTGAAAAGGTACAATCAATACTTTCGCAGTTTGTAACAACAATAATAAATTATTTTAAATAAATTCATTATGCACATGTGCAGCTTTCTCTTTGTACGCCACTGAAGGCCTTATTTAAACAAACAACATATACAAATAATACACCAATCGATAGAAAAAATAATGGTGTCTATTTTTTATATGTTGTAGAATTTTGATTTATTGGCCGTTTTAGAGATATAGCCAAACATGTGTCGTTGTTGGAAGGCTCCTCCCCTTTTTTGCTGTGGGGCCTTAAAAAAAAGAAAATAGCAAAAAGCAAAATAAAGGTCTCATGCAAAATTTTATGCCCCATCGAATGGCGCTAAGATCATTCCTCTACCTCCTACCGTTTTTGAGAAAAAAAAAAAAAAAAAAAATATATATATATATATATATACTGGCAGATACAGGTAGTCCCTTGAGCACAATTACTGATAGTAATACCAGAATTTGTAGGCATTCGGTAAGTGTTTAAAGTGCTAATAGCATGGTGACTTATTTCTATAGATGAAGTTGATGGTTCGTCGGAATTGTCTAGATTGACTGGTATTTCATTTATTTGGTCGGAAATATTTAATACTTCAGTTGTGTTATTTTCTCTAGTACTAGGCTGTTGTTCTTGGTTTGTCAGGTTTTTTTAAGTGTTAGCAAATCACTCCCAGAGTTAGCTAGTAGGGTTGCAGAACTACGACGGAAGCAATGCCCTGTGTATGTATTAGGTTCAGGCAGTTTTAAAAAAGTAGCTATTTTGCTTGGAATTTTGCTAAATATATTTTTGCCGATCGGTTGTACTGTGCATATTTATTATTTTTGTAATAAATTAATAGGCGATTACACTGGACGACAGCCAAAAAGTATTCGAAATACAATCAACGAAACCGGGCTATATTTGATGTGCTAAACCCAAAAATATTTTTCTTTTTTTTTATTAGTTCAATTTTTGAAGATATGTGTGTGTGTGATTGTGCCCCTTAGAATAATACTATACCCGTAAGAGCGCACCTGGAATATTTGCAAATTCTGTACAAAAAGATGATGCAATCGACAGAGTAGTGTTGAATCATGCACATATAATGTGTTTCTGTCAATATATAATATGTTTTTATTATACAGTTCAAAATAAAAAATATAGATACGTCCTTGAGAACTACAACCAATTTCATTTTCATAATCAGCACCTCAAAATTAACAAAATATTTAACTTTGCATAAAAGATACAATATAAAAGTGAAAATTTGTCGTCCATTGTTATGAGGAGTGTGGGTAGGTCTAATGGAAACATATTTGTTGTATATTGTAAGTAGATTCAATCCATCTACTGTTTTGTTTATGACTATTAACGTTCTTGTAATATTATTTTGTTATTTGTTTCTGGAACTGTGACAATCAATACGTCTCCTCTATTATCTATGTGGTCAAGTTTCATATTCAACAACTCATTTCGACGACAAGCTCCGTATAGTCCCATAATAAAAGAAACCTACAACTCAATGATAATAAAAAAAACGTAATTAATTGGCCTTAATTTATTTGGTTACCTTGATCATAAGATATTCCGAATCATCTGCTTTCTCAAAAAATTCAATGCATTGTTCTTGAGTCAAAGTTTTTAGACTTTTTGGGCAGGTAATTTAGAGAATTTTGTTTCAAAAATGCTCGAACTTTATGAAAATTAGCAAAATTAATATTTTCCTTGACTTTAAAATTAAAAGTGCTTTTCAACATTGAAAATTCAGACCATGGTGTTCCTGCATTTACAATCTTTGATCTTTCCGATAGATAAGCAAGTAGTACATTTTCTGTTAAGTTTTTTGCTTTTTTATTATTTTTCCAGTTATTGAACAATTTATAGTACTTTTCGTACCGTTGTCTTGACTTTGTAGGTAACAAGTTCAGAGGAACATTGCTAGCTTCCTCTTGCAAGTCCGAATTCGTAAATTCTTCGTCACTGTCTGAGTTATCATTCATTTTAACTTATTCACAGAATTATAATTGTTCACAACTTATTGTTATTTTATACTTTTGTTGTTTGTATTGATTCCAAATTTTGGTTTAAATTGACGTTTAATGAAAAATTATGTGAAACGTCAAAGTATGCAAATGACAAAGGTGTGAAAAACTTCAAAATCGTGTTGTTATGAGTTTAGCGGCCCAAGGGGATAAACATTACTTTCGGTCATATTTTTAGGGTTAATCTGATTTATTTTCACATATGGTAGGGGAAAACTGACTAACATACAAACAGGTCAAGTTAAAAAAAAAGCTTGTAATAAAATAGCCATGTCCACAAAATGTTAATGGCAGTTGGAAATTATAATTTTTTTTTTATTGCCTTAATTATATTAACGTCCTGGCGAAGTTTAGCTAACGCTACTCTACCACTTAACCGGACGGCATTTATCGGTATTATAAACTAATGCAACAATAAAAAAATACATACATTTTTATTTTGCCAGTTATTCATAATAGAAATCACCCCAACGTAGCGAGGCTAAGAGACGTTCCCAAGGTAGAGGCTAGTAACACATGACGTCACCTCCTTGCAGGCATGTGTGCGTAATGCGCGCCCGTTATTTTTTATTGAAAGACTAACGTAATATTGTTGAACAGCATGCTATATCCAAAATTTAAAGACATTTTGATTTATGATTTTCGAATTAAATTATGTTTTTCAAATATTAAATAATTAATAACTTTGAAACGAATTGTATTTCGAAAAAAAGTCATTGTTCATTTTCATTGACAAATTACCAAACATATTGAACCAGCAGCCCTGTAAATTATTCGTGCATTAAGGATTGCCGAAGAATGGATGACAGTGGGTGATAGAAAATGTGACTTTAAATAGAAAACATGAGGAATGACTTTTTTCGAAAAAAATTCATTTCCAAGTTATAAATTATTTGATATTTAATATTTTTGGCAATTTTTCAATGAAAATGCTTATCTTATGAAATTTGACGCCGGGATGTAGAAAAAGTAAATCTAAATAGAAAATGAAGGATGACTTTTTTTTCGAAATACAATTCGTTTAAAAGCTATTAATTTATTTAATATTTGAAAATACAATTACGTAATTCAAAAATAAATCAAAATGTCTTTATTTTTGGATATAGCGGTTCTAAAACATGCTGATCAACAATATTACATTAGTCTTATAATTAAAAATAACGGGCCCATATTACACACACACACACACACAGGCCGACATATATCTCCAAAGAGGTGACGTCATGTTACTAGCTTCTACCTTGGGAACGTTTCTTAGCCTCGCTGCGTTGGGGTGATATATATTACGAATAGCAAAATAAATATATTTGTTAATAAAAAATAATCTGATTTTGGTACTAGGTGCTCTAATGTATGGTTTTAACTAATATTAATGTATACTATTTTTTTGTAGACATGCCTATTCTATTGTCAAGAAATTATCGATTACCCTTGTAAATATATTATTTATTCCAAATTGGTTTGTTTAAACCACGTGCTGGGTTTAAGGTCAGTGCTGGCAGCACGCAGGTAGTCAATATACAGTGTGTTTCACTTCTCGTGAAGACACGCCTGTATCTTTTTTATTTGTGGCCGAATTCATTTCAAATTTTTATCAGCCATACAACTCCATAAGACGACTTTATTCAACACATAAATGCCGCCTAGATCTAAAACGCCGGCCTACTGCGAAAAAAAGAAAATAGCAATTTTCGAGAAATCGGAATATAAAAAAAAAATTTGTTTCACTTCTCGTGAAGACACCCATGTATCTTTTTTATTTGTGACCGAATTCATTTCCAATTTTTATCAGCCATACAACTTCATAAGACGTCTTTATTCAACACATAAATGCCGCCTAGATCTAAGACGCCGGCCTACTGCGATAAAAAGAAAATAGCAATTTTCGAGAAATCATAGTAGGCTTAAAGATAGTCAAAAATTTTGTTAATAAAAGTTGTTCGGAATCACTTGATATGCCCCCCTGTAAAATTTTGTGAAAATCGGAATATTTTCAAAAAAAAAATTTTTGTTTCACTTCTCGTAAAGACACCCCTGTATCTTTTTTATTTGTGACCGAATTCATTTCAAATTTTTATCAGTCATACAACGCCATAAGACGACTTCATTCAATACATAAATGCTGACTAGATCTAAAACGCCGGCCTACTGCGACAAAAAAGAAAATAGCAATTTTCGAGAAATCATAGTAGGCTTAGAGATAGACAAAAATTTTTGTTAATAAAAGTTGTTCGGAATCACTTGACATGCCCCCCTGTAAAATTTTGTGAAAATCGAAATATTTTCAAAAAAAAATTTTTTTTCACTTCTCGTGAAGACACCCTTGTATCTTTTCTATTTGTGGCCGAATTCATTTCAAATTGTTATCAGCCATACAACTCCATAGGGCGATTTTATCTAACACCTAAAGAGAACTTTTTCCAACAAATGATTTTTGACTATCTCTAAGCCTACTATGATTTCTCGAAAATTGCTATTTTCTTTTTATCGCAGTAGGCCGGCGTCTTAGATCTAGGGGGCATTTATGTGTTGAATAAAGACGTCTTATGAAGTTGTATGGCTGATAAAAATTTGAAATGAATTCGGTCACAAATAAAGAAGATACAGGGGTGTCTTCACGAGAAGTGAAACAACATTTTTTTTTTGAAAACATTCCGATTTTTACAAAATTTTACAGGGGGGCATATCAAATGATTCCGAACAACTTTTATTAACAAAATTTTTGTCTATCTCTAAGCCTACTATGATTTCTCGAAAATTGTTATTTTCTTTTTATCGCAGTAGGCCGGCGTTTTAGATCTAGGCAGCATTTATGTGTTGAGTAAAAAGATCTTATGGAGTAATATGGCTGATAAAAATTTGAAATGAATTCGGTCACAAATAAAGAAGATGAGGAGTGTCTTCACGAGAAGTGAAACAACATTTTTTTTTTGAAAACATTCCGATTTTTACAAAATTTTACAGGGAGGCATATCAAATGATTCCGAACAACTTTTATTAACAAAATTTTTGTCTATCTCTAAGCCTACTATGATTTCTCCTCGAAAATTGTTATTTTCTTTTTATCGCAGTAGGCCGGCGTCTTAGATCTGGGCGGCATTTATATGTTGAATAAAGACGTCTTATGAAGTTGTATGGCTGATAAAAATTTGAAATGAATTCGGTCACAAATAAAGAAGATACAGGGGTGTCTTCACGAGAAGTGAAACAACATTTTTTTTTTTGAAAATATTCCGATTTTCGCAAAATTTTACAGGGGGGCATATCAAATGATTCCGAACAACTTTTATTAACAAAATTTTTGGCTATCTCTAAGCCTACTATGATTTCTCGAAAATTGTTATTTTCTTTTTATCGCAGTAGGCCGGCGTTTTAGATTTAGGCGGCATTTATGTGTTGAGTAAAGAGATCTTATGGAGTTGTATGGCTGATAAAAATTTGAAATGAATTCGGTCACAAATAAAGAAGATAAGGGGTGTCTTCACGAGAAGTGAAACAACATTTTTTTTTTGAAAATATTCCGATTTTTACAAAATTTTACAGGGAGGCATATCAAGTGATTCCGAACAACTTTTATTAACAAAATTTTTGTCTATCTCTAAGCCTTCTATGATTTCTCGAAAATTGCTATTTTCTTTTTATCGCAATAGGCCGGCGTTTTAGATCTAGGCGGCATTTATGTGTTGAATAAAGTCGTCTTATGGAGTTGTATTGCTAATAAAAATTTGAAATGAATTCGGTCACAAATAAAAAAGATACAGGGGTGTCTTCACGAGAAGTGAAACACACTGTATACGTTTCCTATTGTCTAAATGTTGGTTGTCGCATTTTCTTAATTTTTCTCTACTTCTTATTGGGATGCTCTGCCACATGTATTTTCTTCTAAGAAAATACATGTGGCAGAGCATCCCAATAAGAAACAGAAAAATATATGTTTCCTGTTTGGCTGAGATAAATGAACATTTAGGAATCCTTTACCGAGTTGGTGGGCATTTTATGTGCATATAAATTAATTTTAATGTATTTAGAATATAATTTATAAATATAATGAGATTAAAATATTCGTATGCATTTCAAATTCACCCTGAATAAAAAGACATGAATAATATGGTATATATTTGCAGGTTCACCAATGGATTCTCTACAGTTCGGTAAGTGTTCATACTGTTCACGAATAACAGTAAAAATAATAATAATAATAATAATTCAAATGCGATGCATAATTAATTTAACGATATTTGTATTTACAGCTCCGCAATATGCCACACCTGTGTCATCTCAGAATTTTTGTAAGTAGGCTAAAATTTAAACGATCCAAAGACGAAGGTCGATA
This sequence comes from Rutpela maculata, assembly GCA_936432065.2. Classification (NCBI taxonomy): domain Eukaryota; kingdom Metazoa; phylum Arthropoda; class Insecta; order Coleoptera; family Cerambycidae; genus Rutpela; species Rutpela maculata. The sequence continues at coordinate 67,620,903 of OW386287.2, read as the reverse complement.
CGTATATAGTACTTTGCAGACTTACATAAAAATTATCATGGGACGCTGTCAATTGGCGGAAGGAAAGACTAGGGCAATGTAATTCCCTTTATATCAAGCAAAAATAACCCTTAATCTTCATTTAAAAAATATAGTCAAAATATCTATAAACTATTCCTAACTAATAACCCAGTCATTAGGTAGTTTCTTGAAAACAAATCGTGGAGTAGTTATGAGTTTTTGCTCCTTTATGTTTTTTTTTGGGTTTCTGATTACGAATCTGAAGTTTTCCAACAAATATTTTTCCTGGAATTTGAGTTATAGCCAAAAAACATGAGAAAAAGTTTTTTCTTCCCGGTTTTTTGCTTATAACTCAAAAACTATCAATTTTGGGTAAAACATACTAAAATAATCTGCACATAATTTTCTTTGATTAAAGTTCTTACTACTTTTTGCGCCATGTGTACCGTTTAGGTGCAATAGTTGAAGTTGACGTATGTTTAACTTACCTGTTGCTCGGCCCGGCTTAAACAACAAGAAACCATCCGGTCTGTGTGCGCTAAAATGATCTGTCTTACTAATAAATTTCTGTCTTAGTTAATCGATAATAATAATAATAATCAATATTAGCAGTAATTCAAATGCACATAAATTTATAAAAACCATTACCACTAATAATGGAGCAACAATAGAAGGCTCCTCGAGGGGCTCCTTGTATTTGGAGACTAACTTAATCAGAAACTTATACATGCAGACTATCTCTGATTAGTAAAGTTTTTGTTTTTATAGAACATTCGTACCACACCACAACCACTACACTACACTACTAACTTTCAATAGTGTCCATTTAAAAAAATAAATGTTTTGCTACTTATACTTTATACTTATCAAAAAATAAGGAGACGAAAAGTGCAGGCACACGGCACGGCACACACGTGAGTTGTCACGACGCAATCACATAATCACTTCTTCTTTTTCTTAATTTCGATGGCCTTCTACCTCAGAGGTACTTGGCCAGGAGTCACATAATCATAAAAAAAAATAATTGTAACCATGTGTACCAACAGTTGCGGCGAGAGTAGCGGTATTAAAAAAATTAAAACACATCGATAAAAATTAAATAAAATTAGGGAAATGAATGAATTCCCCAAAAATACCCTCGAGTTTGAATTACCCGGAATTGGGGGAATTTCCCACACATTGCCAACGTGGGGTTCTACTAAGAGCAGATGGTCGATATGACAGTCCCAAGCAGCATTAAAAGTGATGGGAACTGGCATCTGAGGCATCGGAACTTTAATATAGTAGGAATGACATAACTGTTACTAAATTTGCGACTTTAGGGTATGCATTTTTAGTGACAATTATGTAAATTCTACTGAATTCAGGCATTGTATAGTTATAACACTTTCAAGTAACTGCTGCAGAATCTGCAACGTCGCGGATACTACTCTGCATTACTTTGAAGCATCCTCAACTGGAAAGTGAAAATTGGTAGTAATGCCGACCGCACAGCGTTACCAAAGGACCACTTCAAAGTAACGATAACTTCAAGTGTACAATTTTAAGTCCCTGGTACGTTGTTCGGAAATTTTCTGGAACTCAAAGTTGTCTAACTTATTAGTGACATCTCGAGTAAAAGTGAGGTTATTTCTACGAACATAGGGGCTCTGAAATTATTTTTACTGCTTCCCACTAATTGAAAATGACTACAAAGTTACATGTACCTTGAAAACCTACTATAAAGTAATATTAACTTTTAAGACAATTAATATAATTATTGGCATAGAATAAAATGGCGGCATTTGAAATGCTCAGTAGAAGCGAAATAAAGTTTATCGGCACTCATCCACGTTTTATAGAAAACTGAAGAAACAGTTAAACAGTAGTAGAAATAGTGATTCTTCAGAATATGATGCACACATGAAAGTTTTTCCGCCACAGCAAAACCATCGTCTTTGGCAACAAAGTGTAAAAGTGTTCCCATCAACACAAGGAGAAGAGTAATCGAAAACTATAACAGTTTGTGGCGATATTAGTGATACTGTGTACTGCACGAAAGGGATTTATATGTGACGAAAGCACATATAAATCCACGAAAGTTACAACTTGTCTTTAAAACACAGATTGACCAATAGTTCAGTTAGTGATCCATTAAGCATATTAAATTTAATAAATATTGTGTCGATGGGGAACGGACAATATCGGTATAACGGCATAAGACATTGTTTGTGTACACTGCGCGGCATATAAATATGGTACAGCACACAGCACTTGTGAACTGAAAACCATTAACTAAATTTATTTGTAGATTGTGTTCTCTCAAGCTTCTGAATATTACTTAACTGTCTAGACATCGTTATTGTTCGAAATACTGATTTGTGATAGATTTTATTATTGTCAAATGTGAGCAGTCTATATCAGATAATAAAAAGTACTTGGTAAAAGTATAATAATTGTTATTTTTAATCCGCATCACACACAATTTAACAGTTATTACCGTGTTGCCAATTCAAAAAAAATTCAAAAAAAAATTACCTATCTCGTATCTGCCAATTGTACCATGAAAATAAGTTGGTAGCAATAGTTACCAAGATCTTATAGCGTCATCGGTCCCATTTCCTACATCTAGGTAAATATAACTACACAGTGAAATTGTTGTAGTTCCCGTCACCACTTTTAAAGTAGCAACAACTATAACGTTGGTGGCGTCTGCTACTTTATGGGAAATGTAACTTGTAGGGAAATCATTTTGGTTTTACCACCTCTAATATGTGACAAATACTTTGCTGACATATATATATACCACTACAAAGTGACTGCAATTAAAATCCCCATTTTTCTGTTGTTGAATGAAGACGCCATATTGACACAGATAAAAATATAATTCAATATATATATTTTTTTATTATGGTCATTTGCAAATATGTTTTATAAACAGATTATTACTTTATAATATATAAAATTTAAAAAATTCCATAAAAAAATTTTTTGCAGTTTTGCTTGTACACATAATTTTTGCAAACATTTTTTTTTTTTCCGAAAAACCCATTTTCTCGAGGGAGCCTCTTTTTTATCGAAGCATCATGATAACATTTTACAGAAAACAAGTGGTGGTTTTAATATCCACACCCAGGGTAAATGCAAAACACCATAATTTATAATATATATGCTTACGCATGTTGTATATAATCACCTTAACTTGTATTGGTATTATGTGCTCAAACTCAATAAGTCATTAATTTGCTATTCGAATAAGAGAGAGCCAAAGATATAGTTTGCGCTCTCATTCCGGTCAGCTGAGCTGGTCCAAAGGTTAGTCATTTCTACTACTTGGTTATATCCCGCTTACGTAATAACCTAGTCCTCAACACGATAACGGTAGAAGTACCTGAATAGTAACTTGCTACGTAATTATTATTCCCCATTTTGGAGAATGTTTAGTAGAAAGATGGTTCCCATTACGTAATAATCCTTAGTTGCGGGAACCTTTAAAATTCCACTGATGGTAACTACTACGTTGAAACTACTAAAATTGCTGCTTGGGATATAGGTGGGATAGCGGGTCAGTAGATTCTTCCGCATGGAACCTTGCCGCCCTTCAACACACTTGCTTGGTGTGGAGCTTGCATGTCAAATTAACAAGCTCACTTCAACCCGCGCTTGTGCCTAAACAGAACAGGTGGCGAAAAAATTTTGTTGGAAAATCTCAGAATCGTAATTAGCACAAAAAACAAAAAGGAGCTAAAAATCATAACTACTCCACGATTTGTTTTTAAAACCCCCTTCAGACTGGACATTTGAATAGAAAATCAATAAAAAATAGAGTCTGTAATTTTATGAGTTTTTTATGTATTATCTAGCTCTCTTTACAGTACTTATATTTCTGAAATGAACTGTAGTTGATTTGGTGAAAAGTAACTTGCCTAATCTACACTTTAAAGGGTACTGTAACGGATAATAGCCTTGTGAAAATGGTTAATTTTTATTTACAGATCTTTCAGTACCAATAGCTTTAACTTTTATTTAATTTCAAACGATTAAACATTAGAGGGTACTATCTAAAAAGTATTGGTAGGTACTATATTACCGACATTCGTCTTAATTTATTTTCTAAATCTTAACAAATCTTGTGAAAGTAATTAATTTTTTTTACAGATGCACCAGTACCAATGCCTGCCCATCGTGCGAGTGCCGGTGAGTATTAAACGCACACATACACACACAAACATGCAATTATATAGTTTAAAGAAACGAAAATTACTATCAGAGCTTTATAATAATACTAGCTGACCCAGCAAACGTAGTTTTGCCATATAAATTATAAATTTTTGTCAAAAGAGAATTTCTGGATAGGGCCACCCTTATCACCTAGGGGTATAAAAAATAGCCTACGACCTATTCTCAGACCTACCAAATATACATAAAAAATTTCATAAAAATCGGTCAAGCCGTTTCGGAGTTCGATAACAGGCACTGTGACACGAGATTTTTATACCGTGCGTGTAGCCGAACGCTAGGCATAGGGAGTAAAATTACAACATCGCGCGTGCCAGCTGGCTAAAATGAAATAACAGGCTGGAATGCTCCGCTCGACGGAGGAATTTACGGCAGCTATGTTGTCATATCTATCGCGCTACGTGGATGTACATGCCTAATGGGAAATTACACGCACGGTATATTAGATATGCAATAAAAACAGTTTAAATACTGAGTGCGAAATCAAACTTTGTTCATGCTGGCATTCTACGATGCCACTATTTGATGCTACAAGTTGTTAGTACTATAAATGAAATGTTTGCAAAGGTGGGATATTCATACATTCAAAAGAGAGTTAAAGTCCAAAAATTCTGACTTTTTGCAACTAACTTCGAAAATACGTAAAATATTCATTACACCATAAGGATATATCTAGCACGCGAGAATTCAAAAATGAAAGATTTTCATATTCGTACACAAAAAGTTTCAAAACTTATAAGGACATTATCGTACAGAAAAATAAATAAAACTTTATCAAGGTTGACTTCAGTTTTTAACTATACGTATTGGTTTACAATTTTCCTCATTTCCGAGTAACGAAACTAATGTTTCAGAATATGTTCTGTGGTTTTCAAAACCTATCACGTATATACATGATCAGTGCCGATTCTAATGATTTTTTGCGAAGGAGCGAGATTCTTTGATGGCGCCCCTTCCCTGAAAAGCCGGTCAGACGGTTTTATTTCGGTAAATTATATTCACGCCTTGCTCTCATGATCAATATTGTAGTTCTACTATCGTCCACTGTGTGGCGCCACGAATAACAAAGCTAAAATTTATTTGTCCCTCCCTGTATTACCTTTCTCACTCATCTTCAGCTGTCAGTTTTCTATTTTCGTGTACTGGAATGGTCGGCTACGAAATAGTCGCCGGAAAATGGTTAAAAATACAAGAAAATACATTTCATGACCGAAGATTCATAATCTTTTAAAGACGTATTCGTCAATGAAAAAGAAAAGGTGACGCAACGATGTAAATACATTCCTAAATATGAGTTATCACTAAATGTCCCAACAAATAGGGAAATGGAGGACGTAGCTAGTCCCTAGTCACAGTAAGTTGAAAGCAAAATCCAGAATTTAATTTCAGGTTTTGGTTGAGAATAGGAAATATTATACATAGTGGATTGGATTAAGTGCACTAGAAGGTCGTGAATAAAGCAGACTGGTTATATAAATTATAAACCTAGTTGACTTAGTTATAAGTCTTCTAGAAGGTCAGGTGTGACAAGCAGCAGACCCCCTTGTAAAAATTAGAAACCTAGTTAACTTATGCAAGTTTTCTAGAAGGTCATGTGTATGACAAGCTGCAGACCCTTATAAAAATTATAAGCCTATTTGACTTGACTAAGTCTCTAGAAGGTCATGGTATGACAAATTGTTGGTTGGCCAGGAAAGAGAAATTTAAAAACAGGTATGTATTTAACATTTTAGGTAGTATATATCGACATAAGAAAAGTAGGTGCAAAAGAAATAAGCCCATCAAACTTGGACAAAGCCAACGGGCCAATTCAGAAAGAAGAAGGGGGGGGGGGACAAGCTCTCGCATGTAATTGCCAATCAGTAAATGATGCAGTTAGAGGTTATTGGCAGATCAGATATATACCATGAGCAGTCTCTGTTCAGCCAACATGTGGTTAGTGGTAGCCTCGACAAATTTGTCAGGGGAGTTACTGCAGAACACACCCTTGAATGGTTGGTTATTTGGGGGCAATTTATCAGAAAGATTTGAATTTAAAAACGCCTCGTATGAATATACAGGAATTCCTTGGTCTCTGTAATACTCTCTTAGACTTTAACAAACTCTTAATAAGGGTAATAATAAAACATCTTTATTAAAAAAATAAAAAAAAAATAATAATAATAAATATACAGAGTAAAGTTTAGACCCCAAAGGATTACTCTTACACTTAACTCTATGAAGCACTTAAAAGTTATTACAATTAAATTTTACGGGCACGCAAAAAAAAACATTGGAAAGACAAAAAAAAACAAAGTATCCCATTATTATTTCTCTTAAATAGTATCAAAATTGATGCTCAGTAATAGTGCCTTTTAGCTTACACTTAAATGGTAAGGATTACAGGATTTGGAGAAGTAGGTAAAGAATTATGTTTTTATTGCATTTTAAGAGAACGATTTTAAATAAGGATGTTCTAAATCTGGTATATTGAACATTATCTCATGGAATAAGCAAAGGATAAGAGGTGTAATTTTGTCCTATTATTTACATTTAATCAATGTAATATTTATTCTGGCAGATCTTGGCTTGTCATGTTTACGGAGCCCATATATAAGTCTACAACATGAATTTGTATCTTCTGTAATCTGCTTCAGTTTGTTGTGTTCAAACAGAGTTCATAGGTATATGAAACTACAATAATTTAAGTGTGTTACTTAACACCAACACTTCACAGAGATTTTAGACGTATTGAAATTTAATATATGTCTGTGGAATGTAAAGGTTTTAAATTCATGTAGATTTTTTGAATTACCTTGTTTACTTGTGAATTGAATTTTAAGGGTTGTCAAATATTACACCCAAAACTTTCTGCTGATTTAATATGGAAAGAATTTCTCCATTTATTTTATTTGCATCAAACTATTACATCTTTACTTCATTTATACCACGGAACATCAGTAGCGTATCTGTATGTTTTTTCTGTTGGTCAGTAACCCATGGGGAACGGCTTAATAACGTAAAACAATATTACATGTTATGCTTAAGTTTATCGCAAATTTAAGAAAAGTAACAATATAAGTTTCTAGAAATTTATACAATACTGATTTTATGATGTTGGAAGTTCCCCAGAGAAGCACCTTGAGATACATAATTGACTTCGTGTTATTCAAAGATATAAGAACTGGCAAATATTTACTATAGATTGTAGAGAAAATAACTAAAATATGCCCCATCACTGAGTCTAGGTGGCTTTATGTAAAACAATTTTAACAGGCTAAATACTTGACTTAAAAGCCTATGGGTCATACAAAAATAATATCATAATTGCACGGTATAGGTGCACGCGTGGAATAATTTTTTGACCAGAGATGTAAATATGGTAAATCATTTGAAAATTTATAAAAGATGTAAGTATATAAACATAAAAGTACTTAACAACAACATAAGCAAACTTTTGTTGTTTTTAAGTTAAACTAAAATTTAAAATGATTTTATCATAAGCATTCTCAATTAAATGATTATTTATGTCTGACTTGTACCTAATTAGCATTAGCACATTTTGTAAACAAGTTAAAAGATTGCGATGTTTTATTCAGACTTCAAAGGAATAATGAGTAAGCTTTCCCTGGTCGCAGGATTATTATGGGACAAATCTTGAGTAATAACAGCAATAATATTTATTGGTGTATATAATATACATTTTTTATTTTACTTTGAAAATAGGATGTTAGAAAATTTAATGCCATATCATATAAATAATTAAAATATTTACAATCATTGTAAAAGAAATTGTTTAGCAATGCTTATGCTTATTCTTGTAAACGTAGGCGTGTCAAATATATATAAATATATAAATTAATTACAGTTAAAATTTCTAAATGTACCATGGCAACTCATCTCACAAACGCCTAAGTCCTGCAAAAATTCCAAGGCATATTTTGCAAATGAATATACGGTTAATGTGTGCACTGTTTCCCCAATTTATGATGCCATATCTCAAATGGCAGTGAAAATTTACAATGCCTAGACATAAACCTTAACCCATAGGAGCTAAACTTTAATCTAAAGGGCCTTCCAGAGGAGACAATACACATAGTGACGGCATCCAGAAGTGACATCAATGAAAAATAACACAGTGGTTGTTTAAAATTATGGTGGAGATATTGCATATAATAATAATAATAATAATAAATGTTTTTATTGCATCAGGCTGAAATATACAAACAATAAGATAACAATATACGAAATAATTATGCCTGAATGCAAAAGGCAGAGTTCGCACTTATTCGATGTGAACATCGAAAAAGCAGCGCACTTACACTTAACCTTAGTCTCGTTGTATATAATATGAACTTATCCCACATACAATTACTTCGTTTATTGAATTCTATCATTCTTAACAGATTTTTCTGAAAAGGTTTCCTTCCGTAAATTGCTCTCGCTCTGCCTTAGTATTGATGCTTTTTTGATAATTAGAGTGTAACAATAAAATTAAGAGATTTTCAAGGTGTACAAACCTTAAGCCTACTGCTTCAAGATATGGTAGTATATTATGGTACCCCACCATAATTATAAACTACTTAAATACATTTTTGTATACTTTCCTTGAATATTATATGAATTAATCACCCTCATCCTTGCTCTTATAACGATTCGTAAGGCACAAACAATTTCTATGGTTGAGCTTAATAACAGTCATCAAATGAAAACAAGTTCTAAGATGTTATCAGCCAGTTTCACAATCGTTATTTAACTAACGATTAGGATTTGACCAATAGTTTTATTATAAAAATGTGTTACATTAACAGAGGGTTTTACAATTGTTGGTTGATTAATAGTTAGGATTTGACCAATGATTTATTACTATAAAGGCAAGGATGTCTGGTAAAGTTGTGTTTACTAATAATTATAACTTTCATAGTACAGGATCCGTACGTATCTTAGACTATCAGGTTCTGGTTAGTCAACCAAAAAGATAGCCAGTGTGAGGCTGGCTGTATGACTGATAGGATTTAAAATTTAAGGGCATTATAATGAAATATTTAAACGCTCAACAGGGCAGTACAAATGTTCGGAATAATTTGCAAGGGTTACAACAGGCATATTGTAAAAAAAAACAAAAAATTCAAATATGCTCACATTAAACGAAATACAGAACATGTTTAGCGGAACCTTTAAATTAATATTCTTGTTTATGGAAAAGATTTTAATGCAATCTCTAGAAGATCTCAAATCGCTCTGAACATCTACAATATTGATCATGAGAGCAAGGCGTGAATATAATTATAAGATTAAACGAACTTACCTTCAATGAAGTTCGATCTTAATTATATGAACGCCTTGCTCGAAATGATCAAACCCTTCCCGCCCACTCAGAGTTACCTTTTGCGGTACTGAACTTAGAGTTGTTAAGATTGCTATTCAAAATAAAACGATTTTATTTTCAAGATCGAATTTTCAACCCAGTTATTTAAATTACCTATTCGTCTTACATGGAAATATATACAATTTGTTATGCAATCCCAAATATTCCGTAGGTATGCAAATTGGCAGATCAAATAATAATACAAAAAATTATTTATTTTTGTAAAGATTAGATTGAATCGAATCTGAATTTTCAAAGACCAAACTTAACAGCTCTAGCCACTCTAAATAAACCCTTGATCATTTGATTTGAGATCATATTAGGTCCGTTCCTTTGCACGGGAAGTGTGACACTAATTTTGAGTGACAGAGATGGCATCAATGCGGATATCATAAGTTAAAGAGAGACAATCTTACATCAGTGCAGCTAAGCGCTACACTTGTAGTGCAAAAGAATGAACCTATCTTGCTCTAAAGAAACTGACAGCTGAAGATTTGTGAGAAAGGTAATACAGGGAGGGACAAATAAATTTTAGGACAAATAAATACGCACAAGTGGCAGGTCGCCGACAGCATTTTTGTACCGAAGAAGTAAATGTAATTATTTTTTGCAATTTTTTTTTCCATTTTTATGTTCAATTGGTGCGCCTCTTGCCCGATTGCGCCGGGGGTGATCGCCCCCCTCGCCATGCCCTAAAACCGGCACTGTACGTGAAGGATTTTTAAAAAATATTAAAAACCATATTCTTTATATTCCATATTTAGATAAAACCGCATGTGAACCGATTTATAGATGGTTGGTACAAAATGAACTGTTTTTTAAATCAATATTGTTATTTTCGGTGACGAAAGGCAAATATTTGGAGTTAAAATCTATATTACTTTGGTGCTTAGTTAAATACTACCCATTTTGAATGTAAAATAAAAGTTGCAGGAATTTTGAAGTGGATCAGTTTTCTTTTCAAATCCTATTAGGGCGTACAGTTTAAGTGGGACAATCTATATTTAATTTGCAAATTTTAAAAGAAAATCATATTTAAAGAATTTTTCATGTTAAGTTAAATAATATTTGAAATTAGCTTTGGAAAAATACAAAAAATATTATTTATTCGAACATTTAAGTACCTAATAGAAAAGCCATTACGAATCTAAAGCAATAACAATTTTTACAATTAATGAAATTAAAATAGCTACCGTAGAAGGTATTCAAACTTATTGTCGTTTTCATTAACACACATTGTAAATCTATTAAGTAGTTCAGATCTACAAACTTTTAATAATATATGCCGATTAATGTCTGCCACATTAGCATACATTTTATTATAAAACTGTGCCATGTCTCCTAGTGGTTGTTTGTTTTTAAAAATCCCCATAAATAAAAATCTAATGCCGTAATGTCAGGAGATCGAGCGGGCCACCTAGTATTCCATTGGTACCAATCCAGTTTCATGGGTATATTTGATATAAATAATTAATAACATTGTCATGATTATGTGGGCCTGCTCCATCCTGATGAAACCACATAGTATCCAACTGAACGGGCAAATTCCTTAGTGGTATTTCGCAAAAATTGTAAATATATTTCACTGGTTAAATTCTCCTGGTAGAGGTATGGTATGGTAGGTACATTTACTCCAAAACTATTCTGGAATCTGGTTTGTCTCATCCACCTAGGAATCAGTTGAGACCAGTAAAACGACAATTATACCTTGTGACTACTCCATTGCTGTGAAATCGACTTTCATCAGTCCACATAATTTGATCAAAAATATTTGGATTATCTTCTAAGATAATGGAAAATTGCGCCAAAAAATACAATAATCTACGCTCATTGTCCCCTGAAATAAATGAACTTTATATGAAAAAAAATTGTTTATTTTAACAAGTCTGTGACACGTGAAACGAGCAATATTTGTTTTTTCCGTCAGCTTGCATACTGACACGTATTTTCTATTATATTTTTTTAAATGTTATTTTTTATACACATGGATTTATATTACATGTGTATAAAAAATAGCATTTAAAAAAATATTTGTCTTCACTTAACTGTAGTTCTCTGACGATGGTTGAATAAATCGGAACGTAAGAAAAGAGTAATTTTATTGTAAAGACCGATAACTCATCAAAAGTTAATTTGATATCAACGGTCAAGAAAATAAAAACATCTATATTGTATGTTAGGATATAAGTGGAACCAACTAGTATTTTTTCATATTACAGTATAACATATTCATCTAAAAGTTTACACTTATCACTCTATTATGAATCTGGTCATACGCTACCCGTACCATATACATAAAAGAAAAATAACATTATATTACTTTTAAACCTCAATATTGTAAACAAATATACCCTACATAATGCACTACATTACTTCCAGTTTTTAATTATATTATTGATGAATATATAGTTACGAGAAAGATCATACAAATTCCTTATCAAATCTCTTTTCGATACAACTCTAATCAAATTATTTCAAACTGGCTATAAAAAAATATAATAAATTGCAGGTAATTTTGTAACTTGGTATATTTAATTTATATCGGTATCTCGATTATGTACTGGACATGTATTAAATTTATATCTTCTCCCTACTGATTGGAAAATAAAACAGTTTTAGTTCTCACTCTCGTTATACTATTTACCTTACTTTTGCGTTCATGCTGTATTATTAAATTAAAATAATGAGCGTCTCTGAACCCGGAAACTAGAAAACTGAAACCACATGATATGTCAACAGTAGTGAATATATTTCAAATGATGTATTTAAATCTAAAATTGAATACTTTCATTGGTAAAAGTAAATTTTTGGTCAAGTTACAATTTTTAAGTAATAGCAAATCGATTAAACAGAGTATTGTTCAGTAAAGCAATTATATAGCGCACACTGTTTGCATATAAGTGCTCAATTGGAAAGATGCACCAGATGTACTTCCCGTAAAAAAAAGAACGAGAAGAGATGTGTAATTCCTTAAATAAGGCAAACAATAGAGAAGATTAAATAAAACTCAAATTTCTCTCGTTAGTAATAAAAAGCAAATTATATGATACGATAACGGAAGTGAAACGAGTCTCTTGGTAAAAATACTAGGAAACTAACATTTTTTAAACGTTTTTTTCCTGTCGGGGTTACATAAAATTCATCAAGATTGAAATGATCAAAGCATACAAAATTGTAAATGCTTCAAATTTTGGTCAGTTATCTTAAGGACATCGAGTCACTATTTTCTAAGCGTAATATTTCCTGAGAACCTACGGAATAACACACAGCACAACGTAGCACATATATTAGGCAACCCCCACAATTTCAAAGTCAAGACTGTCCAGAAGGGGGTTACACATTTGAAAAAGCGCAGATATACCCAAGATTTGTAGCGTACAGTATCGGCAAGCGTTTAATTAGGTACGGCAATAAGTGCAAGCGAGAGCGAAGCAACTAGGCTATTATTTTTTTAATGTATAACACATCCTACTCGTGCCACCTGATTTCCCCACTACATATGTGTGGGCAGCTCTGTCTGTGGAATTTCAATTTGTTTCCGTCTTGCACCCTTCATTTCTCGTTTAGCCTAATAAGCAAAAGTTTGATTTGTTTTTATTTAGTAGCTACTCAAAATGTCAGTTTATACGCCTGCTGAAAAGGTTCAGATACTTAAAATGTCAATAATGTACATATGATTTTCTTGATGCGCGTGTCACTATTTGCCCCTCTTCTAGAGCACTGGTAGACGCCTTTATTGTGGGCGGTCGGTTAAGTCGTTGAAACTATGCAATACCTAATCCAGGACTTCCCAATAATAATATAATAATAATAATAATAATAATTTATTTAAGATTGCTTAATAACTCACGATCCCCACCAAAAAATGTCATTAGCCAATGAGCAGCTGGTGTGAAATCACACCAGATGCAGGGCCTTATTCAAAATTTTGTAAGAATTTGTGTAATGTTAATTAAGCAAAGAACTCGTAATTGGAACGGACTCGCAAAGACCCGCTTTTGAGGTCGGGGGTAATTATCTTCGCATTTTGAGTCACTGTTCTGCATGGTGGTAATAAGGATAAGTTGTAGAATGTAACACTACAGATCATAGTATACTTCAGACCATATTTTGGGCCAGTACGGACTGTTCTTCTAGAGTGAGATAACTGCGTCGCTACTGCGCGTTCGAAGAAAAAGGATAGTCTGACTTTTCATCTCCGCACTTACGTCTCGCCTAAAAGCTGTATATTAGGGAATCTTATAATCTACAAATCTTGAAATATACAACGTTGCCAATTTTGGAGTTAGTGATCGAATCCAGTGCATTATTATTTTGATAAGTATAAATAGGTATGAAAACAAAATTTTAGGCTTTAAATTTACCTAATACAGTATATTTTTACGTAATAATGTAAACATTCTGTAAAGTTTGAAATATTTTTACCAAAATCTAAATAAAAAAAGAAAATCTACAATTTTTTAAATTTCTTACTTGAGTGTAGAGGGAAGAGAGAGGCACAAGGAAAAATTATTTATTACTAGATCAGCAAAACAATAAGATAACATCCCTAACCTATGACTATGTACAGAACTATGCTTGCATATAAAATGAGCGAGATTATTCCTTTTTGTAGGTTTTTGAGTGAATTAAACAATCCTTAGTCATTTTTGAACTATATAAAACGTGATAAAACTGCAAAATCAACACAAAATTGTTTATAACTGAATAAAAACAGCGTTAAATCATTATGGCGGCACAAGAAAATGTAAACAACAGTCAACGCCCTTCGGAAGAGAACCAATGAACGCCTCAATAGATATGTAAACAATAAACAAGTTGTATATGTGACACGGGGACGGAAAGTATTATCCATATGTCTTTATTTATCTGAGCTATCCTCTCTTGAGTTCGACTCTCAGCACAGCAGCGGCATATGGCAATATCGCAGGGAGTGAGCGTTGTGTTATTGTTGAGGTATTTTAGGTATATAAGACTATTACGAAACGAATGAAAGTTACAGTCTGATACTACCGAATACCAACATTTATTAAATACGATAACTTGTGCTAGACTCAACATTTTTATGTCAAATTTGGAACATTTGTAAAATAGCCTGGTAGAATACTACCTATTAAATCTGTCTTACAGAGTGATCGCCAGAGGTGTATAAATTGAAAACTACAGATTTTCGTTTTAACTTCCTTAGTTTTCTAAATCTATTTCCTCATAAACTTTATGAAAATAACATTTTCTTTTTTTACAGCTGCGGCTATACCATTGAGCGGCTATTCCGGCTATTCTGAAGCCAGTAAGTATTATTACACATGAGGCGCTCGCGCGCAAACCCCAATAAATCCACACAAAGTCAATTTTGAGTTTGTAATAGTTTCATGTATATTAGACTAAACTCTACAAGCCTATATAATCTTTGGTAACCAAAACGCCATAAATCCCATATAAATCTAATGTTAAAGTTGACCGTTTCGAACAAAACTAGATAAATCCAATATCGGGATCAAAAGCAGATAAATTCATTTTTATACAATACACTGTCATCCATTGTGAGGTAGAAAAGTTAATATTGATTGACGTTTGAAAAAGTTCTCTGTAATATGACTATTTACTGTAAAAACCTACTTCTCTTCTAGAAATAAAGAAGACAATTGCAAGACATTTTATTACCAATATATTATAACGGTTTTATCTGAAATTTTAACAGATATTGAGAATTAATTTTTGTTAACAATGAATGTTTTTATTTATTTTTAATAAATTATTAATGTTGTCAAAATTTATTTTTCTGCATCTTTAATGTTTTATTTTAAAGCAAAAATCGATAAATTCGTATTTACATAGCAAAATCCGATAAATCCAGCAAGAAAAGTTAAAAAAAAATAAATAAATAAAGTAGCATTGTTCTTATTTTTTGGTCTTATATTCTACAGCCTAGAAGATATTTTTTGACTTAAAAAGAACAAAAAAAGACTTATTGGTTTTTGCTTGAGAAGTTTTTTGTAATTTCCCACAACTTTGTATGTGTGGATTTATCGGGGTTTGCGCGCGAGCGCCTCACATATACACATACACCATCTATCGATATTACACACATACGCACACATGCAATAGCTCAAAAGTGACTGTCTGAATGTTTTAATACCTACATGGAATACAATTAGCATAAAATATTGAGTAGAAAGACACGGTTTCTTGAACCACCTGTTAAGCTACAATAAAAATATTATATTTAAGTTCAACTGACAACAAAAACCTTCTTTCACTTTGGCATTCAATGTCATATCAATATTATCCTGTAATGTGTTTATTATTTATTTATTTAATTCTCTATGCGGAAAGTTATCATTAAGTGACGAATTAACGTAATATCTTTGTTATTTAATATAAAATGACTAGTAGTTATCAAAAAATACTCTAGGCACATCTTCCCTGAACAATTTGTTTTTTGATTCACGTTATTATTTCTGTTTTCAAATAAACAGTTAAAGATTAAAGAACTACAGTTTAATGTAAAAATTTAAGATCTTAAACATGCGGCCAAAATGCAGATTGTTTCGTGACAAACCACATACCGATATGTACTTGTATTTAAGGTTAGCAAGGCAATGTCTTTGTCTTTTGTTCGAAAATATCTTGGTTGGAAACGAATAATGACTAACTTACTAATTTCAGTTCCGTTGATTACAAACCCCTGCAATCCATCACCGTGTGGTCCAAACAGTCAATGCAGAGAAATTAACAGCCACGCTGTGTGTTCTTGCGTGCCTGGTTTCATAGGTAGTCCACCCAATTGTATATCAGAGTCCGAATGTCCCATTTCAGCTCCGTCGATTACAATCTCCTGCAATCCCTCACCGTGTGGTCCAAACAGTCAATGCAGAGAAATTAACAGCCACGCTGTGTGTTCTTGCGTGCCTGGTTTCATAGGTAGTCCACCCACTTGTAGACTAAAGTGCGTTTCTAGCTCCGAATGTCCCTTCAACCAAGCTTGCGTTAACCAAAAATGTACTGACCCTTGCCCAGGAACCTGTGGGCTTGCTGCTCTATGCCAAATTGTTAACCACAATCCAATTTGTAGCTGCCCACCTAGGCAAACCGGCGATCCGTTTGTAAGATGTTTACCTATAGGTAAGATTATAAAACGATTATTTTAAACATGAATTTACCATGATACAAATTTCTAGGGGATGAGCCTGTAGTGCCGATAAATCCTTGTCAACCCTCTCCATGCGGTCCATATGCACAATGCAAAGTAGTAGGAGATCAACCTGCTTGCTCGTGTTTAGCTGAGTTTATAGGGTCGCCACCAAATTGTAGACCAGAATGTGTAAGCAATAGCGAATGCGCCAACCATCTGTCTTGCATAAACCAAAAATGTAGAGACCCTTGTCCAGGTACTTGTGGTCAAAATGCGGAATGCCGTGTCATAAGTCACATCCCCAATTGCTTTTGCCAACCGGGCTATATTGGAGACCCCTTCTCACGCTGCTCAATACCACTATGTAAGTTATATCTTCGTTTTTTATTGTCTGCTCATTCATTGTATAAAACAATTGTAAAACCATTACAAAAACGCAAACGCAAAACTAATAATGGCTTTAAAAATACTAATAAACAAATTTTGAAATTTCAGCTCCACCTCCTCATATTATGATACCCTGTACTCCGACACCGTGTGGAGCTAATGCAATATGTAGAGAACAAAATAGCGCAGGTTCATGTACTTGCTTGCCGGAATATATTGGTAATCCTTACGAAGGATGTAGACCTGAATGTGTCCTTAATTCCGACTGTCCCTTTGACAAGGCATGTGTCAGAAATAAATGCCAAGACACCTGTCCTGGAACTTGTGGTCAAAATGCGGAATGTCAAGTTGTGAACCACCTTGCCCGTTGCACATGCATAACAGGATATACCGGAGACCCATTCGTTTACTGTAGCCCAATTGTAGCGGAAATTCCACAAGAAAGTAAGAACTATACACTTTTGCTATTTTTTTTTTGCTTTATAGTAGCGTGTGTGAGTCGGAAAAAAAACCGAAAATTGTAAATATTTTGAGCCGGAACAAGATTACCTCCCCCCCCCCCGTTTTCGAGGATGCTTTTCAGAATTTCTCTTTGGGGTTGCGCAACCTCTCAAAACGGCCAAAAACCACCCCCGAGAGGGGTAAAAAGCGCTTCACTCGATTTCCCTGCAGAAAATAAATAACCTTCCCCCCGTTTTCGAGGATGCTGAGCACGATGGTGGAACTGGATATCGCCTTCCACCCCAACCAACCCCTCCACCGGCCAATACTCGCCCCCGAAAGGGGTCAATTTTTTTTTTTTTCGTAATATCAGGCAAATTGCATTTCTATCCGTTTTCGAGGATGCTGAGCACGATGGTGGTGCTGGATATCGCGTTCGACCCCGACCAACCCCTCCACGGCCAATACTCTCCCCTGAAACGGGTGAATTTTTTTTATATATATGTATAATATATATGCTATATATACATGTGTATGGGTGCATATTAATGCATCCTCGAAAACGGAAATAAATGTGTTTCCCGCTGATATTACAAAAAAAAAAAAATTCACCCCTTTCGGGGGCGAGTATTGGCCGGTGGAGGGGTTGGTCGGGATCGAACGCGATATCCAGCACCATCATCGTACTCAGCATCCTCGAAAACGGGGGGAAGGTTTTTTTCTCCAGGGAAATCGAGTGAAGCGCGTTTTACCCCTCTAGGGGGTGAGTATTGGCCGGTGGAGGGGTTGGTCGGGGTCGAACGCGATATCCAGCACCACCATCGTGCTCAGCATCCTCGAAAACGGATAGAAATGCAATTTGCCTGATATTACGAAAAAAAAAATTCACCCCTTTCGGGGGCGAGTATTGGCCGGTAGAGGGATTGGTTGGGGTCGAAGGCGATATCCAGCTCCACCATCGTGCTCAGCATCCTCGAAAACGGGGGGAAGGTTATTTCTGCAGGGAAATCGAGTGAAGCGCGTTTTACCCCTCTCGGGGGTGGTTTTTGGCCGTTTTGAGGGGTTGCGCAACCCCAAAGAAAAATTCTGACACCGCCATCGTGTTCAGCATCCTCGAAAACGGGGGGGGGGGTAATCTTGTTCCGGCTCAAAATATTTACATGTTCGTCCGACTCACACACGCCACTATTATAACACTATATTTTCCTAAACAGCAAACACTTGTCAACCATCACCTTGCGGTCCCAACAGTCAATGTCGGGAGGTTAACGAACAAACAGTTTGTTCTTGCCTACCCACTTATATAGGCAGAGCTGTGCCGAGTACCAAAAAAAAATACTTGCAAAAATTCGAGTACGAGTACCCGATTCATTTTACTTATGAGTACAATACTCGTAAGTATTTTATTAATAAGAAAGTATAAGTACGAGTAATACTAGCAAAACCATCAAAAATTCGAGTAACGAGTACGAGTACCCATAACAATTAAAATAAGTTAATATTTTCTCTTGTCTTTAGATAGAACTTTTTAACTACCTATATAGATAAGAACAGATAAAAAGACACTCAGTCAAGTTTAAAATAAAATAAAACTTTTTATTTAATGAAACAAATTTAACGAAATAACCATTAGGCATTATGGTTCACAGAAAATAAAAACATTATTATTTGTAACATAGGCATAGGTCATCTCACTTTTTATTAGCAGACCTTCATAGAAGACCTCATTTTGGAATAAGTCTCTTGAAACGTTGCTCCTTATTATCATTTTTGTAAATAATCGCTCATAAAAAAATTGTGATATTGCTGCGAATGACTTAGTATTTCGTAGCAAATAATTCAATACTAAAAATCATCACCTATCTATCCTATTATTTCTGGTGGCGAAAATAGAGATGATTTTTTTTTAAAGATTTATTTTAATAATAAAAAATGATCGCCGAATTGAAATTTTCTTCACATTTTCAAAAAATATGAAATGGCACTCAATGTTATCCCGAAAGTAAATAAAATAAAATAAAATAAAATAAAATAAAATAAAATAAAATAAAATAAAATAAAATAAAATAAAATAAAATAAAATAAAAATAAAAATTAAAATAAAATAAAATAAAATAAAATAAAATAAAATAAAATAAAATAAAATAAAATAAAAATAAAAATAAAAATAAAATAAGATAAGATAAGATAAGATAAGATAAGATAAGATAAGATAAGATAAGATAAGATAAGATAAGATAAGATAAGATAAGATAAGATAAGATAAGATAAGATAAGATAAGATAAGATAAGATAAGATAAGATAAGATAAGATAAGATAAGATAAGATAAGATAAGATAAGATAAGATAAGATAAGATAAGATAAGATAAGATAAGATAAGATAAGATAAGATAAGATAAGATAAGATAAGATAAGATAAGATAAGATAAGATAAGATAAGATAAGATAAGATAAGATAAGATAAGATAAGATAAGATAAGATAAGATAAGATAAGATAAGATAAGATAAGATAAGATAAGATAAGATAAGATAAGATAAGATAAGATAAGATAAGATAAGATAAGATAAGATAAGATAAGATAAGATAAGATAAGATAAGATAAGATAAGATAAGATAAGATAAGATAAGATAAGATAAGATAAGATAAGATAAGATAAGATAAGATAAGATAAGATAAGATAAGATAAGATAAGATAAGATAAGATAAGATAAGATAAGATAAGATAAGATAAGATAAGATAAGATAAGATAAGATAAGATAAGATAAGATAAGATAAGATAAGATAAGATAAGATAAGATAAGATAAGATAAGATAAGATAAGATAAGATAAGATAAGATAAGATAAGATAAGATAAGATAAGATAAGATAAGATAAGATAAGATAAGATAAGATAAGATAAGATAAGATAACATTAAAATTAAAATTAAAATTAAAATTAAAATTAAAATTAAAATTAAAATTAAAATTAAAATTAAAATTAAAATTAAAATTAAAATTAAAATTAAAATTAAAATTAAAATTAAAATTAAAATTAAAATTAAAATTAAAATTAAAATTAAAATTAAAATTAAAATTAAAATTAAAATTAAAATTAAAATTAAAATTAAAATTAAATTAAAATTAAAATTAAAATTAAAATTAAAATTAAAAATTAAAATTACAATTACAATTACAATTACAATTACAATTACAATTACAATTACAATTACAATTACAATTACAATTACAATTACAATTACAATTACAATTACAATTACAATTACAATTACAATTACAATTACAATTAAAATTAAAATTACAATTGCAATTGCAATTGCAATTACAATTACAATTACAATTACAATTACAATTAAAATTAAAATTAAAATTAAAATTAAAATTAAAATTAAAATTAAAATTAAAATTAAAATTAAAATTAAAATTAAAATTAAAATTAAAATTAAAATTAAAATTACAATTACAATTACAATTACAATTACAATTACAATTACAATTACAATTACAATTACAATTACAATTAAAATTAAAATTAAAATTAAAATTAAAATTAAAATTAAAATTAAAATTAAAATTAAAATTAAAATTAAAATTAAATTAAAATTAAAATTAAAATTAAAATTAAAATTAAAATTAAAATTAAAATTAAAATTAAAATTAAAATTAAAATTAAAATTAAAATTAAAATTAAAATTTT